>CM038216.1:80590774-81223799 GCA_021442155.1 Cymbidium sinense | reverse complement strand
AAGATTAAAATAAGAGTAAAACCTAAGACCTAAAAAAGATAAAACAATAAAATAAAATAAAACCTAAACTAAAACCTAAACCTAAACTTAAAAATAAAATAAAATAAACTAATAAAAATAAACAAAAATAAAATAAATAAAAACCTAAACTAAATTAAAAAGTAAAATAAACCTAAAATTAAAAAGCCTAAATAAAATAAAAACTAAATGTAAAATAAATAAAACCTAAAGCTAATCCTAAAATAAACTAAACCTAAACCTAAACCTAAAATAAATAAAATAAATTAAATTAAAAATAAACATAAACCTTCACTAAATATAAAAAGTAAAAAAAAAAACTTAAAAGAAAAACCAAAAACCTAAACATAAACTTAAAAATAAAAAATAAAACCTAAACCTAAAAAATAAAATAGAAATAGAACTCAACTAAAAAATAAACTTAAACCTAAACCTAAAAATAAACAAATAAACTAAAATAAAAAACCTAAACTAAAATAAATAAAGATAAAATAGATAAACTAAACTAAATAAAATTATAAAATAAACCTAAATAAAAATATAAAATAAAATAAACTAAAATAAATAAAAAATAAACTAAATAAACCTAAACCCTAAACCCTACACCCCAAACCCTAAACCTAAACCTAAAGTAACTAAATAAATTAAAAAATAAACCTAAACCCTAAAACCTAATAAACCTAAATGTAAACCTAAACCCTAATTATTAGCAGAACCTTGATGGCAGGAACATCATTGTCAAATAGGATCAGTCTAGGTCTAGCGGTGGAGCCAAAGGAGGAGGTGGCGGTTATCGCATCAGACGTGGGGGATTTGGAGGTGTTGGTGGACATGGTGGTGGTGGTCGGAGCAGTGGTGTTTATGGAGGCCGGAAGAGCTATAGAGGTTACAATCATGGTGGTGGCGGAGGGAGAGTTTGGGGACATGATGGTGGATCCCACTACTCTAGAGGTTGTGGTGGTTCTGATGGGAACTAGAGAAACAGAAGAATGGTCGATCCGATTTGCTGCTTATGGACGGTTCTAGTTATCTAGGTTTTTTGATTTGCTCTAAGCATGTTCATTTTAATCTATGTCATCGCTTGTGTCTTAGAAAACTTGGTGTGTTACTTGGTTGATCAAATAAAAAAAAAGAAATGTTGAATCTGAATTTATTCTCTATTAAATAAAAAAACAAAAAACATAAACCCTAAACTAAATCTTGAACCCTGAACCTAAACCCTAAACCCAACACCCTAAACCCTAAAATCCATAAATCCTAAATGCTAAACCCTAAACCCTAAACCCTAAACCCTAAAACCCTAAACCCTAAACCCTAAACCCTAAAACCTAAACCCTAAACCCTAAACCCTAAACCCTAAACCAACAAAAAATCCTAAAACCTAAATCATAAACCCCAAACTCTAAATCCTAAACCCTAAACCCTAAGCTAACATAAACCCTAAACCCTAAAAAGAGAAAACCTAAACCTAAACTAAATAAAACATAAAAATAAAATAAATAAATAAACCTAAACCAAAATAAAATAAAATAAAAAATAAAATAAAAACAAAACTAAAATAAATAAACTAAACTAAATTAAAAATAAACCAAAATAAAAATAAAAAATAAAAAAACCTAACATGAATAAAAAAATAAACTAAATAAACCTAAACCTAACGGTATACTTAATTTTTTGTCAAAAAAAAAAACTCTAAACCCTAAACCCTAAACCCTAAACCCTAAAACCTAAACCCTAAACCCTAAACCCTAAACAATTAAAAGCCATGAACCCTAACCCTAAATGCTAAACCCTAAAAGCATAAACCCTAAAACCCTAAACCCTAAACCCTAAACCCTAAACCTTAAACCCTAACCCTAAACTCTAGACCCTAAACCCCAAACCCTAAACCTAAATCAAAAGTAACTAAATTAATTAAAAAATAAACCTAAACCCTAAGAATGGGTAGAACCTTGACGACGAGAACATCACCGTCAACCAGGCTCAGTCTAGATCTAGTAGTGGAGACGGAGGCAAAGGCGGTTGTTACCGCAGTGGTGGTCGGGGAGGTGTTGGTGGATATGGAGGTGGTGGTTGTAGTGGTCATGGAGGTGGAAGGAGTGATGGAAGTTACAGCCGTGGTAGTGGCGGAGTGAGAGATCGGGGATATGATGGTGGATCCCTCTACTCGAGAGGCTTGGGTGGATTTGATGGGAACTGAAGGCACTAAAGAACAGCCGACCTGATCTACTACATATGGAATTGTGTCTTTACACTAAAGGCAGTTCTAGTTATCTAGGGTTTTTGATTTCCTCTATGTGTGCTCATTTTTTATCTATGCAGTCGCTTGTGTCTTAGAAAACTTGGTGTTTTACTTGGTTGATGAAATTGAAAAGAAGAAATGTTAAATCTGAATTCATTTTTTGTTAAAAAAACCAGAAACCCTAAACCCAAAATTAAAACATGAACCCTAAACCTAAAACCTAAACCTTAAACCCTAAAAACCCTAAACCCTAAACACTAAACCCTAAACACTAAACCCTAAACCCTAAACCTTAAACCTAAAACCTAAACTCTAAAATGCTAAACCCTAAACCCACCCTAAACCTAAAACCTAAAACCACCATAAACCCTAAACCCTAAACCATAATTCCAAAAAAAAACAAAACTTAAACCCTAAATCCTAAATCCTAAACCTTAAACCTTAAACCCAAAACCCTAAAAGCAAAACCTAAACCTAAAATAAAACAAATAAAATATCAAACAAATGAAAATAAAACCAAAAAAAAAAAACAATAGAAATAAAATTAATTTAAAACAAACTAAACCTAAACCTAAATATAAACATAAACCTAAACCTAAAAAAAAAATAAAATAAAATAAATAAAACCTAAACTAAAAATAAAATAACTTAAATAAAATAAAACTAAAACTAGAATAATATTAAAATAAACCTAAAATAAAATAAAATAAAACTAAATAAGAACCTAAACCTAAAAAATAAACTTAAAAATAAAGCCTAAAAGTAAATAATAAATAAAACCTAAACACTAAACTAAAAAATAAAACCTAAACTTAAAATAAAAATAAAATAAACCTATACTTAAACCTAAACTTAAACCTAAATAAAATAAAATAAACTAAAAAATAAACCTAAAACTAAACTAAAAGATAAAACTTAAAAATAAACCTAAATAAAAAACCTAAAACCTAACCCGAAAAAAAAATAAAAATAAAAACTAAAACTTAAACCTAAAAATAAAAAATAAAACCTAAGCGTACAAAATAAAATAAAAATAAAACTAAACTAAAAAACTAACCGAAACATAAACCTACAAAATTAACTAAAATAAAAACCCAAAACTAAAATAAATAAATTAATCAAAAAAATCTAAATCAAAATAAAAATTAAAATTAACTAAAATAAATAGTAAATAAACTAAATAAACCAAAACCTACTAGTTAACCATTTGAAATAAAGTAATAAAATAATAAATAACAAAACCCTGACCACCCTATTGACTCTACCTAAGATGCTCCATGCTAAACCCTGATCCTGACCTAAACCTCAAAACCCACTGACCATACCCAACCCTGACCCAAACCACTGAGCCCCACCACTAACCCCATCTGGGTCTGATCCCTCCTAACCTACCCTGGCCTAACCCTGGGCCCTAACCCTGGGCCCAGGCCCTGGGCTTGCCCTTAGGCCATGGGCCTAAACCATGAGGCTAATAAACTCCTAGGCCTTAAACTCAGGCCACTACTGACCCTGGGCCACAAACCCAGGCCCTAAATCCTCCAACCCTGGGCCCTGGGCCATGACACTTAGGCCCTAAATGACCTGGGCCTAAACCCTAATACACCACTACCTTATAACACTAAATATAAACCATAAACCACAAACTTAAAAACCTAAACCTAAACTAAATAAAACCTAAAAGTGAAATAAATTAAAACCTAAACCTAAATAAAATAATAAAAAATAAAAAAGATGTAAACTAAAACTAATCCTAACCTAAAAAAAACTAATAAAATAAATTAAAATGAAATAAATAAAACCTAAACTAAATAAAATAAAATAAACCTAAGAATAAAAACATAAATAAAATAAAAACTAAAACTTAAAATAAACCTAAAATAAAATAAAAAAAACAAAATAAACCTAAACCTAAAAAACTAAAAAATAAAACCTAAAACCCTAAACTAAAAAAAAAAAAATTAAAGTAAATAAATAAAATAAACCTAAACCTAATTGAAAATAAACTAAACAAAAATAAATAAAACCTAAAATAAACTTAACCTAAACCCTAAACCTAAACCAAACTAAACTAAACCTAAACCTAAACCTAAAATAAATAAAATAAAATAAACTAAAAATAAACCTAAATCTAAACTTAAAAATAAAACCTAAAAATAAACTTAAAATAAAACCTAAAACCTAAACCTAAAATTTAAAACATAAACCTAAAAAATAAACCTAAACCTAAAATAAATAAACTAAACTAAATATAAAATAAACATAAATAAAAAATAAAATAACCAAAATGAATCAAAATAAACTAACCTAAACTTTATGGTTTACTTAATTAAAACCTGGGCTAACCATCCCTAAACAAAACCCTAAACCCTAAACTTTGTGCTACCCCTAAACCCTAAATCCTAAACCCACCCTAAACCCATCCTAAACTGACCAGGTGTTCCCTAAAATCCTAAAACCTAAACTGACTAAGTAAAACCTAAAATTATATGTATATATAGCCTAAACATAAATAAAAGAAAATAATTAAATAAAATAAAATTATAACTAAATATAAACCTAAAAATAAAATAAAATAATAAATAATAAACTAAAATAAATAAAACATGAATAAAACCTATCTAATAAAACTAACGTAAAAATAAAAATAAAAAAAAAAACCTAAAATAAAATAAAATAAAACTAATTAAACATAAACCTTAAAATAAACCTAACATAAATAAAAATAAAACTTAAAGCCTAAACTAAAAAAAACCTAAACCTAAAATAATAATAAAATAAACAAAATAAAATAAAACTAAACTAAAATAAATAAAACCTAAACCTAAACCTAAACCTAAACTAAATAAAATAAAATAAACTAAAAATAAACATAAACCTAAACTAAAAAAAATAAAATCAAAATAAACTAACATAAAAACCTAAAACCTATACCTAAAATAATAAAATAAAACCTAAACCTAAAATAAAAAAATAAAACCATAACCTAAAAGAAAATAAAAAAAAACTAAACTAAAAAATAAAGTTAAACCTTAAATAAACTAAAATAAATAAACTTAAAACAAATAAATAAAACTAAATCAAAATAAAATAATAAGTAAAATAAAATAAAATAAATAAAAAATAAACTAAATAAACTTAAACCTTCCAATTCACTTAATTTAAAAAATAAATATAAACCCTAAATCGTAAACCTTAAAACCTAAACCCTAAACTCTATACCCTAAACCTACAAACCTAAACCCTAAATGCTAAACCCTAAACCCTAAAAAACCCTAACCTCTAACCTCTAAAACCATCGATAAACCCTAAACCCAAAATAAACCCTAAACCCTAACTTTAAACCCTAAACCCTAAACCCCAAACCCTAAACCTAAAGCTAAAGTAACTAAATAAATTAAAAAATAAGCCTAAACCCTAAAACCTAATAAAAAAACCTAAACTTAAACCCTAAGAATTGGTAGAACCTTGACAATAGGAACATCATCGTTAACTAGGCTCAGTCTAGATCTAGCAGTGGAGGCAAAGAAAGAGGTGGCAGTTATCTCAATGGTGGTGGGAGGGTCTGGAGGTGCTAGTGGATATGGATGTGGTGGTCAGAGTAGTGGTGGTTATGGAGGCTGGAGGAGAAACGGAGATTATAGTCGTGATGGCGATGGAGGGAGAGGTCAGGGAAATGATGGTGGATCCCACTACTCGAGAGGAGGTGGTTGGATGGGAACTAGAGCAAGAATGGTCGATCACACTTATAAAATGTCATTATTGTAAAGATGGTTCTAGTTATCTAGGGTTTTTGATTTGCTCTATGCATGCTCCTTTTTTATCGATATTGTTGCTTATGTCTTAGAAAACTTGGTGTGTTACTTGGTTGATGACATCAAAATGAAGAAATGTTGAATCTAAATTTGTCCTTTATTAAATAAAAACCAAAAACCCTAAATCAAAAACTAAAACTTGAACCATAAACCTAAAACAAAACCCTAAACCCTAAACCCTAAACCCTAAACCCTAAAAACCTTAAACTCTAAACCCTAAAACCCTAATACCTAAATTATAAACCCTAAATCCTAAATCCTAAACCCTGGCCCCACCCCACGCCCCAAAAATAAAAAAAAGCTAAAAACCTAAACCTATAATAAAACCCAAAATAAAATAAATAAAAACTTGACAAAATAAAAAAATAAAATGAACTAAAACCTAAACCTAAAGCTAAACCTAAAAAAAATTAAAGAAAAAATAAAAACTAAACTAAAATAATATAAATAAAAACCTAAACTAAACTAAAAAATAAAAACCTAAATGAAATAAAACTAAACCTAAAATAAAATATATAAAACTTAAAATAAAATAAACAAAAATAATTAAAATAAATAAAATAAACCACCCAAACCTAAACCTAAACTAAGATAAACCTAATCCTACCCAAACAACTAAACTTAAAGCTAACTAAATAAAATAAAATAAAAACCTAAACCTAAACTAAAATAAAACCTAAATATAAACCAAAATGAAAACCTAAACATAAACCTAAAAAAATAAAATAAAACCAAAATGTAAACCTAAAATAAAAATAAAACCCTAAAATAAAATAAAATAAAACTACACTAAATAAGCATAAAACTAAACATGATGCTAAAAAAATAACTAAAATAATACATATAAAATAAATAAGATAAATAAAATAATCTAAGTGACTAAACTGACCTAAACCCACCCAAGCCTAAACCCTGACCATAAACTTAAACTAAACTCCACTGAGCTACTCTGGGCCCAGGCTTAACTGGGCCCACCCTAAACCCTACACCACTGGGCCTAAACCCTACCCTCTTAAACCTGATCACAACCCTACCAAGTCTCATTAAACCCTAAACCCTCCTTAACCTACATGAGCCCACAAACCCTAAACCATATGACCCTAAACCTAAGATAAACCCCAAACACTAAACCCTAAACCAACCCAAGAACCTAAAACTTAAACCTAAAAGATAAAATAAAATAAAATAAATAAAAATTACCAAACCTAAATAAAATAAAATAAATAAAATAAAATAAAACCTAAACTAAAAACTAAAAAATCAAATAAACCTGGAATTAAAAAAACCTAATATATAAAACTAAAATAAAATAAAAAAAAATTAACTTAAAATAAAATAAAATAAAACTAAATAAAACCTAAACCTAAAATAAATAAAATAAAACCTAAATCATACAAAAAAAACTAAACCTAAAATAAAATTAAATAAAATAAATAAAATACACCTAACCTAAACTAAAATAAACTAAACTAAAGTAAATAAAAACTTAAAACTAAACCTAATAAACTAAACATAAGCTAAACCTAAACTAAATAAAATAAATTAAATGAAAATAAACCTAAACCTAAACTAAAAATAAAACCTAAAGTAAACTAAACTAAAAACCTAAAATCTATAAAAAATAAATAAAATAAAAAAAAAAAAATAAAACCTAAACCTAAAAAAAAAATAAAAGAAAACTTGATTAAAAAATAAACTTAAACCTAAAATAAACTAAAATATAAAACCAAATCTAAAATAAATAAAAATAAATAATAAACAAAATAAAATTAAAAAATAAAATAAACTCAAATAAATAAAATAAAATAAAATAAATCTAAATCACTACCTGGGTTTACTGTTTTAAAACCCTAAACCCTAAATCCTAAACCTAAACCCTACCATAAACCCTAAACCTGCTTGGCCCTAAACCCACCACAACCTCAGTGAACTGACCTAACACTAACCACAACCTAAACCTAACCCAACCCTAAACCTTGAAACTCTAAACCCTAAACCCTAAACCCTAAGCCCTAAAACCCTAAACTCTAAACCCTAAACTCTAAACCCTAAACCTTGAAACTTAAAACATTAAACACTAAACCCCAAACCCTAAACCTTAAACCCTAAACCCTAAAGTAACCCTAAACCCTAAACCCTAGTCTCAGAATGGACAAACCTTAGAAGAAGGAACATTATCATCAACCAGGCTTAGTCTAAATTTCTATTGAGGTGAATGTGGAGGCATGCTATGATGGTGGTGGGTGATCTTGAGAAGCTAGTGCATACAAAGGTGGTGGTCAGAGCAGTGGTGGTTATGGAGGCAGGAGGAACGATGGAGGTTACAACAATGGTGGTGCTGGAGGCAGAGATCGAGGACATAATGGTGGATCCCGCTACTCGAGGCAGGGGTGTTTCTGATTGGAACTAGAGAAACTGAAGATCGGTCGATCCGATCTACTACTTATAGTGCTATGTCTTTATAGTAGAGATGATTCTACTTATCTAGGGATTTTGATTTGCTCTATGGGTGCTAATTTTTGAACAATTGCATCGCTTGTGTCTTAGAAAACTTGGGGTGCTACTTGGTTGATAAAATTGATAAGAATAAATGTTGAATCTAAATTTATTCTCTATTAAAAAAAACCTTAAACTCTAAACCCTAAACTTAAACTTAAACCCTAAACTTAAGACCTAAACCATAAACCGTAAACCCTAAATCATAAACCCTAAACCCTAAAATCCCTAAACCCTAAACCCTAAACCTTAAACCCTAAAACCCTAAACCCTAAATCCTAAACCCTAAACTCTAAAACCCTAAACCCTAAACCCTAAAACCTACAACCCTAAACCCTAAACCATAAACCCCAAATATTAAACTTAAATATACCCTCAAACCTAAACTAACCTAAAACCCTAAACCTTAAGCTAACCTAAAACCCTAAACCTTGAATAAATATTTCATTAGGAGTAGATCCAATGAATGACTTAATCCTAACATAGTTATGGTAGCTAAAGAGAATGTCTATAAAAGACTTTTCCTTGGCTATTAAAGATTTGAATACCCTAAACCTTTACCCTAAATCATATTATAATATAATATATTATAGTATAATGTTACATCATATATTTGAGCATGTAGTTATGTGTTTTTGGATGTTATACGATGTTTTGAAATATTTTAGTATACTATGGTATTGTGTCCTATAGTCTATATTAATATAAATCCTAAAAGTATTGATTTAATAAATTAGATGATGAAATTTATTAAATTTGAAGCTAGAATTAGGTTGTAGTACCAAAGGTGTGCTTCACTTATAATCTAAAAGTAATATTTTATCTTCAAAATAAATATTTTTATGTTGTAGCATAGTATAGCATCATATATCATAATTTATTATTCTAGGCATTTTAAATTCTTTTAGTATTTTACAATCATGTAGTCGAGCCTACACCAGTATTATTTATAAAAATTTTGATTTAGACTTTAAAATGGTGGAATTTGGCCAAATTCAGAATTGCTAGAGCATAGCATCATAATATATTATTCCAATTTAAAATATGTATGTGATACGACTAAAATATATAGTTTTTTATTATTTAGTCTAAATTTATGGTTTTTTATCTTAAGCAATCCCTTGTGATGTGATATGCAATATATAATATAATATAATAAGTTATAATGTATTATAATATAGGATGCCATAACATAATGTAGCACCATGCATTATAGCATACTATTGAGTATTAGTACTTATTGTTTAGCATATCTTAGTTTGTTATAGTATGATGTAGTAGAGTTTGTACTGGTATAATTCATAAAATACTAATTTATAAGCTGAGATGATGGGATTTGGCCAAATTTAAGGTAAGCTTTAGGGAACATCATCGGGGGTGTGCTATGGTGTGTCATTTAATCAAAAGAATGGAATTTTGCTTCCAAAATAAATGTTCATTTTTCAACAAAATTTTATAAATTTCTTGCTTAAAGTGATTATTTTTAAGGTGTAATGTAAAATAATATATTATTTGAAAGCATATTAAAATATAATGTACATAACTATATAACTTCACACATATATGAATATGGTGGTGTGCTATTAAATGTTATTGTACATTTTAGTATGTTTTACTTTTATTATAATACATTGGGTCAAAACTCACAAAAAATGTTTATTTGAAGGTTGAGATGGAAGAATTTGGCCAAATTCATGGCACACACAAAGAAGCAACACAAAAATTATACTATTTTGTACCATTTCTAATAGAAAAATAACAATTTTACATCCAAAATGAACATTATTCAAAATTTGAGAAAATTTCATTATTTGTTCTTTTTAAGTGTAATGTTAGAAAATATATTATATTATATCAAATAACAATATAAAATCATATTTTATAATATAATATAGTGTGTTAATTCACACTATAATATGTTTAGCATGATATTGTATAGTTAGTTTTAGCTTGCACCATCACAAATCATAAAATGTTGATTACAATGTTAAGATGATGTAATTTGAATGAATACATTGTAAGGCTTTTGGTTGATGTATTAATGGTGTGCATAAGAGAAGAAATAAGATTGGATGAGAATTCCATGTCAAGGACATGGAGGGAGATCCACTAGGGGATCACACATGCATTGGACATGACACGTGAGGGGTCTATGTCGGGCATAGAAGAAGAAAATTGGCTGGGGATAAGGTTTGAATTTGATTTGATTATATGATTTTTGGAAAGAAAATCAGTTGGTGGTAAGAATCTATAATCCATCAGGGATTAAAATTAAATTGAATTTAATTTATTTTGTTTAAATTGATGTGGAGGCATATTTGCTAGAGATATGGGCTCGAGTTCACTAGGGATCGGGAATATTTTCTCTAGAAAAGTAGGTTCGGGCTATTCATTGTGGATTGGAATTAGAGTTTGATTTCATAGATTTTTTTGGAGATGTATCCATTGGGGATAAGAGGTTGCTTAGATTTCTTTGATTTAGACTCTACTAGGGGATTTGGTTTAATTGGACTCTATAAAGGAGGTTGGTTTCAAATTTGATTTGTTTGCTTGACTTGTTTATATATGATTTGGGGTTCCATTGGGTGAAGAGTGTGATTTAACTCCATTGGGGAAAATTAGATTGGGTTTAATTTAATCTGAAATAATGTATGGACCTTGCGAGTATGCGATGAATGCGAGAATGGGCTATATCAGCCTTGACCTACCTTAGGTTTACAAATACAAATGGATAGTTCACCAGTTGTGGGGTAGAGCTAGCCAACCTTTGGGGTTTCCTTTCGGTGTGCAATGGCTATGCTAAGAAGATGGTGTAATAGACTTACATCTTCCAAATTGAGGAATAACTGTTGGGGTGACCAGTTGGATGCACAACAAATCGAACCTAACCTAGGGCGACTACTGAGTGAATGTCACTGGGAACTTATGCTAACTCAAAAGAAGTCAAGATTAATTTTACCTTAATTTCATGTGATTTGATATGGTTTGTTTGGTTTAGTTTTATTTTGAATTGAGGGCATATCTACTGGGGATGTGAGTTTGGTAAAATTTGATAGATTTAATTTATGGACCATGTTGATGTGCGATGGACCCACTGAGAAGGGGCAATATCAAACTTGTCCTATCTCAAATTTACAAATCCAAAGAGATAGTCTACTGGCAATGGGGTAGAGCTAGCAAACCTAAGGGGTTTCCTTTCAGTGTGCAATGGCCGTGCTAGGAAGAAGGCATAGGAAACTTCCATCTTCCAAAGTAGGGAACAACCATTGGAGTGACATGTTGGTAACACCAAAAATCAAATATGACTTAGGGGCAACTACTGAGTGAATGCCATTGGGGACTTATATCAACTCAAGAGTAGTTAAAAAATTTTTATAGGGAGTTTTGATGACACTGCTTTGAAGATAAGATGCTTGCTTGGGAAAAGGTACCGTTATGGGTATCCTTTTAATCCAAAAGTGAATATATATTTTGTTTATATGTTTGTGTGGACCATGTTGGTGTGCGAGGGACCACATTAAGAAGGGTTATGTCATCCTTGACCTCAGATTTACTAGATCAAGGGAGAATCTGCACATCCATAGGATGAATTCTCCAACCATAGGGGTGGTTACTAGGAAAAGGGAACTATCCAATCTAATAGTAATTAGGGTAGTGTCTAAATGGAGTCTCAAAGGATGTGATCCAAATATAGTACCCACACGGGAGGTGTTGCTAGCAGCATTTTCTTGAGCCCTAAAAAAAAGCTGTATAGTGGCCAAGTCAATGCTAGCATTACATCTTCCATGAGTTGTGTATCCTAAGGTGCAAGAACCAACCAACCTATGGTGTATTTTTCAACACAGTGGTGTATCCATTGGCATAGTGAGAAAAACTAAGGTGTATTGGTGTGTAATGATCAATCTAGAGAAAAAGCATGTTGGCTTACAACATTCCAAGCGACTACTATGCGGGGAGCCCCTAGGAAGGATTGGACCCAGACTTGAAGTAGTCAGGAGGGAAGGAGCTACTAGGGGACTTATCATAAGCCTCAATATATACTTGACTCAGGCAGTGCATGAGGCTAATTGAAGAAGAAAGAGTAGTATACTCACATCCTCTTAAACAAAGCCAACATGAGTTAGCATACCGGACACACAATAAGGCCTACCAAACTAACAAGGTGCTCGTCGGTGTGTAGTGGCCAAGTGAAGAAGGAAAGTGAACTAGACTTACATTCTCCAAAGGAAGAAGACCACTAGGGTGACACGCTAGTAGGGTAGCATGTCAGGCTGATCAAGAGTAGCTAATGAGTGAGTGTCATTGGGGTCATTATCTCAACTCAGAGTTGCCTGAGACAGAAGATATGTGTTTATTTTATATGCTTGTGTGTAGTTTGTGTTTATGTTGTGTCGATGAAGGATAGGATGCAGCCCAAGTTCCATACACCTACCCTAAACACATCATGGCAGATTTTTTAAATAAGAATACTTTCAACATGGAAGAGATTGAATTCAAAATGGAATTTTCATTGATGATAATTATTTTCAAACATGATTTATAATATTTCTTTAAGTATAGCCCATTGATTGGAAGAATTGGGCGCTCTCCATTATGATTAATGACCTAATAAGATCCTCCTTTGTAGCCATCTCTATGACAAAAGGGCCTTCCCAAGTGGGTTCAAACTTGTCTCCCATTTTATAATGGGCAACAATGAGTCTCCTTAGAACTAAAATAAGCTCTCTTACATGGAAAGCTCTAGGACAGACCAACATATTGTGAGCTTGAATCATTTTAACTTTGTATAACTTGAGATTTTGGCATGACTATTGGCGTCTCTCTTCAAAACCTTTGAGCTCTTCTAATTGCAACTTTATGTTCTGCTCTGTTATGATCGTGCTACCTATAGCTATCCTTAATGACGTGAGTTGAAGCTTGGTATGTAGATTCCTCTCACTACCAACTAGCAGACATTATCATCTAGCTAGGTCTTTGCTAGTATCAACAACGAGAAAAAAAACTAAATGGACAAATAGGAGCTAACTATGGCTCTTGGCCTAGACAACATACTATGCATAGAGGGGGGGGGGGGGGGCATGCAGAGATTAGAGCAGCAGGGAAAGCCTAGACAACAACACCCATCCTGGGTTGCAATAAGTAAGTAGCTTAAGAGGTTATGCCTCTTGTCCTTGAAGATAGGTAATATGTTCTCAAACAATGTTGTTCTAACATTCTTCTATAGGGCCTAACTAGCGAATGATCCTAGTCCATGGTAAAGAACCAGAAAGTAAGTGAGAGTACCTTTGTTCACTACTTCTCCACCAAGCATGAAAGTTTCAAGATAGCTGTAGGTCCATCACTACCTAAGAAAACTCTGATTTGATCAGCCCCTCATCTCGAAGGAATCTACATCACCTTGATCAGAAGGAGAGGTTCACCATGATGGGGGGGTAAGGTACTTTAAACCTTTCTGAAATAGAAATAAATGCATAGGGGACCATCCATTTTTTGCAGCATGCTCCTCACTGAAAATTCTCATGTTTTTTCATTCATGAAGTGGGCGAATGGTCAGGTCTTTAGTAGCATTTACAAAGAAGAACAACAGGTGAACTCACATTTTGTTTTCATCATCATCATCATATATATATGCATATAGGCCAGCTTGGCAAGCTACCTTTCCTATTGATGAGTGCAAGAAAAAAGAAATCTCTTTTTTATGACTTCTATTTGTCAATCTCGCCAGCCCAAAAAATCACCAGGGCTTATGAATAAAAGGGTTTATGAACCCTACTAAACCCAAACTTGTGAGTAGATCATTCAACCTCGGTACAAACTTATTTTGATCCATTAGTCCTTATTGAATGGATGCCCCTAATGAAAATGACTCTCATTAATAATTTCATAAACACCTAGCAAAGATATGAAAAAATAAATAAAGTAGCCCTATGTTTGATTTTATAATACTATACCATAATCAATGTTACAACGTCTGCAGCACCAACATTGATGTAGCAAGAGCCATTTTAAAGGGGAAAATTATCTCTTGGTGAGGTTCTTTTAGTATGAATTTCAAACCATCTACTATAAGTTGTAATAATACAAATGAACCTACTATATCAGGGCCCTTTTGACGTTGCAAAAAAGCCATTACTTTACATTCAGTTAACACTAAAAAGGCTACTCCTAGTAAAAGTGGTATAATTATTTCAAGTATTTTTCCTAGAATAATAAAGTACATTTTTTATTTTCTATTCACTCATGATCAGGATTGACTTGGTTGACCCGATCATTTTCTTTTTCTTATGATCGGCACTCAACTAATGATATTGAAGGATGGGACCTTTGCTTGAAAAACTTAGGATTCAAGTTTTGAAGATTGTGCATTAATGAATCTTTATGTTACTTGAATGGAATTGGAGCCCACCCCTCGCATTTCATCTTTCTCTTGTGATGTAACACACCAACTATGCTTCAAACCTTTTTCAAAGATTTGTTTTGCCCAATATTCCAAGGCGACTATTTTGTGCGATTTGATCCATTTCACGATCCGATCCGCATTACTTATATAAGTGGGATGGATGGTAAATCATTTATAGTCCTTTTCATTCTAGATAAAGAGGTTAAGGAAGTGGCACTTGTCGCATTATTTGGTGGAATATAGCAAGAGCATCATAGTTGACATGGTCAAAGCTATAATCCCCATATCCATCTCTACTCTTTCTATAATTAACTCACTTCACTTTCCGCTTCTCTCTCCAATGTAGATCAATGAATTCCAAGACTAAACCCATGGATTCCTTTGGTGAATAATGATCTTATATGAGCGTGATAGTGCTACTGGTCTAACTTGTACATCTCAACTTCTGTTGCAAAAAAGGTAGACATGTTGGTCACTGGCATGTCGCTTGCTATCTGCACGGATGCTTCACATAGTTCAATCAATTGACCAACTCAACTTCACTTTACATATGCATTTTTTTGATGGACAAGCTCACCTTCTGTGCACATCGATCGATGTAGGAATTTGCATGGTTACTTTACTACGTGATTTAGATTGACTTATCTATATATGTATATATTCTATATATAGATAAGTACTATTCAGGATTCAGATCATAAAGGATCCTCTATCTAAGAATAGAGTACTAGGGTTATCAACCCCTCCCCCTTTAGAATCCTTTTGGTCTTATTTCTATTCTGCTCCTCTAGTAACATACTTGAATCAAATTAGGTTAGTAAGAGCTAGCTTAAGCTTAATTATTGAAAGAATGGAATGGTATTCATTAGCCTTGAAATCATCAATAAATTTGTTCCCTGATCCAAGAGCCCCTTCTACACCCATGCAAACCAAGTAAGCCCTCCTCTCACATTTCATTCATTAGAAAACTCTAGTTCAAAATCCATGGAAGGCTTTGGTCTTATCTGATCGATACCTATACCATACGCATCTATGCTCATATATAGCAAGAATGTGTCCATCTTATAGAACTAAAGTGAAAGGGCATATGCCAATTTCAAGTCTAATTCCATATTCACCCCACAGATAAGTATGAACCCCAAAGAAAAGGAGTAGGTTCGGGCCCATCAACCTCAGCTTGTTATGGTGAGACATGATAAGCAAATGTCAACTTTAGGACCGGCATTGACTAATGCCTTAGCTCAACTAGAAAAAGCTCTTTATGTGAAATAGCACAGTGTTTCAGGTAAACATGCATGCAAACTCTTTTCTTTCCTAACAATAAAAGTTGAAACTAACCTTAGAAATGAGACAAATGAATATAGAGAAAAAAAACTAGCCAAGCTTCTTCACAAGTGAAGGAATTGCAACCAAACCATTTGTTAAATCAGTTAAGAGGCTCCCCAGACTTCTTTCATGCCACTCTTTCTAAGTCTCATTTGTTTGATGAAATGAAGCTTATTACTCTATTAGTTAAAAGCTAAGTTCTGCTTTAAGTCATGCGGGCCATAAAAGTAGGCAACCAAGAGTGGTAGGCACGAAAGGAAGTGCTTCTAATCGAGATAGCAAGCTCACCTTCATTAGAAGACATTCCCCTTAGCCCATTGGAAAGGAATAGGGATACAAATTTGGATGCCTCACTAGATTCAGATCCTTGATTACAATACAGAAAGATCGATTGCACTTCTTTTATTCAAGATTATTTATCTGGAACTGGTTCACAAACCATGTCCTTTTATGTGGTTCGGGAGGGCTATTAAAAAGTTAGAATTGCAGAAGGAGACAAGCCTAAAACCACTTCTATTACCATATATGGTTTCACAAGTTCGTCATCATGCTATTTGGGCTTACAAATGACCCAGCTACATTTTGTAATTTGATGAGTGATTTCTTTTCTAATTTCGAAGAACTATATTGATTGCTTTCTTGTTTTGATGACATTGTTGTCCATAGTCCTTAGAGGATCACTTGTCCCACCCTAGGAAAGTAAGAAAAAGATAATGCAATAAAAACAAAAGTAGTTTTGCTCAAGCTAGGAAATGGTTTGCTTTTAGGAGAATCTAATTTTATAAATTCAACTAGATGAATGCTGCTTTATGATATCGATTTTGTGAGTACTAGCCTTAGGATTACATAATCCATATGATAGAGGTAGCTTTTATTATATTACTAGGAGTGAAATTTAAAGATTTTCTATTTAAAAGAGTCTCCTCTTACCTAATTCTTGATTGGTTCCCCATAGTCACAAGGATTACTGACATGATACTCACTACAAACCTTATTTAGAAAGGCTAAATCTATTCATCACGTTCTTATTCAAAGCCATTGTCCCACGGGTAAGTCGGCCTTATTCTTGCTATTCAATCGAAGATGCCAAACTCATGTCCATAGAATGAGCTCCACTAAGCAACTAGATGCCCTCTATCCTAAGTCCATAGCTTATGTTTACCTTAGTAAACTTTATAGCACCTACCTTTAGCAAGAAATTAAGTGACACACTCTTTATCTCTTTCCTTTATCCATTATTTTTTTTTTGAGAAGTCTTTGTTTTCTTATTATCTTACTCCTGTTTGTTTCACTCAACACCAGCATATGGCTTTCCTTACTTGTCTGGAAGTGCAATAAAGTTGGTAGGTTATTAGGACAAAAATGTTTGAAAGATGAGAAGACTTCTTATTAGTTCTCTTACACAACTCAAGGTTATGAATTATGCTTACTTAGCCGCTGACTCAAACTATAAGAAGGAAGAGAGGTGTCGGTCTGTGCTTGGTATATTGAATACACACTTTCTTGAACAATCAGATTTTCCATCCACCTTGTTAGACTATTCTACAATAGAGATGATTGATGATAGAAGAAGGCAAGACATTAGAAAAGAGTTCAAGATTTGATAAGCATCCCTAATCCTTTGATGGGGATGGACAAGCTATAGTTATAGATAGAGTACTAAGGAAAGAAGGAGCTAGATCTATGCCTATGAGAAGAACCTATGAGTAGATTATACCATTCCAGGTATAGTGAAAGTCTTTATGATATAGTATTCTTTATGCACAACATACCAGTGTATTTAATTTTTTTCTAGTAATTAAGATATTCCTGGTACCTTTCTCCGATTAATGCATATCTATTTTCTTGCTTTCCTTACTCACAAGTAGTACAATTAAAAAAGAAAGGAGATTTGTTTTATAGAAATATCACTTAATTGTTCACTAATACAGGAAGAGCTTAACTGATCGCTTGAAAGCCCTCTTCTTTTGAAACTTAACCAACTGCAATTGATACACATGGGTCTCAGTAGAACCCTACCATCCAAACCTTTATGCACAACGAAAGAGACCTGAAAGACAAATGAAAGATCGAAGGAAGATGGTAACCTATCGTTATACAAAACCCTTACTAGTTGGATTGGTTAGTGGTGGATCCCCCATCATTGCTCGAAATTAAAGACTCATATTTCAGTATGGTTTTGAAACACACACAAAGAAGGGGCGTATGAGTGATATCATAAACACATTGACTTACAAAAAGATCAAAGATGTTTACCCATTCAAAAGGAGAAAAAAGTTGACTTTCGTATTCTTCTATTTTCACGAGAATTTGATTCCAAAGTTCATGATCTATGTAGGGTATACTATCATGGTGCAATGGTCACTGTCATGTAGCTCTCCTGCATATCAAACCAAGGAAACCCCTAATTTGTAAATTAGATATGCATGATATCTTCTTTACAACACCTGAATCTCATGAAAATTTTTTGATGTTGTATTGATGGAAACCAGCTATTGCTAATATATTCAAAATAATAGCCTTGCATATGCACTATTTAGTGAAATCCTCTCCACCATCTTTTAGACTATATTTAGGATTAGGGAATCAGACTTTGTTCAACTGCCACTGTGGATCTCCCTTTGTTCCAACCAAGCTAAACTACACAACCGAATGAGAGAGCACTAGCTAGGTGCATAGAGATAGAGAGCTACTCAGCAGAGGAAGTCAATCAATCTCTTGAAAGAAAAGAGTGCACTTTCAACAACTTCTTTCACAAAGGGCGATAAAAAACCCCTACACATAACAAACTTTCTATGCATAGAAAGGAAAGGAGAAAGCAAGTATATTTAAATGAATCTAATCTTGTTTGTTATAGTTATTTGCCTCGACACAGTGAGAAGTTCTTATGAGATACTTTCGAACATTGCTATGCAAGAATAAAATGAATTTCTGTAGTAGATGCTCTTGTGCCTTTTCTTTTCTGAAGTGACCTGGTTGTTGATCCCAAACATGATATCGGTTACTTGGTCCCTTTCTCTTGAATTAGATTTCTCAAATGATAACTCAAACTATGAGATGTTTGGATAAACAGGGAAAGTATAGCAAACTATTCAGTGACATATGAGTTTATCTCATAATGAGCAACTCTTTGGATTAGCCCTATCCACTAAAAGTGGGAAAGGTAAGAAATAAGCAAGAGAAATACAAGTCTTAATGATAAGCTAGACTCATTGTCTTGCAAGTTAGTCATTCTCATGTCATGGGGATTAGACACCTGTCTCAGGTAAAGAGGGACTTCTGGGCACTCTTGCTTCACTATTTTAATTTTTCTCACCTCTGAAAGAGGATAATTTGCTTATGTCCATGGGAGACCAAAAAAAGGGAATGATTCCGGTCAATCCGCATAGATCTATCTCAATTATTCCCATTTGAAGAAAATACAGATTCTTTGAGTTAATGAAGGAAGAGTCTACTGAGGAATCTGATGATGATACGAGTTTCAGCTTGTTCGACTAAACTTTGTTGGCCTTCTACAAAATAAAATTTTATTGTCTTTGAGAGTTAAATCATGTTGTCAAATAGTAGTTTTGTAAATTTTTGAATTGCATTTTATTTTATCATATTTTATTAAAGATAATGTCTTGTTTGATTTGTTAATTTCTTGTTTATTATGGAATCATTTGAGTTAAAATATATATAACATAATCTTTAAACCCTAAACCCTAACCATAAACCCCAAATCCTAAACCCCAAACCCTAAACCTAAACTTAAAGTAACTAAATAAGTTTTAAAATAAACCTAAACACTAAAACTAATAAACCTGAACCTAAACCCTAAGAATGGGTAGAACCTTGATGGCAGAAACGTCACCGTCAACCAGGCTCAATCTAGATCTGGCGGTGGAGGCGAAGGTGGAGGTGGCGGTTATTGCAGTGGTGTTGGGGATCTGGAGGTGCTAGTGGATATGGAGGTGGTGGTTATGGAGGCGGGAGGAGCGACAAAGGTTACAACCATGGTGGTGATGGAGGGAGAGATCAGGGATATGATCGTGGATCCTACTACTAGAGAGGTCGAGGTGGTTCTGATGTGAACTGGAGAAACTGAAGAATGGTGATCCGTTTTACTACTTATGGAACTGTGTCTTTATAGTAAAGACGATATAGTTATCTAGGGTTTTTGATTTGCTCTATGCATGCTCATTTTTTACCTGTGTCATCACTTGTGTCATAGCAAACTTGTTGTGTTACTTGGTTGATTAAATTGAAAAGAAGAAATGTTGAATCTGAATTTGTTCCCTGCAAAAAAAAAACAAAGAAAATAAAAATTCTAAACCCTAAACCTAAATCATAAACCCTAAACTCTAAAAAAAACCCTAACCCTAAACCCCAAACCCTAAAACTAACCCTAAACCATAAACCCTAAACCCTAAATCGTAAACCTACAACCCTAAACCCTAAACTCTTAAACCCTAAACCCAAACCCAAAACCTTAAACCCTAAACTCTAAACCCTAAAAACCCTAAACTATAAAGCCTAAACACTAAACCCTCTAAACCCTAAACCCTGTATAAACCTAAACCCTAAGCTAAACCCAAACCCTACATGATGACGCTGGGTTTGCATAATTTAAAACCATAACCTACCCAAACCTAAAATTCACCAAACCCACCCAACCCTGATCCCAACCTTAAAACCTTAAACCTAAACCTAAACCCTAAACTCCCTAAAACCTTAAACCCTAAACCTACTAAACTAAATCAAATAAACCTTAAGCCCTAAATCTTAAAATCTACAAAATCCTAAACCCTAAACCCCAAACCCTAAACCCTTAACACTTAAAACCTAAAATCCTAAACCTAAACTAAATAAAACCAAATAATAAAATAAATAAATAAACATAAACCTAAATAAAATAAAATTAAATAAAAAGATAAACTAAAACCTAAACTAAGACCTAACGTAAACTAAACGTAAAATCAAATAAAATAAAAAATAAAAACTAAACTAAAATAAAATAAATAAAAACCTAAACTAAACTAAAGAAATAAAATAAACTTAAAATTAAAAACTTAAATAAAATAAAAACTAAATGTAAAATAAAAATAAAAAAACCTAAAATAAAATAAAATAAAAACTAAATAAAAATCTAAACCTAAAAATTAAAACTAAAAATAAAACCTAAAAAAACCTAAACTCTAAACTAATCCTAAAATAAATATAATAAAATAAACTTAAACCGAAACTAAAATAAATTAAACTAAAATAAAGCAAAACCTAAACCTAAATAAACTAAACTAAATCATAAACTAAATAAAATGAAATAAAACTTATAAATAAATAAATAAGAAACCTAAACCTAAAGAAAAACCTAAACCTAAACCTAAAAAATAAAGAATAAACCTAAACCAAAAAATAAAATAAACTGAAACAAAACTAAAATAAACAAACCTAAACCTAAACCTAAAAAAATAAACTAAAATAAAAATCTAAAATAAATAAACTAATATAAATGAAAAAAATAATGTAAATAAACTAAATAAAACCTCTGGGTTTACTAAATTTTTTTTTAAAAAAAAAACCTAAACCCTAAACCTACTCACTACACCCTAAACCCTACCATAAACAATAAATACCATGACCATACCCAAAACCCTAAACCCTGGGCCCTGGCCCTGACCCTGGGCCCTCCAGCCACTAAACTGACCAGACCTAACTGACCCCCCCAACCCAGAGAATCCACTGAGCTACTGAGCCCTAACTGACCCTGGGCCCTTTAAACCCTAAACCCACACCATAAACCCTACCTACTGCCTAAACCCTAAATCCACTGAGCCCTAAACTCCTTACCCCAGGCCCTGGCCAACCACTGGGCCTAAAGCCTAAACATTAAACCTGGGCCCTAAACCTGACCCTGGGTTGTGAGCCCTAAACCCTGGGCCCTAAACCCTAATATAAACCCCACACTAAACCCTAAACCACAAGAACCTAAAACTAAACTTAAACCAAATAAAACCCAGATAAAATAAATAAAGTTCTAAACCTAAATAATAAAATAAATAAAATAAAATAAAAACCTAAACTAAACTAAAAAATAAAATAAACCTAAGAATTAAAACCCTAAATATAATAAAAACTAAGCATAAAATAAAAATAAAATTAACTTAAAATAAAATAAAATAAAAACTAAATAAAAACCTAAACCTAAAAATAAATAAAAAATAAAACCTAAATCGTAAACTTAAAAAAACCTAAACCTAAAATAAAATTAAATAAAATAAACCTAAACCTAAACTAAAATAAACTAAACTAAAGTAAATAAAACCTAAAACTAAACCTAAAATAAACTAAACGTAATCCTAAACCTAAACTAAATAAAATAACTTAAATGAAAAATAAACCTAAACCTAAACTAAAAAATAAAACCTAAATGTAAACCTAAACTAAAAACCTAAAATCTATAACCTAAATAAATAAAATAAAGACCTAAAACTAAAAATATAACTAAACCTAAAAACTAAAATAAAACTAAAAAATAAACCTAAACCTAAAAATAAACTAAAATATAAAACCTAATCTAAATAAATAAACCTAAAATAAATAACTTGATGTCTTGAGCTCTTGGTTTGATGAAATCAATGAATAAATGTTATCTAAATTTATCTCTATTAAACAAACTCTAAACCTTAAACCACTTAAACCCTAAACTTAAACTTGACCACACCTAAACCCTAAATCAAAACCCTAAACAAAAACCCTAAACCCAAACCCACCATAAAACCCTAAACCATAAATCCTAAACCCTAAAAACTCTAAACCCTAGCCCTAAAACTCCCCTAAACCCTAAACCATAAACCCCAAATCTTCCTAAACCACCCAAATTGCTAACCCTCAAACATAAACTCCCAAAACCCTAAACCCTGCTAACCCATAACCCTAAACCTTGATTAAATATGTCATTAGGAGATCTAAGAATGACTTAATCCTAACGTAGTTATGGTAGCTAGAAGAGAATGTCTATAAAATACTTTCCTTGGATTAAAGATTTGAATACCCTAAACCTTAACCGTAAATCATATTATAATACCATATATTATAGTATGTGTTACATCATATATTTGAGCATGTAGTTATGTGTTTTGGATGTTATATGATGTTTTGAAATGTTTTAGTATATTATGGTATTGTGTCTTATAGTTTATATTAATATAAATCCTAAAAGTATTGATTTAATAAATCATATGATTAAATTTATTAAATTTGAAGTTGGAATTAGGTTGTAGTACCAAAGGTGTGCTACGCCACTTATAATCTAAAAAGTAAGATTTTATGTTCAAAATAAATATTATATGTTGTAGCATAGTATAACATCATATATCATAATTTATTGTTCTAGGCATTATAAATTCTTTTAGTATTTTACAATCATCTAGTAGAGCCTACACTAGTATTATTTATAAAAATTTTGATTTAGACTTTAAAATGGTGGAATTTGGCCAAATTTAGACTAGCTAGAGCATAACATCATAATATATTATTCCAATTTAAAATATATAAGCGATACGACTAAAATATATAGTTTTTTATTGTTTAGACTAAATTTATGATTTTTTTATCTTAAGCAATCCCTTGTGATGTGATATGGAATATAGTATAATATAATAAGTTATAGTGTATTATAATATAGGATGCCATAACATAGTGTAGCACCATGCATTATAGCATACTATAGTTATAGTACTTATTGTTTAGCATATTTTAGTTTGTTATAGTATGATGTAGTAGAGTATATCTGGTATAATTCATAAAATACTAATTTATTGGCTGAGATGATGGGATTTGGCCAAATTTAAGGTAAGCTTTAAGGAACATCATTGGGGGTGTGCTATGGTGTGTCATTTAATCAAAAGAATGGAATTTTGCGTACAAAATAAATGTTCATTTTTCAACAAAATTTTATAAATTGTTTGCTTAAAGTGATTCATTTTTCGGTGTAATGTAAGATAATATATTGTTTGAAAGCATATTAAAATATATTGTACATAGCAATATAACTTCACAAATATATGAATATGGTGGTGTGTTATTAAATGTTATTGTACATTTTAGTATGTTTTACTTTTATTATAATACGTTGGGTCAAAACTCACAAAAATATTAATTTGAAGGTTGAGATGGAAGAATTTGGCCAAATTCAAGGCACAAACCAAGAAGCAACACAAAAATTATACTATTTTGTACCATTTCTAATAGAAAAATTACAATTTTACATCCAAAATGAACGTTATTCAAATTTTAAGAAAATTTCATTATTTGTTCTTTTTATGTGTAATGTTAGACAATATATTATATTTTATCAAATTACAATATAACATCATATTTTATAATATAATATAGTGTGTTAATTCACACTATAATATGTTTAGCAAGATATTTTATAGTTTGTTTGAGCTTGCACCATCACAAATCATAAAATGTTAATTATAATGTTAAGATGATGTAATTTGAATGAATACAATGTAAGGCTTTTGGTTGATGTATTAATGGTGTGCATAAGAAATAAGATTTGATGAGAATTCCATGTCAAGGACATGGAGGGAGATCTTCTAGGGGATCACACATGCATTGGACATGACATTGAGGGTCTATGTCGAGGGCATAGAAGAAGAAAATCTAGGATAAGGTTTGAATTTGATTTGATTATATGATTTTGGAAAGAAAATCTTGTGGCAAGAATCTATAATCCATGATTAAATTAAATCAAATTTAATTTATTTTGTTTAAATTGATGTGGAGGCATATTTGTTAGAGATATGGGCTCGAGTTCACTGGGATCGGAATATTTGCACTAGAATAAGTTGGGCTATACACTATGGATTGGAATTTGAGTTTGATTTCATAGATTTTTTTTTGGGGATGTATTGGGGATAAGAGGTTGGTTAAATTTCTTTGATTTAGACTCTACTGAGGGAGTTGGTTTAATTTGACTCTACAAGGGAGGTTATTTTGAATTTGATTTGTTTGCTTGACTTGTTTATATATGATTTGGGGCTTTCGAGGGAGAAGAGTCTGATTTAACTCCATTGGGGAAAATTAGATTGTGTTTAATTTAATCTGAGTTAATGTATGGACCCTGCCGATGTGCGATGGATGCACTAAGAATGGGATATATCAGCCTTGACCTACCTTAGTTTTACAAATACAAAGGGATAGTCAACTAGATGCGGGGTAGGGCTAGCAAACCTTAGGGTTTCCTTTCGGTGTGCAATGGATATGCTAAGAAGAAGGCGTAATAGGCTTACATCTTCCAAAGTGAGGAACAACTGTTGGGGTGACCTGTTGGATGCACAACAAATCGAACCTAACCTAGGGTGACTATTGAGTGAATGTCACTGGGGACTTATGTTAACTCAAAAGAAGTCAAGATTAATTTTATCTTGATTCCATGTGATTTGATATGGTTTGTTTCATTTAGTTTTATTTTGAATTGATGGCATATCAGCTGGGGATGTGAGTTTAGTCAAATTTGATAGATTTAATTTATGGACCATGTCGATGTGCGATGGACCCACTGAGAAGGAGCTATATAGGACTTGTCCTATCTCAAATTTACAAATCCAAAGAGATAGTCTACATGCCATGGGGTAGAGCTAGCAAACCTAAGGGGTTTCCTTTCAGTATGCAATGGCCGTGCTAGGAAGAAGGCATAACAAACTTACATCTTCCAAAGTAGGGAACAACCATTGGAGTGACATGTTGGTAACACCACAATTCGAATATGACTTAGGGCAACACTTGAGTGAATGCCATTGGGACTTATATCAACTCAAGAGTATTTGGAAATTCTTATAGGGAGTTTTGATGACCGCTTTAATGATAGGATGCTTGGAAATGTGCTATGGGTGTCCTCTTAATCCACAAGTGAATATATATTTTGTTTATATATTTGCGTGGACCATGTTGGTGTGCGAGGGACCACATTAAGAAGGGGCTATGTCATCCTTGACCTATATCAGATTTACTAGATTAAGGGAGAATCTGCACATCCATAGGATGAATTCTTCAACCATAGGGGTGGTTACTAGGAAAAGGGAACTGTCCAATCTAATAGTAATTAGGGTAGTATCTAAATGGAGACTCAAAGGATGTGATCCAAATATAGTACCCACATGGGAGGTGTTGCTAGCAGCATTATCTTGAGCCTTAAAAAAGAAAACCTATAGGTGTACAGTGGCCAAGTCAAGGAGAAAGCCTAGCAGACTTACATCTTCCATGAGTGGTGTATCCTAAGGTGCAAGAACCACCCAACCTATGGTGTATTTGTCAACATGAGTGGTGTATCCATCGGCATAGTGAGAAAAACTATACTTCATGGTGTGCAATGATGAATCTAGAGAAAAAGCATGTAGGCTTACAACATTCCAAGCGACTACTAAGCGGGAGCCCTTGAAGTAGTTAGGAGGAAGGAGCTAGGGACTTTTCATAAACCTTAAATATATACGACTCACTCGTGCATGAAGGCTAATCAAAGAAGAAAGAGTAGTATACTCACATCCTCTTAAAGAAACCAACATGAGTTAGCTTATCGACCCACATAATAAGGCCTACCAAACTAACAAGGCGCTCGTTGGTGTGTAGTGGCCATGCAAAGAAGGAAAGCGTTCTAGACTTACATCCTCCAAAGGAAGAAGACCACTGGGGTGACATGCTAGTAGAGTAGCATGTCAGTGAGCGACTAATGAGTGAGTGCCATTGGTCGTTATCTCAACTCGAGTTGCCTGAGATAGAAGATATGTGTTTATTTTATATGCTTGTGTGTAGTTTATGTTTTTATTGTGTCGATGAAGGATAGCATGCAGCTTGAGTTCCTTACACCTACCCTAAACACCTCGTGGCAAATTCCCTATAACCTAAACCCTAAACCTACCACCTAAACCCTAAACCATAAACCCTAAAATCGTAAACCCTAAACCATAAAACCTACAACACTAAACTTACAATCCTAAACTCTAAACCCAAAACCCTAAACCATAAACCCTAAAAACCTAAATAACTAAACCTAAACTAAAGAAAACCTAAAAATAAAAAATGAGAAAAACCTAAACCTAAATAAAATAAAATAAATAAAATAAAATAAAAACCTACACTTAAACCTAAACTTAAAAATATAACAAAATAAAAACTAATAACTAAAATAAAATAAAATAAATAAAAGCCTAAACTAAACAAAAAAATAAAACAAAGCTAAAATAAAAAACATAAACATAAAATAAAAATAAAATACTAAATAACAACCTAAACCTAAAAAATAAACTTAAAAATAAATAAAACCTAAACAATAAAGAAAAAAAGAATATAACCCTAAAATAAACAAAATAAAATAAACTTAAAGTAAACCTAAAATAAACATAAGAATTAAAAATCTAAACAAAATAAAAACTAAACGTAAAATAAAAATAAAATAAAGCTAAAATAAATAAAAATAAAATAAAATAAAATAAAATAAAACAAAATAAAATCATAAACCTCAAAAGTAAAACCTAAACCAAATAAAATAGAAAACCTAAACCCTAAACTAAGAAAACCTAAACCTAAAATAAAAATGAAATAAATAAAATAAAATAAACCTAAACTTAAACTAAATTAAACTAAACTAAAATAAATAAACCTAAACCAAAATATAAATAAACTAAACTAAATACAATTAAATAAACTATAAATAAACCTAAATCTAAACTAAAAAATATATAAAACCTAAAAATAAATCTAAAATAAATGCATAAAAACCAAACCTTAACCTAAAAATAAAAAATAATACCTAAACCAAAAAATAAAATAAAAATAAAACTCAACTAAAAAATAAACGTAAACCCAAACCTAAAAAATAAACTAAAATATAAAACCTAAACTAAAATAAATAAACTAAACTAAATAACAATTAAAAATAAAATAAACTAAAATATATAAAGAATAAGCTAAATAAACTAAATAAACCTAAACCTATCGGTTTACTTAATTTTAAAAAAAAAACACCCTAAGCTAACCATAAATTGTAAACCCTAAACCCTAAACCCTAAAAACCCTAAATCCTAAAACCTAAACATTAAACCCTAAACCCTAAACCCTAATCCCTAACCTTAAACCCTAAACCCTAAACTATAAACCCTAAACCCAAAAAACCTAAAAACCTAAACCAAAAGTAATAAAAAGCTAAAAATAAAATATATAAAAAACCTTAACCTAAATAAAATTAAAAATTAAAATAAAATAAAAACTTAAACTAAAACCTAACCCTAAACCTAAAAATAAAATAATAAAATAATAAAAAAAACTAAAATAAAATAAATAAAAACCTAAACTAAAATAAATATATGTAAAATAAAAAATAAAGGTTAAATAAAAACCAAATAAAAAAAATTAAATAAAAATTAAATAAAATCTTAAAGCTAAAAAATAAACCTTAAAAAAATAAAAATAAAACCTAAACCCTAAACTAGGAAAAAAACCTAAACCTAAAATAAAAATAAAATAAATAAAATAAATTAAACCTAAACCTAAGATAAAATTAATAAAACATAAACCTGAACCTTAAATAAACTAAATCTAAACCATAAATAAAATAAATTAAATTAAATTAAACAAAAAAATCTAAACCTAAACTAAAAATTAAAACCCAAAAATAAACCTAAAATAAAAACATAAAACTTAAACCTAAAAAAAACCTAATCTTAAACTTGAAAATAAAAAATAAACTAAAATAAAAATACTAAACAAAAATAAATAAACATAAAATAAATAAACTAAACTAAAGAAAAATAAAAAATAAACCTAAATAAAAATATAAAATGAACTAAATAAACTAAATAAACCTAAACCTACATGTTTACTAAATTAAAAAAAACTAAACCGTAAATGCTAAACATTAAATCATAAACCCTAAACCCTAAAACTAACCCTAAACCCTAAACTCGTAAAAAACCCTAAGACCTAATCCTTAAACTTAATCCCAAAACTAACCCTAAACTCTAAACACTAAACCTTAAATCTTAAACTCTAAACCTTAAAACCTTAACCAACTCTCTAATCAAACTTAACTAAACCTTAAACTAATCATTCCACCTTCTGACCCTAAAACCTCAGCCACTAAACTGACCTACCCCCTAAAGTTCTGATCTAAACAAACTGATCTAACCTAACCCCTGACCACCCCACCCTAAACCACTAATCTTAAACCCAAAACTAAACCACCCCAAACCTAAACCCCCAGGCCCCTAACTTGCCCTAAACCCACCTAAACCCTAAACCCCACCTCCACCAGCACTAAACCTACATAAACCTTAAATAACTGAGCTAAATTAGACCTTAACCTAAATAAAATAAAAAAAATTATATTAAATAAAAACTTAAACTAAAACCCAAACCTATACCTAAAAATAAAATAAAATAAAAAATAAACTAAAATAAAATAATAAAAATCCAAAACAACACTGAAAAATAAAAATAACCTAAAAATAGAAAACTTAAATAAAATAAAAATTAATCCTAAAATATAAATAAAATAAACTTAAAATAAAATAAAATAAAATATAAAACTAAATAAAAATCTAAACCTAAAATATAAACATGAAAATAAAACTAAAAAATAAATAAAAAATAAAACCTAAACCCTAAACTAAAATAAAACCTTAACCAAACACAAAATTAAAATAAACAAAATAAACTAAACCTAAATCTAAACTAAAATAAGCTAAACTGAAATAAAAAACCTAAACCTAAACCTAAAATAATATAAACCTAAACCTGAACCTAATCTAAATAAAATAAAATAAACTAAAAATTAACATAAACATAAACTAAAAATTTAAAATAAAAAAATAAACCTAAAATAAAATCCTAAAATGTAAACATATAAAAAGAAAATAAAATCCTAAAACTAAAAAATAAAAATAAAACTCAAATGAAAAATAAACCTAAACTTAAACATAAAAAATAAACTAAAGTAATAAACCTAAATTAAAATAAGAAAAATAAATTAAATAAAAAATAAAAAAACATAAATAAAAATAAAAAATAAAGTAAACTAAAATAAGTAATAATTAAAAATAAAAACTAAATCTAAATAAACTAATAAACTAATAAACTAGTAAAATAATAACTAACCAATAACTAATAAACTAATAAGTAATAAAAACTAATAAACTAAAAAATAAATAACTAACTATGAACTAATAAACTAATAAACTAATAACTAGACTAATAACTAAACTAAAAAACTAATTATTAAACTAATAACTAATAAAACTAATAAACTAACTAATAACTAAACTAAAACTAACCTAACTAATAACTAATAATAAACTAAACTAAAACTAATATCTAATAAACCTAATAATACCAAAATAAGCTAATAACTAATAACTAAATAACTAATAATAACTAAACTAATAAATAACTAACTGATAACTAATAACTAAAACTAATAACTTCAACTAAACATAACAAAAGAAACCTAATAACGAAAACTAACTAACTAATAAACTAACTAGTAAAACTAATAACTAAAACTAAAACTAAAACTAACTAAAACCAAACTAATAACTACTAAACTAATAAAATGAAGTAATAAACGAAATCATCTAATAACTAAAAACTTAATAAAACTAATAATAAAACTAATAACTAACTAATTGATAACTATTATTAATAGTAACTAAAACTATCTAATAATAATAACTAATAATCTAATTAAAAACTAATAACTAATAACTAAATTAAGAACTAAACCAACAACTAATAATAACTAAACTAATAATTAAACTAAATAACTAAATAACTAAAAGCTAATAACTAATAAACTAAACATACTAATAACTAATAAACTAATAACTAACTAATAAAAAAAAAAACTAACTAAACTAAATAACTAATAATAAATAACTAAACTAAATAATAATAAAATTAATAACCTAAAATAATAACTAAAACTAACTAATAACTATTAAATAAATAACTCACTAACTAATAATAAAATAACTAAAACTAACTAACTAAATTAATAAAATAAATTAAAAACTAATAACTAACTATAACTAACAAAATAAAACTAAATAATAAAACTAACTAAAACTAACTAACTAATAAATAAATAAATAATGACTAAACCTAATAAAACTAATAAACTAATAATTAACTATCAAACTAATAATTATAAAAATAACTAACTAACTAATAATAATAATTAATAATAACTAACTAATAATAACTAATAAATAACTAAAAAAATAATCACTAATCTAATAATAATAACTAATAAAATAATAAACTAATAACTAAAATAAACTAATAAAATAACTAATAAAACTAAACAAAGACTAATTAAATGATAAAACTAACTAATAATAATAATAAAACTAACTAATAACTAAATAACTAATAATAAATAACTAAATTAAATAATAATAAAATTAATAACCTAAAATAATAACTAAAACTAACTAATAACTAAATTAATAACTAAATTAATAAAATTAATAACCTAAAATAATAACTAAATTAAATAAAATAAACCTAAACCTAAACTTAAACTAAAATAAATAAAACCTAAACCTAAACATAAAATAAACTAAACCTGAACCCTAAAATAAATAAAATAAACTGAATTAAAAATAAACCTGCACCTAAACTAAAAAATAAAACCTAATAATATACCTTAAATAAAAGCCAAAAACCTAAACCTAAACCTAAAAAAAACCTAAACATAAAATATAAATAAAAATAAAACTAAACTAAAAAAATAAACATAAACTTAAACATAAAAATAAACTAAAATAAAAACCTAAAATAAAATAAATAAACTTAAAATAATTGAACTAAACTAAATAAAAATAAAAATTAAACTATAAAAAAATAAAAAATAAAATAAACCAAAATAAATATAAAATAAACTAAATAAACCTAAACCTACCACTTTACTTAATTTTTTTTAAAATAACCCTAAACCATAAATCCTAAATCATAAACCCAAATCCTAAACCCTAAACCCTATACCTATAACCCTAAACTAATAACCTTAAACCCAAAAAGCTAAAGTTTAAACCCTACAAAACCCAAAACCCTAAACCCTAAACCATAAACTCTAAACCCTAACCCTAACCTTAAACCCTATACCCTAAACCCTAAACCCTCAAACCTAAAATGTTAAACTCTAAACTAACCCTAAACCCTAAAAACACTAAACACTAAGCTAAAACCCTGAAAGCCTAAACCCAAACTAAATGAAACCTAAAAATAAAATGAATGAAAAAACCTAAACCTAAATAAAAATAATTAAAATTAAATAAAAACCTAAACTAAAACTTAAACCTAAACCTAAACCTAAACCTAAATCTAAACCTAAACCTAAAAATAAAATAAAATAAAATATAAATTAAGCAAAAATAAAATAAATATAAACCTAAATTAAACTAAAAAAATAAAATAAACCTAAAAATAAAATCCTAAATAAAATAAAACCCAAATGTAAAATAAAAATAAAATAAATGTTAAACAAAATAAAATAAAAACTAAGCAAAAACCTAAACCTAAAAGATAAACCTAAAAATAAAACCTAAAAAGTAATTAAAAGAAAACCTAAACCCTAAACTAAGAAAAACCTAAACATAAAATAAACAAAATAAAATAAACCTAAACCTAAACCTAAACTAAAATAAATAAAACCTAAACCTAAAGCTAAAATAAACTAAACCTTAAGCCTAAATTAAATAAAATAAACTAAAACTAAAAATAAACCTACACCTAAACTAAAAAATAAAACCTAATAATATACCTAAAATAAAAGCCAAAATCCTAAACCTAAAAAAAAACTAAACCTAAAAATAAAACTAAACTAATAAAATAAACATAAACCTAAACCTAAAAAATAAACTAAAATAAAAAACCTAAAATAAAATAAATAAACTTAAAATAATTAAACTAAACTAAATAAAATAAATTAAACCTATAAAAATAAAATAAAATAAACCAAAATAAATATAAAATAAATAAATAAACTAAACTAATTTCTTTTTGCTTTTTTTTAAAAACCAACCTTAGAATCTTAAATCCTAAACCATAAACCCACCTCCCTCTAATCCTACCTTAAACCTAAAACCTAAACTTGAAACCCTAAAACCCACAGGCCCTAAACAAACACCACTAACTAAACCCTAAACCCTAAACCCACCACCCACTCTTTAAACTAACCCACCTAAAGCACTAAACACTAAGCTAAACCCTAAACCTAGCCACAAAGCCTAACCTCTATCAAAACCTAAACTAAACTCACATAAATCCTCCTGGCTACCACACCCCCCCCTAACCCTACATTAAACCCTAAACTAAAACCTAAATCTACAGCCTAAACCCACATACCTAAAACTTAAACCTAAACTAAATAAAACCTAAAAATAAAATAAATAAAATAAATTTAAAACCTAAAATAAAACCTAAACTTAAGCTCAAAAATAAAATAAAGTAAACCAATAAAAATAAACTAAAATAAAATAAATAAAATGTAAATTAAACTAAACAAATAAAATAAACCTAAGAATAAAAAACCTAAAAAAAAGTAAAAATAAATGTAAAATTAAAGGAAAATAAACCTAAAATAAAATAAAATAAAAACTAATTAAAAACCTAAACCTAGAAAATAAACCTCACAATAAAACCTCAAAATAAATAAGAAATAAAACCCAAACCATAAACTTAAAAAAAGCCTAAACCTAAAACAAAAATAAAATAAACAAAACAAAATAAACCTAAACCTAAACTAAAATAAACTTAAAATAAAAACCTAAAACCAAAAAATAAACTTAAAATAATAACCTAAAACCTAAACCTAAACCTAAATAAAATACTTAAACCTAAACCTAAATCTAAACTTAAAAATTAAACTAAAATAAATTAACCTAAAATAAATAAACTAAACTAAATAAAAATAAAAAATTATCCTAAATAAAAATAAAAAGTAAAGTAAACTAATATATATATAAAATAAACTAAGTATACTAAATAAACATAAACCCTAAATCCTAACCTTAAATCCTAAACCCTAAACCCCAAACCCTAAACCTAAACCTAAAGTAACTAAATAAATTAAAAAATAAACCTAAACCCTAAAACCTAATAAACCTAAACCTAAACCTAAACCCTAAGAATGGGGAGAACCTTGATGGTAGGAACATCACCGTCAACCAGGCTCATTCTAGATCTAACGGTGGAGGCGAAGGCGGAGGTGGAAGTTATCATAGTGGTGGTGGGTTCTATAGAGTTGCTGGTGGATATGGAGGTGGTGGTTGGAGCAGTGGTGGTTATGGAGGCGGGAGGAGTGACGGAGGTTATAGCCGTGGTATTGGCAGAGGGAGAGATCGGGGATATGATGGAGGATCCCGCTACTCGATAAGCGGGGGTGGTTCTAATGGGGACTAGAGAAACTGAAGAACGGTTGATCAGATCTACTACTTATGGAACTGTGTCTTTACACTAGAGACGGTTCTGAATTAAATTAATTTAAATAAATTATGTTAAAGTTAACTATTAAATTAAGCTTAAATCAAACCCTTAATAAAATATAATGAGTAATTACACCCCTCAAGTAAACAAATTAAGTTAATCAAATTAATCATATTAAACCTAAGCTTAATCAAACATAAATTTAATTATATACCAATCAAATCCTAAATTAAACATAAATCAATAAGTCATTAATTACATCAATAATCTAAATAAATATAAAACCAAATTGAGAATTAAATAAATCATTATTTAATTTAATAATTAACTTAATCACACTTTTTAATTAAACTAATTTCCTTTAAGCTAATCCAATTGAATAAGCACATAATTAATGCAAACTTAATGAATTAATCCATCATCTTAATAAACCAAATTAACTTTATAAATCACATTAAGATTAATTAAAATCAAACACTTAATTAATCTACTAATTAATTTGATCATACATCTTAAGTAAGCTAATTAAGTCAATCAAATTAATCATATTAAACTTAAACTTAATCAAACATAAATGCAATTAAAAACATATAAAATCCTAAATTAAACATAAATCATTAAGTCATTAATTACATCATTGACCTAAATAAATATGAAATCAAATTTAAAATTAAATAATCTTTATTTAATTTAGTAATTGATCGTACCTCTTAAACAAGCTAATTAAGTTAATCAAATTAATCATATTAAACTTAAGCTTAAACAAGCATAAATTTGAATAGAATTAAAATATAATTAAATACTAATCAAAATCTATATTAAACCTAAATTATTAATTCATTACTTACATCATTAATCTAAACAAATATGAAATAAAATTGAAAATTAAACAAATCTTTATAATTAACCTAAACAAACTTCTTAATTAAACTAATAATCACATTGAACCTACACAAATCCATAGACTAATAAAGCTAATAAAATCAAATTAAAGAAAATAAAATTAAATTAAGAAAGACTCTCATCAATTTAATATGTAATCAAATCAAATCTCATTCAACCTACTTGAAAAGAAAGATAAACTAATTAACTATCCAATGTATGAAATAAAAATACAAACCAAACTTTGATAAACATGACAAATGGATGAGATTAGAAATAAAATGCTAATTACAAAGAATCAAACTCAATAAAAAATCAAAATAAAATCTTAATTAATCTAATCTAATCAAACTACAAATAAATGAACCATAATCAAATCAAATAAACATTAACTTAAGTCACATAACCATAATCAAAGAAATTAATTAGATATTAATTTAAAAGGATATTGAATTATCAAGATTTAATTAAACCAAAACATCTAATCTAAAATTATTCAATCAAAAACACATGGATTTAAAAAACTTAAACATCAATAGAGATTAAGGATATTGAATTATCAAGATTTAATTAAACCAAAAAATCTAATCTAAAATTAATCAATAAAAAACACATGAATTTAAACAAACTTAAACTTCATTAGATATTAAAGATATTGAATTATCAAAATTTAATTAAATCAACACATTTAATCCAAAATTAATCAATCAAATACCTGAAGAATAAACAAATTCAAATTCTAAAATCTAAATTGAATCAAATAAATCAAATCAAATCAATTATACGAATTCAAATGGGCTAATTAAGATACGTAAGGACCTTAGTTAAACTCTTTAGGAAGTTAGGATATAGAACAACGTGAATTCCATCTACAAATGGAATTCATTCTACTCTTCATTCTTGAAAATCTAAATATCACTTTAACCAAATAAAAGTGACATAAAGAAATAAATAAATAATTAAATCATTTAAACTGAAATCACACAAAGGTAAAATTTAAACAAATTGAAACTTGAACTAAAGAAGCCTAGTAAATTCTTATCACATAAGCCTTAAGTACACACATTAGAATTCTAAGTCACCACTTCTAGTACTAAGTTAGGGCGTTGTATATATGATGTTGTGTTTTATTTTATGTTGTAATATTTTAGACTAGATGTTAGGGTGCATGCATCATAGACTGGATGGTAGGTCATGATTAGCCTAATCATATTTTCTGTTGGGGGTTATGCTTAAGGGGTCACTGTGATAAAAATATAAATGCTTTTGTTATGCAAGTTACTTAGCCCCTAAGCATAACCCATGTTAGAATAGGTGAGCTTGGTTACCCATGTGTAGGGTGCTAAGTCCAAATTATTCATATAACTGCTTAAGTTGTATGGTGTGTTTAGGTAACATTTATTTTGCAGGTGTAGCTAGATTTTCTTTTCCTATTTGTAATGTAATTTTGTGTTAGGAATTATGATTAGTGTTATGGGGTATTAGGATGAGTTGTGGCCAGAAGGCTTAGTACCTTGGGTGCCCTGTGATGTCTTTGGAGCAAATCAAATTAGAAGGAAGAGAAGAAAAAAATGAAGACCCCCATAACATGTATTATTTTTGTAATTTGGGTTGTATAAGGCTAGAGCTTGGCTACCCATCTTTTTTTCTTTTTTCAGGGTGTACGACAGAACCCAACCATAGTGGCCTTTTATTCTTTTATGATAGTTTATAAAATTATTTGAGGTTGTGTTTAGATTGCACAATAGAATTACATGCTTTTCCTAATTTCTTCATGTTTAATGTTTAAATGTGTGGCCTAGATGTGGTAGGCTCTTAGGATAAAATTAACTTTTCTACCCAATTATAACTCACAATTAAAATTTAAAATAACTTATAACCTCACCATAAAGCCTAGGAATTAAATCAAGATAATAAAATTTTTAGCAACCCCTTAGCCGGATGAATGTATATATAACATCCTGCATGTCATATTCTTTCATTCTTATTAAGAGGGGGTTTCCATTTGTGCTAGAGAATAAAGGCTTAACCTGTGAGAGCATTTGATGGAATAACAACCCTTTCTCTTTTGATTTGGCCCATAATCAAGGTCTCATGCATTTTGGCATACAAAATCCCATAGCCTATGTTAAAATAATGAGTCCAAAAGAATTGAATATATTTGATAAAATTTGCATTATATTAAGTCATGAATTCATATCATTCATGCTCTAGTGTCTTAGGGAGTAAGTTTAAGACTTAGTTTCATCTCTAAATAAACAACAACCTAGCCATCTTGCAAAGCAAAAGACTTGCCTACATGGATTTAAAGTGTAGGAGGAATTAGCTGATTGCCACTCCAAGCGGTAATAAGTCCAGCAGTCATGTGGTTTATTCTCTCTAATGGAGGTAAGCCATATACCCAATTTTTCCTTAAATTTAGTTAGCACTTTGGCCCTCGTCAAAGCTCCCTATGTTTAGGATCTGAGGTTGATGTTTCCCTTTGCGGGCTACAAGAAAAAATCCTTACCTTTTAGGCATTTCTATAATCTTATATTATGGGATTATAAGTTCTAGTATTCTAATAAAATATTAACTCAAATAATCAACTCTCTTCAATTTCAAAAAATACAAATCCCAACCATAGTATATATTGGAATGCTCACAAGGCTTCATAGTAACATGAGCATTCCCTACCCATCACCCTTTGACTTCTAATAATAAGTCTTCTCCTTGATATATCCCTTTTAATTTTGTAAAACAGCCAATCCTTTGATAGTCTTAACCTTGAAATCTTTGGAGACCCTAATTGTCTACTTTAATCGAGAGTATTCTTATGTAATTCCCATTCCTTTGGATGCAATTAACTATGGGGGCTTATCTCCATATGGAAATTAATAAACCCGGCTTAAAATAAACCCTACTTTACTTTTACATGTAAAGTAAGGGAAAAATCTCCAATACTTTTGAAGACCCATCATGCCTTAGAAGTCCTTATTAGATAATTAGGTCCATTATAGGGTGGTGATTTCTATCTTTTGAGATAATACATCATTTTATAATGTTATACCGGATTACTTCAATAAGTACCCCCGTAAGATTTGTGTGGTGTTCCAAATCTCAAAAATAAACACCATAGGAGCCAATCTAGGCATCTCTTCATAACTCCATGCAAAGTAGTCATTAAACTCAGTCAATAGCCTAATTAAGTCATTGGTTTCAATTTCATTCAATAAAGAATTGATGTATGTCATGCATGGATCTTCTTTAGTTCCTAAGTTGATTTCCTTGATCTCGTCAATGGTTGACTTGATCTCTTCTTTGAACTATGGCAGTGCATCTTTGACTTCAAAATCATTTGGATCATCTGAAGTTTCTAAGCATAGCTCCTCATATGAGTTAATGTGATTTGAAAAGAACCTATCAGATTCCAAATGATTGGTAATGACTAAGCAGTGATCATCATCATCGACTAGATCCACTATACTAAATCCTAGTCCTGGTCTTGATTAAGAGCTTTTGCATTTTTTCTTCCATAAGGTTTTGGATTTAGGGTTTAGGGTTTAAGGCTAGTTAAGGATTTAGGGTTTAGGTTTTTTAGGGTTTAGGGTTTAAGTTTTTGGGTTATAGGTTTGGGGTTTAGGGTTTAGGGTCAGTTTTAGGGTTTAGGGTTTAGGGTTTAGGGTTTAGGATTTAGTGTTTAGGGTTTAGGGTTTTTTTTTAAATTAAGTAAATTGGTAGGTTTAAGTTTATTTAGTTTTTATATATTTTAGTTTATTTCATTTTTTTATTTTTATTTAGGTTTATTTTTTAGTTGAGTTACTTATCTTTTTTAGGTTTATGTTTTATTTTTAGGTTTAGGTTTAGATTATTATTATTTTTATTTAGGTTTATGTTTTTGGTTTTTATTTTATGTTTATTTTTAGGTTTTATTTTTTAGTTTAGGTTGAGGATTAGTTTTAGTTTATTTTATTTTACTTAGTTTAGGTTTTTAGATTGATTTATTTTCTAGGTTTATGTTTTATTTTAGTTTAGGTTTAGGTTTATTTTATTTTTTATTTTACGATTAGTCTTTTTATTAGTTTAGGGTTTAGGTTTTATTTTTTATTTATTTTTAGGTTTTATTTTAGGTTTATTTTTTAGGTTTACATTTTTATTTAGTTTTTATTATGTTTTATTCTTGCTTTATTTTATTTATATTTTGCATTTAGTATTTATTTTATTTATGCTTTTTATTCTTAAGTTTATTGTATTTTTTAGTTTAGTTTAGGTTTTTATTTATTTTAGTTTCATTAATTTTTATTAGTTTATTTTATTTTATTTTTATGTTTAAGTTTAGGTTTATTTATTAATGTTATTTTTAAGTTTTATTTTGTTTAGGTTTAGGTTTTTTGGTTTTTAGGGAGGTTCAGGGTTTAGGGTTTAGGGTTTAAGGTTTGGGGTTTAGGGTTTAGGGTCTAGGGTTGTAGGTTCTATGGCTTAGGGTTTAGGGTTTAAGGTTAAGGGTTTAGGGTTCAAGGTTTTAGGGTTTAGGGTTTAGAGTTCAGAGTTTAGGGTTTTGAGGGTTTAGGGTTTCAGGTTTAAGATTAGTTTAGGGTTTAGGATTAGTTTTGGGTTTAGGGTTTAATGTTTAGTGTTGTAGGTTTAGGGTTAGGCTTTAGGGTTAGTTTTATGATTTAGTGTTTAGGGTTAGGGTTTATAGCTTAGGTTTTAGGGTTTAGGGTTTTTTAAAAAAAATTAAGTAAACTCGTAGGTTTAGGTTTATTTAGTTTATTTTATTTATTATTTTTATTTAGGTTTTTTTTTTTTATTTAGTTTAGTTTATTTATTTTAGGTTTATTTATTTTAGTTTTGATTTTCTATTTTTATTTATTTTTTAGGTTTAGGTTTAGGTTTATTTTTTACTTGAGTTTTATTTTTATTTAATTTTTTTAGGTTTAGGTTTTAGGTTTTTATTTTAGGTTTATTTTTAGGTTTCATTTTTTAGTTTAGGTTTAGGTTTATTTTTAGTTTATTATATTTTATATAGTTTAGGTTTAGGTTTAGGTTTAGGATTCGGTTTTATTTATTTTAGTTTAGGTTTAAGTTTATTTTATTTTGTTTATTTAATTTTTATTTTAGGTTTATGTTTTTCTTTTTTTAGTTTAGGGTTTAGTTTTTATTTATTTATTTATTTATAAGTTTTATTTCTTGTTTATTATTAAGTTTAGGTTAGTATTTAGTTTTTATTTTAATTTATTTTAGGTTTATTTTATTCTTATTTTATGTTTAGTTATTTTTTTATTTAGGTTTTTTATTCTTAGGTTTATTTTATTATTTAGTTTAGTTTAGGTTTTTATATATTATCTTTTAGTTTATTTTTATTATTTATTTTGTTTTATTTTTAGGTTTAAGTTTAGGTTTTAGTTTAGGTTTTTATTTTATTTTATTTTTATTTTACTTTATTTAGTTTAGGTTTATTTATTTATTTTATTGTTAGGTTTTATTTAGTTTAGGTTTAGGTTTTTAGGTTTTAGGGTTTAAGGTTTTGGTTTTAGGGTTTAGGGTTTAGGGTTTAGGGGTTTTAGGGTTTAGGGTTTAGGGTTTAGGGCTTAGGGTTTGGGTTATGGTTTTAAGGATTTAGGGTTTAGGGTTTAGGATTTAGGCTTTATGTTTTTTTTTAAATTACGTAAATCGATAGGTTTAGGTTTATTTAATTTATTTTTTCATTTATTTTAGTTTATTTTTTAACTTTCTTTAGATTTATTTTATATTTTTATTTAGTTTAGTTTATTTATTTTAATTTTATTTATTTTAGCTAAGATTTTTTGTTTTAGTTTCTTTGTTAGGTTTAGGTTTAGGTTTATTTTTTAGTTGAGTTTTATTTTTATTCTATTTTTTAGGTTTAGATTTTATTTTTTATTTTTAGTTTCAAGTTTAGATTTCTCTTTTATTTTTTTATGTTTAGGTTTTAAGTTTTTAGTTTAGGTTTATTTTTACATTTTATTTTTTAGTTTAGGTGTAGATATAGGTTTAACTTATTTTAGGATTAGGTTTCGATTTCTTTTATTTTAGTTTAGTTTATTTTAGTTTAGGTTTAGGTTTAATTATTTTGATTATTTTATTTTTATTTTAGGTTTAAGTTTTTTTTAGTTTAGGATATAGGTTTAAATTTTTATTTATTTTTAGGTTTTAATTTTTATTTTTAGGTAAAGGTTTTATTTATTTTTGTTTAGGTTTACGTTTATTTTATTTTTATTTTAGGTCTAGGTTTTTTCTTTTAGTTTAGGGTTTAGGTTTTATTTTTTATTTATTTTTAGGTTTATTTTTAGGTTTAGATTTTAATTTAATTTTTATTTTATTTTATTTAAGGTTTATTTTCTTTTTATTTTACATATAAATTTCATTTTATTTAGGTTTTTTACTCTTAGGTTTATTTTAATTTTTAGTTTAGTTTAGGATTTCATTTATTTTATTTTAGTTTTATTTGATTTATTTAATTTATTTAATTTTTTAGGTTTAGGTTTAGGTTTATTTTTATTTTAGATTTACTTTTTTTTAGCTTAGTGTTTAGGTTTTTATTTATTTATTTTTATGTTTTATTTTTAGGTTTAGATTTTTATTTAGCTAATATGTTATTTTATTTTATTTAGTTTTTATTTTTAGTTTAGGTTTTTATTTATTTTATTTTTGTTTAGTTATTAGTTTTTGTTTTATTTTCTTTTTAAGTTTAGGCTTAGGTTTAGGTTTTAGTTTTAGTTTTTATTTTATTTTTATTTTTTTTATTTAGGGATTTATATAGGGAAACATCAAGGGCATCATTGCCAGCATACCTCTTGTAGCCCATCATCCCAAGTCCATCATCCTGCAAGGCTGCAAACTCCTCCAAGTAGCAGACATAATAGCCAACCCAAAACCACCAAAATAAATAAGCCTAATAAGGCAGAAAAATAACCAACCATCAGGGGCAGCAGCAGTACAGTAAGAACACCACCAAAGCCACCACCAAAGAGGAAAAGCAACATCAAACGGAGCAAGCATCATGACCTTAACAACACAAACCAGAAAAATCCATGACCAAAAAGAAAAAACCACAAGAACTCATGTCTTCCACAAGAAAATAGGAAAGGCAGCAAGGCTGTCACCCAAACCAGAAAAGGGAAGTAGTACCAGCCAAGAGAAGAGAACTATAGCAAGAGCAGGCCAACTAGCATGTCACCAACAGAGCATGAAAGAAAGGTGAAAATAGCCACCCATCCAACCAACCTAGCCAAAGCCAAAACCAACCAACCATAGCCTCCGACCAACCACCATAGTAGAAAATCCAAATCAGTGAAAAGACCAATAGCATCCATCATGCTAAAACCACCCCAAGACACCCAGGAAAAAGGTAGAAGCAAATAGCATCATCCACCAAACCCAACCAAAGCAGCAAAAATTCTAATCCAGGTGAGGTGAATAGCCAGCAAAATACAAAATGGAGCAATGACCAGTAAGACAGACTAAATTTGATTTGATTGTCCATAGAAATTAATTTAACAAGTTTATGCTTATTTATTCCTTTCCAATCATGTTAAATGTTATTTGTCATTTAAAATCATACATTCATCTTTTCAAAATTAATTAAATCAAATGGTTTTCCTTTATGTCAAGCTTCCATGTGTTGATTTATTTTATAAAATGTGTGGCTATTAACACTATTAAATCCAAACGTATTTTCTAAATTTATAACTGAATGGTTACATATGCTATGAATGCCAGTTATAAATACATAGGAGATGTATGTGATTATAGATTAAATGTATGAAGTGAAGCTCCTTTCCTTTTATTCATGTATTCATTTATGTAAGTGAGAATGTTAATGGGTATATAGTCTGGACATCCCAGGAATATGAGGTTTTAGTTAGCCCCAAGGAGTTCATTTAATTACCTCACTTCCCTGGTTTAACAACGGCACATACTCCATTTGATTTCATTCTTATGTATTTCAATACTAGAATTTGGATGAGGCTTTAATTCATATACATAAATGATTCAGTCAAATTAAATATCATTTTTGGATGTTTTTTATTCTTTGAATTATGAATACATGTGTATGAATCTAAGAAAAGCGGTATATAGTCTGGACATCCTGGGAATACGAAGCTTTAGCTAGCCCTAAGGAAGTCATTTGATTACCTCACTTCCCCAGTTTAACAAAGGTAGGTACTTGCTTATGTCTTTTATACATACATGTGTGTATTTAATTTGAGAATGGCAATCCTTACTTTTTATTAAAAATACATGCATTTCTAGTTTTTCAGGTGATTGAATTAATTGATCATGTGATTTGGAGCTCTCTTTCTTATGTTCATGCATGTAAATTTATATATGGTTTTAATATAAAGGTATATAGTCTAGGTAGCCCAGGAATATGAGGCTTTAGGTAGCCCCAAGGAGGTCTGGTGACCTCATTTTTAGAATGAGCTCTCAACCCCGACATCTTAGACATATGACTCCTCTTAGACTTTAAGAATTCCTTAGTCTTAAGAGACATCTAGTGATTAGGTGGACACTCAACCTAGCCCTAGAGACATCTTAAGATTTCCTTGATATTTTCTCATAATTCATTTATATTCTCATTTATATTCACATATATAAATGAAATATTAATTCAAACTAATCAAACTAAACTCAAAGTTCAAAATCAATTCATGAAATTTTCTTAAGTCCCTTAATTTCCTTTTTAAGGACTTAGCCAAAATCATGATCAAACCAAATCAAACTCATGAGATTTTCTGATAATTCATTTATATCCTCATTTATATTCACATACATAAATGAAATATAAATATAAATCAATCAAACCAAATTCAAAAATTCAAATCCCTACCCCAAAATTTCCCAAGTCTTTTAAAATTCCTTTTTAATGGACTTAGCCTAAATCATGATCAAATCACTTCACATACTTGAAATTTTCTCATAACCCATTTATATTCTCATTTATATTCACATATATAAATGAAATATAAATTTAAACAATCAAAACCAATTCCAAAAATCAAACTTAAATCCACTCAAAATCTAACCTAGCCTTTCAAGTCAAAATCTTGAACTTAGCCAAATAAATTTCAAATAAAGCCAAACTCTTGATTTTCCTTCATGATTCAATCAACCCTACAATCATGAATACATATATAAATGCAAACATAAATAACTTAACCAAAACCCAACTCAAAAATCAAACCCGAAATCCCTTCATATTCTTCCTTTGAATATGAACTTGTCAAATGGATCAAAATCCATTTGACTTCAAATAACTTACAAATGAATTTCAATTATAAGTCCATATACAAGTTCAATCAAACTCAAATCAAGCTTTGACCAAGACATTTGACCCATTTAGGCTCACTTGACCCAAAGTGACCTAAAATACCCTTATGAGCCAAATTATAATTCTAACCAAATTGGATTGAATCAAACTCACCTATGCCTCTCATCATGATCAAAAATCATCATGAGATGATCAATCAGTCACATTAGGTCAAACCAAGTCAAACCTAAGGGTTGACCAAGTGAACACTTAGCCCAAAATGAATCCTAACATAGCCAAATTCCACCATAGGCTAAATTGATTGAAACCAATGATCTAGGTTCATTCATGAACTATGCTTGAACTTGACCAGGTCAACATTTGGGCCTAACCTATCCCAATTGGCCACTTGACCCAAGTTGACCCAACTTGACCTAAAAGTCAAAATGTGTCAAAAATTATTCTAAGATAAATTGATTGAAACTAATGAGTCATGTTCATTCCAAATCACTTGTTGAACTTGATCAATGCCTCAATTAGCCAACTAGACCCAACATAGCCCAATTGACCTTAGATCTAACTTGGCCTAAAGGGGTCATGTTGAGCCCAATTCAAACTTAACCAAAATTGATTAGAAATAAAGATACCAACCCACTCAATATGACTAACCAAACCTAAACCTACCCTTGACCTACCTTAAATAGGTCAAATGGATCAAATAGATAAACTTGACCCATTTAACCTAAGTGAAGTCATATGAACCAAATACAAAACAAATCCAAATTGAACCAAACCAAAGCGATCAAAACATTTCAAATGGTCATATGTACTTGACCCAACCTTTGGTTTGACCTAATTTGACCAATTGGTTAACTTGACCCAAGTAAATGGGTCAACATGAGCCAAACCATATGAAATGAATTCTAAATCTCATGAAATTTAGCCAAACCTAGTTTCTCCACATACCCAACATATCCAAATTAAAAATTTAGCCCAAATGGCTTCAAGGCCATCCTAAGCTTTCTAAGAGGGATTTGAAATAGCTAGTTCTCGATCTTCTACATTAAAAAAATAGGGGAGACTTGAACCTTCAACCTCCTCTACACTCAAATCCATTCGAATTGCTCTTGCACACTCCCTCAAAGGATCAATCTGAGTGTACTCAAGCTCTCATTTGAGTTTCCAAAGAAAGGAGAGCCTCAATTGGATCAAAGTCGCAAAGGAGGTGAAGTGGTGTTCGTCCATAGGAAGATCCACTCAACCCCAAGGCTTGAAACTTTCAATAGGGCTTTGTATCCACTAGACAAAGCTACCTCATCAAGCTCGAGCGCCGGTGATCCCTTTTGACGAGGTATGGAATTTTTCGACCACTCAGTATAGGGGGTGTTGGTCTTTTGTGAATGGAATTTTCAAGTCATGAGAAATCCATCATTGGATAGGATCCTTGTTAGCTTTAGATTTTTTGGGAACAATTTCGTTCCAATCAAAGCTCAATAGAGCTCAGATCTTCCCTAAGATCATGGATAGCCTCTATTAATCCTACGGGAAGAACTCGGGTGATCCTAGCCATCCATCCACACATTTTGGATGGACGACCATGATTATTCCCATGTTTTAGAATTAATTATCTCTTTTATAAACTACGGGTTGATCCTTGGCCATTTGATCCTTGATCGAATGGCAGGGATCAAAGCGCGCCCCACTGGCGCGCTACCATTTGGATGTGGCATTTAAGTAAGTGGCTCATGGCGTGATGCATGTAAAGCATGCTGAACGCCGCCACCGTGTGTCATGCTGTGAGCTGGGAGATTTGTTAAGGGATTTAATTAATGATTATTAATCTCATGATCTTCAAAAATTGATATCTTCTTCAATAAAATTCAGAAAAAAATGAGGTAAAATTCGATTGGAAAGATAATTCAACCTATAATATTTTAAAAATAATTTCAATGGATTTTGAATTATCCTTTTCTCCGATTTTGGGTTTTAATGGAAATCATATTTTGCTAATTACTTCTTAATTAATTCTTTGATTAATCCCAAACTTCTTTGGTAAGTTTTAGGGGATGACCTCTCCCTCCCCTAATTTTCTTGGGATTTATTTATGGCTTAATTGGGGGAACTACAAATATGTTTCTTAATTACCTTTCATTATGTAATTAAGAATAATTAGGGTTTGGATTAGTGTTTTAATCCATTATTAAGGTTAATTAAGGTTAAAACCAATGAATAAGAGGCTTTGGAAATAATTTTTTGGTATTTCCCCTAAGTTGTTCCCTAAACCCCCTTTTCTTTCCTTAATCCTCTCTTAATTAAGAGTTAATTCATTAATTATACCTTTAATTAATGTCTAAAAATTATAAAATCTTCCAGAACTTAAATAATCTACTTTAGGTAAATGCTTAGGTGTTTAAAAGCCTATGTCTAATTAAGGAAATAAAACCCAATTCATATGTATGAAGGGGTGTTAAGTTAAACCCCTTAGCTTAATTAACCATTAATAATGAGCCAAATTGCATTAGGCGCTTTTCTTCCTAGGTGCATTGCAAACTTAAATTCCTTGTGAGTTTTTATATCATCTCATTGGCTCATAATTACTTGGTTAACAATGTTAAGGTGGTGTAGGTAGGGGTTAATTAACTTGCTTAATTCATTCCTTAACCTAATTAACATATAAAAATGAATCTAATCATCTAAAAATTAAACAAAAATATCCAACACATGTGGGACAAGGTTAGGAACTGTAAACTCAATTCACTTTTTCAAAATTAAATCAAACTTAAAACTAAACAAAAATCACATTGAATACACTTTGATTTATTTTAAACTTTCTTATTTCATAAGAATGCCTTTAGGATTTAATTAAAGTGAATGTGTTTACATGCTTACATTACTTTGATTCTTTCCCCAACATGTTAAATGTGTATGTCATATTATTTCATGCATTCATATTTTTCAAAATCAAATTCAAAATGAAATTGTTTACTTTATGTCAAATTTGCATGTGTTGGCTAAAGTTGAAATATGAGTGGCTATTATCACTACTAAATTCAAATTATTTTCAAAACATATAAATCAATTATCAAATCTGAAAGTGTACTACTTATATTTTTATTGTAAGCTTGCATGTGAAGAAAATATAAGGATGTTCTTAGCATATGTTTCCCTTCTCTTTTATGTTAGTATAGTTTTGGATAGGAGTTGGTAAGATGTATGGTTCATTTGAAAAGAACCTAACACTTACCTAATTCTATATCCTATTCATTCCTATGCTATCACTTAAGAAGGGTTACCTATGCTTGTTCACATAAATGGCATAAACAAAATGAATCAATTAATACAACTTTTGCATTCTTTCTTTTCCAATTTATTTCTTTTGTACACATGTTTGTATTTAAGGAAAGTGGTATATTAGTCTAGACAACCCCAAAGTTGCAAGGCTTTAAGTAGCTCTAAGTAGGTCTTGTACCTTACACCTCTTGTTAACAATGGCACTGTACTCACTTATTCCTTTCTTACTTTCATTTGTGCATGTGAAAAATTGGATAAAGAAACCCTCTTTTACTTGAAGAAAATCACGCATCTTAAATTTCCAAATTTCCTTAAATGAATTACTTAGCATTTATCATAAAGTGAGTTAAATATTCTCAATTGTATGTATAGATATTCTTAGGACTCATTCATATGTATGTTATACATGTTGGTAAAGAAATGAAGTAATGTATATTTTGTGAATTTCGTTCATTTTATTTAATCTTAAAATGCCTTTCTTTTTGAGTTAGTTTGTTTAGAGTTCATATAAACTTAGGATTAATTAAAAGACTTAATCAAAACATTCACTAACCAAAACTAAAATATCAATCTACTTTATAAATTACTTAGGTTAGGGAAGGAAAGAGAAGTTCTCTTCCCTTTCCCTCTCATTATAACTCAATAATTAATTATAGGAATCATTTGAACCAAATAAAAACATGAAATCAAATCAACCCAAAATAATTAAACAACTTAAATGAAACACTCCTCTAAGTTGAACATGTTTCCATACTTAGAAAATTTGAACCTAAAGACATAACTAAGCATACAATACAAATCTTCAAAGCACACACATTAGGCTAAGTCACCACTTCTAGTTTTAGGTTTGGGCGATGCATGGTATGATGTTTTGTTTTGTTTTTTGATATATGTTTTTGACTGGATGTTAGGGTGTATGCTCGTAGAATAAATGGTAGGGCGATCCTAGTCTAACCATTATCTATAGGATTGTGCTTAAGGGCTATCATAATTTAAAATATAAATGCTTTTCTTGCAGTGCTTTATACTCTAAGCATAATCCAATAGTCCAGGTGGACTTAGTCAGCCCTGTGTGGAGTAATAAGTCCAATATACATGCTTGGGATTTGTGTGGTATTTTTTAGCTAACCTTTGTTTTGCAGGTGTTAGTTAGATTTTTATTATTTTTATTTTCATGTAAATTTGTGCAATTAGAATTTTGGAATGATTATTATGGGGATTAAGATAAATATTGGTCATAAGATCTTATCTTATGCACCATGTGAATTCTTGGAGTATCTACCTTCCAACCATCCAAAAGAAGGAACCAAAGAAGAAAAAAAGAAAGAAGAAGAAAGAAGAAATGAAGCTTGAAGACCACCATAACAATGAATTCCTTGCTTAATTGTAATTTAATTCATTGGAAATCTGGGTTATATAAGGGTAGAGCTCGGCTACCCAATTTGCTATTTTTGAGTTTGTGCAGTGGTGCCCGACCACAACAGCCTCTTATTCCTTTTATGATTAGCTTTATAATTTGATTGATGATTTGTTTAGATTTTGCATTAAGTGGCATCTTTTTCCATTTTCTTCCTCACTTTATGTATGGCCTGGATGTGAATTAGGATCTTTAGGGAAAAATAAATCTTTTGCCAAGCTTAATAACTCAAACTTAAAATAAAGAACTCATAACCTCACCTAAATCTTAGGTTTAAAATAGAGATAAAAGAATTAACAACCCCTTAGCTGTATGTGTATTTATTTTACAGTATCATGGACAAATGCATCTTATTTCAATCTTGATTGGAGGGCTTCCACCTTCGCCAAAGAAACTTGGCTTGATCTTTGAGAGCCATGGTGGAAACACTCCTTCTTCCATCTCACTGATTTTGGCCAATAACTTTATTTCTCATGCATTAGCAATATGAATCTTATTAGCCTGAGTCAAAATAATAGTCTAAAAAAATGAAAATAAAATGAAATTTAAATTGCATTAGATTTAGGTCATTTCAAGCATGACTTTTACATGATCTAGTCTCTTTCGGGAGTGAGTTTAAGGACTTAGTCTCTTTCTAAATAAACAACGGCCTAGCTATCTTGCATAAGCATAAAGACTTGGCAACATGTATTTAAAATTATAGGAGGAGTTAGTTGGCAGCTACCCCCAGGCGGTTGTAAGTCCAAGTAGCTGAGTGATTTGTCCTCTCTTGTGGAGGCAAACCAAATACCCATTTTTCCCTTAGATTTAGGTTGTGCTTTTGGCCCTCATTGAAGCTCCCTAGATTTAAGTTCTGAGGTTGCATCTCCCCTTTATGGGCCATAAGCTTAAATCCTTACCTCTTAGACATTTTCTTAATCTTGTGTTAAAGAATCATAAGTCCTAAATTTCTAATGAAAAATGCAACTCAAATAAATTAAATCAATTTCAAAAATGTAAAGCCCAATCATAGGATAGTTTGAGATGCTTGCTAGATTTCCTAGCATTATGGACATCTCCTACTTATCTTCCATTTTGGCTTCGATAATAACTCCCTCTTTGATCAATCCCATTTAATCTTTTAAAAATAAACCAATCGATTGATAGTCTTTTCTTATTGAAATCTTTGAAGATAATGATCATTTACCATAATCGAGAGTTTTCCTGAGGAATCCCCATTCCTTAGGATGTAATTAACTATGGGGGCTTGCCCTTGTAGGGAACTTAATGGACCCAGTTTAAAATAAACCCTGGTTTACTTTTCTATGTAAAGTAGGGAAAGATTCTCTAGTACATATGCATACCCATTGTCCTTCGGAGTCCTTATTGAGGTGATTAGGTCCATTAAAGGGTAGTGACTTCTATCTTTCGAGATAGTACACTATTCCTTCATGACGTACCCGATCACCTGAATAAGTACATCTATGAATCTATGTGGCATCCCAAAAATAAGAATTTATATATTCTTTCCCTCTCTTTCTCCTCACCAATAGATTTGAAAGGGGACTCTATAGAAATTTTTCACCATGAGGTCATTTGATTACCTCACTTCGCTGGTTAACAATAACACGTACCTGTTTAATTTCATCCTTATATATTTTCGCATAAGAATTTAGATAGAGCCTTAAATTAATATGATAAAATAATTCAATTAGAGGGGAAATATAAAGCATCAAATGTACATACTCACATCCATCATTCAAGTGTGCTAAAACATATTATATGTGTAGGTATACTTCAGACTTAATCATATGCATGTTACCTGTGATGGAAAGGAATGATTTAGCATGTGTCATGTGATAATATTTCAATTAGATTAATCTTAAGAATCCTTTCATATTGAATAGAATTATCTAAAGAGAACCTATACTTAGGATTAATATAAAATGTGTAATAAGCCATCCACTAAATATAATTAAATCAAATTAACATGCTTTAGAAAGTGGTTTATGTTAGGGATGAAAGAGGGCAACCTCTTTTCCTTAATTTAGAATACTTAGTTACTAAGTGTAGGTCATATGAAACAAAAGAAAACACAAATTAAAACTTGCAATCAATTGAAGCACTTGAAGTGAAACCACCCGTTAATCTTTCTACACTTAGAAAATCTTAACTCTAAAGCCTAGTTAGGACATATCACAGAAGCCTTAATACACACATATTAGATTAAGTCACCACTTCTAGCCTTATGTTAGGACGGTGCATGGTGTGATGTATGTTCTATTTTGTGATGTATTATTTTAGATAAGATGTTACGGTGTATGTTTCGTGGACTAGATGGTAGACCATGATTAACCGAATCATGTTTTTTGCAAGAGATTATGTTTAAGGGACCACTTAAAAATAAATATAAATACTCTCTTTGCAGGTTGCTTAAGTCCCTAAGCATAATCCAAGTTAGGAAAGGTGGGCTTAGTTACCCATGTGCTGGGTGCTAAGTCTAAATAATAAATATAACTGCTTGGGTTGTATGTGTGTTTAGCTAACACTTGTCTTGTAGGTGTTGTTAGATTTACTTTTCCTATTTTTAATGTAATTTTGCATTAGGAATTAGGATTAGTGCTATGGGGGGATAAGGATGAGCATTAGCTAGAAGGCTTTGTCCTGGGAGGCCATGTGATGCCTTTGAAGTGGAGCAAACCAATTCAAAGGAGGAAGATACCTGAAGGCATGAAGACTTGATAACATTTATCATTTGTAAATTACAAATTATTCTTTTATGTACTGGGTTGTATAAGGGAAGAGCTTGGCTACCCATTTTTCTTTTTGAATTGTATGGACGACCGTACTGGCCTATTATTCTTTTACATTAGCTTTAAAAATTATTTGATGTTGTGTTTAAAGTGTGCAATTAGGATGGCATGGTTTTCTTAGTTTTTTATATGCTTGATGTTTGAATGTGTGGCACTGCGATAGGCTCTTAGAAAAAAATAACTTTTTTACCCAACTATAACTCATAACTAAAGTTCTAAACAATTCATAACCTCACATAAAACTAGGATATAAATCAAAATTATTAAAAGATTTAGTAATCCCTTACCTGAATGTTGAATGGACAACAACATGCACATCATATTATTTCACTCTTAAAAATAGTGGATTTCCATTTTTGCACGATAGGGGAATGCTTGACTGTAAGGGCATCCCTTCCATTGGAAAACACCCCTTTATTGTTGATTTATCCAACAACCTTATTTCATCAAGCATGTAGGCATTAAAATCCCAAAGAATTTATCAAAATGAAGTGTCAAAATAAATGCAACCTAAAAAGATTTTGCACTAGACTAAGTCATATGCTCATACCACTAATGCTCTAGACTCTTAGGTAGTGGGTTTAAGGACTTTAGTTTCTTTCTAATTAAATAATAGCCTAACTAATCTTGCAAATCATATGACTGAACTTCATCAATTTAAAGCATAGGAGGTGTTAGCTGGCTGCCACTTTAGGCAGTTATGAGTCTAGTAGTCGGCCAGTTCATCCTCTCTTATGGAGTTAAACCATATGGCCATTTTCACTTAGATTTAGGTCATGCTTTGGCTTATGCTAAAGCTCCCTAGATTTAGGATCTGAGGTGGTTGTTTCTTTTAGGCTACAAGCATAAATCCTCACCTCTTAGGCATCTCCACAATCTTGTGTTGTTGCATTACAAGTCCAAGCTTTCTAATGAAATGTTAACTTAATGTAATTATCCTTCCCTTTAATTTCAAAATTATAAAGAACAATTATAGTCTAGGTTCAAATTCTCACTAAGTTTTCTAATATCAAGATCATTCCCTACTCGTTTCCTTTAGCTTTAATATTAAGTCTTCACCTTGAGTTTTCCCACTTGATTTTCTAATACAACTAATCCTTTAATAGTCTGCCCTTGAAATCTTTGAATACTTTAATTGCTACTTTAATTGAGAGTATTCTTAAGGTATTCACATCCTTTAGGATGTAATTAACTATGTAGGCTTGCCTCCATAGGGAAGTTAATGAACCCAACTTAATATAAACCCTACTTTACTTTTTCATGTAAAATAGGGGAAAGACCTCTGGTACATTCGAAGACCCATCTTTCCTTTAGAGTCCTTATTAGGTGATTAGGTCCATTATAGGGTAATGATTTCTACCTTTTGAGATAGTGCATCATTCCTTAATGTCATCCCCAATAATTTTAATAAGTACCCTTATGATCTGTGTGGTATCCCACATCATAAAAATAAACACCACAGATTTTTCTAGCAACTCCTCTGGGGAGGGTTCTTCTCTCCATCTCTGGTAGCAATTGTTGTCTCCAAACATTGATAGTGGACTTGTATTTTATATGGGTCATAGACTATCTTTCTTTTCATTGGCACTTAGCCTATTTCATCCTTAGGTTGTGCTAGCTAAGATTATTTAGGTTTTAAGACCTCACTCCATGCAAAATAAATTTTAATTAACTAAAGGAGATGACTAAAAATTTTGAACCACTTTACCATTCTCTTGGTGAGGCAAGGTTCATTTCATACTTAAGAAAATAAACTCTTTGCAAAAAAATATATACTTTCAAAAAGTACTTCTCAAATTAAAATTCACATGACATAAGATTTGCATTTAAAGATAACCAAACCTCATGCAACAATATCCATGATTGTTGCATGGAGGTTCTTTTCAAAATTAAAAATCAAATAATTTTAAAATACTTTTTTAGAAAGCACATATTTCAAAATAGTAATCTCCATTCAACACACCTAAACTTGTTGAATTAAGATTTTATTTTCAAACAACATCGTGACATAAAATTCAAATTTTATTTAGAACATCCTACATGTGTTAAGTTGGAATTTCTCTTTTCAAAAGAAACATCACACACAAATATCCCATCTTTGAAAATCAAAAAGAAAAATATAATTGATTTCCATTTAACATACCTAAATTTGTTAAATGGAAATCCCCTTTTCAAAGTCATTAAAAAATAAAACACATTTGAATTCCATTTGACATACCCAAATTTGTCAAATGAGAATTCCCTTTTTAAAAATCAAAATCAAATTTGACTATACTTAACATGCCCACATTTTCTAAGTAGAGTTCCATTTTTAAAATCACAAATAAATCAAACACACTTGAACTCCATTTAACATACCCAAATTTGTCAAATGAGAGTCCCACCTTTTCAAAATTGAAATCAAATTGAACTTTATTTAACATACCACATTTGTTAAATAAGTTCTCCTCTTTCAAAATAAAATAAAATAAACTCATCAAACACACTTGACCCCAACTAAACATACCATATTTGTTAAGTGAGGGTCTCAATTTTCAAAATCAAATCAAAATACATCAAACACATTGTGCTTCACTTAGCATACCTAAATTTTCTAAGTAAGGATCCAATTTTCAAATATAATTCAACAAATCAAACACATGAGACACATCATCGCAAACAATAAAAATGCTTTCAAAAATTGTTTTCAAACATGCACTTGAATCTCATTTAGCATACATAAATCTGCTAAGTGAGGATTCCAAAATCAAATCCAATGCAAATTCAATTGACCTTCCATTTAACATACCCAAATTTGTTAAATGAGGGTCCTAAACATAAAATCAAATTGAAATGTGAACCAATTGAAGCATCAATTAAGAGCCTCTCCAAAACATTTGAACCCCATTCAACATAGCCAAATTTATTGAATGTGGGTTCTAAATTTAAATCAAATTCAATGTCTCTCCTCAAAAAAAAAAACAAAATCATAATCTGTCCAATATTTGAACCCCATTTAGCATACCTAAATTTGTTAAATGAGGGTTCCAATTCAACTATCAAATCAAGTTAAAAATTCAAGTCAACAACATTCAAGTGAAGGTCTAATATGGTTCTCTTTCTAACAATGTAGAGAGTCTAGCTTTCGAGACCATCAGTAGAGATGAGGTGGCAAGCAAGAAGCCACTTCTCAGTTTAACCTACAGTCTAATTCTGAGTTTCCCTAACCAAAGGAGAAAGCCAATAAAATTTCCTTCAAGAGCAAAGAATAAGATCAATAAGGATTTTTGAGTATATATTATCCATTCTTGATAAATCTGACTCAAATGATTTGAATCCTAACTCCCAAAAGAAGACAACTCCCAAAATGACAATCACAATATTGATCATAATCCATAAAATTATAGTACCGATGGACTTGATGTCTTTAAGGATTCCAACTTGGGTAGAGATACCCCCATTCTAAACTTTCGTGGTGTCACTGTCAACAAAGAGTTAGAATTATCTGATTTAATAGAAGAAATTCTGGGCACCATAAAAGAGTAGGTAGACATCAATTCAACCTCTCTTTTAGATGATATCACAGAAGCTAATTATTGTAGTACTAGTGTCCTACCACTTTGATCAAGACTATAGGAATTCAATTACCTCACTTCCCTGATTAACAATGACACGTACTTGTTTAATTTCATCCCTATATATTTTTGCATAAGAATTTAGATAAAGTTTTAAATTAATATGATAAAATAATTCAATCAAAGGGAAAATATAAAGCTTCAAATGTACATACTCACATCCATCATTCAAGTGTGCTAAAACATATTGTATGTGTAGGTATACTTAAGACATAATCATATGAATGTTACATATGATGGAAAAGAATGATTTAGCATGTGTCATGTGATAGTATTTCAATTAAATTAACCTTGAGAAGCCTTTCACATTCAATAGAATTATTTAAAGACAACCTGAACTTAGGATTAATCTAAAATGTGTAATAATCCATTCATTAAAGAGAACTAAATCAAATTAACATGCTTCAAAAAGTGGTTTAAGGTAGGGATGAAAGGTAGCAACCTCTTCTCTTTTCTTTACAACACTTAGTTGCTATGTGTAGGTCATATGAAACAAAATAATACAAATTAAAACTTGCAAATCAATTAAGCACTTGAAGTAAAACCACCCTTTAAGTTGAATCTTTCTACACTTAGAAAATCTTAACTCTAAAGCTAGTTAGGACATACCACACAAGTCTTAATACACAGACATTAGATTAAGTCCCCACTTGTAGCCTTATGTTTGGATGGTGCATGGTGTGATGTATGTTTTGTTTTGTGATGTATTATTTTAAACTGATGTTAGGGTGTATATTTTGTAGACTGGATGGTAGGCCGTGACTAGCCTAATCATATTTACTATAGGGGATTATGTTTATGGGCCGCTTAAAAATAAATATTAATTCTCTCTTTCAAGGTTACTTAAGCCCCTAAGCATAATCCAAGTTAGGATAGTTGGGCTTGGTTACCTATGTGCAAGGTTCTAAGTCCAAATTATATATATAACTACTTGGGTTGTTTATGGGTTTAGCTAACACTTGTCTTGTAGGTGTTGTTAGATTTACTTTTCTTATTTTTAATGTAATTTTGCATTAAAAATTTGGATTAGTGCTACGGGGGAAAAGGATGAGCATTAGCTAGAAGGCTTTATCCTAGGAGGCCATGTGATGTCTTTGAAGTGGAGCAAACCAAATCAAAGGAGGAAGATATATGAATGCATGAAGACTTGAAGACCCCCCACAACATTTATCATATGTAAATTGCAATTTATTCTTTTATGTACCAAGTTGTATATGGATAGAGCTCAGCTACCCATTTTCTTTTCGGGTTGTATGGCATCACCCAACCACACTAGCTTATTATTCTTTTACGTTAGCTATAAAATTATTTTATGTTGTGCTTAAACTGTGCAATTAAGATGGTATGCTTTTCTTAGTTTCTTTATATGTTTTATGTTTGAATGTGTGGCCTGGAATGCGATTAGGGTCTTTAGAAAAAAAATTAACCTTTCTACCCACCTACAACTCATAACTAAAGTTTTAAATAATTCATAACCTCACATAAAGTCTAGGATATAAATTAAAATAATTAAAAGAATTAGCAACCCCTTAGCTGAATGTTGAATGGCCAACAACTTGCACATCATACTATTTCGCTCTTGAAAATAGATGATTTCCATCCTTGCACGATAGTGGAATTCTTGACCTGTGAGTCTATCTCTTATGTTGGAAAACACCCCTTTCTTGTTGAGTTAGCCAACAACCTTATTTCAACAAGCATGTTGGCATCAAAAACCCAAAGCCTATATCAAAATGAACTATCAAAATAAATAAAATTTGAAAAGATTTTGCACTAGACTATGTCATATGCTCCTACCACTCATGCTCAAGTATCTTAGGGCGTGGGTTTAAGGACTTTAGTTTCTTTATAATTAAACAACAACCTAACTAATCTTGCAAGTCATCAGACTGAACTTCATGGATTTAAAGCGTAGGAGGTGTTAGCTGGCAACTAATCTAGGTAGATGTTAGTACAGCAGTCCGGTGATTTATCCTCTCTTATGGAGTTAAACCATAAACTATTTTTGCTTAGATTTAGGTTGCGCTTTGGCTTATGCTAAAGCTACCTAGATTTAAGATCTGAGGTGGCTATTTATTTTTAGGCTATAAGCATAAATTCTCACCTCCTAAGCATCTCCATAATCTTGTGTTGTTGGATTATAAGTCCTAGCTTTCTAATGAAATGTCAACTTTAATAAATTTTATCTTCTCTTTTATTTCAAAATTATAAACCCCATTTATAGGATAGGCTAAAATGTTAACTATGTTTCCTAGTATCAAGAGCATTCCCTACTCTTTTCCTTCGGCTTCGATAATAAGTCTTCTCCATGAGTTTTCCCATTTTATTTTCTAATACAACTAGTCCTTTGATAGTCTAGCCTTGAAATGTTACTTTAATTGCTACTTTAATAAAGAGTATGCTTAATGGATTCACATCCCTTAGGATGTAATTAACTATGGAGGCTTACATCCATAGGGAACTTAACAAACCTAGCTTAATATAAACCCTACTTTACTTTTCCATGTAAAGTAGGGGAAAGAACTCTAGTATATTTGAAGACCCATCATGCATTAGGAGTCCTTATTAGGTGATTAAGTCCATTATAGGGTTATGATTTCTATCTTTTGAGATAGTGCATCTTTCTTTAATGTCATACCCGATCATTTCAATAAGTTCCCCTTAAGATCTATGTGGTGTCCCACATCTCAAAAATACACACCACACAAACCAAGTTTTCTAAGACATAAGAAATGACATAGGTAAAAAAAGAGCATGCATAGACCAAATCAAAAACCCTAGATACCTAGAACCATCTCTACTGTAAAGACATAGTTTCATAAATAGTAGATCGGATCAACCATTCTTCGCTTTCCAGCTCCATCGTAACCACTCGAGAGTAGATCCACCATCATATCTCTGATCTCTTCCTCTACCACCACCACGACTGTAACCTCCGTCACTCTTCCCGATTCCATAACCACCACTACTCCAACCACCACATCCATATCCACCAGCACCTCCATATCCCCCATCACCAATGTGATAATCGTCGCCTTTGACTTTGCCTCTTCCTTTGCCTCCACTTCCAAATCTAGACTATGCCTGGTTGATGATGATGTTCCTACCATCAAGGTTCTACCCATTCTTAAGGTTTAGGTTTAGGTTTAGGGTTTTAGGTTTAAGTTTATTTTATTTATTTAGTTACTTTAGTTTAAGTTTAGGGTTTTTCAATTTAGGGTTTAGGTTTTAAGTTAAGGTTTAGGGTGGGTTTAGGGTAGTTTATAGGGTCAAGGTTTAGGGTTTAGGGTTTAGGGTTTAGGGTTTACGGCTTAGGGTTTTAGGGTTTAGTGTTTAGGGTTTAGGGTTTAGGGTTTAAGGTTTCAGGTTTACAGTTTGGGTTTAATGTTTATGGTTTAAGGTTTAGGGTTTTATTGTTTAGGGTTCTTTAATGTTTAGGGTTTTTTTAGGGAAAGTTAAAAATTTTATTATCATAAAAGGAAAGATATAATATCCTTAAAAGGGCTAAAGCTCTCAAATTCTACTGCTCTTAGAGCTACAAGAAACCTAAAGAGCTAAACCCCCATCTAAGTACATTAAAAAAAGAAAAAAATACAAAAGAGAAAATACAATAGCTAAAAAGCATAAGAGAAAAAGACATAGAATAAAACTAAAACAAATCTTGAAAATAGTAAAAGGATGAGTCAGCAGTAGTCCATGATTCCTTTGAGAAAGTAAGATAAGCAAGATCCACAACAATAGAACTTGGGTTGACTGAGTAACATCCATTCCCTCTATAAAGTTTCAACTTGTATAAGATATCTACAAAACACTACAAAGGCAAAAATGTTAGCTAAAAAGGATAAATACAAAGAGAGGAAAAAGAAAGAGCTAAGAAAGAGAAGGCTCAGGCTAAGTTAAGATCATCTCAAGGGGCAACAATACATATGAGCATCCAAACATCATAAAGAAGGGCTATAATCATATTTTATTCTACTAACCAGATATAAGAGGTGAGTAACATCGAAGCCATTATAACTAGCATACCTAATATAAGCAAACAACTAAGGCAAGTAGTCCATATATTTCCAGATCCTGCACCATTAAATAAAGTGCAACCGGCTAGCAACCAGCTAGCAGCCAAACCATTAAACGAAAACCATAGTAGACTATTAACAATAACCCAGAGAGAGGCTAGAATAAAGTCAGAACACCAACAACAACCATTATCCAAGTAACCATCCAAGCTCCAAACTAGGGAAAATAGAACCATCCATCAGCAAGCACCAAACCCATGCCAATTAACAAAGAAATAACCAACAAAACAAAGATAAGAGACCTCAAGAAAAAGTCCCAATAAGTAGCAGTCACCAAGCCAAACCAGGGTGAGCAACCACAAATGACTAAATGGCTCAGAAATAAATCCATCAACTGAAGGAAACATAAATTGTAGTCAGTGCAAATCACTACAAGACAAAATAGCCACACAAAAGGGGGCCAAAGGCATCCACCAACCACCATAAACAAAAAATTTCTATCCAAAATGATCATCGAAGGTTTGGCCAACACATCAAAAGACTCCAGCAAATTGTCCAAGAAGAAGGAAAAGAGCAATAGGGAAAAATCAACCAACCAAGATTTCAAGGATAACTAAAAATCCTCCAACCAAACCAACTAAGTAAAACAGCCATAAGGAAACCACCAGAGAACAACCCATCATAAGTAACCAATAAAGGAAGCAACCCCAGTAGCCACAAAAAATAAAAAAACTAACAAAGCACCACACAATAGAGGTCCAAAAGAAGCACAACCACCATAGAAAGGCAATAATATCAGCTAGCCAAGACTAGCTGAAAAACCAAATTTACCCATCAATAAAGACTAACCTGATAAGGTGCATAATAACAACATAAACCCTACTATAAATAACGCACCCAGCAGAGGCTAATCCCAAGAGAATACCCAAACACAAAATAAAGGCAAAAAAAAGATCCAACAATAAACAACAGGGAACTGGGAGGCAACCCCTAAAAAAGTAGCCAAAAAACTCTCCAAAAGGGGGCCTAGAAAGGGAACTACCAATAATAGTTCCCATTAGGAAAGCCACCCATTCAACCATGAAAAACCAGCAAAAAGTAATTCGAGTTCAAGAGGAGAGCCAATAAACCAACCAATGAAGAAAATAGAATAAAGCTTGAGCAAAAACCATCTCATCCACCATCAAGCAAAGTAATAAGGCAGAGAAGACAATAGCCACTAGGCTGAAAAAACCAAGCCAACCTAAGCTAGAAAGATAGGAACCACCAGGTAGAAACCACAAGGCCAACCTAGAAGCAAGAGGTCAAAGATATAACCCAACTCAGGCCAAAAAGTGAAAATAAGTTTAGGGTTTAGGGTTTAGGGTTTAGGGCTAGGGTTTAGGGTTTAGGGTTTATAGTTTAGGTTTTGGAGTTTAGTGGGATAGGTAGATGGTTTAGGTGGGTCAGGTGTTAGGGATTTAGTGGAGGTTAGTAGGGTGGGGTGGGTTAGGTTAATAGGGCTCAGTTTATAGTGGTGGATAGGCTCATGGTAGGGTTGGGAGGGGTAGTGGCTGGATGATAAGAATCAGGGTCTTACTTTAGGTGTTATTTAATCAAGCAAACCCACATGTTTAGTTAGTTTATTTAATATTTATTTATTTTAGTTTTGGTTCTGTTTATTTAGGTTTATTTTTTATTTTTATTTAGTATAGTTTATTTATTTTAGCTTAGGTGTTTTATTTTAATTTATTATTTTAGGTTTAGGTTTATGTTTATGTTTATTTTTTAGTTTTTTCTTTTTTTTTAGGTTTAAGTTTAATTTTTTATTTTTACTTTTACATTTAGGTTTTTATTTTTTTTTATTTTTTTTGGTTTTGGTTTTAAATTTTTATTTTAGGTTTATTTTTATATTTTATTTATTAATTTAGGTTTATTTTAGTTTTTTTTTTATTTTATTTTACCTTTTGGTTTAGTTTAGTTTATTTTAGGTTTAGGTTTATGTTATATTTATTTTAGTTTAGTTTATGTTTATTTTATTTTGCTTATTTTAAAATTGGTTTTTTAGTTTTTTTATTTTATATTTATTTTTTCATTTTAGGTTAATTTTAAGTTTAGTTTTATTTAGTTTTATTTAATTTTATTTAACCTTATTTTATTTTATTACGCTTAGTTTTATTTTATTTTAAGTTTTATTTTAGGTTTATTTTTATTTTATTTTAGTAGTTATTTACATTTTATTTATCTTAGTTTATTTTAAATCTTTAATCTTATTTTAGCTCAGGTCAGGTCATAGTTTATTAACCTTTATATGCTCAGTCTTATATTTATCTTATCTTGGGTCTTATAGCCAGCTCAGGCCTCAGATAACACAGGGTCAGGTCCTGGCCCAGGGCTCAGTGGCCCAGGTCTTAGGGCTTCAGTGGCTCAGTTTCAGTGGCCTAGCCCAGTTTCAAAGATCTTGGGCATGGGCTCAGAGCCTGGCTCAGCCTCAGTTTCAGGTCCCTGGCCTAACCAGGTCCAATGGCCCAGGGCCCAAGTCACCCACTAGGGCTCAGAGAGCCTGGTATTCAGGCTCAGCCAGTATTCAGACTCCAGGCTAGGCCCATTTCATCTTTTAGGCAGTGTCCAGGGTCCAGTTGGCTGGCCCAGGTCTGGATCAGGGCTCAGTGTCCTTAGCCTGGGGCCTTCTCCTGTCCAGTCCAGTGGCCTCAGTGCAAGATCTTTGGCTCAGGGCCAGGATTTAGGCCTTTTGTGGGCTAGATGGCCTAGTTTCAGTGGCCTCAGCTCAGCTTAGAGTCATGTGGCCTGTGGGTCATGGGCCTAGGGCCCAGGTCAGGGGCCTAGTAGTGCTTTGGGTCAGGGTTTATTTATTTATTTTATCTTTATTTTTTATATTCCTTTAAACCAAGCAAACCAAGAGGTTTATTTAACATAATTTTATTTATCTTAGTTTATTTTATTTTAACTCAATTTAGTAAATCGACATATACTTAGTATTTATCTAGTTTATTTTATCTAAAGTTTCATCTTTTATTTTAACGCTTTAGGTGCAGTTTAGTTGATTAGTTTTAGCTTTATTTTTTATCTTTTAGTTTAGGTTTTATTTTTATTTTAAGTTTAGGTTTTGCTTTTATTTTATTTTAGGTTTAGTTTTAAGTTTAGTTTTAGTTTTAATCTTTAGTTAGGTTTAGTATATTTTAGTTTATTTTATTTATTTAGCTTAGTTTAGTCATTTATTTATTTTATTTATTTTAGCTATTATAGCTAGGTTTAGGGTTATTTTATTTTATTTTAGGTTTGGTTTTTTTTTAGATGCTTAAGTTTTATTTTATTTAAATGTTTAATTTTTAGGTTTATTTTTAGGTTTAGTTTTAGTTGATTTTATTTTATTTTATATAGGTTTATTATAATTTTATTTTAGGTTTAGTTTTATTTTATTTAGATTTTATTTTAGTTTAGTTTAGGTTTTATTTATTTTATTTTATCTTATTATTATTTTTATTTTAGGTTTAGGTTTATTTATTTTAATTTATTTTATTTTATTATATTGGTTTAGGTTATTTATTTATTTTATTTTCAAGTTTTATTTATAGGTCAGGTTTTAGCTTTGGGTTTAGGCAGTGGTAGTGGTTTAGGGTTTAGGGGTTTAGGGGTTTGGGGTTTAGGGAGGGTTAGGGTTTAGAGTTTAGGGTTTAGGGTTTATGGTTTCTAGGGTTTAGGGTTTAAGTTTTAAGTTTAAGGTTCATGTTTTAGTTTAGGGTTTAGGGTTTTTAGTATTTTTTTTTAATTGAGAACAAATTCATTCAACATTTCTTCTTTTCAGTTTCATCAACCAAGTAACACACTAAGTTTTCCAAGACACAAGCAACGACATAGATAAAAATTGAGCACACATAGAGTAAATTAAAAACACTAGATAACTAGAATTGTCTCTACTGTAAAGACACAGTTCCATAAGCAGCCGATCGGATTGGTCATTCTTTAGTTTCTCCACTTCCCATCAGAACCACAGTGGCCTCTTGAGTAGCGGCATCCACCATCATATCTCTGATCTCTCCCTCACCACCACCATGGTTGTAACCTCTGTCACACCTCCCACATCCATAACCACCACTGCTCCAACTACCACCTCCAGATCCCCCACCACCACTACGATAACCCCCGCCTCCACCGCCAGATATAAACTAAGCCTGGTTGAAGGTGATGTTCTTGCTGTTAAGGTTCTGCCCATTCTTAGGGTTTAGGTTTAGGTTTATTAGGTTTTAGGGTTTAGGTTTATTTTTTAATTTATATATCTACTTTAAGTTTAAGTTTAGGGGTTACGATCTAGGGTTTATGGTTTAAGGTTAGGGTTTAGGGTTTATGGTTTAGATTTTAGGGTGTGGTTTAGGGGTTTAGTGGGTTTTAGGTTTTATGCTTTAAGGGTTTAGAATTTAGGGTAGGTTTAGGTTGTGGAAGATTTAAATTTAAAAAAAAATTTAAGCAAAACCGTTTAGGTTTATTTAGTATATTTACTCATTTATTTATTTATTTTAGTTTACTTAATTTTTATTTTATTTATGTTTATTTTAATTCTTATTTAGTTTATTGATTTATTTTAGGTTTATTTATTTTAGTTTAGTTTTTATTTTAGTTTAACTTTTAGGTTTAGGTTTAGACATATTTTTTTAATTGAGTCTATTTTATTTCATTGTCTTAGGTTTAAGTTTAATTTTTTATTTTTAGGTTTAGGTTTAGGTTTTTATTTTATTTTTTTATGCTGCTTTTAAGTTTTTATTTTAGGTTTATTTTTATGTTTTATTTTTTAGTTTTGGTTTAGGTTAATTTTAAGTTTATTTTATTTTATTTAGTTTAGGTTTTGGTTCAGATTTAGTTTATTTTTGGTTTAGGTTTAGGTTTTATTTATTTTAGTTTAGGTTTAGGTTTATTTTATTTTTACTTTGGTTTGGTTTTAGATTTTTAGGTTTTATTTTTATTTATTTTAGTTTATGTTTTAGGTTTATTTTAGGGTGGTTTATTTTATTTTATTTTAGGTTTATTTTATTTTCCCTAACATTTAGTTTTATTTTATTTAGATTTATTTTATGTTTATTAGCTTTAGGATTTTATTTATTTTATTTTAGTTTTATTTTAATTTATTTAATGGCTCAGGTTTATCTTTATTTTATTTTATTTTCATCTTTATTTAGGTTTTTATTTATCTTAATTTATAATATCAAGCCCAGGGTCAGTCAGAATTAAAGCCCAGGGAGGTCAGAGTTTAGGGCTCAGTGGTCCCAGATTTAGTTTATGGTCACTGCAGTTTAAGGTAGTGGTTTCAGTTTTGTGGCTTTAGTGTTTTTAGGATTTGGTGTTTAGTGGTTTGGCTCAGTGGACTTTAGGATTTGGTTTAGGTTTAGGGTTTAGCATTTGGTTACTAGGTTTAGTATTAGATTAGGTTTGCCTGTGTCTGTGGTTTAGAGTTTTGGGGTTTAGGGTTTAAGGTTTAGGGTTGTAGGTTTAGGCTTTATGTTTTTTTTTTTAGGGAAACCCCATGTATGTGGGTTTTTTATTGCCACAAAAAGAGGGTTACAACCCTTAAATGGGATAAACCCAGAACCATCGCTCAAAGAGCTACAATCACCAAGGAGTAAATCCTATCTAAGTACATCCAAAAGCAAAAGAAGGCATTAAAGCAATCAAAAGATTCAATTAGATTAACATAAAAGCCAAAGGAAGATTAGGCCAATGCTCTACAGACGTGAGAATGCATGACACTATGGAGCAAAGTCAAGAGGACAAGAGAGAAGCACCTGCAAAAATGTAAACGGAAAGAAATTAGAGCAGTTAAGGTAATACAGACATAATGATAACTGAAAACAACATAATCTGAGAATGATAGTAAAGAATTATGATAGAGAAGGCTCAAGCTCAGTCACACCAAGTTGGGGCAGATGCAAATATGCACATCCAACCTTCAGCAGAAGGGTTACATCAGAAGAGCTACTACCAAACCAAAAGGAAGTGAAATCATCACAGCCATCATAGCCAACAAACCTGTGAGAAGATAACAACCAGTTGTTGAAAGTCTTATGGGCTTTATTATCTGCAAACCTAAACAAAACTATAGGTAATATAGAGAGGAAATTGCAAAGGGCAGAAAGATAAGGGGTCCCATGCAAGAAAATTATCATCAATATAGTCACCCTGACATGAGGATATTTATACATATGAAATAGGCCAGGATAAAAACCATCCACAAGAAAACAACAGAAGAGGTAGCTTGCTGAAATCCTACTAAGCAAGTCGATGAGCCTATAAGTAACACCATCCCAAACATATGATATATATATGAATCTTTCAGGCCAGGAGTATAGCCTAGAAGCAAAGTCCAGAAAATGAGCCCAATCATAGTAATGAGTGTAGATGTGAACAAACCACTTAATGATATCCATAATAGTAGTTGGCAAAAGAATTTGTAAAGGAAGGCAGCATAACCCAATACCAAAAACAACACCAAATAAAGATAGTCGGAACTACAGCTCTAGTAGCAGCATACTGGACAAAAAATTGGATAATCTAGATCAACAAACAACCAAGACAACAAGACAGCAAACGGTATCAGCTTTTCAAAGTACCACCCATTCAGAATAGACATTGCATTCCAAGGAGATAGCAGCACAAGCCTAACTAAACCCAGATGGGAATAGAAACAATAGCAGTCAATGTAGAGCACTACTATCAGGAAATGAATAGCAGCCCAGACACAAACAGTAAGGGAAATCAGAAAACCAAACCCAACAACAAAACATTTAGTGCAACATTGGAACCCACCAGAGGATAAATCAGAATAGGGATTCAAATTAGGGTCCTCATTAAAATCCAGAAAAAATAAGACAGCAGATAACCAAGACAAAAAATAGCCAAGACAACAGCAGCCAAGACAGCCACTGCCAAGACAGCAAGGGACAACAAGATGGCCATAGAGCCTCTCAATCAGAGAAGACATTACAATAGTTAGCAACCAAGTAGATAGAGCATAGAAATATGGATTGGAAAAGCAGTAGTCCAGACAACAATGACAAAAAACAATCAGAACACCAAAGTCAGAAACAGCTTGCTAAACATAGGACCCTAAAGTCCTGCAACCAACAAAGATAGAGCCAACATTGGAATCCTGAGAAACAAGGATAGAAAATATCCAAGACAACAAATAGCCAAGACAATGAAAATCAGCTATCTGACCAAAGAACCACCCATTCAGAATAAATAATGCAATAGATACAAGTTTAACTGAAAGAAGATGGAGAAAAGAGCAGCAGATGTAGTAGTCCATAGAATTCAGATGATAAGTATATAATAAACTAATAAGGAGATTAAAATCAAAAGCCACCAAGTAGTCAACAACTTCAATAGAGGCTTGCTGAACAAAATAAACCAAAACCCCAGAAGCAGGATGTAGAGTATTAGTCCAGTTCAAATACCAGATTGCGTTGTTAACAGAAAATAGCCGTGAGAAATAAAATGCGGAAAGATAATAACCACAAAGTCAAGGGTAGCAATAAAACAAAAATTACACCCACCATATAAAATTCCAATAAAAAATAGAGATGTAAAGTAGAAAAAAGGGTTCAAAAGATAATCAACAGAAAAAACCTTCCAGATAAAGATGATCAAGCTAGCAGCTAAACCCATAACCACATTAAAGGCAAATTGAGAAGCCATAAAGGAAGTCCAAACCTGCAAGGAATTAATAAAATTGAACAGGAAATTGCAAATTCTCTCTTGATAGATTGGGAATATGAGGTTGGGCAAAATAATAAGCAAGACAACACCAACAGCACCCTGCTGAACCAGATAAACAACCTAGTAGTAGCTTGCTGGATAAAAGACTCAATGATCTAGACCATCCAACAATCAAGAAAGAAAATAACAGTAGGTTGGCCATAAAACCAACCATTCAAATTATACAATGCATAAATTAAATCCCAGAAAGTTAAGGAAGAAGTCTGGCCAAGACTAGCTGAACCAGGATATAAAAAATAGCAGCTGGTGAAAACAGCAGCATCCCAGGTTTTAACAGCATAAACATTCAAAAAAATCAGAGATAAGAAACAGTCAAGCAAAAAAATAAAAGCCATCTTACAGTCTATAACCTCAACAGAGGCCAATTGAACAAAACAAAAGAAAATACCAGAAGTAGCATGAGGAGCAATAATCCAGATCAGCCAACAGCCATGACAATAATTACCAACAAGATGGATCTGCATAATTTTAATAGAGCCAAAAGGTAAAAAATAACAGATTAATTGATCAACAGCAGCCTAGATGAGAACAACAAAGATAGTTAGAAGAACACTAGGCAACAAAAAGCTAACAAACACAAGGTTATATAGCAGGACAGTGAATCCAGAAATTCAACAGCCATAGGTTAAAATAGCACTACAATTATTGCAACCATAGGGTAAGCCAATAAAAAGCAGTGGGGCAACAGAGCTACCACAAGGGTTCAAAAGGGTATTATCAATGAAATCCATTAGAGAAATCAGTAGCGAACTACCTCCTCATAGAAATTGAAAGGAATTCATTAAATAATACCAAAACTACAAAGAACCATTAATAATAACAAATATATTGCATTTTCTTTCCTTACGTGTATGTAAGTTAGTATATACATTCAAAGAAATACATTAAACCAACTCCAAGATCAGCTTGCTGGACAAAGGGCCCAAAAGACCAACTGCCAATAATTAAACCTTTAACATAGATGTAGCATCCAGAAACAGCAAGATCCCAAACAAGGTTGGGATAATTAAACCAACAACAGATGCCACTTAGCTCAAAGAAAGGACCGAAGGAGTAATATGATGATGCATCAAGAAATTCCAAAGAAGCAGACATTAACAAGAATAGTAGAGGCGAAGCTCCCAATTAAAGCTAACATAATTAAACCAACAAAGACGCCACGAGATCAACAAGTAAAGCAAGGTATTGAAACAAGTGAATCCAATAACAACAGTAAATAGAAAATGATCAAGCAATAAAAGAGGTATTGAAACAAGTGAATCCAATAGGTTAGATTAATTTTTGAGATAAGGAAACTCAGTATTGTCCAGATTAACCAAGCCATGCAAATGTTTAGGAAGGGTTTGTTGATCAAAGAATTTTATTCCATCCAATCTAGCACCCAGATTGGCCAGATAATCAACACATGCATTACCGTCACGCCAAACATGAGGGATGTTAAAATTAAGTTGGGTAAGAAGAGCTCTAGTTTGCTTGAGAAGGTAGTACAATTCAGTGTTGCTCATTTTGGTGGAAGTCAAAAGATCAATCAGCATCCACCTCAATCCAAATATTGAGCCAACCATTTTGAAGGGAAATCTCAAGAGCTTTGTACACTGCCATAAGCTCAGCAAAAGGAATAGAGCAAAAGTTAAGGGGGTAGGCAAAAGCACATAGGACTTTACCATGAAGATTTCTAAAAATGCCACCACAACCTGAACCTTTATGAGAGACAGAGCCATTAGTGTTAGTTTTAATAGTATGATCATGAGGTTTTACCCAATAAACAATCTTATCATTTCTACAGTAGGATTGATCCAGTAAGTTAAGACCCAGTTTATTGGCCACAAATTTACAACCTTTGAAACACTTGTACTGAATGAGATTGGCATTAAACAAGTCACGGATTTTGTTTTTAATTCTAGCAATTATTCTCATGTGGTTCATTGGGATCTCACGATGTTTTGCATCATTTCTATCCATCCATATGAACCAAATAAGGGTGGTAGCAGTTATGACTTTAATATGACCTTTAATAGTGTTGTCAAAATAAACTTCAAGAAGTTGGTATAAAGTTAGGGAACCATTGAAAATGACAATGTTAAAGATATCATCATACCAAATCGAGAGTTTAGAAGCAATGGCCCCGTTAAAAAACATGATTCACATTCTCAATGTGAAAGCAAAGATTGGTATTTTGAAGGTAACTTTATCCCATAACAAGGAGTCAACAGGGATGAAGTTTTTCAAAATACGCTAAGTAAGAACAGAATAAGAAGTAGGGATAGTGTTATTCCAAAGTTTGAGAAACACATTGGAAGAAACATGAGTTTCTTTAATGTGAAGCCAAACATTTTTAAAGTTGAAATCACCATTATGTGAGATCTTAAAAAGGATCTGATCTGGATTGGTAGGAATGATAGGAATAGTAGTGAGTTTGTTTAAGAGAAAAGAAGTAATATAATCAATAAGCTTACTATTGTTCCACATATTATTCTGCCAGAAATATTTCACTTTAATAATAGCAGTGGAATGGGTGGAGAGTAAGTCGTCAATGGACCCACATCCACTCCAATTATCTTGCCAAAAGAATGAGGAACCTGAGTTAATCTCCCAAAAAATTAAAGATTTGACATCCCATTAGACGGAGTAAAGTCTTTTCCAAATAGGATAGTCTCCCGCTTTATAGGGACAAATGAGGGGGTGCTTACCCTGACAATATTTAGCAGTTATGAAATTAGCCCAAAGGCTATTGTTACTCCTAAAATTCCACCAGAGTTTATAGGAAAAGGCAGTGATAGCTTCATTGATTAGCTTACATCCAAGACCACCTTCAACGAGAGTGCCACAACTTTTAATCCATGAGGTCCAGTGCATTCTTTTAGAGTAGTTATTAGATCCTCAGAAAAATTTGTTAAAGAGACGCTCAATTCTGTTAATGATAGAAATGGTCAGCACAATGGTTTGGATGAGATATAAAGGCATGGAATTAAGAGTGCTCTTAATCAAGGTGAGCCTACCACGAGTAAAATGAAATTCCCAAAAAAAATTTTATTGGATATTTTCTAGATAAGATCATCAAAAAGATGAGATCTTTTTTGACCGTTAAAAAGTGGAGCCCCGAGATAATTAATAGGAAGTTGATGAAGCTAAAAATTAGTAATTCTGGAGATTTGGTTGAGCCTATTAGTAGGGATTTTAGCGAAAGGAATGAAACAACATTTTCCATCATTGAGAAAGAGGACACTTTCTTTGCCAAATTCATTTAAAAGGTTCTTAATAGTTTTAATGTGCTGAATAGAGGCATTGCAAAAGATTATAAAATCATCAGCAAAATTAAGATGAGAAATAGGGATACCACCATGAGTTTTAAAAAATATGGTAGGATTTTTATTGAAAAGATCATTCAGGCTCCTCGAAATATATTCAACAACAAGAATAAAAAGAGAGGGTGATAGGGGGTCTCCTTGTCTCAAGCCATGCCTTGAAGTAAAGAAACCGAGGGACTCACCATTCATGATAACAAAGAACCAAACATTGGTAATACAGTGTTTGATGAGGCGGATGAAATTATTAGAAAACCCAAACAAATGTAAGATTTGAAAGAGGAAATCCCATGAGAGGTAATCAAAGGCATTAGAGATATCCAGTTTGAGGAGGATGTTGCCACCTATAGTAGGAACATCAATGTCATGAACCAGCTCTTGGGCAAGAAGGATATTGTCAGATATAGCTCTATTTTTAACGAAGCCAGTTTAGTTAGGAGAAATAATTTTAGGGAGCAGCGGACTTATACTATTATTAATTAATTTAGCAATGAGTTTTTGAAAGAAGGTGCAAAGACTGATAGGTCTAAAATCTCCCCAAGAATCAGGATTGTTAGTTTTGGGAATGAGGACAATGGAAGTGCTAGAAAAGTATCTAGGTAAAGGGCTGCCATCAAAGAAGTCAACAACAGCATCAACAAGGTCAGACTTAAAAAAAGGCCAATAATGCTAAAAAAATGGGTCGTGTAGCCATCAGGGCCAACAAAAGAGTCAGTGTTCATGCTATTGAGAGTACTACTGATCTCATCTTCCGTAGGACGCAAAGTGAGTAAATGATTCTCATCATTAGTAATCATAAAGGGGATCAGGTGTGTGTTGGAGAGGGCTTCTAAGGGAGGGCTGATGTGTAATAAATTTTGAAAATGTTATATGATAGAATCTTTAATTTCATTCTTAGCAGTGATCCAGCTATCGTTAATATTTTTGATTTTTTGAATAGAGTTTAAGGCTTTCGTTTTGTTGAAAAGAGCATGGAAATACCTTGTATTTATATCACCATCAGTAATATGTTTGCTAGCGGCCTTTTGATTTCAGTAGGTTTCCTCCAAATTCTGATAATTGATATTATTATCTTTAGCAGTGTTCAACTCATCAAGCTTACTAGGATCAGTTAAGGCAGCATCTTCAGGGGAGCAAACTAATTGTTCCATAATTTTGAGATTGGAAAAAAGATTTTTAAAATGATACTTGTTCAACCAATTTAGATTTTGTTTAAGTCTTTTGAGCTTAAGCCAAAATTGAATCATGCCTTTAACGGAATTGTCCGGGTGAATAAAGGCCATCCAATTAGTGGAAACAATATTAATGAAATCGCAATGATGGGTCCACATATTTTGGAATCTAAAAAGAGAAGGGGAGGAAAGGTTACTGGAAGAGGTTTTGATAGAGATCAAAAGAGGATCATGGTCCGACAAAGTTCTGCTCAAATGCTCGACAGAAGTGAGGGGCCATTGATTTATCCAAAGGGAATTAAAGAGGGTCCTATTAAGCCGCTGCCAAAGTCTAGAGTTATGCCACGTATAGTCGGAGCTAGAAAAACCAATATCAATCAGGTTGCAATGGAGGATCATATTAGAGAAGTCTTCCATGGAATGGATGTTAGGAGAATAGCCTCCCCTCCTTTCCGAAGAAGCTATAATAGTGTTGAAGTCACCCCCAACCAACCAGGGTTTGTTAACCAAGGAGGCGAAGGTTCTTAAGTGATCCCAAAGGATGTTCCTACCAGCTCTATTACAAGAAGCATAGATAAAGGAACCAAGAGCAAAAAATTCACCCAATGAGATTTGAACATTAACCAATTGTTCGAGATCATCAAGGATAGAAATGTTGATTAAATTATTCCAAAAACACCAAATTTTATTACTAATATTATAAAATAAATTTTGAATGCCAAACATTCTAGCAACATGTGTGATCTTAGAAAAGTGAATGAAAGGCTCAATAACAACAAGTAAGATTATGTTATGAGTGCGATAAAGGATCCTAACATGATTGAGGATAGTGATTGTCCCAATACCCCAAACATTCCAAATAAGAAAATTGATCATTATAATGTGGAAAGAAAAGAAAAGACATAACTAAAAAATTGAAGGAGAAGAAAAAGAGAGCATGAAGCAATTATTTGTGGGAAGTTAGAGAAGATTGAGTGGTTCTAGTGGAGCTATTAGTGAACATTCTAGCTTTAAGGGATTTTTTTTAATAATAGTTTAAAAAGGCCTATCTTTTTCTAATGTATCTCCATCAGAAAGGGAGTGATTGGTGATATTTAGAATAGGACCAGTATCTATCAAAGCATTCCTAATGGTGATTTCTCCTTCTTCGATATCAAAGTTAGGTTGAGGAATTGGATTAGCATGGATATCACTCTGAAGGGTAATAGAAAGAGAGGTTATGACACCATTAATAGCACAAATTTCATTCTCATTTCCATGATGATTATTCAGATTTTGGTCCATCACCAAAGTATCAACATTTTTCAAAATAATTCTAGAATTAGTTTTGAGATTTTGATCCAACGTAAGATTTCCATTCAAATCACCATGATGGCTCATATGAGTCAAGGGATTGTCTTGTGATGCCAAATTATTACAAGTAGAAGTAATGTTAAATAAGTTATCATTAGTTTCCTCACAAACCTCAATATCATTATTTTTTACCAAGCTATTATTCTCCAATAAATCGTAGATAGTAAAGGAGTAGGGGTAGGAGGGCGAGTTCCATTTTGAGTAGCTTTAGGCACATAAGCGAACTTATTGGTTTTTTCATTTCCTAGAGAGGGTTTAAGATCCGACAATTTATTCATTTTAAGAATAGGGTGTAACACAAAACATTCAGAGTGATCATGTCCATGGATCTTACAGTGTGTGCAAAAAATAGGGAAATTTTTAAATTCCACTTTCTAATTATACCCAAATTTTTTCGAAGTGATCCAAAGTTCTTTAGGGTACTTTTTGGTGATATCAATCTCAACCAAGATACGTGCAACTGATGGTTGAGATCTCACAGCGGTGGCTTGGTCAATTTGAAGGGGCCTACCAAAGAGAGCCCCAACCGCAAATAGGACTGATGGGTAACGTAATGTATCCTCATGTTTGGAAAGGCTAGCCATAAAGGAATAAAAGGGGATTCCTCTTTGACATCAAAGAGAGGTGACCATTTCAATAGCCTCATTTGACAATTATACAAAAAATAGGAGCGATGAGCAAAGACTCTAGAGTAGTCTAAATCATTCGATAGCTGAATAAGGATATGCCTAGGATCAATCAATCCTATAGTGAAAATGCCCGAGAGATTTAGGCTATGAAAGAAGGAACGGATATTATCAAGAGTCGGGCAACGTAATGAAAATTTACCCACTAATGAAAACTCAAATGGCTTCACCAATTTTTCCACATCAAGATCAGAGCACATTACAACTGGCATTCCATGGAAAGAAGTAGAAATTAAGTTGATCAAAGCATTAGAGCAAGTGTTCTTACTAGATAGCGCATCTTTGAAGGATTTAACAGCAGGCACAGTAACGGATTGAGTCAGGTCCATACTACCTTGTAAATCGGGAGCGATAGCCGATGCCTCTAAGTTCAAAGAGCTAGGTTGTGTGGAAGACGGTGCATCCACCATTGGAGGTCAAGGTAAACTCACTTAAGCGGCCAAACTGAGGGCAAAATACCTGAAAATCTAATCAGGATGGGCCGAGAAGCTGCCAAACTGTAAGGAAAATGAGAAGGAACACAAAATCGCCAGAGAGAGCCACACGGGTGAGGAGAGAGGAGCAGAGGTTTAGGGTTTATGGTTTAGGGTTTAGGGTTTAGTGTTTAGGGTTTAAGGTTTACTTTTTAAATTAAATAATCTGGTAGGCTTAGGGTTTAGGTTTTTAGTGTTTGGGTTTAGGGCTTTGGGTTTTGGGTTTTGGGTTTAGGGTTTGGGATTTAGGGTCTAGGTTTGTTGGTTTAGGGTTTAGGGTTAAGGCTTTAGCTTTTAGGTTTAGGGTTCCAGTTTTAGTTTAAGGTTTAGGTTTTTGGTTTTTTTTATCTGAGAATAATTTCAGATTCAACATTTCTTCTTTTTGATTTCAACAACCAAGTAACACCATCAGTTTTCTATGACACGTGCGATAGGATAGATCGAAAATGAGCACACATAGAGCAAATCAAAAACTCTAGATAATCATAATCGTTTATACTATAAAATAGAGTTCCATAAGCATCAGATCGGATCAAATATTTTTTAGTTTCTCTAGTTCCCATCAGGACCACCCTAGCCTCTCAAATGGTGGAATCCACCATGGTATCCTCGATCTCTCCCTCCACCACCACCACGGCTGTAACCTCCATTGCTCCTCCCACCTCCATAACTACCATTGCTCTGATCACCACCTCCATATCTACCAGCACATCCAGATCCCCCACCACCATTGCAATAATCATTGCCTTCGCCTTCACTTCTACCACCAAATCTAGATTGAGCCTCGTTGACATTTATGTTCCTATAATAAAGGTTCTACCCATTCTCAGGGTTTAAGTTTAGGTTTATTAGGTTTTAGGGTTTAGGTTTATTTTTTAATTTGTTTAGTTAGTTTAGGTTTAGGTTTAGGGTTTGGCATTTAGGGTTTAGGGTTTAGGGTTTAGGGTTTTAGGGTTTATGCTTTTAGGGTTTAGGATTTAGGGCCAGGGTTTAGGGTTTTGAGTTTTTTAGGGTTTAGGATTTAGGGTTTAAGATTTCGGGTTTATGGTTTTTTTCTTAAATTAAGTAAATCAGTAGGTTTAGAATTATTTAGTTTATTTTTTTATCTATTTTAGTATATTTTATTCTTTTATCTCCATTTAGGTTTTTTTATTTATATTTAGTTTAGTTTATTTATTTTAGGTTTATTTATTTTAGTTTAGGTTTTTTATTTTATTTTATTTTTTAGGTTTAGGTGTTTTTTTAGTTTAGGGTTTAGGTTTTACTTTTTATTTCTTTTTAGGTTTTATTTTAAGGTTTATCTTTTGGGTTTAGGTATTATTTTATTTTATTTTATTTTGGGTTTATTTTATTTTTATTTTATGTTTAATTTTTTATTTAGATTTATTTATTTTTAGTTTTATTTTATTTTTAATTTAGTATAGGTTTCTATTTATTTTACTTTAGTTTATTTTTATTAGTTTTTTAGGTAGGTTTAGGTTTTATTTTGTTTATTTATTATTATTTCAAGTTTAATTTTATTTATTTTATAGGTTTTATTTAGCTTAGTTAGGTGTGGAGGGTGAAGTGGTTTATGGTTTAAGGAGAGGATTTTGGATTAGGTTATTGTTTAGGGTTTAAACAAGTGTTTAGCTTTAATGTTTAGGGTTGTGGTTTAGGGTTTTCAGGTTTAGGGATAGTGGGGTTCCAAGTTTAGATTTTAGAAAGGATTTGGAGGCACAAGGGTTTGGGATGAGGTCATGATTTATGGTAGGGATGCCAGGGTTAGGAGTGTGGTAGTTTTTGGTTTTTTAGGTTAGTGGGTTTAATGTTAGGTAGGTTTAGGGTTAGTTTTAGGGTTTTTTTAATAATTAAGTAAACCTATAGGTTTAAGTTTATTTAGTTTATTTTATATTTATTTTAATTTATTTTTTTAATTTTAATTTATTTTTTTTATTTTATTTTAGTTTAGTTTATTTATTTTAGGTTTTATTTATTTTATTTTTATTTATTTAAGGTTTATGTTTATCTTTATGTTTTAGTTTAGTTTTATTTTTATTTTATTTTTTAGGTTTTGGTTTTATTTTTTATTTTTAGGTTTAGGTTTAGGTTTTTATTATATTTTTTAAGTTTAGGTTTTAGGTTTTTATTTCAGTTTTATTTTTAGGTTTTTTAAGTTTAGGTTTAGGTTTATTTTTAATTTATTTTATTTTATTTAGTTTAGGGTTTAGGTTTAGTTTATTTTAGGTTTAGGTTTCAATTTTATTTATTTTAGTTTAGGTTTAGGTATATTTTATTTTGTTTATTTTAGGTTTAGGTTTTTTTTAGATTAGGGTTTATGTTTTTTTTAGATTTTATTTTTAGTTTTTTCAAGTTTAGATTTTTATTTAGTTTTTATTTTATTTTATTTTAGGTTTATTTTATTTTTATTTTAAGCTTAGTTTTTATTTTAGTAAGGCTTTTTATTTTTAGGATTATTTTATTTTATTTAGTTTAGTTTAAGTTTTTATTCTTTTTAGTTTACTTTAGTTTTTATTTTTTTTTATTTTTTTATTTTTAGGTTTAGGTTTAGCTTTTGTTTAGGTTTTTTATTTTATTTTCTTTTTTTCATTTTATTTAGGTTTAGGTTTTCTTATTTATTTTAATTTTTGGTTTTATTTAGTTGATGTTTATGTTTTTAGGTTTTTAGGGTTTAAGGTTTAAGGTTTAGGGTTAATGGTTTAGGGTTTGTGGTTTAGGGTTTAGGGTTTAGGCTTGTAGGTTTTAGGATTTAGGGTTTATGGTTTAAGGCTTAAGGTTTAGGGTTTAGGGATTTAGGGTTTAGGGTTTAGGGTTTACAGTTGTAGGTTTAGGGTTAGTTTTAGAGGTTTTTTATTAATTAAGTAAACCTATACGTTTAAGTTTATTTTGTTTATTTTTTATTTATTTTAGTTTAGGTTTAGGTTTTTATTTTATTTTTTTAAGTTTAGGAAATAGGTTTTTATTTTATTTTTATTTTTTATTTAGGTTTAGGTTTATTTTTAGTTTATTTTATTTTATTTAGTTTAGGGTTTAAGTTTAGGTTTTGTTTTTATTTATTTTAGTTTAGGTTTAGGTATATTTTATTTTGTTTATTTTAAGTTTAGGTTTTTTTATAGATTAGGGTTTATGTTTTTTCAGATTTTATTTTTAGGTTTTTTTTAAAGTTTAGATTTTCATTTAGTTCTTATTTTATTTTATTTTAGGTTTATTTTATTTTTATTTTAAGCTTAGTTTTTGTTTTCTTTAGGCTTTTTATTTTTTGGTTTATTTTATTTTTTAGTTTAGTTTATGTTTTTATTTATTCTATTTTAGTTTAGTTTTTATTTTTTATTCAATTTTATTTTTAGGTTTAGGTTTTGGTTTAGGTTTAGGTTTTTTATTTTATTTAGGTTTGGGTTTTTTATTTATTTTAATTTTTGGTTTTATTTAGTTTATGTTTATATTTTTAGGTTTTTAGGGTTTAGGGTTTAGGGTTTAGGCTTGTAGGTTTTAGGGTTTAGGGTTTATGGTTTAGGGCTTAAGGTTTAGGGTTTAGGGTTTTAGGGTTTCGGGTTTAGGGTTTGGAGGTGTAGGTTTAGGGTTTAGAGTTTAGGGTTTAGGGTTAGTTTTAGAGTTTAGGGTTTAGGGCTTAAGGTTTAGGGTTTAGGGTTTTATTGTTTAGGGTTTAGGGTTTTTTTGTTTTATTTTTATTTTACTTTTTTAAATTAAGTAAACTAGTAAGTTTAGGTTTATTTAGTTTTTTGATTTTATTTATTTATTTATTTTATTTTCTTAAATTAGGTAAAGTGGTAGGTTTAGGTTTATTTAGTTTATTTTTTATTTATTTTATTTTATATATTTTCTAACTTCTGGACTTATAACCCCCTAGAGTGTCCGCCAGCTAAGTCCAACAATTTTAAAACCATGTAGTCTGATCTTATGATTAGAAGATAGCTAGGGTAGTTATCTAATTAGAAAGAGACTAAAGTCCAAAACACACTCCCTAAAAGACTAGAGCATGAGTGGTTTGAGAATATGATTTAATTTATAGATGCAAAATCTGTTCAAATTTTATTTCATTTTAGACATGTCATTTTGATAGAGGCTTTAGGATTTCTTATGCCTAAATGCATGATGAAATAGGTTATGGGTCAATTAGCTAGAAGAAGGTGTTCTCCACAACAAGGGATGCCCTCACAGGTCAAGCATTCCTTTATCGTGCAAGAATGGAGATCCTTCCTGCTTAAGAGAGAAAGAATATGCATGCATGATGTGATGCATATACCCATACAGCTAAGGGGTTGCTAAATCTTTTAATTATATTATTTTTGTTCTAGGCTTTATGATGAGGTTATGAGTTATTTATAATTTAGTTATGAGTGATTAGTTGGGTAGAAAAGTTATTTTATCCTAACAGCCTAATCGTATCCAAGCCACACATTAAAGAATAAATCATTTAAAAAACTATGAGAAGCATGTCGTCCTAATGCATAATTTAAAGATAACATCAAATAATTATATAAACTATCATAAAAGAATAAAAAGCCGGTATAGTCGGGTACTGCCGTACAACCCGAAGAGAGCAAAGATGCATATGCGATCTCTACCTTTATACAACCTGGAATATTAAAGAATAATTAAAATTGTATTAAATGCTATGGGGGTCTTCTTTCTTCATATCTCCATTTATGATTTGGTTCCTTCTTTGATTTTGATGGTGCTTGCTTCAAAGGCATCACAGGGCACCTTAGGAAAATGTCTTCTAGCCACTGCTCATCCTAATCCCCCATAGCACTAATCCTAATTCCTATTGCAAAAATTAAATTTATGTGGGAAAAGTAAATCTAACTACACCTACAAAATAGAGGTTAACTAAATATACATATAATCCCAAGCAGTTGTATTTATAGTTTGGACTTAACACCCTAAACATGGGTAACTAAGCCCACCTGTCCTAACTTAGATTATGCTTAAGCATTTAAGTAACCTGCAAAAAGAGCATTTACATTTATTTTAAACATCCCATAAGCATAATCCCCTATAAAAAACATGATTAGGCTAATATTGGCCTATCATCTAGTCTATGAAGCATACACCCTAACATCTAATCTAAAATAATACATCATAAAATAAAACATACATTACATCATACACCATCGTAACTTAGAGCTAGATGTGGTGACTTAATTCTAATGTGTGCATTAAGGCTTGTGTGGTAAGTCTTGTTAAGCATTAGTGTAGTATTTTGTACGTGTAGAAGGTTTCAATTTAACATAAAATGGTGATTTCACTTGAAGTAGTTTAATTGATTTGAAATTTTAAATTGTGTTTTCTTTTGTTTCATTTGATTACACTTAGCAACTATGTGTTATAAAGAGAGGAAAAGAGTATTGCCCTTTTTCATCTCTACCTTAAGTCACTTTCTAAAGTACATTAATTTGATTTAGTTCACTTTAGCGAATGGCTTATTAAATGATTTAATTAATCTTAAGTTTAGGTTCACTTTAAATAATCCTATTCAAAATGAAGCATCTTAAGATTAATTTAATTAAATTACTACCACATGACCTATATTAAATCATTCCTTTCCATCACATGTAACATGCATATGATTCAATCCTAAGTGTATCTATGCATGCAACATATTTTAGCACTCTTAAATGATGAATTTATGTGTATGTTTAGAATTTATATTTTATTTGATTGAATTATTTGAACATATTAATTTAAAACTTTATCCAAATTATTATACAAAAAGGACATAAGAATGAAATTAAATAGGCATGTGCTGTTGTTAAACCAGGAAAGTGAGGTAATCAAATGACCTCCTTGGAGCTAGCTAAACCCTCGTATTCCCAAGGATGTCCGACTATATATCCATTTTCATTCAAACATATGTAAATTCATTTACATGAACATAGGAAGTAAGCTCCAAATCATATGACTAATTAATTCAACCACTTAGTCAATTATGAATGTATGCAATTTTAATGTAAAATGGGATTTTCATTAACTAATCACATATACATATACATGTACGAAGACATAGGCAATCACGTGTTGTTGTTAAACCATTGAAGTGAGGTAATCAAATGACCTCCTTAGGGCTAACTAAAGCCTCGTATCCCGGGGATGTCTAGACTATATACTTACTTTTCTTGGACACACATGGATGTATACATAAATGAGGGAAATAAAACCATGCAACGTGTACATATATATATATATATATATATATATATATATATATATATATATATATTTGATTGAATTATTTATATATATGAATTAATGATCTATCTAAATTCTAATGTTGAAATACATAAGAAAGAAATCAAATGGGAATATGACATTTTTAAACTAGGAAACTGAGGTAATCAAATGACCTCCTTGGGGCTAGCTACAGCCTCATGTTCCCAAGATGTCTAGACTATATAACCATTACCATTCAATCTTATATAAATCAACACATGAATATAGGAAATAGAACTCAACATTCATACACGGAAGCTATAAGCACATGCATTTGTTATGTATTTATAACTAACATCATAACACATAATTATTCATTTATAAGTTAATAGTGATAATAGTCACATATATTAAATTAAATAAAACATCGGCTTACATAATGGAAATCCATTTTATTTTACCTGATTTCCAAAAGATGGATGCATGAATTCAAATGACATGCCAAATTTAACATGATTGGAAAAAGGATAATCAAATATAAGCATGTGATTCATTCAACCAAACTAGCTCTTAAGGACAATCAAATCAAATCAGATTATTTAAAGCAAGCCAAAGTTTTCTTATTAATTAAGTTTTGGATTTGATTTGATTTAAAGAGGAGAAGATAAATCATCACTTGTTATTTTAAACCCATTCCCACATTACTAATTTGATTTAATTTAAGGAAATGTAATTAAATTAATTTTATGGGTTAATTAGGTTGAACCTTTAATTAGATGAATTAATTACCCTTACTTATGTCACCTTAAAGTAATTAACTAAATAAATATTAGCCAACATGATGTGAATAGAAAATATACTTACAATGATCCTAGGAAATAAAAGGGGCCTAAAGAAATTGGACAATGATTAATAGTTAATTAGATTAAGGGACTTTATTAATTACACTTATGGTTTTCCCATACATGTGGACTAACCATAATTCCATTAAACTCCTTTAGGTTATTAAACACCTAAAGTCCTATCCCATGATTTAATTAATTAAGGTCTGATGTGATTATGATTACAATTTGATTAAGTGATTTATTTAATTATTTAAATCTTAATTAATTTCATTTTAAAAAAAAGGTGAAATGAACTTAGGGAAAGGAGTCCCAACTTTATTCTTTAGTTCACTTGTTGTTGAATAATGATTAATAAACTTAATTAACCAATTTATTATTATTCATGGATTAATTAATCATTAATTAACTTAAAAGAGTAGTTAAGCTTTAATTAGTCAATTTTCCTAATTAAGAGAGCAATAAATCCATAGAAAATCATGGGAGGTAGAGGTCATCCCATTAAATTAACCCACAAAATTTGGGATTAATTGCTCAAGTAATTAAAGAGTAATTAAGCTAATTAATTTTGTAATTGAACCTTAATTAAAACTTAATTACTATTTAAAATTAGTTAAGATCATTTTTTTAATAATTCTCCTCTAAAATAACTTTAAAATGAGTATTTATTTGCATTTTTTATTTCTCTATATTTTTTTATGATTTTTAGAAGTTCTAGTTAAAATGATTAATTAATTAATTAAATCTTAATCGTTCCACATGGCCGATGCATGCATTCCTCATGGTCGCGGGATTGGCTACTTAAAACTTTTTTGACTCAGTGAATACGTGGTGGTGATGGACGCACTTTCTTGTCTATCGTTCGATCTAAAATCAGACAACTTCGATTAAGACCATAGCTTAATAGGATTAAATCAGACCGATCAAATGAATCTAATCGTGACCGTCTGTTCTGATCAAGCAAAATGGACGGTGTGTGATCGAACATCCTACGAGTGATGGAGAATGGAGTCCATCCTCAATTACTCATTTGATTTGACCTTACCCAAGCTCGGATCAATTCCAAAAGGATCCCACACCTTCACAACATCGATCAGAGGAGATCCGACGATCAAGATCACATGAGATGCATGTTTTTTTCAAAAAGCTCCAACCTATTTTTGGCTAAGGATCGATTTTGTAAGCATACCTCACCAGAGATTAAGACTGGGGGCTCGAATGATTGAGGAAGCTTCATCTAGTGGAGACGAAGCCCCGTTGAGCAACAATTGGATCAATTCCTTAATGTTCGATCGGAAGGCCATGAATCAATGATTTAGAGCTTAGCTTTGATTGAAGTCCCACCACTAGTGCTTTTGAAGCATGGGAATGATTTTTTTATGTGTTTGAGTGGAAATGAGAGGCTGTATATCCCCCTCCCCTCCCCTCCCTTCCCCTTGATTAGATGGTGGGACTGGGTTTGGCTTCTAGTGGCAGTACGACCATCTCAGGGAGTTGTGGGTGGCAGGGAGGAGGTGAGTTGCCTCAGCTTGGTTGGTTGAAGGTGTGGAGGAGGCTGCCAAGGAGGAATCATGGGTGTCCTATGGGTTTCAAATGTCTTGATAGGGAGGGTGGGGTGATTTCACCTCCCACGGGTCATGACCAACTTAAACCACCCCTTGGGTCAGGTTGGACAGTGTCCTAGGTGCCTAAGTGGACCATTGGGAGAGTACCAAGTGGCCAAGGAATGGAAATGACCACTTACATGGGTGATTTATCTCATGTGATGCCCTTGACCCAAGGGTAGAATGATAATTTAGTATTGGATCTGATTTGGGCAGATTTGAAATGAGCCAAAAGTGGGTTAGCCCAAATTTCAAGTTAATTGGAGATAATTTGGTTAGGTTTGGCTCAATTTGACATATTTAGGTCAGATTTGGTTAGGTCAGGCTCAATTTGACATATTTAGGTCAGATAAGGAAGCAACCAGCCTAGATATGAGGCAAACCTCATTCAGAGGGAAAGATTAATAGCAGGCATAACCACAACCCAATAGGAGGCCACCAAAAACAACCAAGTAAATAACCAAGGAAAGGAAAGCCATGGAGGACCACCAGCCCACTAGTAGCAAACCAGAGAGGAAATGAACCTGACCTGAGCAATATAAGGTCCCTTCTAGACCCCAGAGAACAAACAACCAACACCAAAGAGAAAATAGGAAGAAACAACCACAAAACATCAAGCTTCAAGCCACAAGTCAGAGGGAACAACCAATAATCAATAGCCACCGAGCTAAAATAGGAAAGGAAAGTAGCAACCACCAAAATGCTCAACTAAGAAACAAATGAAAAGACTAACCATTACCTTCAAACAAATGTCAGCCAAGACAACCAGGCAGAGGGCAGAAATAAATAGCAGCATCTACCAAACAAGGTAGCACTCATAGAAAATGGGAACAACCACAAAACATCAAGCTTCAAGCCACAAGTCAGAGGGAACAACCAATAATCAATAGCCACCGAGCTAAAATAGGAAAGGAAAGTAGCAACCACCAAAATGCTCAACTAAGAAACAAATCAAAAGACTAACAATAGCCTACAAATAAATGCCAGTCAAGAAAACCAGGCAGAGGGCAGAAATAAATAGAAGCATCTACCAAACAAGGTAGCACTCCTAGAAAATGAGGTTAGCCAAGACCCAAAAGAAGAACAACAAGGAGCAATCCCAATGTGGGAAAACATAAAAATAATAATCAATAAAAAGGATCAAAGAAAACACCATAGCCAAAGACCAACAAAAAAAGCCACAAGTTAATGTCTGAAGTATGGCAGTCTAAAATTAGTCAGATTAACCAAGCCTCTCAGCAGCTTAGGTAAGTTTTGATTATCTGATATAGTGAGCTAATTTAATTCAAGACCCAAATTGGCTAGTAAATCTGCACAAGCATTACCTACACGAAGAGTATGAGAAATTTTGTTGCAAACTTGAGAGAGGAGGGTTTTAGTGTTATTAAGAAGATAAAATAAGCCAACATTCTCCATTTTATTAGAAGTGAGCATATCAATTAAAAGAAGATTGTCAACTTCAATCCAAATATTAAAGAGTCCTTTATTCAAAAAAATATCAATAGTTTTATTAATAGCCATAAGCTCAGCATAAATAACAGAACATGCTTTGAGGGGATAAGCAAAAGCACAAATGACAGTACCTTTGGAATCCCTAATAATACCACCACAACCATATTTATTAGGTCAAACTGAGCCATCAGTATTGATTTTAATAAAGTTCTCATTAGGTTTGGTGCAATGGATAATCTTAACAGCCTTATTGAAATAAAGATTAAGCAGAATGAGACCTAAATTTTTAGCCACAAATTTGTAACCTTTAAAATGGATGTTGCTAATTAAATTAGCGTTGAACAAAGCATGAACTTTTTTCTTTACTTCTAGAGAGGATCTTTTTAGGATTCATAGGAATACCATGATATTTAGCATCATTTCCATCCATCCAAATGAACCAAATAAAGATAATGGCAATTAATATTTTGATATGACCTTTCACAGTTTTTTGGAAACAAGCTTCAAGAAGTTGATATAAAGAAAGGAAACCATGAAAATAGTTAGTGTTAAATAAATCATCATACCATATCCATAATTTGGAAGCAATGGCACCATTGAGAAAAACATTATTAACATTTTCAATATGAAAGCAACAATAGCACTTAGAAGGTAAGTAAAACCCTTTATTCCATAGTAAGAAATCTACTAGAATAAAGTTATTCAAAATCCTCCAAGCTAAACCGAATAAAAAATGGGAATGATATTGTTCAAAAGTTTAATAAAAACATTATAGAAGTTATGCTTATATCTAATAAAATTTTAAACCTCCATAAGAACGAATTCACCATTGTAAGAGAGCTTAAAAAGAATTTGATCAAGTTTGTTAGAAAAAATAGGGATGTTTCTAAAGTTATCAAAAAGAGAAATAGAGATATAATTTTTAAGTTTGTTTTCATCCCAATTGATTTTAAGCCAAAAAGAGTTAACTTTGATAGTAGCAGTAAAAGGTGAAGATAAAAGGGAGTCAATATATCCATTGCCAATCCAATTGTCTTGCCAAAAGAAGGATGAACCCCAATGAATACCCCAAGATATTAAGGATTCAACAACCCATTTAATGGAGCAAAGTTGTTTTCAAATTGGAGAGTCACCAACTTTATAAGTACAGATAACAGGGTGTTTACATTGGTAGTATTTCTCCATCATAAAATTAGCCCAAAGGCTGTCATTCTTTCTAAAATACCACCAGAGCTTATGAGAGAAGAAAATAATAACTTCACGAATAGGTTAGCAACCAAGACCACCTTCACCCATAGGACCACAACATTTATGCCAGGATGTCCAATGCATTCTTTTAATAGAATTATTGAATCCCCAAAAAAATTTATTAAGCAAGCGATCAATTCTGCTAAGAGTAGAATTAGTAGGAATAATAGTTTGAATCAAATATAGAGTCATTGAATTGAGAGTGCTTTTAAGAATAGCGAGCCTTCCACCAAATGAGAGTAAATGAGATTCCCAAATAGAAATTTTATTTAAAATTTTTTGAATTAACTCATCAAAAAGATGAGATTATTTTGGACCTTCAAAAATAGCAGTACCCAAGTACTTAAGAGGTAAATGTTGATGTTTAAAATTATTGATATGCAGGATGTGATTGATTTTATTATTAGAGATACTGGAAGAAGTAATAAAATAGCTTTTGTTATCATTGATAGTAAGATCATTTTCTCTATGAAATGTATTTAAAAGATTTTTAAGATTCTTGATATGATGAATAGAAGCATTGCAAAAAGTAATGAAATCATCCACAAAGCTAAAATGTGAAATAGGAAAACCACCAAGAGTTTTGTAATACATACTAGGATTATTTAAGAATTAATCATTGTTTCTCCTAAATAAGTATTCAACATTAATGATAAATAGAGTAGAAGATAAAGGATCCCCTGGTCTTAAGCCATGGGAGGAAGGAAAGAAACCCAAAGCTTCCCCATTAAGAAACATAGAAAACCAGGCATTAGTATACAATTTTTAATAGGAAAAATAAATTTATCAGAAAACCCAAATAAATTTAAAATATGAAAAAATAAATCCTAAGAGATATTATCAAAAGCTTTGGTAATATCTAATTTGAAAATAATGTTTCCACCTATAATCTTAGTATCTAAATCATGAATTAATTCTTGGGAAAGTAAAATATTATAAGAAATAAATTTACCTCTAGCAAAACTAGTTTGGTTGAGAGAGATATATGAAGAGGAGGACTAAGCCTATTGGCAATAATTTTGGAAATTAGCTTATTGAAGAAGGTGCAAAGACTAATAAATCTAAACTCACTCCAATAGTCTGGATTATCTTTCTTAGGTATGAGAATAATAGAAGTGCTAGAAAAATATCTACGAAAAGAATTTCCATTAAAGAAATCAACCACAACATCAATAAATCATTTTAAATAATTAACCAACATTTTTGAAAAAATTGTGTAGTGAAACCTTCCAATCCAACAACAAAATATATGTTCATGCTATTAAGAACTTTAAAATTTTCATCTTCATTAAGAAAAATAGTAAGAAAAGCATTGTCATCATTAGTAATAATAGAAGGAATCAATTGCTATTTAGAAATAGCTTCATAAGAGAAACTCTTATTAAGCATATTTTTAAAATAATTAATAACTGAATCCTTAGTATCATTATTCTTTATAATCCATTCTCCATTATCATTTTTAATATTCTGAATATTATTTAAAGCTCTCTTTTTATTAACTAAAGCATCTAAATACCTAGTATTCCTGTCATCATCTACAATATGTTTACTAATAACTTTTTCACAACAATAAGTTTCTTTCATATTTTAAAAAATAACAAGTCTATCCTTCGCCTCATTCAAGTCCATAATCTTGGAAGGTTCCATCATAATAGAAACTTCAAGATCACAAACCGAATTTTCTATATCCTTCATATTACCAAAAAGATTTTTAAAATAATGCTTGTTCCACTAAACCAATTTTTGTTTAAGTCATTTCAGTTTAAACAAGAGTCTATTCATCCCCCTAATCGAGTTATCAAGATGCAAAGGAGCTCTCCAATTATTAGCCACAACATTAAAAAAAAATTAATTGTGGTGTTTATTTTTGAGATGTGGGACACCACGCAGATCTTAGGGGGTACTTATTGAAGTGATTAGGTATGGCATTAAAGAATGATGCACTATCTCGAAAGATAGAAATAATCACCCTATAATAGACCTAATCACTAAATAAGGACTCCTAAGGCATGATGGGTCTTCGAATATATCAAAGATCTTTCCCTTACTTTACATGGAAAAGTAAAGTAGGATTTATTTTAAGCCAGGTTCATTAAGTTCCCTATGGAGGCAAGCCCCCATAGTTAATTACATTCTAAGGAATGTGAATTACTTAAGGAATACTCTCAATTAAAGTAGAAATTAAGATCTCTGAAGATTTAAAGGTTTGACTATGAAAGGATTATTTATATTGTTGAATTAAATGGGATTGTTCAAGGAGGAGACTTATTATCGAAGCCAAAGGGAATAACTAAGAAATGCTCATGATACTAGGAAGCCTAGTAAGAATTTAAATTTATCCTATGGTTGGGCTTTATATGTTTGAAGTTGAAGAGACTAATTTTATTGTAGTTGACATTTTATTAAAAGCTAGGATTTATAATCTAATAACACAAGGTTGTGTAAATGCCTAGGAGTTGAGGATTTATACTAGTAGCTTGAAGGACATTACAACCTTACACCCTATATCTAGAGAGCTTTGGCATAAACCAAAGCATGACCTATGTTTAAGCGAAAATGAGCATAAGGTTTATCTCTATAAGAGAGAATAAATCACCTGATTGCTAGGCTTATAAACACCTGGGGTGGCCACCAGCTAACTCCTCCTATGATTTTAAAACCATGTAGGTAAGTCTTATGCATTTACAAGATAGTTGGGTAGTTATTAATTTATAAAGAGATAAAAGTCCTTAAACCCACTCTCTAAGAGACTAGAGCATGAGTGGTATGAGTAATGACTCAATCTACAAATGCAAATCTTTTCAAATTTTATTTGATTTTGGACACTTCATTTTGACAAAGGTTTTGGGATTTTGTATTCATATATGCATGATGAAGTTAGATTATTGGCTAAATCAATAGGAAATAGGTGTTTTCCACCACAGAGGAGGCCCTGAAGGTCAAGCCTTCTCCTATCATGCAAGGATGGAAGCCCTCTCTTTGCAAGAGTGAAGCAATATGCTTGCATGATGTGAGACATGCAACATTCAGCTAAGGGGTTGCTAACTCTTACAATTATCTTGATTTAATGTGTAGGCTTTATGTGAGGTTATGAATTATTTAAAACTTTAGTTATGAGTTGTAGTTGGATATAAGATTTATTTTTCCCTAAGAGCCTAATCGCATCCATGCCACACATGAAAACATCAATAATTTAAGAAACTAAGAAAAGCATTGCATTTTTAGTACACATCCTAAACAAATCATCAACCAATTTCTATAACTACCATGAAAGAATAAAAGGTCAATGCGGTTGGGTACCACGTTACAGCCCGAAAAGAAAAGATGGGTAGCTGAGCTCTACCCTTATACAACCTAAAATTACAAAATAATAATTACAATTTATAATGAATGAATGCTATGGGGGGTATTTATTCTTCATTCTTCATGTCTTTGCTTCTTTCCTTTGATTTAATTTGCTCCACTACAAAAAACTTGCTTAGGATAATCATGGCCTACCATCTAATCTATGAGTCATACACCCTAACATCCAGTCTACAACAATACATCACAAACCAAAATATACATCATACGAAGCACCGCCCTAACATAAAGCTAGAAGATGTGACTTAATTCTAATGTGTGTGTTAAGTCTTGTGTGGTATGTCTTGCTAGGCATTAGAGTTATAGTTCTCTATGTTTAGAATGATTTAATTTACCATGAAGGGTTAGTTTCACTTGAAGTTATTTAATTGATTTGATAATTTTAATTTGTGTTTTCTTTTATTTTATTTGATTACCCTTAGCAACTAAGTGTTACAAAGAGAAGAAAAGAGGATTTCCCTCTTTTAGCCCTACCTTAAGCCACTTTCTAAAGCATGTAAATTTGATTTAGTTCTCTTTAGTGAATGGCTTATTACAAATTTTAACTTAATTCTAAGTTTAGGCTCACTTTAAGTAATCTTATTTAATATGAAAGGCATCTTAAGATTAATTCAATTGAATTACTATCACATGATATATGTTCAATCATTCCTTTCCATCACATTTAACATGCATATGATATTAATCTTAAATATACCTATAGATACAATATGTTTTAGCACACTTAGATGATGAATGTAGATGTGTATATTTGTAGAAAAGGAGATTTTAATTCATTAGCTAAATGCACATACAAGCATATCAAAGTTTTAAGTGGATACTTTGCCATTGTTAAACCAGGTGAATGAGGTAAAGACCTCATTGGGGCTACTTAAAGCCTCACATCCCTAGAATGTCCAGATTATATATATCCACTATTCTTGAATACACATGAATGTGAATTGAAAATCATGCAAAAGTTGTATTTCTTTCAATTGAAATATTTATACATTTGAGCTAAAGTTTAAAAGGAGATTTTCATTCATTAGCTAAATGTACATACAAGTATATAACAGTTTTAAGTGGATATTTTACCATTGTTAAACCAAAGGAGAGAGGTAAATACCTCCTTGTGGCTACTTAAAGCCTTGCGTCCCCAAAATGTCCAAACTAGATATACCCACTATTCTTGAATACACATGAATATACAAGTGACTAAAAGAATGGAAAATCATGCAAAAGTTGTATTTCTTTCAATTGAATTATTTATACATGTGAGATAAAGTTGAAAAGGAGATTTTCATTCATTAGCTAAATGCACATACAAGTTTATAAAAGTTTTAAGCAGATACTTTGCCATTTTTAAACCAGGGGAGTGAGGTAAAGACCTCCTTGGGGCTACTTAAAGCCTTGCATCCACGAAATGTTCGGACTAGATATACCCACTATTCTTGAATACACATGAATGTACAAATGACTACAAGAATAGAAAATCATGCAAAAGTTATATTTCTTTCAATTGAATTATTTATATATGTGAGCTAAAGTTCTATCTAAATTCTAACATAGAAATACGTTGGAATGAATTCAAACAAATGTTGTGTTCTTTTCAAATGGACTATACACTTGTTAACATTCAAACTTTATGTAAATCAATTTAAACTAAATAAATAGAACTCCATATCACATGTTCTAAGCCATAGACACATGCAATCTTATAAATATTTATAACTATTATCACTCCAAATGTTATAGTTGGCTTATAAACTTTTGAAAATAACTTTGATTTAATAGTGATAATAGACACACTTATATTAAATTAAATCAACACATGCAAGGTTGACATAAAGGGAAGCATTTGATTTAGTTAATTTTGCAAAAGATGAATGCATGAATCAAATAACATACAACATTTAATATGATCGGAGAGGAATAACTAAACATAAACACATGATTTTGTTCAATTAAATTAATTCCTAAGGACAATCATATCAAATAAAAACATTTCAAGCAAACCAAAGTTTCTTATGTCACATTTAAATTTTATGTTTCAGTTTGATTTAATGAAATGAAAGAAAAGTTTGCTGATCCTAACCCATTCCCATGTTTGTGAATTGATTTGGTTTAATAAAATTTAATTAAGTGGATTATATGGATTAATTAGGTTGTAATATGCTTTAAATCCACTAATTAACCCTTACCTATGTTACCTTAAGGTAATTAATTAAATAATTACGAGCCAACATGATATGCATGCAAAATAACTTGCAATGATCCTAAGAATGAAAGGGCCTAATGCAATTAACTCATAATTATTTATTAATTAGATTAAGTAACTTAATTAATTACTTTTATGATTTTCCAACACAAATGAATAAATCCTAATTTCATTAACTTTCTTTATGCTACTAAACACCTAAAGATCTACCTATGAATTAATTAATGAAGATCAGATATGATTGTAATTTTAATTTTATTAATGAAATCATTAATTAATTAATCAAATTTTCTTACTTAATTTGTCAAATTGATTAATTATCCTCCAAATGAAATGGATTTAAGGAATGGGTTGGGAAAGAGGTCCTAATCCTATTCCATAAATCCCCACTTTTAATGAAATAAATTAGTAGAAACAATTAGGAAAAAGTCCTAATCATTTTCCTCCAATATTTTATATGAATAACTAATAAAATAAAGCTTAGTCAATTGTATTTAATAGTTAAATTAATTATAATTAAGGATATGTCTCATAGCTAAAATTTTTTTGACTTTTAAGATCAACATATAACAATTAGGGAATGAATTGAGTTTTATAATTGATTTTCATAAATTTTGTTCAAACAACTTTTTATATTTGATTATAATATGTATACTGTCATTGGTTTAGTTAATTTTTTTTACAAAGTTTTACTTAAATTTTATGATAATTTAATTTGCACATGTTATTTCTTTCTTTTCTTTATTCTAAAGATTGATTAATTCCTTTTTTAGATTCGATTAAATTTAATAATAGATTAAATATTTGATTAATCGTGATTATTTGATCAAAGATCAAATGGTACACAAGTTAATCATGGTTTGATAGGTGGAGTCAAATCACTACACCATTCGGCCTAATCAAAACTATTCACTTCAAAATAGATAAAATGAATAATCTTACTTTTATCTCTAAACTCTCACCGAATGGATTAAAAAGTAAAGTGCACGGGCTCTAAAGGTTGGATCCTAATGACGCTCGCATTCAACACATCAAACATGAGATCCCTAAGGCTTTCTAAGCATTTAAGAATTATACCTCACCGGAGCTAATGTCCGGTGGATTTTGACCTAGAGGTGGCTTCGTTTGGAAGAAATAAAGCCCTATTGAGGAAGTTGTTAGGTCAGATCAATACTTCAACTAGCATTCTTTTTCTTTGCTCATAGACACTGACTTTAAGCATTCTACTGGAAGAGGCAAATCCAGATTCTTGACATTTTTGAATGTTCTCAGAATAATCTTATCCACATAAATAGTCCCATTCAGATGATCAAACTCATGCTATAATATGCGAGCCATCCATCCAGATGTAGTAATTTGATAGGTTTAGCAAAATGATCGTGACATGTGACCTCCACCTTCAGATGCCACCCTACCATAGCTCTAAATCCATCAACGCTCAAACATCTTTCAAAGAATAAAGCTATTTTGCTTCCCTTCTTTTGAAGCTTTGGATTCATTATTACCAGTAGATCAAAAGGTCGATGGTCTTGTGCATCAGTTTCACTCTTAGGAGCATAGCTAATCTATTCTTTTGTGTCTTCAAGAATAATAATCTCCACCAGATTATATATATGATGTGTTAGAGCATTGAGAACAATAGGTTCAAAAGCCTCTAGAAGCTGAGCATACCATTATGAATCATTAAAGAACCCTCCAGGCACTACCAGTAGTGCCTTTGATTTGGAATTTTTGTACAGATCATTGAGGATGGCTTTCAGGGAAATTAAATCTTTGGCATACTATTCTACATCAATACTTGCACTTATTCCATTTCCACTCAGCTCATTTCCCTCAAAGGAATACCAATCTATGGAGTAGCGAGGTCGACACCTGGGGACTCTTGCATGACCACAATCATGTCATCTATGATCTTCTGGATCTTCTTCAATCTGATCTCTCCAAGGACACCTCAACGTTGAGCTCATGGAGGACCGGATCACTGGCCTTGACAATTTCAGGTAGGGATTCTTTCTTCACATTGAATCTAGAAAAACGCCCACCGGAGACCTTCAAAGGGGTTCTTCTGTGACCAGTGATCCAATGTGAGAAGTGATGAAGAATGGGACCGACGCTTGGGGTTGGAATGTCATGGTCTTTATGAAAGAGGATGGTGGCATAGACGAAGAGTTTTTTGGTGGCTAGGCTATTTGAGTGGCATGGTTCGACCGATCAATAAAAAATTCATGGGATGTCTCATGTGCTTTCTACAGGTAGCCAGATTTATGGGGGCTAGTTGGAATGAAGGATGTCTCGATCAGCTACCTGCTGCATGCTACCATGTGTCTTGGTTTTGGAGAAAGTGAGGGAAGAGTGGTCACCTACTGGAGGAAGAGGGAGGCATGGATGGTGCTTGGGTCGGCTAGGCTTTGCTTGGTTGAGTGGAAGAGATGGACGTGAGAGAGAGTTCACTTTCAACTTTATATAAAGTAGAGGAGAGGTGCTCATAGAGATTTTTTATTTTTTATTTTTTTAGGGCCGACTGGGATGGAAGCGCCACTCTCAAGTGAAGTAGGAATGAGAGGGCTTCGACTTCTCTTGCCTGAAGGGAGATGAGAAAAAAAATGGGGCTCAAATTTTTTTTTAGTGTGTCTTGTTTTTTGCTGGTTGTGTGTGTGTGTGTGAGAGAGAGAGAGAGAGAGAGAGAGATGCCAACTTTGTCCTACATGCCTTAACTTCACCCACATTCCCTCTTTTTATTTCTATCTTTTTTTGCATTTCTTTATGTGTTGTCATGATCAAATAAATTAGCAAGGAGTAGGTCATTTAATAGTTTTGTTTTTTTCACTTTTTTTTAAAAATTTTGGTGAAACCTAATTTTTTTAAAAAAAATAATTTTAAAAGGTTTACATAATTTTAATAACTTTAGTAAATAATTGAATGAAAATTTATAAGTAATGTGTAAAAAATTAGATAATTTTAATTATGATTAATAATTACTGATAATATGGATTCATAATTTGATAAATTAATTCTTTTGATTTAATGGTTAATATATTATATACATAACATTTATTTTTAGTTTTTATTTTGATTTAATTATGAATATTTTTTTTTTGATGTTTAGAATTAGAATTGGTTTAATCTCTCTCTCTCTCTCTCTCTCTCTCTCTCGTAGTTCATTTTAGATTTCAAATGGATTGTGTATGTTAAATTAAAATTTATTTTTTGTTATTATCATTTTCTTTTTAAATATATTAGTGACTTAACATTCAAATCATGATTTGATTAATTTAGTCTTAAACTAGACTAAAATTGCATTTGATCTTGAATTCTAATATGAATGATTTACTTTATGGTTTTGATTATGATTTTAGGTAGAACTTGGAATGATGATTGAAGGATTGATTGATTTTAGGTAAAACTTGGCTTAAGGGTTTGGATTTGGATTTGATTTGATTTGGATTTATATTTGGATCATGATTTGAAGTTGAGTTTGAGTTTTAATTTGATAAATTGATTGAAGGGTTGAATTTATCTTTGAGAAATTCAATTGAATTTGGATTGATTTGGATTTGGCTAAGGCTAGTCCATAAGAAAAATCATAGGGCTTAGGAAGGATTTCAATTTTGTATTCGATCATGGGCTTCAATCATTTGAATTGGATTGGAATTTGGTTTTTTATATTTGAATTGAACTTGAGGTTTGGTTCGAGAAGGTGAATACTGGTAGAATTTATGCTACAGAGTAGGTGAGTCTGTTTAATCCCTAAGGCATAGCCTAATCCTATGATTAACCCTTTTAAGTATCTTGGTTTAGGTTAAGTGTTCACCTAATAACTAGAAGTGTCTTATGACTAAGGAAGTCTTAGTGTCTAAAAGATCCCTAAGTCTTAGAAGAGGAGGTTGACAAATCACTCCAAAAGTGAGGTCAACATTAATATGCTGAGTCCACATGTTATGAAATTTAAAAAGAGAAAAATTCTTTAATTTATTAGAATTATTTTAAATAGAAACCAGAAGAGGAGCATGATCAGACAAGGTTATGCTTAAATGATCTATAGAAGTAATAGGCCATTGAGTAATCCAATGAGTATTAAAAAGAATCGGTCCAACCTTTGACAAAGGCTAGAGTTTTGCCAAGTATAATTAGAACCCTTAAAACTAATATTATTCAAATTATAAGCAAGGATCATATTGTAAAATTCTTTTGTGGAATGAATATTAGGAGAGAAACCACCACTTCATTTAGAAGAGAACAAAATAGTGTTGAAATCACCACCAATAAACTAAGGTTTATTGATAGAGGTGGCACAATTAGACATGTTATCCCAAAGAAGATTTCAACCAGATCTATCACAAGATGCTTAAACAAAAGAGCCCAAAACACAATAATCACCATAAGAGATTTGAAAATTGACAACTTGATGAAAATCATCAAGAATAGAAATGTTTACAAAGTTATTCCAAAAAAACCAAATCTTATTACTAACATTTGAGAAAAATTTATTGAAACTGAACATTTTATCAACAAGGTTAATTTTATTAGCATGAATAAGTGGATCAAGAATAATAAGCTAGGAAATATTATGGATACGAAAAATATTTCTAATACGATTATGAATAGAGAGGTAAACACCCTCTAACATTCCAAACTAAAAAAAATTAAATATAAAGAAAATAAAAAGGGAGGGGGGGTGTGGGGGAGTAAAAGTTAATTGAGAGAAGAGAGGGAGTCTGCAGTAGGTCCAGTGTTTCTTAGCAATTTGAGAGGAAAATTTTTAACATTTTTTTCTTTTTTGAATAGAAAGTTTGAAAGCAATTTTATTTTCCCTTTGAATCATCATTCAAAAAGGATTTAGCAACATTAGTCACATATTTAGGAGAAATCTCCTGATGAGAAGTGAATTCTCCTTCTTCCAAGACACTAGAATTTATTAAAGACAAATGAGCTTCGAGAATAGCAAGGGAGGGAGCAATAACTGAGTTATTAAGACAGCAAGTGGGAACACCAAACCCTTCCTCATTATTAGCCAAATTATTAGATAAAAGCAAATATTTTTGAGAAGGTAAATCATCCTGAATTTGGAAAATGGAATCATGTTTATCAACCTGATTATCATGAGGCATTAAAGCCATATTCTCCATTGAATTAGAATGATGCATAGTATTAAATTCCTCATTTATGTTCTCTATTAAAGCTTCATTTCTATTTATCAAAGCCTGCAAGGATGCAAGGATCAAATCGGAGGAAATAAAATCCTCATTAAAAAGTTTAGAAAAGCTATTATTATTCACATTAGAAGCCTTCAATTGCCCAAAAGAAGTGAAAGTTAAATCAGCCTTATTAGGAACATTAAAAGAATCCATTTTTTCTAAAGTAGTTTTTTAATATTTAACAGTGGTCAGCTTAAGGTTAGGAATAGAAGTTTCCTTAACATGGATTCTCTTTTTCAGATGAGGATGAAGAATGAAACATTCAGAATTATCATTCTTGTGGATTTTATAGTGAGAACAAAAGATAGGGAAATTTTCAAATTCAATTCTTTGCATGTAACAGTAATTTTAGATCCCAACTACATTTCATTGGGGTGCTTCTTGCTAATGTCCAATTCAATAAGGATTCTAGCCACTGAAGGATGAGATTTTATAGCAGTTGCCTCATCTATTTATAATGTCTGGCCAAATAAAGCATCCACAGCAAAAATGAATTCATGATTAATGAAATAAATTTGCATATTGGGAAGAGAAATCCAAACCATAATGATTGGGAATTAGGGTTAGGATTGTGTTAGGTTTAATATTTATGGTTTAAGGTTTATTTGGTGGTTTATGTGGTTTTGGCTTTTGTGGTTTAGGTTTGGTGTTAGTTTTTAGTTTAGGGTTTAGGGTTTAGGTTTGGTTTTGGGTTTATTTCTATTTAGGTTTAGGGTTTAGTTTAGGATTTACAATTTAGTTTAGGGTTTAGGTTTAGGATTTATGGTTTTAAGGTTTAGTTAGAGTTTAGGTTTAGGGTTAGTTGTAGGTTTTCAATTTAGGGTTTAGGGTTGTAGGTTAAGGGCTTAGTTGAGGGTTTATGGTTTAGGGTTTAGGACTTAAGGTTTAGGGTTTTTACGGTTTAGGGTTTATGGTTTAGAGTTTAGGGTTCAAAGTTTTTTTTTAAATTAAGTAAATTTGTAGGTTTAGGTTTATTTAATTTATCTAGTTTATTTTTTATTTATTTTAGTTTAGTTTTTTATTATTTTTATTTAGGTTTATTTTTATTTTAATTTAGTTTAGTTTATTTAATTTTTTTAGGTTTTTTACTTTAATTTATTTTTTAGATTTAGGTTTATTTTTATTTTAGCTTTATTATTAATTTATTTTTAAGATTTTTATTTTTATTTTTAGATTTTGGTTTGGGGTTTTTTTTATTTTTTAAAGTTTATTTTATTTTTATTTTATGTTTAGTTTTTATTTTATTTTGGTTTTTTATTTTTAGGTTTATTTTATTTTTTTAATGTAGTTTAGGTTTTTATTTATTTTATTTTATTTTAGTTTTTATTTTTTATTTTATTTTATTTTTAAGTATAAGTTTAGGTTTAGGTTTTTATTTTATTTTATTTTATTTATTTTATTTTTAGGTTTTGTTTAGTTTTGGTTTAGGTTTTTAGGTTTTTAGGGTTTAGGGTTTAGGGTTTAGGGTTGGTTTAGAGTTTAGGGTTTAGTCTTTAGGGTTTACGGTTTGGGGTCTAGGGTTTAGGGTTTAAGGTTGTAGGTTTTAGGATTTAGAGTTTAAGGTTTAGGTTTTATGGTTTTAGGCTTTAGGGTTTAGGGTTTAGGGTTTAGGGTTTTAGGGTTTAGAGTTTAGGGTTTTTATTTATTTATTTTTGTTTAAGGTTTAGGATTTAGGATTTAGGGTTTTTAGGGTTTATGGTTTTTTTTAACAAAGAACAAATTCAAATTTAATATTTCTTCTTTTTGATTTCATCAACCAAGTAGCACACCAAGTTTTCTAAGACACAACTGATGACATAGATAAAAAATGAGCACGGATAGAGTAAATAAAAAACTTTAGATAACTAGAACCGTGTCTACTGTAAATACATAGTTCCATAAGCATCAGATTGGATTGGCCATTTTTAAGTTTCTCCAATTCCCATAACCCCAGCCCTCAGTAGTGGGAACCACCATAATATCTATGTTCTCTTCCTACGCCTCCACCATGGTTGTAACCTTCGTCACTCCTCTCGGCTCCATAACCTCCACCTCCATATCCACCAACACCTCCGGATCCCCCACCACCACTGTGACAATCACCACCACCGCCTTTGCCTCCAATGTCAGATCTAGACTGAGCTTGGTTGACAGTGATGTTCCTACCGTCAAGGTTCTCCCCATTCTTAGGGTTTAGGTTTCGATTTAGGTTTAGTAGCTTTTAAGTTTTAGGTTTATTTTTTATTTATTTAATTATTTTATGTTTAGGTTTAGGGTTTAGGGTTTAGAGTTTAGGGTTAGAGTTTAGGGATTAGGGTTTAGAGTTTAAGGTTTTTTATTTAAGGATTCAGGCTTTTAGGGTTTAGGGTTTAGAGTTTGGATTTAGTTAGGTTTAGGGTTTAGAGTGTTTAGATTTGGGTTTTGGGTTTTGGGTTAACTTAGAGTTTAGGTTAGGCTTAGTTTAGATTTATAGTCTAGGTTTAGATTTTATTTGATTTAGTTTAGGGTTTAGGTTTAGGTTTAGTTTAGAGCTTTAGTGTTTTAGGTTATTTAGTTTGAGTTTTTTAGTTTAGGGTTTAGGTTTAGGTTTAGGTTTAGGTTTAGGGTTTAAGGTTTAGGTTTAAGTTTTTAGGTTTTAAATTTAGAACTTAAGTTTAGTATTTTAGTTTTTGGTTTAGGGATTTAGGTTTTAGGTTTAAGTTTAGGGTTTAGTGTTTTAGTTTAGGGTTTAGGTTTATTTAGATTTTAAGTTTAGTTTAGTTTAAACTTTAGTATTTAGGATGTTTATTTTAGGTTAGTTGTTTAGGTTTATTAGTTTCATTTAGGTTTATTTTAGTTTTAGGTTTAGTTTATGGATTTTTAGGGTTTAGGGTTTAGGGTTCAGTGTTTAGGGTTGCAGGTTTAGGGTTGAATGTTTAGGGTTGTAGGTTTAGGGTTTATAGTTTAGGGTTTAGGGTTTTGGGTTTAGGTTTTAGGTTTTAAAGTTTAGGATTTAGGGTTTTCGATTTTTAAGTTTTAGGGTTTACGATTTACGGTTTAGGGGGGTTTATTTTTTATTGATTTTTTCTTAAATTAAGTAGGTCGATAGGATTAGGTTTATTTAGTTTATTTATTTTAGTTTTTTTTATTTTTAATTTATATGTAGTTTAGTTTATTTATATTAAGTTTATTTATTTTTTTTAGTTTTATTTTTATTTTATTTTTTAGGTTTAGGTTTTCTTTTTTATTTTTAGGTTAAGGATTTTGAGGTTTATTTTATTTTTTAAGGTTTAGGTTTTAGGTTTATTTTTAGGTTTTATTTATTAGTTTAGGTTTAGGTTTAGGTTTAGTTTATTTTTAGTTTAATTTATTTTATTTTGCTTAGGTTTAGGTTTAGTTTTTTTTTAGTTTAGTTTATGTATAGGTTTATATTATTTTTATTTTAAGTTTAGGTTTTTTTTAGTATACGGTTTAGGTATTATTTTTTATTTATTTTTTGAATTTATTTTAAGGTTTATTTTTTAGGTTTAGCTTTTTATTTAGTTTTTATTTTCTTTTCTTTTAGGTTTATTTTATGTTTACTTTTATTTTATTTAGGTTTTTTATTCTTAGGTTTATTTTATTTTTTAATTTAGTTTGCTTTATTTTATTTTATTTTAGTTTATTTTTATTAGTTTATTTTATTTTATTTTTAAGTTTAGGTTTAGGTTTAAGTTTTGGTTATTATTTTATTTATTTTATTTTATTTATGTTTAGGGGTTTTATTTAGTTTATGTTTAAGTTTTTAGGTTTTTAGGGTTTAGGGTTTAGGGTTTAGGGTTAAGGGTTAGTTTAGGATTTTGGGTTTAGGGTTTGGGGTTTGGGATTTAGAGTTATAGGTTTGAGGATTTAGGGTTTTGGGTTTGAGGTTTAGGATTTAATGTTTCAGGTTTAGGTTTTAGGGTTTAGGGTTTAAGGTTTATGGTGTTTTAGGGTTTAGGGTTTAAGGCTTAGTGTTTAGGGTTGTAGGTTTCGGGTTGAGAGTTTAGGGTTGTAGGTTTAGGGTTGAGGGTTTAGGGTTGTTGGTTTAGGGTTTAGAGTTTAGGGTTTAGGGTTTAGGGTTTAGCTTTTAGGTATTTTTTTTAAATTTTTTTAGAGGTTTTTTTATGGTTTATTTTTTAGGTTTAGCTTTTTATTTCATTTTTATTTTCTTTTATTTTAGGTTTATTTTATTTTTATTTTATGTTTACTGTTATTTTATTTAGGTTTTTTATTCTTAGGTTTATTTTCTTTTTTACATTAGTTAAGATTTTTATTTATTTTATTTTATTTTATTTTTATTAGTTTATTTTATTTTATTTTAAGGTTTAGGTTTTGATTTTAGTTTTGGTTTTTATTGTATTTTATTTATTTCATTTTATATAGGTTTATCGTTTAGGGTTTATTTTATTTTTCTATTTTATTTAGTATAGATTTAGGTTTTTAGGTTTTTAGGGTTTTGGGTTAGTTTAGGGTTTAGGGTTTAGGGTTTAGGGTTTGGGGTTTAGGGTTTAGTGTTTATGGTTGTAGGTTTTTGGATTTAGTGTTTAGGGTTTAGGGTTTAGGGCTTAAAGTTTTTTTTTTAAATTTTTTGTATAGGATATAAGATTTCAGGTTTAGGCTTTAGGGTATTTAGGGTTTAGGGTTTAGGTTTAAGGTTTAAGTTTTAGTTTTAGGTTTAGGGTTTATGTTTTGGTTTAGGGTTTAGGGTTAATGGTTTCTTTTTTAACAAAGAACAAATTTCGATTCAACATTTCTTCTTTTTGATTTCGTCAATCAAGTAGCACACCAGGTTTTCTTAGACATAAGGGATGACATAGATAAGAAATGAGCATGCATACAACAAATCAAAAACCCTAGATAACTAGAACCATCTCTAATGTAAAAACACAGTTCCATAAATTGCATATCGGATCGACCATTCTTTAGTTTCTCCTGTTCTCATCAGAACCACCCCTGACTCTCGAGTAGAGGGATCTACCATCATATCCTTGATCTCTCCCTCCGCCTCCATCATGGTTGTAACCTCTGTCGCTCATTCTGCCTCCATAAATGCCACCTCCAGATCCACTAGCACCTTGAGATCCCCCATCGCCACTACGATAATCGCTTCATCCACCTTCGCCTCTTCGGCCAGATCTAGACTGAACTTGGTTGATGGTTATGCTCCTGCCATCAAGGCTCTGCCCATTCTTAGGCTTTAGGTTTAGGTTTAGGTTTATTATATATATATATATATATATATATATATATATATATATATATTTTTCAGAAACCCCATATAGGGAAATTTTATTGCCACAAAAGGGTTACAAGGTCCTTAAAGGGGATAAACTCCACACACGCTCAAAGAGCTACAATCAGCCTAGAGAGTAAATCCCCTATCTAAATACAACCAAAAGCAAAATAAAAGAGTAAGGAAAGAAAAAGATACAAATTGATTAACAAGATAAGCCAATGGAAGACTAGGGCAAAATCTCTTCAGGATGAGAGAATGCATGACACTATGGAGCAAACCTGCAAGAGAACAAGAGAATTGCACCTGCAAAATTGTAGAAAAAATGAAATTATAGCGATTAAGGTAATCTGAGATAGAGTGAAAATGAAAGCGACATAAAGCGAAAAGATAATAAGGAAGTGGGATACAGAAGGCTCAGGCTCAGTCACACTAAGTTGGGGCAGATGCAAATATGAGCATCCATACTTCAGTAGAAGGGTTACATCATAAGAGATACTACCAAACCAAAAAGGAGTGAAATCATCAAAACCATCATAGCCAACAAACCTGTATAGCAACCATTTGTTGAATGTCTTTTGAGCCGTAGTACCTGCAAACCAAATCAAAGCCCTATACTGAATAGAAAAGAAAGCAGCAAAGAGCAGAATGTGTAAGGGGATCCCATGCAGAGTAAATGTCATCATATTAGGCACCATGTCATGAGAATCCTAGCATAAATGAAAGTGAACCATCATTGTCAGGTCTACCATATTTTTAATCAGGTCTAAAGGGTTTAATTAGATTAGCATGAAGACCCACTACAAGAAAATAGCATAAAAGGTCAGGCAGAGGTAAGAAGCATAAAAGACCAATAGAAAGACCTGCTGAAATGTAGCAAGGGAAATAAAATAGCATGAAATTAACCCCATCCCAAACATATGGGACAAATATTAAACAAACAGTCCTGGTAAACAGCCCAATAAACAACCCAGGGATATACCCCAAAAAAAGAAGTGCAATGAAAGAAAGCAATGCAGAAGTTAACAACCTCCATGTTACAGAAGTTAGTAACCAGTAAGTGTATGGAAAGACAACATATCCCAAGCCCAAATTACCATAGGAATTGCAGAAGTCTATCAGAGAGGAGATGGGAATGCAGCTGCAGATTAGATGAACCATAAGGCATAGGTAATAAGCTGCTCCCCACCATTAACAACTCCAAGTAAAGACAAACAGAGAGACAATCCTAGAATCAGCTTGCTGAGCAGAAAACTCAGTAATCCAGTTCAGCCCACAACCAAGACAGTAATAGCCAACAAGCTGGCCATAAATCCACCCATTCATAGTAAACAATGCATAGGTTAAAATCAAATTATGCAAAAGCATAATCTCAGTGATCTGCACAAATCTAACAAAACCAATAGGAACAAAACATCAGTAGGTAAAGTATATCTCAAACATCAGGTGATCAGAAATAGCCCGGTTGCAATCAGCAAAAACATTTAGAAAAGCAACAGGCAATAAACAGCCAACAACCACAAAGACAGCCTGCTGGACATAGGATCCAAAAATCCAACAACCATCAATGAAAACAACAATACAATTATTGCACCAACCATATGATAAGGTAGTGAAAAGCAGAGATGCAAAAAAGAAAAAAAATGAGTTAAAAAGATAGTCAACATTGAAATCCTTCAAGGTAAAGATGAGTAGGCTTGCAGCTAAACCAAAATCCTTAGGAAAAGCAAACTGGAAAGAAACCATAAAATAAGACCATTCCTACAAAAAGATAATAAAAATAACCTCTCCGACGTTGGGAAGATGGGGTTAGCAAAATCAATCAAAACAAATAAATCCAAAAGCATGATATCTGATGATAATAGCCTGGGCATAAAACCCAATGATCTAATTCAGCTAACAACCAATATAGGAAAAAATAGCAAGTTGGCCATAAAACCACCCATTCAAAATAGACAATGCATAAGATCAATTCTAGGTAGATAATGAAGTGGTCTGGCCAAGTCTAGCTGAACAAAGATGGAAAAAATAGTAGCAGTTTAGATAGGCCTCAAACATGTGATGATCAACTGCGGCCCTATTGCAAACAACAATAATAAGTAGAAAAGCAAAAGCCACCATGCAGCCAAAAACCTCAAAAGAGGCCTGTTGGAGATAAGATCCCAAAAACCCAGAAGCAACATGTTGAGCATTAATCCAGTTCAGCCAACAACCAAGATAATAACTACCAACAAGCTGGCCAAAAATCCACCCATTCAGAGTTAACAGTGCATAGGTTAATATCCAATTAGGAAATTGCATAATCACAGTGATCTGCACAATTCTAACATAACTAATAGGGAAAAAATAGCTACAGATTAAGTAGACTTCAAACATCAGGTGATCAGCTGCAGCCAGGTTGAAAATAGCAAAAATAATGGGGCAACAAATAGGAAGTAATTCCAAACCTACAGAAATAATCAGAAAAACAAAAGGCAACAAACAGCCACCAGCCACAAAGGCAACCTGCTGGATAATGGAACCGATAATCCAACAGCCAATAAATAAAACAACACTACAATTATTGTACCAACCATAAGATAAGCTAAAAAAGAACAGTGGGGCAACATAGCCACATAAAGGGTTCAAAAGAAAACCATCAATGAGATCCTTCAAGACAAAGGAGAGCAGGTTAGCAGCTGAACTACCATCCTAAAAAAAATAGAATGAAAAGAAATCAATAAGTAAGTCCAATCCTGTAAAGAGATAATAATAATAACAAGGGTATTGAGGTTTCTCTCCTTATAGGTTGGGGAAATTAGGTTAGCAAATACAATCAGTAAACCAACCGCAAGAGCATCCTGTAGGACAAAAGGCCCAAAAATCCAACAACCAGCAATTAAAACATCAAAATAGATATTGCACCCACCATAAGAAAATCCAGTAAAAAATAATGGTACAACATCGATTATAAAGTGGTCCAAAAGCCATCTTTAAGATCCATCAGACACATAATATCAGGCAATGACTAATCCCATGATAATAGCAGTGGATGGAAATGGGAAATAATTAATGCAACTTCCCTTACAGTTGTGGAGGTAAAGTTATGGAACATAGGAGGGCCACAACCATAATAAGGAGAAGAATAATAGATAAATTAGTGCCAGCCATAAGGTTATACATAAGTATAGCATTTAAACATTGAGACAAGTGCCCTAGAATATAATTCCAGAAAGAGGAAAGGAGGAAGAACACAACTTTAATCATAAAATGAGAAACAGAAATAGTAGGATCCATAATCAAAATATTGATGGCAAGAGGTCTATCCCTGTTGATCAAAAAATAAAGCAAAAAATAAAACATAAAGTAATACATCTCCCTCCAGTAAATAGGAAACACCTTACCATTAAAAGTGGGAGCAGCAGAAGCAGTAAGGCCCCATTTAAGGTTGGAAGAGTTAAACCAAAAGCAGATGCCACAGAGACCAGCAAAAAACTAGCAAGGGGTATCAGGATACATCAGAAAATTCCAAATGAACATCAACACATTAACAGTAGGAACAGGAGAAGCAGTAAGCCATAAATTAAAACTAGGGTAATTAAACCAACAATGAGGGATATCAGGATGATGCATCAGCAAATTCCTAAGAAATGACAACACTAAATAGAAAATGATGATGCAGTTAATCAGGTAATATAGGTTGGATTAATTTCTGAGATAAGGGAGTCCAGTATTGTCCAGATTAACCAATCCACGCAAATATTTAGAAAGAGTAAGTTGATCAAAGAATTTTATACCATCCAATTTGGCACCCAGATTGGCAAGGTAATCAGCACATGCATTACCCTCATGCCATACATGAGAGATTTTAAAATGGAGTTAAGAAAGGAGAGCTCTAGTCTACTTGAAAAGATAGTACAATTCTGCACTGCCCATTTTGGTGGAAGTCAAAAGATCAATCAGCAGTAGGGCATCTACCTCAATCCAAATATTGAGCCAACCTTTTTGAAGGCAAATCTCAAGAGCTTTGTACACTACCATGAGCTTAGCAAAAGGAATAGAGCAAGTATTAAGGGGGTAAGCAAAAGCACATAGGAATTTTCTATTAGGTTTTTTGAAAATGCCACCACAACGAGAAGCATTTTGAGAGACAGAGCCATCAGTGTTAATTTTAATAGTATTAACATGAGGTTTTACCCAAAAAAATAATCTTGTCATCTTTACAGTTGGGTTGATCTGGCAAGTTAAAACCCAATTTTTTGGCCACAAATTTACAACCTTTGAATTGTTTGTAGTTAATTAAATTAGCATTGAATAAGTCATGGATTTTGTTTTTAATTCTAGTAATTACCCTCATGTGGTTCATAGGATTCCCACGATGTTTTGCATCATTTCTGTCCATCCATATGAACCAAATAAGAGTGATAGTAGTTATGACTTTAATGTGACCTTTAGTAGTGTTATCGAAATAAACTTCAAGAAGCTGGTATAAAGTTATGGAGCCATTGAATTTGACAATGTTAAAGAGATCATCATACCAAATCTAAAGTTTGGAAGCAATGGCTCTATTAACAAAAACATGATTTACATTCTCAATGTGAAAGCAACAGTGGCATTTTGAAGCTAAGTGAAAACTTTTCCCTCACATCAAGAAGTCAACAGAGATGAAGTTTTTCAAAATACGCCAAGTAAGAACAGAAAAAGAAGTAGGAATAGTGTTATTCCAAAGTTTGAAAAATACATTGGAAAAATTATGAGCTTCTTTAATATGAATCCAAACATTTTTAAAGTTGAAATCACTATTTTAAGAAAGCTTAAAAAGGATCTGATCATGATTGCTAGGTATGATAAGAATAGTAGTAAGCTTGTTTAATAGAGAGGAAGGAATATAATCAATAAGCTTACTATTGTTCCACATATTATTCTGCCAGAAAGAGTTCACTTTAATAGCACCAGTGGAATGGGTAGAAAGTAAATCATCAATGGACCCACTTCAAGTCCAGTTATCTTGCTAAAAAGAAAGAGGTGCCAGAGTTAATCCCCAAGAAATTAATGATTCGACATCCCATTTGGTGGAACAAAGTCTTTTTTCCAAATAGGAGAGTCTCCAGCTTTATAAGGGCAAATGAGAGGGTGCTTACCCTGGCAGTATTTAGTAGTCATGAAATTAGCCCAAAGACTATTTTTACTCCTAAAATTCTACCAAAGTTTATAGGAAAAAGCAATGATAGCTTCCTTGATAGGCTTACATCCAAGACCACCTTCAACAAGAGTGCCACAACTTTTATTCCAAGAGGTCCAGTGCATTCTTTTAGAGGAATTGTTAGAACCCTAGAAAAATTTGTTAAGGAGATGCTCAATTCTGTTAATGGTAGAATTGGTCAGCACAATGGTTTGAATGAGATATAAAGGCATAGAGTTAAGGGTGCTCTTAATCAAAGTGAGCCTACCACCAAATGAGAGTAAATGAAATTCCCAAGCAAAAATTTTATTAGAGATTTTTTGGATTAACTCATCAAAAAGATGAGATCTTTTCTGACCTTTAAAAAGCAGAGCACCAAGATATTTAATAGGAAGTTGTTATCACTAGAAATTAGTAATTCTCATATTTGGTTGATTTTATTACTAGGGATTTTAGAGGAAGGAATGAAACAACTTTTCACTTCATTAAGAAAAAGACCACTTTCGTTGCCAAATTTATTTAAAAGATTCTTAGTAGTTTTAATGTGAAGAATAGAGGAATTGCAAAAGATTATAAAGTCATCAGCAAAAGTAAGATGAGAGACCGGAAGACCACCTTGAGTTATAAAAAACATGCTAGGGTTATTATAGAAAAGATCATTCAGGCTCCTCGAAAGATATTCAACTATAATAATAAAAAGAGAGGGTGAAAGGGGATCACCTTGTCTCAAGCCATGCATCGAATGGAAAAAACCAAGGGTCTCACCATTGATGATAACGGAGAACCAAACATTGGTAATACAATTTTTGATGAGGTGGATAAAATTATCAGATAACCTAATCAAATGAAGAATTTCAAAGAGGAAATCCCAAGAGAGGTTGTCAAAAGCTTTAGAGATGTCCAGTTTGAAAAGGATGTTGCCACCTTTGATAGGAACATCAATGTCATGAATCAGCTCTTGGGCTAGAAGTATGTTATCAGATATAGCTCTACCTTTAACGAAGCCAGTTTGGTTGGGAGAAATAATTTAGGTAGCGGGTAATTCTATTAGCAATTAATTTAGCAATGAGTTTATGAAAGAAGGTGCAAAGGTTGATAGGTCTGAAATCACCCCAAGATTTAGGATTATTAATTTTGGGAATGAGAACAATGGAAGTGCTTGAAAAATATAGGTAAGGGTTGCCAAAAAATCAACAACATCAACAAGGGACTTAATAATAGGCAGTCTTTGAAAGAATCAGTGTTCATGCTATTGAGAATACTACCAATCTTAGTTTTTGTAGGACGCAAATTGAGCAAGTGGTTGTCATTATTAGTAATCATTGAGGGAATCAAGTGTGTTGTTTAATATGATTTTAAAATGTTGTATGACAGAATCTTTAATATCATTATTACCAGTGATCCAACTGTCGTTATCATTTTTGATTTTTTTAATAGAGTTTAAGGCTTTCTTTTTTTTTTGAAAAGAGCATGGATATACCTTGTATTTCTATCATCATCAGCAATATGTTTGCTAGCATCCTTTTTCCACTAGTAGGTTTCCTCCATGTTCTGATAATTAATCAAGTTATCTTTAGCTGCATTCAACTTCTCAAGCTTAGTAGAATCAATATATTATTTAGTTACTTTAAATTTAGTATTAGGGTTTTGGGTTTAGGGTTAGAATTTATGGATTAGGGTTTAGGGTTTAGGGTTTAGCATTTAGGGTTTTAGGGTTTAGGATTTTAGGGTTTAGGGTTTATGGTTAGGGTTTAGGGTTTATCATTTAGGGTTAGGGTTTAGGGTTTAGAGTTTAGGGTTTAAGGTATAGTATTTAAGATTTATTATTTAGCATTTAGTGTTAGCTTAGGGCTTAGGGTTATTTTAAGGTCTAAGGTTTAGGATTTTGGGTTTTAGGGTTTAGTGTTCTGTGTTTAGGGTTTAGGCTTTAGGGTTTGGGTTTAGGATTATTTAAAATTTAGGTTATTTAGAGTTTAAAATTAGGAGTTTAGTTAGGTTAGAGGTTTAAAGGTTTAGGTTTAAGGTTAGTTTTGTAGGTTTAGGATATAGGTTGTTTAGGTTTAGATTATGTTTTTAGGATTGGATTTTTTTATAGGTTAAATTTGATTTAGTATTTGAATTTTTTAAATTCATTTAGGTTAAGTTTAGGATTAAAGGATTAGGGTTTAGGGTTTAAGGTTTATGACTTTTTAGGGTTTCGAGTTTATTGTTTAATGTTTAGGTCTGCAGGTATAGGGTTGAGGGTTTAGGGTTCTAGGAGGTTTAGGGTTTAGGGGTTAGGGTTTAGGATTTAGGATTGAGGGTTTAGGATTTTTAGGGTTCAGGGTTTACGATTTAGGGTTTTGGCATTATTTATTTATTTATTCCTTAAATTAAGTAAGCTAGTAGGTTTAGGTTTATTTAGTTTATTTAGATTAGTTTTTATTTATTTATTTTTATTTTGGTTTATTTTTATTTTTATTTAGTTTAGATTATTTATATTAGATTTATTTATTTTAGTTTAGCTTTATTTTTATTTTTTTTTAGGTTTAGTTTTTATTTTTTATTTTTAGATTTAGGTTTCAGTTTTGATTTTATTTTTTTAGGATTAGGTTTTATGTTTTATTTTATGTTTATTTTTAGGTTTCATTTTTAGTTTAGGTTTCGGTTTAGGTTTAGTTTATTTTAAGTTTAATTAATTTTATTTAGTTGAAGTTATGATTTAGGTTTAGTTTATTTTAGGTTTTATTTATTTTAGTTTAGTTTATTTTAGTTTAGGTTTAGGTTTATCTTATTTTTATTTTAGGTTTGAAGTTTTTATTAATTTAGGATTTAGGTTTTGCTTTTTATTTATTTTTAGGTTTTACTTTAGGGTTTATTTTTTAGGTATAGTTTTTTATTTAGTTTTTATTTTATTTTTTTCAGTTTGATTTTATTTTTATTTTATTTTTATATTACGTTATTTATTCTTTGGTTTATTTTATTTTTTAGTGTAGTTTAGGCTCTTATTTCTTTTATTTTAGTTTATTTTTTTGGTTTATTTTATTTTTATTTTTAGGTTTTAGTTAAGGTTTTATTTTATTTTATTTAGGTGTAGGGTTTAGAGTTTATTTCATTTTTAGGTTTTATTTAGTTTAGTTTTAGGTTTTCAATTTTTTAGGGTTTCGGGTTTAGGGTTCAGGGTTTAGGGTTTGTGGTTTAGGGTTTAGGGTTAAAGGTTTTAGCTTTTAGGATTTATGGTTTAGGGTTTAATGTTTAGGGTTTTAGTTTAGGTTTGGTTTAATTTATGTTTAGGTTTAGGTTTTATTTATTTTAGTTTTGTTTGTTATAGTTCCGGATTAGGTGTATTTCTTTTTTTTCAAGTTTAAGGTTTAGGTTTTATTTTTTATTTATTTAAAAGTTTATTTTTAGGTTTAACTTTTTATTAAGTTTTTATTTTCTTTTTTTTAGGATTATTTTATTTTTATTTTATGTTCAGTTTTATTTTATTTTGGTTTTTTATTCTTAGGTTTATTTTGTTTTATTAGTTTAGTTTAGTTGTTTATTTATTTTACGTTAGTTTATTTTTATTACTTTATTTTATTTTATTTTTTGGCTTAGGTTTTAGTTTTAGTTTAGGTTTTTATTATATTTTACTTTATTTATTTTATTTAAGTTTAAGGTTTAGGATTTATTTTATGCTTAGTTTTTATTTAGAGTAGGTTTAGATTTTAAAGTTTTTAGGGTTTAGGGTTAGTTTGGGGTTTAGGGTACAGTGTTGTAGGTTTTAGGATTTAGGGTTTAGGGTTTAGGGTTTAGGGTTTTGTTTAATTTTTTTTAGTTTTTTTTGTATAAGATTTAGGTTTTAGGGTTTTTAGGGTTTAGGGTTTAAGTTTTAGGTTTTAAGTTTAGGGTTTATGCTTTAGTTTAGGGTTTATGGTTTAGTGTTAAGGGTTAATAGTTTTATTTTTTTAACAACGAACAAATCCAGATTCAACATTTCTTATTTTTGATTTCGTCAGTCAAGTGGGACACCAAGTTTTCTAAGACATAAGCGATGACATAGATAAAAAATGAGCATGCATAGAGCAATTCATAAACTCTAGATAACTAGAACCTATTTTTTGTAAAGACACAGTTGCATAAGCAGCAGATCGGATCAGTCATTCTTCAGTTTCTCCAGTTTCCATCAGAACCACCCCCCCTCTCATGTAGCGGGATCCGCCATCATATCCATCATCTCTCCCTCCGCCACCACCATAGTTGTAACCACCATCGCTCATCCTGCCACCATAAACACCACCTCCATATCCACCATCACCTCCAGATACCTCACCACCATTGCAATAACTATCGCCTCCTCCTTCGCCTCCATGGCCATATCTAGACTAAGTCTGGTTGATGGTGATGTTCCTGTCGTCAAGTTTTTTCCCATTCTTTGTGTATAGGTTTAGGTTTAAGTATGTTAGCTTTAGGGTTTAGGTTTATGTTCTTATTTATTTAGTTACTTTAGGTTTATATTTAGGTTTAGGGTTTAAGGTTAGGGTTTAGAGATTAGGGTTTAGGGTTTTGGGTTTTAGGTTTTAGGGTTTAGGGATTTAGACTTTAGGGTTTAGGGTTAGGGTTTAGGGTTTAGGGTTTAGGGTTTTAGGTTTAGTGTTTAGGATTAAGGGTTTAGGGTTTAGGGTTAGGTTTAGGGCTTTTTTAGGGTTTAATTTAATTTTAGGGTTTAGTGTTTATAGTTTATAGTTTAGGTTTAGGTTAGGTTGAGTTTTAGGTTTTATAGTTGATGTTGTTCATTCTGTTTAAGTTTAGTTTTAGGTTTAGTTTAGACTCTTATTTGATAGATTATGATTAGATTTAGTTTAGTTAGATTAGGTTAAACTTTATAGGTTTAAGTTTAGTTTAGTTTAAGTTTAGGTTTTTATTTAGGTTTTAGGTTTAGGATTTAGGGTTTAAGGTTTAGGGTTAGTTTAGGGTTTAGGGTTTAGGCTTTAAAGTTAGGTTAGTTTCAAGTTTAGGGTTAAACATTTATCATTTAGGGATTAGGGTTTAAGGTTTAGGGTTAGTTTTGGGTTTAGGGTTTAAGGTTTATGATGTTTTAGGGTTTAGAGTTTAAGGCTTAGTGTTTAGGGTTGAGGGTTTAGGGTTGTAGGGTTAGAGTTTAGAGTTTAGGGTTTAGGGTTTAGGATTTAGGGCTTAGGGTTTTCAGGGTTTGGGGTTTATGGTTTAGGGTTTAAAGTTTTTTTTATTCTAAATTAAGTATGCTTGTAGGTTTAGGTTTATTTAGTTTATTTTTTATTTATTTTAGTTTATTTTATTTTTTTAATTTTATTTAGGTTTATTTTTATTTTTATTTAGATTAGTCTATTTATATTAGGTTTATTTAGTTTAGTTTATTTTATTTTATTTATTTTAGGTTTAGGTTTAGGTTTTATTTTAGGTTTATTTTAAGTTTATTTTTTTAGTTTAGGTTTAGGTTTAGGTTATGTTTATTTTAGGTTTTATTTATTTTAGTTTAGCTTATTTTAGTTTAGGTTTAGGTTTTTTTATTTTTTTTATTTTAGGTATAAGTTTTTTTTAATTTTAGGGTTTAAATTTTATTTTTTATTTATTTTTATGCTTTAGTTTAAGATTTACTTTTTGGTTTAGGTTTTTATTTAGTTTTTATTTGATTTTATATTAGGTTTTTTTTATTTTTATTTTATTTATTTTATATAAGTTTTTTATTATTAACTTTATTTTATTTTTTTAGTTTAGTTTAGGTTTTTATTTCTTTTATTTTAGTTTATTTTTGTAAGTATATTTTATTTTTAGTTTTAGGTTTAGATTTTAGTTAAGGTTTTATTTTATTATTATTTTTTTATTTTATTTAGGTTTAGGGTTTAGGGTTTATTTTATTTTAGGTTTTATTTATTTTAGGTTTATGTTTTTAGGTTTTTAGGGTTTAAGGTTTAGGGTAAGTTTAGGGTTTAGGGTTTAGGGTTATTGGTTGTAGGTTTTAGGATTTAGGGTTTATGGTTTAGGGTTTAGGGTTTTAGGGTTTGTGGTTTAGGGTTGATGGTTTCAGGTTTTTTATAGGGTTTAGGGTTTTTAGGGTTTAGAGGTTAGGGTTTAAGGTTTAGGGTTTAGGTTTTAGGTTTAGGGTTTATGTTTTAGTTTTTTGTTTAAGGTATAGGGTATAGGGTTTAAGGCTTATGATTTTTTTTTAACGGAGAACAAATTCATATTCAACATTTCTTCATTTTGATTTCATCAACCGAGTAGCACACCAAGTTTTCTAAGAGACAATCGACGATATAAATCAAAAATAAGCATGCAAAGAGAAAATAAAAAACCACCGATAACTAAAACCGTCTCTACTGTATAGACAAAGTTCCATAAGCAGCATATCAGATTTGTCGTTCTTTAGGTTCTCTAGTTCCCATCGCCACCCTGCAAGTGATCCTCCATCATATCCACGAACTCTCTATGCCACCCACCTCCTAACCTCAGCTCATCCCACCTCGATAATCACCACCTCCATATCCACCAGCACCTCTAGATCCCCCACCACCACTGCGATAACTGCCACCTCCACCTTCGCCTCCACGGCCAGATATAGACTAAGCCTAGCTGACGATGATGTTCCTGCTATTAAGGTTCTGCCCATTCGTAGGGCTTAGGTTTAGGTTTATTTTCTTTTAGGGTTTAGGTTTATTTATTTTTATTTATTTAGTTACTTTAGGTTTAGGTTTATGGTTTAGGGTTTAGTGTTAGGGTTTAGAGATTAGGGTTTTGGGTTTTAGGGTTTAAGGTTTTAGGGTTTAAGGTTTTAGAGTTAAGGTTTAGGGTTTAGGGTTTAAGGTATAGTGTTTAGGCTTTAGGGTTTAGAGTTTAAAGTTGGCTTATGGTTTACGATTAGTTTAGGATTTAGGGTTTAGGATTTAGGGTTTTAAAATTTAGCATTTAAGGATTAGGGTTTAGGGTTTAGGGTTTAAGGTTTTAGGGTTTAGGGTTTAGGGTTTAGGGCTGTAGGGTTTAGGGTTTAGTTTTTAGGGTTTAGGGTTTAGGGTTTAGGGTTTACGGTTTGAGATTTAGGGTTTATTGTTTAAGTTAGTTTAGGGTTTAGGGTTTAGGGTTCAGCATTTAGGGTTTAACGATTAGGGTTTAATATTTAGGGTTAGTTTAGGGTTTATGGTTTAAAGTTTATGATTTTTTTAGGGTTTAGGGTTTAGTGTTACAGGTTTAGTCTTGAGGGTTTATGATTGTAGTTTTAGGCTTTAGAGTTTAGGTTTTAGGTTTTATGATTTAGGGATTAGGATTTTTATGGTTTAGTGTTTATAGTTTAGTGTTTAGGTAATTTATTTATTTATTTCTTAATTTATGTAAGTGGGTATGTTTAGGTTTATTTAGTTTATTTCATTTATTTTAGATTATTTTATTTATTATTTTTATTTAGGTTTATTTTTATTTTTATTTAGTTTAGTTTATTTATTTTACATTTATTTATTTTAGTTTAGGTATTTTTTAGTTTATTTGTTTAGTTTTGGTTTAGGTTTAGCTTTATTTTTTTTGTTTTATTTTATTTTTATTTTAGTTTTCAAGTTTAGCTTCTCTTTTTTAGGTTTAGGTTTAGGTTTTATGGGTTTAGGGTTTAAGGTTTAAGGTTTTAAGGTTTAGGGTTTTAGGGTTTAGGTTTAGGGTTAGGGTTTAGGGTTTAGTGTTTCGGGTTTAGGGTTTAGGGTTTAATGTTTAGGCTTTAGGGTTTATGGTTTTTAGGGTTTAGGGTTTAGGGTTAACAGCTTTTATAGGGTTTAGGGTAAGGGTTTAGGATTTAGGGTTTAGGGTTTGGGTTTAGGGTTTAGGGTTTAGGGTTTCGGGTTTAGGGTTTTAGGGTTTATGGTTGTTTAGGGTTTTAGGGTTCAGGGTTTAGGATTTATGGTTTAGGGTTAGGGTTAGGGTTTTAGGTTTAGGTTTAAGAATTTAGGGTTTAGGGTTTTTTTATTTAATTATGTTTTAAAAATTAAGTAAACTTATAGGTTTAGGTTTATTTAGTTTCTTTTTTTATTTATTTTAGTTTATTTTATTTTTACTTTTATTTAGGTTTATTTTTATTTTTATTTAGTTTAGGTTATTTATTTTAATTTTAGTTATTTATTTTAGATTATTTTGTCAGTTTAGGTTTAGGTTTAATTTTTAGTTTAGTTTTATTTTTATTGTAGTTTTTAGGTTTAGGTTTTATTTTTTTTTTTTTAGGTTTAGGTTTTTATTTTATTTTTTAGGTTTAGGTTTTAGGTTTTTATTTTAGGTTTATTTTTAGGTTTTATTTTTTAGTTTAGGTTTAGGTTTATTTTTAGTTTATTTTATTTTATTTAGTTTAGGTTTAGGTTTAGGTTTATTTTATTTTAAGTTTAGGTTTATGTTTTATTTATTTTAGTTTAGTTTATTTTCATTTAGGTGTATTTCTTTTTGTTATTTTTATTTTTATTTTAAATTTTTGTTTTTATTTTCAGTTTATTTAATTTTTATTTTTATTTATTTTTAGGTTTTGTTTTTAGGTTTGTTTTTTATGTTTAGGTTTTTCTTTAGTTTCAATTTTATTTTATTTTACATTTATTTTATGTTTACTTTAGGTTTAGTTTTTATTTTATTAAGGTTTTTTTATTTTTAGCTTTATTTTCTTTTTTAGTTTAGCTTAGTTTATTCTATTTTATTTTAGTTTAGTTTAGTTTTTATTTTTGTATTTATTCTCTTAATATGTTTAGGTTTATTTTTCGGTTTTTACTTTATTTTATTTTAATTTTTTTAGGTTTATGTTTTTAGCTTTTTAGGGTTTAGGGTTTTTTTTATTGGGAAAAGTTAGAATTTTATTACCATAAAAGGAAAAGATACAATGTTTTTGATAGGGGTATAGCTCAAAGTTCTACTGCTCTCAAAGCTACAAGAAACCTAAAAAGCTAAACCCCCATCTAAGTATAATAGAAAAGGAAAATAAAACAAAATAAAAATAAAAATAAATATAATAATAAAAGCATATGAGAAAAAGACAGAATAAGACTAATCTGATGAAAGTAGAAGGACTAGTCGTGACTCTTGATCCCTTTGAGAAAGCAAGATAAGCAAGATCTGTAGCAACAACACTTGAGTTGGTAGTGAGCTCATTCTATAAAGTTCCAACCTACAAAGAATTTTGCAAAACACTACAAAGGCAATAATCATAGCAAAGGGAAAAGGATAAAGTAAACAATTTAGAGAGAGTTGAGAAAGAGAAGGCTCGGGCTCAGTTAAGATCATCTCAAGTGGCAACAATACATATGAGCATCCAAACATCCTCAGAAGGGTTACAGTCATATGTAATGCTACCAGCCAGAGAGAAGATATGGGGAAACATCAAGGTTGTCATAGCCAGCATACTTGATAGCATTACATACTTGATAACAATCCATAGTGATCCAGGTCTTGCACCAAACAAATAGAGAAAAGAGCTAGCTGACGAGCTGACCAACCCACCAACCAAAACCCTGGATAATCACATAAAGCTAGCAACCCAGAAGTTACAGCAGGATCAGTGGCCAAGCTAGAAAAACCAAGCAGTAACTCCACTAAAGCCACCACCAAAAGGAAGAAAAACCCAAAAAAAGGAGCAATTAGCATTAATAGGGGTAACAACACAACCTAGAAAATAGTCCCAAAGGCATAATAACAACCCACGACTATCTCCAAAGCACTAGATTCAAAATCCAAAGGCAAAAACTCCACCCCCAAATAGCAAAATAGTAGAAGATAAGCAACGCTAGAGAGAGGAAGCCATAGGGAGACCAAAAAGGCATCCAAAAATTACTATCAAAACCACCACCAAGGCAGCAGGAAAATAGCAAATCCAGCACCACCAACTAAGAGGAAAATATCAAGAAACTAGGAGAGAAAAATAAACTAGAGGGAGTCAATACCAACAGCCAACCTAAATCCCAAGACACCTAGCCAGGCACAAGCATCCAAGGCACCCTAAACACCAAGCTAGAGAGAGCCACAACCAACCCTCAGCAAACACTAGACCAATCTAGTCAGCGGAGCAGCTTCCAGTAAACTAGTAGGCATAGATAAAAATATAGCCATAACCCTCTCCTACAGTAAATAGAAACCCAAGTATGGAAGAAAAAGAACCATAAAGTAGCTGTCCTCATACTAATCAATAGAAAAAACAACCAACAAAAAGAAAACACCAACCTAAACTAGGAAAACAACCAAAAATAATTGAAAAAAACCAAAGCTAAGCAAATCCTAAAGAGACCAATAGCTGCCTCCCAACAACCAATCGCAGCAGCATAAGTTCCAATTTAGTAAAGCGTGCAGCCAACCAAAATAAGAGGCTAACCCAATACAGTGCCCAAAATAAAAGGAATGAACAATACCAGGCATAGCTAGAACCCACTTGGAGATCTCTAAAAAAACTAAGAAATAAAATTAGTAGTCACTCAGTGAGACAAAAAACCAAGGTAGAGAAGGCCAAAGAGAACCACCCAACCATAAGCAACAAATCAAAGAGGAAAGTAATAAGTTTATAGGCAAACAAAGCCCCTTCCAAACCTTATAGAGCTGAAAGTCACAACAAAAGACAAAATAGGAAGGAAATAATGAGAAAAAAGCTACCTCCAATCAACAAGGCAGAAGGAAAATTAAACCAGCAGAAGCCCCCAAGAAAAACCAAGAAAGGAGAACAACAACCACCAAAAACCCTAAAACTAAGCCAAACCAGAAGAGACCAATAGAAGTAATAAAAAAATGACCACCCAAAATATTTAGATAGATGGAAGAAGCAAATAGTAGCATCCAGCATAACCAACCATAGCAGCTAAAAATTCAATTCAAATAAGGTAGTAGCCAGCCAAAACTAGAGGCAAACCTAACATCAATTAGTATAATGGGTAGGCCAAAATTAGGCATAGCCACAACCCAATAGGAGACCCCCAAAACAACACTAGCTGTGTGACAAAAGAAGCATAGCATGAGCCATAGAAAGAAAACCACCAATGTCAGAGGATAGAAGACCAATTAAAAATACCACCACTATGACCCAAATAAGGGTTAGTCAAGTATACAATGGGGTAAAGGGGAAGGGGTTTTAAGTTTATAAATAAACTAAAACCAACAAGGTAGCTTTAATTTAAAGTGAGGTTGACCAGTACCCTAAAGAAAAATAGCAAAAACCACTTTCTTGTGAGGGAATGATAAAAAAACACAACAAAAATAGGCTGAATTAAACCACTATGGCAATATGATCTACAAAATAATTGAAAGTTAAAATCTGAGGTAAGGCAGTCTATTGTTATCCAGATTGAACAGACCATGCAGATGCATAAGTAAGCTATGGCTATCAAATAAAGTGAGCTTATTTAATTCAACTCCCAAATTACCAGGAAATCAGTACAAGCATTACCTTCATGAAGAATGTGAGAAATTTTGTAGCAAGCTTGGGAAAGAAGCATTTTAATGTGATTAAGAAGATAAAATAAGTCAACATATCCCATTTTATTAGTACTGAGCATATCAAGAAAAAGAAGAGCATCAACTTCAATCCAAATATTAAAGAGGCCTTTGCTTAAACAAATATCAATAGCTTTATTAACATCCATGAGCTCAGTATAAATAACATAACAAGCTTTGAGGGGGTAGGAAAAAGCACAAATGACAGTACCATTAGAATCCCTAAGAATTCCACCATAACCTTATTTTTTTAGGAAAATAGAACCATTAGTCTTGATTTAATAAAATTTTCTTTAGGCTTAATCCAATGTATAATCCTAATACTCTTGTAGGAAGGGTCATCATGCAAAGTGATACCCAATTTTTTAGCCACAAATTTATAACCTCTAAAATGAAGATTACTAGTTAAATTTGCATAAAACAAAGCATGAATTTTTTTCTTTAGTTCTAGCAAGGATCCTTCTATGGTTCATAGGGATGCCTCAATATTTAGCATCATTTATTTCCATCCAAATGAACCAAATAAGGGCAATAGTAATTAAAACTTTCATATGACCTTTCATAATTTTATGGAAACAAACTTTAAGAAGTTGATATAATGAAAGAGATCCATGAAAATAATTAGTGTTAAATAAATCAGTATACCAAATCCAAAGTTTGTAAGCAATAACACCATTGACAAAAACATGATTAACATTTTCAATATGAAAGCAACAATAGCACTTGGAAGGTATATGAAATAGTTTAAGCCAGATCAAGGAATCTACAGGAATGAAGTTATTCAAAATATTCAAAGCTAAAACATAATAAGAAATGGGAATGATATTGTTCCAAAGTTTAATGAAAACATTAGAGGTGTTTTGTTTACCTATGATAAAATTCCAAACCTCTTTAAGAATGAAATCTCCATTGTAAGAGAGCTTGAAAATAATTTGATCAAGTTTATTAGAAAAGTTAGCGATTTTGCAAAACTTGTCAAAAATAGAAATAGCAATGTAGTTCTCAAGTTTGTTTTCATTCCAATTTTTATTAAGCCAAAAAGAGTTAACTTTGATAGCAGTAGTAGAGTGTGTAGATAAAAGGGAGTCAATATATCCATTGCCAATCCAATTATCTTTCCTAAAGAAAGAAAAACCCAAATGAATACCCCTAGATATTAAGGATTCAACAACCCATTTAATGGAGAAATGCCTTTTCCAAATCGAAGAGTCACCAACTTTATAAGCACAGATAAGAGGGTGTTTACCTTGGCAATATTTTTTCCATCATAAAATTAGGCCAAAGGCTATCATTCTTTCTAAAATTCCAAGAGCATATGGGAGAAGGCAATCATAGCTTCTCGAATAAGTTTGCAACCAAGACCACCTTCACCCAAAGGAAAACAACATTTATGCCAAGATGTCCAATGCATTTTTATAATAGAATTATTGTATCCCCAAAACAAATTATTAAGCAAGTGATCAATTCTAATATGAGTAGAATTTGTGGGAATAATAGTTTGAATCAAATAAAATAGAATAGAATTGAGAGTTCTTTTAAGAATAGTGAGCATGCCACCAAAGGAAAGTAAATGGAATACCCAGACAAAATTTTCATTTAATTTTTTTTGAATTAACTCATAAAAAAGATGGGTCATTTTGGACCTTTAAATAGAGTAGCGCCCAAGTACTTAAGCGGTAAGTGTTGATGTTTAAAATTAGTGATATGCCAGATTTAATTGATTTTATTATTAGAGATACTTAAGAAAATAATAAAATAGATTTGTTATCATTGATAGAAAGACCACTTTGTTAACTAAGTTTATTTAAAAAATTCTTTATTTTCTTGATATGTTGAATAGAAGCATTGCAAAAGATAATGAAATCATCTACAAAGCTTAAATGGTAAAAAGGAAGACCACCAAGAGTTTTGTAGTGCATACTAGGATTGTTTAAAAATAACTCATTGATGCTCCTAGATAAGTACTAAAACAACAATAATAAATAAAGCAGGAGATAAAGATCCCTTTGTATTACGACATGGGAAGAAGGAAAGAAGCCCAATGCTTCTCCATTATGCAAAATAGAAAACTATACATTATTAATATTATTTTTAATAAGAAAAGTAAATTTATCATAAAACACAAATATATTCAAAATATGGAAAAGGAAATCCCAAGAGATATTATCATAAACATTGGTAATATCTAATTTGAAAAGAATGTTTCCACCTCTAGTATTAACATCTAAGCCATGAATTAATTCTTGGGCTAGTAAAATGTTATCATTAATAGATCTACCTATAACAAAACTAGTTTGGTTGAGGGAGATAATCTTATTAAGGAAAGGACTAATCCTGTTTGCAAGAATTTTGGAAATCAACTTATTGAAGAAGGTGCAAAGACTAATAGGTCTAAAATCACTCCAATAGTTTGAATTATCTTTCTCAGGTATGAGAACAATAGAAGTGCTAGTAAAATATCTAGGAAATGGATTACTATTAAAAAAATCAACCACAACCTCAATCAAATCTTTTTTAATAATAAACCAACATATTTGAAAAAATTAAGTAGTGAAACCCTCGAGACCTGCAATAGAATTCGTGTTCATGCTATTAAGAACTTTAAAATTTCTTCTTCATTAGGCATAATAGTAAGCAAATAATTATCATCATTGGTAATAATATAAGGAATCAAGTGTGGTTTAGAAATAGCTCTGTAAGAACAATTCTTATTAAGTATATTTCTAAAGTAATTAATAATTGAATCCTTAATATCATTATTCTCCATAATACATTCTCCATTCTCATCTTTAATTTTTTTTAATATTATTTAAAGCTCAATTTTTATTAACTAAAGCATGGAAATACCTAGTATTCCTGTCGCCATCTACAATATGTTTACTATCAACTTTTTTATGCCAATAAGTCTCTTCCATAATTTAAAAATTAACAAGTTTATCTTTCACCTAAGTCAAGTCGTTAATCTTAGAAGGATCAGACATAATAGAGACCTCAAGATCATAAAACATTTTTTTCCATATCTTTGATATTTGCAAAAAAATTTTTAAAATAATGCTTATTCCAACAACCAAAATTTTTCTTAAGACTTTTAAGCTTAAACCAAAGTCTATTCATTCCCATAATCGAATTATCAAGATGTAAAGGAGCTTTCCAATTGTCATCTACAACATTAAAAAAATCAATATGTGGAATCCACATGTTCTGAAATCTAAAAGGAGAGAAATTTTTAATCTATTAGAATTATATTTAATAGAAACCAAAAGAAGAGCATGATCAAACAAGGTTCTTCTTAAATGATCGACAGAAGTAAGTCTCTACTGTAAAGAAACAATTTCGTAAACAGTAGATTGGATCGACCATTCTTCAATTTCTTCAGTTCCCATCAGAACCACCCAAGCCTCTTTAGTAGCAGGATCCACCATCATATCCTCGATCTCTTCCTCCACCACCACCATGGTTGTAACCTCCGTTGCTCCTCTGGCCTCCATAACTACCACTGCTCTACCCACTACCTCCATATCCACCAACACCTCCAGATCCCCCACCACCACTGTAGTAATTATCATCTCAACCTTTACTATCACTAATAGATCTAGATTGAGACAGTTTGATGGTGATGTTCCTGCCATCAAGGCTCTACCCATTCTTAGGGTTTAGGTTTATGTTTAGGTTCATTAGGTTAGGGTTTAGGTTTATTTTTTAATTTATTTAGTAACTTTAGGTTTCAGTTTAGGGTTTAAGATTAGGGTTAAGGTTAAGGGTTTAGGGTTTAAGGTTTAAGATTTAGGGTTTTAGGGTTTATGCTTTTAGGGTTTATGGTTTAGGGTTAGGGATTAGGGTTTAGGGTTTAGGGTCTAGGGTTTAGTGTCTAGGCTTTAGGGTTTAGGCTTTAGGGTTTAAGGTTAGTTTAGGGTCTAGGGTTAGTTTAGGGTTTAGGGCTTAGGGTTTCTGAGTTTAGGTTTAGGATGAGTTTAGTTTGGTTTTAGGTATAGGGTTTAGGCTTTAGGGTTTAGGTTTTAGGGTTAGAGTTAAGGTTTAGGGTTTAAGGTTTAGGGTTTAGGGTTTATGGTTTAGGGTGTAGGGTTAGTTTAGGTTTTAGTTTTAAAATTTTAATCATCGATAGTTTATTTATTTATTTATATTAGATTTTTTTATTTAAATTTTTTTTATTTAGTTTATTTATTTTAAGATTATTTATTTTAGTTTAGGGTTAGTGATTAGGGTTTAGGGTTTAAGGTTTTTTAGGGTTTAAGGTTGAGGGCTTAAGGTTTAGGGTTTAGTGTTTACGCTTTAGGGTTTAATGTTTCTAGGGTTTAGGGTTAGCTTAGGGTTTAGGGTTAGTTTAGGTTTTTGGGTTTAGGGTTTAGGGTTTAGGGTTTAGGCATTAGGGTTTAGGGTTTTTAGGGTTTAGTGGTTAAGGTTGGTTAAGTGTTTAGGATTTAGGGTTTTAGGGTTTAGGGATAGAGTTAGGGTTAGCATTAGGGTTTAGCTTTTAGGGATTAGGGCTTAGGGTTTACGGTTTAGAATTTAAAGTTTTGGATTGTAGGTTTAGTGTTGTAGTTTTAGGGTTTAGGGTTTAGGGTTTATGGTTAGTTTTAGTGTTTAGGGTTTAGAGTTTAGAATTTACGATTTAGGCTTTAGGCTTTAGGGCTTAGGGTTCTTTTTTTAAAATTAAGTAAACCAGTAGGTTTAGGTTTATTTAGTCCATTTTTATTTATTTTATTTTATTATTTATTTATTTTAGTTTATTTTATGTTTTATTTTTATTTAGGTTTATTTTTTATTTTTATTTAGTTTAGTTTATTTATTTTAGGTTTATTTATTTTAGTTTAGGTTTTTTTTAATTTAGTTTATTTTAGTTTATTTTTTAGGTTTAGGTTTATTTTTATGTTTATTTTTTAGTTTAATTTTATTTCTATTTTATCTTTTAGGTTTAGGTTTTATTTTTTATTTTTTTAGGTTTAGGTTTTTAGTTTATTTTTTTTAGGTTTAGGCTTTAAGTTTTTATTTTAGGTTTATCTCTAGGTTTTATTTTTTACTTTAGGTTTAGGCTTCTTTTTAGTTTATTTTATTTATTTCATTTAGGGTTTAGGTTTAGTTTATTTTATGTTTAGGTTTAAGTTTTATTTATTTTAGTTTAGGTTTAGGTTTATTTTATTTTGTTTATTTTAGGTTTAAGTTTTTTTAAGTTTAAGGTTTAGGTTTTATTTCTTATTTATTTTTAGGTTTTATTTTAAGGTTTATTTTTTAGGTGTAGGTTTTTATTTAGTTTTTTACTTAATTTTATTTTATGTTTATTTTATTTTTATTTTACATTTGGGTTTTATTTTATTTAGGTTTTTTATTTTTATGTTTATTTTATTTTTTAATTTACTTTAGATTTTTATTTATTTTTATTTTAATTTAGTTTTTATTTTTTATTTTATTTCATTTTATTTTTAGGCTTATGTTTAAGTTTAGGTTTACGTTTTAGTTTAGGTTTTTATTTTATTTTATTGGGGTTTAGGTTTTTTATTTATTTTATTTTTAGGTTTATTTAGTTTAGATTTAGGTTTTTTGGTTTTTAGGGTTTAGGGTTTTAGGTTTAGGGTTTAGGGTTTAGGTTTTTGCATAGGGGTTTTGGGTTTAGGGTTTTGTATTGTAAGTTTTAGGGTTTAGGGTTTAGGGTTAAAGGTTTTGGGTTTAGGGTTTCGGGTTAGTTTTATGATTTAGGGATTAGGGTTAGAATTTATTTTTATTTTTATTTAGGGTTTAGGGTTTATGGTTGTTGGTTTACGGTTAGGTTTAGTGTTTACGATTTAGAGTTTAGTCTTTAGATTTTTTTTTAATTAAGTAAACTAATAAGTTTAGGTTTATTTAGTTTATTTAGTTAATTTTTTATTTATTTTAGTTTAGTTTAGTTTATTATTTAGGGTTTATTTTTTATTTATTTCTGGTTTATTTACTTTTAGTTTAAGTTTTTTATTTTAGTTTATTTTTTAGGTTTAGGTTTAGGTTTATGTTTATTTTTTTGTTTAGTTTTATTTTTATTTTATTTTTTTGATTTAGGTTTTATTTTTTATTTGTGGGTTTAGGTTTAAGTTCGTATTTTTATTTTAAGGTTTAGGTTTTAGTTTTTTGTTAGGTTTATTTTTAGGTTTTATTTTTTAGTTTAGGTTTAAGTTTATTTTTAGTTTATTTTATTTATTTAATTTAGTGTTTAGGATTAATATTTTTAAGTTAAGGTTAAGTTTTTATTTATTTAGTTTAGTTTATTTTAGTTTAGGTTAAGGTCTCATTTACTTTGCTTATTTTATGTTTAGGATTTTTTTTAGTTTAGGGTATAGGTTTTATTTTTATTTATTTTTAGGGGTTTTTTAGGTTTATTTTCTAGGTTTAGGTTTTTATTTAGTTTTTATTCTATTTTATTTTAGGTTTTTTTTTATTTTATGTTTAGTTTTTATTTTATTTATGTAAACCCGTAGGTTTAGGTTTATATAGTATATTAAGTTTATTTTTAATTTTTATTTAGGTTTATTTTTTATTTTTATTTAGTTTAGTTTATTTATTTTAGGTTTATTTATTTTAGTTTAGATTTTTTATTTTAGTTTATTTTTTAAGTTTAGGTTTAGGTTTAACTTTATTTTTTAGTTGATATTATTTTTATTTTATTTTTTAGATTTAAGTTTTATTTTTACTTATAGGTTTAGGTATTTATTTTATTTTTTTAGGTTTAGGTTTTAGGATTTTATTTTATGTTTATTTTTTGGTTTTATTTTTTAGTTTAAGTTTAGGTTTATTTTTAGCTTATTTTATTTTATTTAGTTTAGGTTTAGGTTTAGTTTATTTTACTTTTAGGTTTTATATATTTAAGTTTAGTCTATTTTAGTTTTGTTTTAGGTTTATTTTATTTTGCTTATTCTATTTTTATTTTGGGTTAAGGTTTTTTTTTAGTTTATGGTTTATGTTTTATTTTTCATTTATTTTTAGGTTTGTATTTTTAGTTTAGGTTTTTATTTAGTTTTGATTTTATTTTATTTTAGGTTTATTTTATTTTTATTTTAAGTTTTGTTATTATTTTATTTAGGTTTTTTATTCTTAGGTTTATTTAATTTTTTTAATTTAGTTTAGGTTTTTATTTATTTTATTTTATTTTTACTTTGTTAATTTTATATATAAATTTAGGTTTATGTTTTAGTATGATTCTATTTTATTTATTTTTATTATTTTATTTAGGTTTAGGTTTATTTATTTATTTTATTTTTAGGTTTTATTTAGTTTAGGATTAGGTTTTCAATTTTAGGGTTTAGGGTTTGGATTTAGGGTTTATGGTTTTGTGGCTCAGTTTAGGGTTTCAGGGTTTAGCCCACTATTTAGTTTTTAGCTTTAGGTTTTGGTTTTAGCATAGGGTTAGTGTTTTAGGGTGGTTTAGATTTAGTTTAGAGTTTAGAGGGTTTAGTTTAGTTTTAGGTGGTCAGTGGCCAGGTTAGGGTTTAGGTTTAGTTTAGTTTTATGATTTAGGTAGTTTGCCATTTTATTTAAAGTTTAGTGTTTTAGCCTGGGGGTCAGGTTATAGGTTGCAGATTTATGGTTTATGGTTGGTTAGTTTAGGGTTTAGGGGTTAGGGTCAGTGTTTAGGAATGTTTGGTTTGAGGTTTAGGGTTAGTTTTTTTTGTAAACAAACCAACTAGTAGTATTTAGTTTATTTTTTTTATTTTTATTTAGGTTTATTTATTTTAGGTTATGTTTTTATTTTAGTTTATTTTTTAGTTTATGTGTAGGTTAACTCTTGTTTTTTAATTTAGTTTTATTTTCATTTTTATTTTTTAGTTTTAGGTTTTAATTTTTATTTTATTTTTTAGGTTTAGGTTTTTATTTTATTTCTTTTAGGTTTAGGTTTTAGGTTTTTATTTTTGGTTTATTTTAAGGTTTTATTTTATAGTTTAAGTTTAGGATTTCTATTAGTTTATTTTATTTTATTTAGTTTCGAGTTTAGGTTTCATTTATTTTAGGTTTAGGTTTAGGTTTAGGTTTTATTTATTTTAGTTTAGGTTTAGGTTTTTTTTGTTTATTTTAGGTTTAAGTTTTTTTTAAAAGTTTAAGGTTTAGGTTTTTATTTTATTTTATTTAGGTTTATTTTATTTTATGTTTTTTATATTAGTTTTTTTTTAGATGTAGGTTTAGGGTTCAGTTTATTTTTTAGTTGAGTTTTATTTTAATTTTAATTTTTAGGTTTAGGTTTTATTTTTTATTTTTAGGTTCCGGTTTAGGTTTTTATTTTATTTTTTAAAGTTTAGGTTTTAGGTTTTTATTTTACGTTAATTTTTTGGTTTTATTTTTTAGTTTGGGTTTAGGTTATTTTTAGTTTATTTTATTTCATTTAGTTTAGGTTTAGGTTTAGGTTTAGTTTATTTTAGGTTTAGGTTGAGGTTTTATTTATTTTATTTTAATTTATTCAAGTTTAGGTTTAGGTTTATTTTATTTTGTTTATTTTATTTTCATTTTATGTTTTTTTTAATTTAGGGTTGAGGTTTTATTTTTCTATTTATTTTTAGGTTTTTCTTTAGGTTTAGGTTTTTATTTTATTTTATTTTAGGTTTATTTTATTTTTATTTTATGTTTAGTTTAAATTTTATTTAGGTTTTTTATTCTCAGGGTTATTTTATTTTTAGTCTAGTTTAGTTTCTTATTTATTTTATTTTATTTTATTTTTAGGTTTAGGTTTTTATTTTATTTTATTTTATGATTATATTTAGGTTTAAGTTTTTTTTTATTTTTAGGTTTTATTTAGTTTAGGTTTTGGGTTTTAGGTTTTTAGGTTTTTAGGTTTTTAGGGTTTAGGGTTTAGGGTTTTAGGGTTCAAGTTCATATTATTTAGGATTTAGGGTTATGGTTTAGAGTTTAACATTTATTGTTAGCATTTAGAGTTGAGGATTTAGGGTTTAGGGTTTAGGGCTTCGGGTAAGTTTAGGGTTTAAGGTTTAGGCTATTTTAGGGTTTAAAGTTTAGGCTATTTTAGGGTTTAGGGTTGTAGGTTTTGGTTTAGGGTTAGTTTAGGGTTTAGGGTTTATTTCGATACAAACCAGAGTTTAGGTTTATTTAGTTAATTTTATTCTTTTTTTTAGGTTTATTTTTTATTTCAATTTCGTCTAGTTTATTATTTTATGTTTATTTATTTTAGTTTATTTGTTTGGTTTATGTGTAGGTTAATGCATAGTTTTTAATTTAGTTTTGTTTTCATTTTTATTTTTTAGGATTAGGTTTTATTTTTTTTATTTTTTAGTTTAGGCTTAAGTTTTTATTTTATTTTTTTTAGGTTTAGGTCTTAGGTTTTTATTTTAGGTTTATTTTAAGGTTTTATTTTATAGTTTAGGCTTATGTTTTTTATAGTTTATTTTATTTTATTTAGTTTTGGGTTTAGGTTTAGTTTATTTAGGTTTAGGTCTAAGTTTAGGTTTTATTTATTTTAGTTTAGTTTATTTTACTTTAGGTTTAGGTATTTTTGTGTATTTTAGGTTTAAGTTTTTTTTTTAAGTTTAGGTTTAAGTTTTTATTTTGTTTTATTTTAGGGTTTTTATATTATCTTATTTTTTTAGGTTTAGGTTTTATTTTTTATTTTTAGTTTCAGGTTTAGGTTTTTATTTTATATTTTTAGGTTAGGTTTTAGGTTTTTATTTTAGGTTTATTTTTAGGTTTTATTTTTTAGTTCAAGTTTGGGTTTATTTTTAGTTTATTTTATTTTAATTAGTTTAGGTTTAGGTTTAGGTTTAGTTTATTCTAGGTTTAGGTTGAAGTTTTATTTATTTTAGTTTAGGTTTAGGTTTATTTTATTTTGTTTATTTTATTTTCATTTTAGGTTTACTTTTTTTTTAGTTTGGGGTTGAGGTTTTATTTTTTTTATTTTTAGGTTTTTATTTTATTTTATTTTAGGTTTATTTTATTTTTATTTTACTTTTAATTTTAATTTTATTTAGGTTTTTTATTCATAGGTTTATTTTATTTTTTACTCAAGTTTAGGATTTTATTTATTTTATTTTATTTTAGGTTTAGGTTTAGGTTTTAGTTTAGGTTTTTGTTATATTTTATTTTATGATTTTATTTAGGTTAATGTTTTTTTATTTTTAGGTTTTTTTTAGTTTAGGTTTAGGTTTTAGATTTTTGGGGTTTAGGGTTTAGGGTTTAGGGTTTAGGGTTTTATGGTTTAGGGTTTAAGTTTGGGTTTATTTGCATTTAGTGTTTAGGCTATATAATTTAGGTTTAGGCTATATAATTTAGGTTTAGGGTTTGTTTTTTGTAAACCTCCTATTTGCCAATATAAATGTTGGCCTACTTCTACACCTGATATATCATATAACCCTTTGAGTGTTTTAATGGAACATGGTATAACATTCATATTGTCCTCTAACAGAAATCAAACTTCAAAAAAGTAATTATTTTGATTCGACCAATTCTTTCTCAATTCATCTATGTTCATTCATGAATTTAAGTTTTTTGAATCGTATATTTTGGATACTGAGAAATCACATAAAAAAATACCAATCATTTTCTCTTTTCAATATTATTTGATAGTTAAAACATAGTTCAAACTCCAAAAGATGCAAACCAAAATAGTAACAATCAAGGAGAGTTCACCAAAAACAAACTAATCTTCTTTATTCTTCTTAATGATAAGAGTAATGATAAGATAATCAACCATTTTTATATAACTGAATGGCCCTCACATATTGCATACTAATTTGGTAAGAATCAATTGAATGAAGCTATAGCATCATCATTGGCGAAATAGAAATATCGCAAGATCTCACAATTTGTATCAATTAAACAAATCATCTGAATACCCAAAATGGAACATTCTCAAAACCGATATTCTTCTTGCGATCAACGATATTAACAATATCGCAATCCGCCATATATTTGATCCCACCCGATATGCTTGCAAGGTAGATAAATTTCTCTTCAACATTCGCATCTCCTTTGGGGAGAGCGATTGAATTTCCCCATCTTTTGTCGTTCTTAAGTCCTCGAACTTCAAGTCTTGTTTCGTAGTATACCAATTCGTTAACATACCACCAAGCCTTTTTTATTAACATAATGACATCGAGCCCTTATTGCCGATGCTAATAAATCACTTTGCTTTTTTTGGTTCCAACGATTAAGAATTTTTTTCCCTACTTGCATCATCAAAAACTAAATCGCAAGCTTCGATAAAAAATGAGCAATTATAGTAAGATTTGTAATATGAATACCCTTACGCTTTGCGAGATGTAAGGAGCCATTCTAGGATTCCATTTATTAGTACCATGACAAAATGAACTCTGCTTCCATCATTTCTTCCAAATTGATGTTCCAATATCGTCTTCCCATTTTCCCACACTTTCTCTTTTTTTTTTTTCAAAGAGATTCGACCCTATAAAAATAAATAATTGTTACGGAACCTTCTACTAGGATTGACCATTGATATGCGACCCAAACCATGAATTTCATTCTTTATTTTTTATTTCATTACGAAAATACATAATTGGACCGGAGAGTTAAAGTAAAAAAGAATGAACCTCTTGTTAAGAATTAGTAAATTACATTACGTAAATGATTGGTTTGATGTCTCATGGAAAGTGTTTGGGGCACAAGAACAAAATAATTCTCTATGGTATAACAAAATATCTCTCATTTCCAACTTCGAATAGATCCTTCCTTTTAATTTTCAAATGAATGTTTTGTCTTGCTTTGAATGATGTACTAATTTGTTGAATCACCAACCGATAATCCCAACAATGTTCTCTCGTGCCTTTCAACCAATCAATACAACCTCAGAGAGCAACTTTTGCTAAAACTTCGGCGTTTCTTGAAAACTTTCTTCTTGGATATGAAACTTTGAGTATTTGAGATGACTTCATTATTCCCAATAAGATTGCCCGATAACGATCGCTTCCTCCAAAATGCTCGCCGCAATAATCCAATAAATACCCTAGGTAAAAAAACATTAGACATTCCATCTTCAAAACCAAAACTCTTGATGTTACTTGACGCACAATAATCTCTATATGTCTTAATGGACCCATTGGGATCGATAAACCTTTTGGATCTTATTAACCAAAGAGATAATGACTTTGGGCTATGGTTAGTTCAGCTCCAATCAAGAATCCCCATCCCAAGAATCCTTCGGATACGTTCCAACCTTCAACTCTTCTTCGAGGTTCATCGATATTGAATCAATTGAACAAACTTCTAAGATTTGTTCCACTTTTGGAAGACCTGCGTTATGTCACCGGATCTCGATTTTTCATATATAAATGTAATTAATGTGTCTCCTTGAAAAGATTTCTCCATAATGGCCATGGACAGTTGCTCGAGTGACCAAGTAGGGCTTAGATGATCTTATAATTAAAGAGTCAACATGAACAATGAAAATTTGACCAGATTTTTTTATGCGTAATCCATATTTCAATAGACATGCATTTTCACAAAGGAATTGTCCAAGGCTATTTATTGTCCATGCCTCTTTACAAGAATCGTGATGGAGAAAACACCAATTCAAATGGAATGAATTCCAAATGATGTTACTGCATGGATCGGGATTATAAATCCTACTATTTTCATCTAGGAAATAGTATTGAAATGGAAGTACTTGAAGCACTTGGAAAGTCGTTGAAAATTTTTAAAAAAAATATTTCTTTAAAAGACTTGATTATAAGTTCTTAAATAGTAAGAGCAAGATTTACTATTTTAGGCACAATAGTATCTAAAGGACCCAATAAATCCTTAATTGGAGTCATGGGATCCGATCCTTTTGTCACTTTATTATATCTCAAAGTATTGAAGGGACCAATTTGAGAGCAATTGGATAATGATAAAATTATGAAAGATTGACATTCCTTATTTCAATTCAACAACGTACCAAGAGTTCCCTTATGGTGGGGAAATGCTTGAATCTTTGCCTTAGAATCAAAAGGATTTCTATAGATATGATCTAATTCATTATTGGAAATAAATTAACCCGGCGTATCATACCACAAAATAGTGGACTTTACTAACTCAATTGGATGAAATCAAGGATCATTTGCCCTTATTTCAACAAAAGAAGCATGAACCTCTTCTTCTATAGAACTTTTTTTCTTGGTCCCAAGTCAATACTAAGCAAGCCCAAACTAATTGAATACTTGTGAGAAATTCCTCGAATTGACTTGCCATTTCCATAAAGTATATAATTGACAATTCGATGTTGGACATTATCCTTTTCGCAAGAGATCCCGAAAGAAAAGTGTTGCTAAATTTATTCCATCGCAATTTAATATGTGACTAACCAAAACAAAAGACTTTTTTTGGTAGGTGTAATGCGTTGGACATAGATCCAATTTTTCAATTTTTTGATCCTTTAGAATCTTTTTTCCCATTCTGTGGTATCAAAATGCCACTTCAGATATTTTATCCACCTCTCCAAAAAAATGAATATCTAAAAAGATTTTCAATTCCATACTTTTTTTTCTCCACTGACTAATCCACTTCTTCTTGTATTTATATTTAAGTTGTATCTACTCCAATGATACTATTGTTCGGACCATTATGAAGATCCGTAAGATATGCACTTCCTGAATGAAAAAAATTGATCTACTTTAGTTCGCATTTGGTATTTGAACTAAATTCTTTTGCTCCTCGATACTCAATCAAATTCTCTTTTTTACAATTGAATCTACTTTAAATCCCATATTTAGTAATTCCCATACCTTCTTCTCAGATCACGGATCATCAAAATAAGCAAGAATACTATTTCTACGTAAAATACCATTTCTAGGTATTTTAATCGAAATACCAAAATAGGGTCTTAGCTTTTTTTCTTGTTCTTGATCATATTTTAAGGGAATCACAAATCTATTCCTTCACTTTTTCACCAAGGAATTCTCTTGATGAATATAAGTAGAAGGCTCTATGAGATTCCAATGACCCTTGGTCCGATAAGGTTTTGAATAGAATTTTCCTTTTTACCAAAAGTATCCAACAATTTATGTTTTACTTGATCATGAGTCAGTGAGAGATCAAAGATATATCTTTCTTCAGAGAAAAAGAATTGGTATTAAATTGATCTTGATCCTTGTGGAGTGAAAAGACCCTATCTTGGATGCATAGATGACCTCTAATATCCATAAATGACTTGTTTTGGTAATATGAACATTATATATGTATTCAGCACGATAGCCATCTTGCTCCGGCATTTCTCCTTCCGACAATAAATATGTTTTGAACCCTCTCTTTAAAATGAAAAGTGGACGTTGACGAATCAATCACTTGTTTTGATTCTACATATTGATCATTTTGAACTAAAATCAAACTTTTGTTAGAATATTCACATTATGTATAATCTCTCAATAGTTACATACAAGTCTATAAAACATAGAAAAGGGATGCCCATGACAATGTGGGATGAGCCAAATCCTCATCAAATTTTATTTTTCCATTAGAGGGAGCTCAGTATTATATTATGAATACCGATATGAAAAGTTCTTAATGTTAGTTGAGTCCGGTTCCCCAATTGATTGACCAATAATGCCTACGGCTTCTCCCAACTCGACGGGGTCACCATGAGGACTGACCATAACATAATTACAGATCCAAGATGTACCGCAAGGGGGTTGAATATATATTGGGTGTGCTCGAAAGGTTATGAATTGATTAACAAGTCCAATTCCAATATCTTTATTTTGAGTGGCAATGCATCGTAGACCAATATATATATCGTCTACTAATACACGACCAATTAATGTTTGGACAAAAATCTTTTATGTCATCCAATTTTGAGGACTCATGGAAATACCTTGGATAGTACCACAATGCTTTGCATAAGAATGTGTTGAACGCTTCAACAAGTCTACGTGAGGTATCTCGCTCGATGTTCATACGAGATCTACAACCCCTTTGTCTCAAGCAAGAAATTAAATATTACGTCAAAGAAAGCCCTTCCGTAAATTGCTTTGAATGGGTAAATCAATCATTTGTCCTTGAGGATCCTTAATTCTCTCATACCTACTAATTGGTGTACTTGAGATGCATTTCCTCTAGCCCCTGAAAAGGACATTAGATGGACTGGATTAGAGGGATCAATCATCCAAAAATTAGGATTCATTTCTTGTCTCAAATATTCACTTGTAGCATACCATATCTCAATGGATTGACGTAATTTTTCTACCACATGTACATTCCCATAATGATGGCTTTTCTCTAAAAGAAAACTTTGTTGTTTAGCGTCTTGAACTAACCATCCCTTAGATTCTATTGTTAAAAGATCATGAATTCCTAATGAAATAGATGTAGCAGTGGCTCGCTGGAAAACCAAAGCCTTCATTTGATCCAGGATATGTGATGTATATGCCATTCCAAAATGATCTATTAATCTACTAATAAGTCATTTTATAGCAATTCCATCTATCACTTTATTGTGAAAGACCAAATCGGTCCTTTCTGCCATAAGGACCTCCATATTCTGATGAGTAAGATTCCACAATGGCTGGGTCGTGATTCAAAGACTTCCTTTCCTCAATCTTGATTCACACAGAAATTAAGAAATTATGATACCGGTAAAATTGGAGAGACCCAAATTTCCACAAGTATGGGCATAACTAATAGAATTTCTTAGTTTATATATAGAGCATTGGTTAGATAGCCTATGAGTAGGCTTGCCAAAACCCCTTTATGGCTTCTTCTATTTCTCGATAAAAAGAAAGATGACCAACAGTAGTTCGAATGTATATACAATGAATTTCTCTTTTTACACTTCTTATTATTCGATAGTGCTTATAAATCTCATTATAATTACCAAAAGATTCATATTGAACTGATGGGAACTTCTCTGAGCGAACGACATGTTGATCTAGTCTAACGAGCCACAAAGGACTATCTAAATGAATTCGTTTCTACCGATAAGCTCCAAGTGCATCATAAGAACTACAAAAATATGGCTCTTTTGTATACTTAAAGTTATTCTTGTAAACTATTTCCTTTTTTTTGCAATTAGGATTATATTGATTATACCTATTTGCACAAATACCTTGGAGATTTCTAATTGTTAATACATAGAGTCCAATAAGCATATCTTGAGTTGGTATGGAAACGGGATCCCCAATAGCTGGAGACAAGAGATTCATATGAAGAAACATAAGTAAACGAGCTTCTGCTTGAGCTTCCAAAGATAAAGGTATGTGAACAGCCATTTGATCCCCATCAAAGTCTGCGTTGAAGCCCTTACAAACTAATGGGTGTAAACAAATAGCATGCCCCTCCACTAAAAGAATAGTTAGACTAAGAACATCCTACCATTCATTCTATTAGCATACATCCTAACATCCAATCTAAAACATATATCACAAAATAAAACATAGCATCAAACCATGCACCGACCTAACCTAAAGCTAGAAGTGGTGACTTAGGATAATGTGTGTGCTTTGAAGGCTTGTGTTGTATGCTTAGCTTAGGCTTTAGTTTCAAATTTTCTAAGTGTGAAGAACACGTTCAACTTAGAGGAGAGTTTCATTTAAGTTGTTTAATTATTTTGGGTTGCTTTTACTTTATGTGTTGATTTGGTTTAAGATAAACCTACAATTAATTACTAAGTTAGGAAGAGAGGGAAAGAGAAGAGAACTTCTCTTTCCTTCCTTAACTTTAAGTAATTTTCTAAAGTAAGTTCATATTTTAGTTTCATTTAGGTGAGTATTTAGATTACATATTTTAATCAATCCTAAGTTTAGATAAAACAAACCTATTCAAAAAGAAAGGAAATTTAATATTAAATAAAATGAATCAAAATTCACATAAAACACATTACTTCATTTCTGTCCCCAACATATATAACATGCATATGGATGGACCCTAAGCATATCTATACATGTAAATGAGAGTAGTTAACACACTTTATGATGCATGCTAAGTAATCCATTTAAGAAAATTTAGAAGTTGAATATGCATGATTTTTCTTAAGTAGAAAAGGTTTTCCTTATCCAAAATTCCACAATACATACATGAAACTAAGGAAGACATAAGTGAGTACAATGCCATTGCTAACCAGAGGTGTAAGGTACAAGACCTACATAGGGCAACTTAAAGCCTCATAACCTCAGGGTTGTCTAGACTAATATACCACTTTCCTTAAGTATAGACATGTATATAAAAGAAATGCAATAGAAAAGGAAGATGCAAAAGTTGTTTCATAGATTTGTTTTGTTTATGCAATTTATGTATGTAAGTGTTGGTAACCCTTCTTAGATGGTAGCATAGGGATGAATAGGATATGAAATTAAGTGAGCATTAGGTCCTTTTCAAATGAACCTTATATCTCAACAAAATTCCAATTCAAAACTATACCAACGTAGGAAAGAATGGAAAACTTTACTAAGTATACCTTTATAATAGATTACATGTAAGCCTATAATTAAGATATGAATAGCACACTTCATATTTGGAATTTGATTTATGTATTTTGAAAATAATTTGGATTTAGTAGTGATAATAGCCACTCATATTTTACTTTAGCCAACAAATGCACATTTGACATAAAGTAAACAATTTCATTTTAAAATTTAAAACATGAAATTGTGAATGCATGAAATCACATGGCATACAACTTAACATGTCGGGAAAGATCCAAAGCAATGAGAGCATGTAAAAAAACTCACTCCACTTAAATCTTAAAGACATTCTTATAGAATGAGAAAATTTAGAATAAATCAAAGTGAATTTCAAACTAATTTTTGTTTAGTTTGAAGTTTGATTTAATTTTGAAAAGGTGAGATGAGTTTGCTATTCCTAACCCATTCCCACATGTGTTTGATATTTTTGTTTAATTCTTAGGTAATTAGATCCATCTTTATATGTTGATTAGGTTAAGGGATGAATTAAGTGACTTAATTAACCCTTACCTACACCACCTTAGAAGAATTAACAAAATAATTATGAGCCAATGAGATGACATAAAATTGACAAGGAATTTAAATTTGCAATGCACTTAATAATGAAAATGCCTAATGTAATTTGGCTCACAATTAAAAGTTAATTTAGCTAAGGGGTTTAGCTTACGTAATTTCAAAATACCCTTTCACACATGTGAATTTGATTTTGATTTCCATAACTGAGATTAGGCTATTAAACTCCTAAGAATCTACCTAAGGTAGATTAATTAAGTTCTGGAGCTTTTTAGAATTTCTGAAAATTGATTAAGGGGATAATTAATGATTTAACCCTTAATTAAGAGGAGATTAAGGAGAGAAGAGAGGGTTTAAGGAATAACTTGGGGGAAATGCCCCAAAAGTATTCCATAAACCTCCTACTTACTAGGTCTAACCTTAATCAACCCTAATCAGAGGGTAAAACGACTAATCATACCCTAATTATGCTTAATTACATGAGAAGGGTAATTAAGGAAACCTTATGCAATTACTCTAATCAAGCCCTCTATAAATCCCAAGAAAATTAGGGGAGGTGTAGGGCATCCCTTAAAATATACCCAAGAAATTTGATTAATCTAGTTAAGAGAAGAGAACTTCTCTTTCCTTCCCTAACCTTAAGTAATTTTTTAAGGTAGGTTCATATTTTAGTTTCATTTAGGTGAATGTTTTGATTACATCTTTTAATCAATCCTAAGTTTAGATAAACTCTAAAAAACCTATTCAAAAAAGAAAGGCATTTTAAGATACAATAAAATGAATCAAAATTCACATAACACACATTACTTCATTTCTTTCCCCAACATATATAACATGCATATGGATGGACCCTAATCATATCTATATATGTAAATGAGAGTATTTAACACACTTTATGATGCATGCTAAGTAATCCATTTAATAAAATTTAGAAGTTGAATATGCATGAGCTTTCTAAAGTAGAAAAGGTTTTCCTTATCCAAAATTTCACATACATACATGATAGTAAGAAAGGCATAAGTGAGTACAACGCCATTGTTAACTAGAGGTGTAAGGTACTAGGCCTACTTAGGGCTACTTAAATCCTCACAACTTTGAGGTTGTCTAGACTAATATACCACTTTCATTAAGTATAAACATGTATATAAAAGAAATGAAATAGAAGAGGAAGATGCAAAAGTTGTTTAATAGATTTGTTTTATTTATGTATTTTATGTATGCAAGTGTAGGTAACCCTTCTTAGATGGTAGAATAGGGATGAATAGGATATGAAATTAGGTGAGCATTAGGTCCTTTTCGAATGAACCTTATATCTAACCAAAATTCCTATTCAAAACTGTGCCAACATAGGAAAGAAAGGAAACCATTCTAAGCATCCCTTTATAATATTTCACATGCAAGCTTATAATTAAGATATGAATAGCACACTTTTAGATTTGGTATTTAATTTATGTATTTTAAAAATAATTTGGATTTAGTAGTGATAATAGCCACTCATATTTTACTTTAGCCAACACATGCACATTTGACATAAAATAAACAATTTCATTTTAAAATTTAAAACATGAAATTATGAATGCATGAAATTGCAAGGCTTACAACTTAACATGTTGGGAAAGATCCAAAGCAATGAAAGCATGTAAACAAACTCACTTCACTTAAATCCGAAAGAATTTCTTATAGGATGAGAAAATTTAGAAAAAATTAAAGTGAATTTCAAAGTAATTTTTGTTTAGTTTGAAGTTTGAATTAATTTTGAAAAGGTGAGATGAGTTTGCTATTCCTAGCCCATTCCCACATGTGTTTGATATTTTTGTTTAATTTTTAGGTAATTAGATCCATTTTTATGTCTTGATTAGGTTAAAGTATGAACTAAGTGACTTAATTAACCCTTACCTACACCACCTTAGAAGAATTAACTAAGTAATTATGAGCCAATGAGTTGACATAAAACCAACAAAAAATTTAAATTTGCAATGCACCTAATAATGAAAAGGCCTAAGGCAATATGACTCACAATTAAAAGTTAATTAGGCTAAGGGGTTTAGCTTAAGTAATTTTAAAATACCTTTTTCTCAAATGTGAATTAGATTTTTATTTACTTAATTGAACTTAGGCTACTAAACACCTAAGAATCTACCCAAGGTTGATTAATTATGTTTTGGAACTTTTTAGAATTTTTGAAAATTGATTAAGGGGATAATTAATGATTTAACCCTTAATTAAGAGGAGATCAATGAGAAAAGAAGGGGTTTAAGGAATAGCTTAGGGGAAATGCCCCAAAATTATTCCATAAACCTCCTACTTATTATTTCTGACCTTAATCAACCCTAATCAGAGGGTAAAACTACTAATCATACCCTAGTTATGCTTAATTACATGAGAAGGGTATTTAAGGAAACCATATTCAATTACTCTACTCAAGCCTTCAATAAATCCCAAGAAAATTAGGGCCGGTGGAAGTCATTCCCTAAAACTTACCCAAGAAATTTGAGATTAATCAGAGAGCCAATCAAAGAGTAATTAGCAAAATATACTTTCTAGTAAAACTAAAATTTAGAGAAAACCATAAATGAAAATTCCTTAAAATTTATTTTAAAATGTTTTATGTTTAATTATCTTTCCATAGGTTTTTATTTCATATTTTTTTTTATTTTTCTATGAAGATTTATGCATTTCTGAATTTTAATAGATTAATTAAGAATTAATTAATACACTTAACTAATCCCTAGTTAATCCAGCTCAAATGCGTGGCGGTAGTCGCCTTCTACACACATCACGCCATGAGGGGACAATTTAAATTGTTTCCTCATAAAGTTGATGGCGGTGCACGGGCTTATATTCTTGGCAGTCCGATCAAAGATCTGACGGTTGAGGATTCCCCTGTGGTTTATAAAGGATAATTAGATTTCTAAACATACTAAATAATATCAGTCATCCATCTAAAATGCATGGATGGATGCCTGAGATGAGCTAAGTTCTTCCCCTCAGAGACCGTCCATGATCAAGGGGAAGATCTGAGGTCGATCTAGCATGGAATCACACAAAATTTAACCCACACCATCTAGAGAAATAGAGAAAAAAATCCAATGGTCAAAATTTGATTAGGTAAAAATTTCTTTAACAAAGCTCCACACCACATTGAGTTCAGTGATTGCCATACCTCACCAGTGCTCGAGATCAATGAGGTAGCTTCGCTTGGTGGAGATGAAGCCTTGTTAAAATTCCTAGACCTTGGGATTGACTGGATCAATGGATAGACCTATCCCTCCTTGCTTGGGTTTCATCTTTGATTGAATTTGATCCTTCCTTATTGTGGGAACTCTAATAGAAGCTTAGGCAAGCTTGACTTAGCTCCTAGATGATGTGTGCAAGAGCAATTGGGAAGAAATCAAGTGTGGTAGAAATTCACTAATGGATTGAGCTCCCATATTTTTGCACTTTGCAAAACTAAGAAATAGGAAATTCAAATCCTCTCTAAGAAGCTTGGGAGTGCTCTCTGATGATTGTTCTGTGTCCCAAGGCTTCAATCGATAGAGGACAAGTGAAAATTTAATTGAATTAGGGGGAGTATATCTCCCCTTATGACAATCGGATGGTCGACACCTCCTTTGACATTTTGATCCAATTGCTCAAATTGGAGAGGTATTTAGGCTATTTAGAGTGTGCACATGGTCAGTTTGATCCAATGAATGGATTGCCACCTTCCCATGTGTTTGAATTGAGCTTAAGAGGGAAATTTGAAATTTCAATTTTAGGCTAAGTGGTCGGATTACATCTAGTGGCCAAATGGGCTGACCAAAACCCATTGGGTTGGATGCACCACTCATCATTAAGTCCCCTTGAGCTTTTAAGAAAGCCTCAAGTGATTATGAAAATGGTATGACAAAATTACCCATGGGCTAGGCCAAAATTTGTTTTGTGGCCTAGGGGTAGAATGGTCATTTTGCCATTTTTCCAATTTGGACATGTTGGGTATCTGGAGAAACTAGGTTTGTCAAAGTTTAATTAGATTTAGAATCCATTTGATAGGGTTTGGCTCATGTTGACCCATTTAGGTCAAAATGGGTCAACTTAGGTCAAGTTGACCAATTGCTCAAATTAGGTCAAACCAAGGGTTAGGTCAAGTTCATATGACCATTTGAAATATTTTGGTTGCTTTGGTTTGATTCAATTTGGTATAGATTTGGTTTTGGCTCATATGACTTCATTTAGTTCAAATGGGTCATGTTGACCTATTTGACCCATTTGACCTATTTGAGGTGGTTCAAGGGTAGGTTTAGGTTAGGTTAATCATATGGAGTTTATTGGTATCTTTGTTTCCAATCAATTTGGATTAAGTTCAATTTTGGCTCAACATGCTCCCTTTAGGTCATGTTGGGTCTAAGGTCAGTTGGGTTAGATTGGATCTAGTTGGCCAATTGAGGCTTTGGTCAAGTTCCATAAGTGATTTGGGATGGACTTGACCCATTGGTTCCAATAAATTTGGCTTAGATCAAGTTTTGACACATTTTGGCACTTTAGGTCAAAATGGGTCAACTTGGGTCAAGTGGGCCAATTGGGGTAGGTTAGGCTCAAATGTTGGCTTGGTCAAGTTCAAACATAAGTCATGAGTGAACTTAGATCAATGGTTTCAGTCAATGTGGCCTATTGTGGAATTTGGCTATGTAAGGTTTTATTTTAGGTTAAGTGTGTTTGACTTGGTTTGACCCAATTTGGTTGATTGATCATCCCATGATGATTTTTGATCATGATGAGAGGGGTATATGAGTTTGGTTCAATCTAATTTAGTTTGGATCAAAAGTTGGCTCATAAGGGTACTTTAGGTCACTTTGGGTCAAGTGAGCCTAAGTGGGTTAAATGGCTTGGTCAAAGCTTGATTTGAAGTTGATTGATCTTGTATATGGACTTATAATTAAAATATAATTCCATTTACAAGTTGTTTGAAGTCAAATGGATTTTGATCCATTTGAAAATTTTATATTCAGTGGAAGAATATGAAGGGGTTTTGGGTTTTGATTGACTGATTGAAGTTTGGATTTATATATGAGCTCATGATTGTAGGACTAATTGAACCAAGAGAGAAAATCAATGTTTTTGGAATTGGTTTTGATTGTTTGAATTTATATTTCATTTATATATGTGAATATAAATGAGAATATAAATGGATCATGAGAAAATTTCAAGGATTTGAAGTGGTTTAATCATGATTTAGGTTAAATCCATTAAAGGAAATTTAAAAGATTTAAAGAAATTTTTAAAATGAAATTTAATTTTTGGATTGGATTGATTTATATTTATATTTCATTTATATATGAGAATATAAATGAGAATACAAATAAGTTTTGAGAAAATCCCATGAGTTTGAATAGGTTTGATCAAGATTTAGGTTAAATCCATTAAAGGGAATTTAAAGGATTTAAGGAAAATTTAAAGGATTTTAAATTTAGAATATAATTTAAGGGTTTGATTTGATATATTTATATTTATATTTCATTTATATGTGAGAATATAAATAATTTTTGAGAAAATCCTAAGGTTTTGAAAAGGTTTGATCAAGGTTTAGGTTAAATTTTGGCTAAGTCCTTTAATGAAAAATTAAAGGGACTTAAAGAAACTTTTCATGAATTAATTTTGAATTTTGAATTTTATTTGATGGGTTTGAATTTATATTTCATTTATATATGTGAATATAAATGAGAATATAAATGGATTATAAAAAAATCTCAAAGATTTGAATAGGTTTAGATCATAGTTTTGGTTAAGTCTTAAGGGAAGGTTAAGGACTTGGGCAAAATTTGAACTTAGGAAATTTTGATGGATTTTGATCATGGGTTTCAATCATAGATTTCAATCATGGATTTCAATCATATGGAGTTGATTTGAATTTGGAGAAATTGATTTGGAGTTTGACTTGAAAGAAGGAAAGTGAGGAATGGTATAAGCTAAGGGCAGGAAAATTTTCCTGACACCCTTAAGGCATGACCTACTCCTATGGCTAAACCTTTTGAGTCTTCTAGGGCTAGGGGAGTGTCCACCTAATCACTAGATGTGTCTTAAGACTAAGGAACTCTTAAAATCTAAGAGAAGTCCTATGTCTAAGATGGAGGGGTTGAGAGCTCATTCTAAAAATGAGGTCAACAATGATCAAACAGAGTGAGCTCATTTAGGCTTCGTTTGGGAGGGCTTTTTTAGTGCGTTTTGCATTTGAAAATGTGAATTTCTGATTTTGATACTCGTTTGAATAGTGTGCTTTTTGAAACTGCATTTTAGCTCCATCTCACTGAAAGCTCCGTTTTAGCCCCTTTTCAAAAAGCAAAACAAATAGTTTTTCAGGAAATACTTTTAAAGCAGCTTTTCAGGAGTCCAAAAAGCTTAGCCAAACGAAGCCTTAATCTAGCACCTAGTTTAGCAAGATAATCAGCACAAGCATTTCCTTCATGCCAAATGTGAGTTATTTTAAAGTAGACTTGTGAGAGGAGAGCTCTAGTATGGTTAAGAAAGTAGTATAAATCAGTGTTCCCCACCCTGGTGGAAGTCAACATGTCAATGAGTACTAGAGCATCCACTTCAATCCTAATATTGAACCAACCTTTTTGCAAACAAATATCAATAGCTTTATTAATAGAAATTAATTCAACAAAGATAACAGAACAAGCTTTAAGGGGATAAGCAAAAGCATAAATGACATTACCTTTAAAGTTTCTAAAAATGCCAACACAACCAAAAGTATTCTGAGAGACTAAGCCATCAGTATTAATTTTGATAGTATTGTTGAGTGGTTTTATCCAATAAATAATCTTATCTTCTTTACAGTGGGGGATCTCAGGGAGGCTATGGCCCAGCTTGCTGGCCATAAATTTGCAACCTTAAAAATGTGTGTTAGTAATTAAACTAGCATTAAATAAAGCACTACTTTTTTTCTTTAGTTCAACCAATAATCTTTTTATGGTTCATAGAGATACCACGATGTTTAGAATCATTTCGTCCATCCATATGAACCATATAAGAGTGATGGAAATTAACACATTAATGTGACCTTTCACAATTTTTTGAAAATAAACATCAAGAAGTTGAGTGGAAATGTTTAGTATTGAAGAGATCATCATACCAAACCCATAATTTTGAGGCAATAGCACCATTGACAAAAACATGATTCACATTTTCAATGTGAAAACAACTATAACATTTGGAAGGCAACTGAAAGCCTTTACCCCACATCAAAGAATCAACAGGAATGAAGTTTTTCAGAATTCTCCAAGTAAGGATAGAGTAAGAAATAGGGATAATGTTATTCCAAAGTTTAAAAAAGATATTAGAGAAACCATGAGCATCTTTAATATGATTCCAGACCTACTTAAGAATAAAATCACCATTATGAGACAGCTTAAAAAAAACCTGATCCGGCTTGTTAGAAATGATAGGAATGTTAGTGAATTTATCCAAAACAGAAATATGAATATATTCTGTGAGTTTACTATCATTCCAATTATTATTAATCCAAAAGGAGTTCACTTTAATAGCAGCAGTCGAATGAGTAGATAATAAATCATCAATAGAACCACTACCAATCCAGTTGTCTTGCCAAAAGAAAGATGATTATGAATTTATACCATAAGAAATCAGGGATTCAGCTTCCCATTTGATGAAGCAAAGTGTTTCCCAAATTGGGGAGTCACCCATTTTATAAGGAAAAATAAGAGGATGCTTACACTGGAAGTATTTAACAGTCATGAAGTTAGCCAAGAGACTATTTTGGCTCCTAAAATTCCACCAGAGTTTATGAGAGAATGCAATAATAGCTTAACAAATAGACTTCGCCAAACCACTAGGGTGCCACAACATTTATGCCAAGGAATCCAATGCATCCTTTTAGCAGAATTGTTAGAACCCTAGAAGAATTTATTAAGGAGATGGTCTATTCTGTTTAAGGTAGAATTGGTAGGGATGATGGCTTGAGTACGATATAAAGGCATCAAATTTAGAGTACTCTTAAGCAAAGTAAGCTTGCCACCAAAGGAGAGCAAGTAAAATTCCCAAACCAAAATTTTATTAGTAATTTTTTGAACTAGGTCATCAAGAAGATGGGATCTTTTTTGACCATTGAATAGAGGAGCACCTAAATATTTAATAGGGAGTTGTTGGCGTTTAAAGTTAGTGATTCTCAAGATTTGATTAATTTTGTTACTAGAAATTTTAGAAGAAGTAATGGAGCACCTCTTGCCTTCATTAATAGAAAGACCACTTTCTTTACCAAAAATATTTAAGAAATAATGAAATCATCAGCAAAACTAAGATGGGAGACAGGTATACCACCAATAGTTCTAAAGTACATGCTAAGATTGTTGTTGAAAAGATCATTTAAGCTCCTAGAAAGGTATTCCATAGCAATAATAAATAGGGAAGGGGACAAAGGATCACCTTGTCTCAACCCATGGGAAGATTGGAAGAAACCTAAGGCCTCACCATTAAGAATAACAGAAAACCAAGCATTGCTAATACAATTTTTAATTAGGTAAATCAAATTATCAGAAAATCCAAACAAATGAAGGATGTTTAAAAGGAAATCTGATGAGATATTGTCAAAGGCTTTAGAAATATCTAGTTAAAAAAGAATATTACCACCTTTAGTAGGAACATCCAAATCATGAATCAACTCTTGAGCAAGAATAATGTTATTAGATATAGATCTACCTCTAACGAAGCTAGTTTGGTTGAGAGAGATAATTTTTTGAATTAAAGGACTAAGTCTATAAGCAAGCATTTTAGCAATCAATTTATGAAAGAAAGTGCAAAGACTAATAGGTCTAAAATCACTCCAAGAATCAGAATTATCAATTTTAGGTATAAGGACAATGGAAGTGCTAGAAAAATATCTAGGAGGAGGATTATCAGTAAAGAAATTAACAACAGCATCAATTAAGTCATGCTTAATAATTAGCCAACAATGCTGGAAAAATGAGTGGTATAGCCCTCTAGACTAGCAACAGAGCCAATGTTCATATTATTAAGAACTTTACCAATCTTATCCTCCATAGGAAACCTAGTAAGCAAATGATTGTCATCACTGGTAATAGTAGATGGGATCAAATGTTAGTTAAAAATAGCATCTAAAGTGTGGCTCTTATTAAGCATATTTCTATAATGGTTAATATTAGATTCCTTAATCTCATTAGTGTTAGTGATCCAATATCGATTATCACTTTTAATTTTTGGATAGAGTTTAAAGCTCTCTTCTTATTGAATAAAGGGTAAAAATACCTGGTATTTCTATCCCTATCAGCAATATGTTTACTAGCAGCTTTTTGCCGCCAATAAGTTTCTTCCATATTCTGATAGTTAACCAGATTATCTTTAGCTTCATTCAAATCATTTAACTTAGAAGAATTAGTCAAAATAACATTTTCAAGATTATAAACCAAAAGCTCCATATTTTTGATATTAGCAAAGAGATTTTTAAAACAATACTTGTTCCACCAAACTAGGTTTTGTTTAAGCCTTTTAAGCTTAAACCATAATCTAATCATGCCCCCAACTGAGTTATTAAGGTGTAAAAGGGAAACCCAATTAGTGGCAACAGCTTTAAAAAAATTGAGGTGTTGAATCCACATTTTGAAATCTGAAAGAGGAAGAGGAAGATAATCTTTTAGAGTTATTTTTAACTAAAATCAAAATAGGAGCATGATCCGACAAAGTTCTACTCAAATGTTCAACAAAGGTAAGAGGCCATTGATTAATCCAATGGGAATTAAAAAGTATTCTATCAAGGCGTTGCCAAAGTTTAGAGTTGTGCCAAGTGTAATTAGATCTAGTAAAACCAATGTCAATAAGGTTACAATCAAGAGTCATATTAGAAAATTCTTCCATAGGATGAATATTGGGAGAGCAACCACTCCTTCTTTCAGAGGAAGAAAGGATAGTGTTGAAATCACCCCCAACCAACCAAGGTTTCTTAACAGTTAAAGAAAAACTTCTCAAATTGTCCCAAAGAATATTCCTACAAGCTCTGTTAAAGGAAGCATAAACAAAAGAGTCCAAAATAGAAAAATCACCAAAATAGATTTGAACATTAACAACTTGTTAAAGATCATCTAAGATGGAAACATTTAAGGAATTATTCCAAAAGCACCAATTTTATTACTAGTGTTAGAGAAGAAATTATTAAAATTGAGCATTCTAGCAATATGATTGATCTTAGAAGCATGTATGAGAGGTTCAATAACAACAAGTAATGATATATTGTTAATACGATAGAGACTTCTAACACGATTATGGAAAATGAGGGTTCCAATCTCTTAAAAATTCCAAATAAGTGAAATAAGCATATAAAAAATATTAAATAAAATAAAGGGAAATAAGAAAATAAAGGGTTTAAAAAGTAAACAACCTCTCCAATGCCAAAAGACCATTATTTATGAGAGGATGAACCAGATCTAGTAGATCTGGTCGAGTTCTATGGAAACAATTTTTATTTGAAAGATTTATTTTTGAAAATAGTTTGGAATGTTTGATTTTTATCCAAAGTATCACCATCAGAAAGGGACTGATTAGAGGTATTAATAATAAGATCAGAATCTGCTAGAACATTTCTAATCACAACTTCCCCTTCTTCAATTTTAGGATTAAGCTACAAAGTGGGATTAGAATGAATGTCAATCATGGGATTAGGAGAAGGAGAGGAAGTAGCACCATTAAGAGCACAAATACCAATGTCTGATTCTGAGTTTTGTTCCAAATTTTCAGCCTTATTCAAATTTTTATTCAAATTATCATTAAGATTCTCATGCTCATCAATTACAAGAGGGAAGGAAACCTGAATAGATTCATTTATGAGGGAATAAACTTTTTTTTTCAGCCTCTTTTAATTTTGAATTATCCTAAAAAACCATGTTATTATGTGGAGAAGGATTTATTGACAAACCATCAAATTCAACATTAGTAATATCTTTGACCTGATCAGATTGAGTGGTTGGAGTAGCATTATTGAGAAAATTACTAGATTCCAAAGAGGCTGAAATAATATTACCATTTGAGTTAGCTTTGGACACATCAATAGGTTTATTTACTTTATCATTAGGAAGATTAGAGTTAGGATCATTCAAAATTTTCTTTTTTATATGTGGGTGAAAAACAAAACACTTAGAGTTATCATGCCTGTGAATTTTATAGCGTGAACAAAAAATTGTAAAGTTTTCAAATTCAACCTTTTTGAAAATAACCACACTTTTTTGAACCAATCCAAACTTCCTTAGGATGTTTTTTAGAACTATCAAGTTCAACCAGTATATGAGCAATAGAAGGACGGGATCTCACAGCGGTTGTCTGATCAATTTGAAGCGGCCAACTAAAAAGAGCCCCGACAACAAATAAAACTTGATGAGTAACAAAGTGAATCCTCATATTCAAAAAAAGCCAACCACAGGAATAATCGATGATTCCTCTTTTATGTCAAAAAGGGGAGCCACTTTAAAAGTCACATTTTACAATTGAATACAAAATAAGATCGATGAGAGAAAACCCTTGAGTAATCCAAATCATTCATAAGTTGAATCAAAACATGTCTAGGATCGATCAAACCAACAGAGAAAGCACCCAAGAGTTTAAGGTTGTGAAAAAAAGAATGAATTTTGTCCAAATTTGGATGTCATAGAACAAATTTACCAACCAAAGTAAATTCCAAAGGCTTTGCAAGCTTCACGACATCAAGATCCAAACACATGATCGCAGGGGTGCCACAAAATGAAGTAAAAATTAGATTCACCGAATCAAAATAGGAAAGGCTCTTACCAGATAGAGCATACTTAAAGGATTTAACAACAGCCACAATAGGAGGGACATTAGATTCTAGAATGCAAAAGAAATCTAATGCCCTAGCCGGCGCATCCGAAAAAGATAGAGCAAGCTACGGGGTCAACGAAATAGCTGCCATCTTCAAGAGCTACACAACATCACGCGCACAGCCAGAGCGAAGCCAAACACCAAAATTCGATCAAGATTGGTGAAGAATCACCAAACCACAAGAAGAAAATGCTCCAAAAGGGAAAAATGCAATCTCCATAGCGCCACAGGAAGGAGGTTTTAGTATTTTTTAAAATTTTTAATTAATTAATTAATTTTTATTTATTTTTTATTTTTTTTATGTTTTTATTCTTTCTACTATTTTATTTTATTTAGTTTTTTTATTATTTATTTATTTTTTTGTTTTTATTTTTTTATACTTTTTAGTTTTTTAGGTTTTTTTAGTTTTTAAATTTTTTTAATTTTCTTAGGTTTTTTATTTTTTTATTTTTTAGTTTTTTGTTTTTTTAAAGTTTTTTTTTATTTTTTTAATTATTTTATAAGGGTTTAAGGTTTAGGGTTTAGGGTTTAAGGTTTATGGTTTAGGATTTATAGTTTAGAGTTTAAGGTAGCACCCTAAGTTTTCTAAGACACAAATGATGACATAGATAAAAAATGAGCACCCATAGAGCAAATGAAAAACCCTAGGTAAGTAAAACCGTCTATAATGTAATGAAACAGTTCCATAAGCATCAAATCATATCGATCATTCTTCAGTTTCTCCAATTCCGATCAGAACCACCCTCGCCTCTCGAGTAGCAGGATCCGCCATCATATCCCTGATCTCTCCCTCCGTGACCACCATGACTGTATTCTCCGTTGCTCCTCCTGCCTCCAAATCTACCACTACTCTGACCACCACCCTCATATCCACCAGCACCTCCACATCCCCCACCACCATTTTGAGAACCACCGCCTCCATCTTTGCCTCCACTGCTAGATCTAGATTGTGCCTACTTGACTGTGATGTTCCTGCCGTCAAGGTTCTGCCATTGTTAAGGTTAAGGGTTAGTTTATGGTTTAGGGTTATGGGTTAGTTTAGGGTTTAGGGTTTGGTGTTTAAGGTTTTGGGTTGTATGTTTTAGGGTTTAGGATTTAGGGTTTAGGGTTTAGGGTTTAAGGTTTTAGGGTTTACGATTTAGGGTTTAGGGTTTAGGGTTTAGGGTTTAAGGTATAGGTTTTATGGTTTAGGGTTTAGGGTTTAGGGTTTAGGGTTGTAAGATTAGGGTTGTAGGTTTAGGGTTTGGGGTTTAGGGTTAGTTTTAGGGTTTAGGTTTTAGGATTTAGTGTTTAATATTTTTATTTAAATTAAGCAAACGATTGGTTTAGATTTATTTAGTTTATTTTTATTTATTTGAATTTATTTTATTTTTTTTTTATTTAGATTTATTTTTTATTTTTATTTAGTTTAGTTTATTTATTTTTGGTTTATTTATTTTAGTTTAGATTTTTTTATTTGAGTTTTATTTTTATTTTATTTTTTAGGTTTAGGTTTTTATTATATTTTTGTAGGTTTAGGTTTTAGGTTTTTATTTTAGCTTAATTTTTAGGTTTTATTTTTTTGTTTAAGTTTAAGTTTATTTTACGTTTATTTTATTTTATTTAGTTTAGCTTTAGTTTATTTTAGCTTTAGAATTAGGTTTTATTTACTTCAATTTAGTTTATTTTAGTTTAGGTTAGGTTTATTTTATTTTTATTTAGGTTTAGGTTTGTTTTTTAGTTTAGGCTTAGGATTTAATTTTTATTATTTTAGGTTCTATTTTTAGGTTTATTTTTTAAGTTTAGGTTTTCATTTAGTTTTTATTTTATTTTATCTTTATTTTAATTTTAGATTTTATTTTATTTAGGTTTTTTTAATTTAGTTTAGGTTCTTATTTATTTTATTTTATTTTAGTTTTTTTTTTAGGTTTAGGTTAGGTTTAGGTTTTAGTTTATGTTTTTATTTTATTATATTTTTTATCTTATTTTTGGTTTGGGTTTTTTTTATTTATTTTATTTTTAGGTTTTATTTAGTTTAGGATTAGGTTTTTAGCTTTTTAGTGCTTGGAGTTTAGGGTTTAAGGTTTAGGGTTAGTTTAGTGTGTAGGGTTTAGAGTTTAGGGTTTGGGGTTTAGGGTTTAGGGTTTAGGTTTTAGGTTTACGGTTTAAGTTTTAGTTTAAGGTTTAAGGTTTTTTTAACAGAGAATAAATTCAGATTCAACATTTATTTTTTGATTTCATCAACCAAGTAGTACCCCAAGATTTCCAAGACACAAGCGATGACATAGATAAAAAATGAGCACCCATAGAGAAAATAAAAAACCCTAGATATGTAGAATCGTATGTACTGTAAAGACACAGTTCCATGAGTTGTAGATCGTATCGGTCGTTCTTCAGTTTCTCTAATTCCCATCAGAACCACCCCCAACCTCTCTAGTAGTGGGATATGCCATCATATCCCTAATCTCTCCCTCCGCCATTGCCATAACTGTAACCTCCATCTCTCCTCTAGCCTAGATAACCACCACTTCTCCGACCACCACCTCCATATCCACAAGCACCTCCAGATACCCGACCACCACTGTAATAACCGCCACATCCACTGACAGATCTAGACTAAGCCCAGTTGATGGTGATGTTCCTTTCGTCAAGGTTCTGCCCATTCTTAGGGTTTAAGGTTAGTTTAGGGTTTAGAGTTTAGGGTTAGTTTAGTGTTTAGGGTTTAGGGTTTGGGATTCAAGATTTAGTGTTATAGGTTTTAGGGTTTATGGTTTAGGGTTTAGGGATGAGGGTTTAGGTTTTTGGGTTTTATGGTTTAAGGTTTAGGGTTCAGGGTTTAAAATTTTAGGGTTTATGATTTAGGATTTAGGGTTTAAGGTTAATTTTAGGATTTATGATTTTGGATTTAGGGTTTAGGGTTTTTTCTAAATCGAGTAAACTCGAAGGTTTAGGTTTATTTAGTTTACTTTTTATTTATTTGAGTTTATTTTATTACTTTTATTTTTATTTAGGTTAATTTTTATTTAGTTTATCTTATTTATTTTTGTTAAGGTTTTCATTTTAGTTTATTTTTCAAGTTTAGGTTTATCTTTTAGTTGAGTTTTATATTATTTTATTTTTTAGGTTTAGGTTTTATTTTTTATTTTTAGGTTTAGGTTTAGGTTTTTGTTTTATTTTTCTAGGATTATGTTTTACGTTTTTATTTTAGCTTTATTTTTAGGTTTTATTTTTGAGTTTATGTTTAGGTTTATTTTTAGTTTATTATATTTTATTTAGTCTAGATTTATGTGTAGGTTTAGTTTATTTTATGTTTAGGTTTAGGTTTTATTTATTTTTGTATAGTTTATTTTAGATTAGGTTTAGGTTTATTTTATTTTGTATATTTTATTTTTATTTTAGGGTATGGTTTTATTTTTTAGTTTAGGGTTTAGGTTTTATTTTTTATTTATTTTTAGGTTTATTTTTTAGGATTAGTTTTATTTAGTTTTGATTCTATTTTACTTTAGGTTTTTTATTTTTTATTTTCACTTTTATTTTATTTAGCTTTTTAATTCTTAGGTTTATTTTATTATTTAATTTAGTTTAGGTTTTTATTTATTTTAATTTATTTTAATTTTTATAAGTTTAGGTTTAGATTTTATTTTAGGTTTTAATTTAATTTAATTTTTTTATTTTATTTAGGTTTACATTTTTTATTTATTTATTTTATTATTAGGTATTATTTAGTTTAGGTTTAGGTTCTTAGGTTTTTAGTGTTTAGGGTTTAGGTTTTAGGGTTTAAAATTTAAGGTTTAGTGTTTTGGGTTTAGTGTTTAGGCTTTAGGGTTTAGGGTTTTGAGGGCTTAGGGTTTAGGTTTTGGGGTATAAGGTTAGTTTAGGGTTTGGGTGACTTTAGGGTTAATGGTTTGTGATTTAGGGTTTAGAGTTTAGTCCAGGGTTTAGGGTTTGGTTTAGGTTTAGGGTCATTATTTTGTTTAGGGCTCAGTTTTATTATTATGGTTGAGTTTAGGGTTTAGGTTTGGGGTTTAGGTTTAAGGTTGGGGGTTTTAGGTTTATGGTTTGTTTAGGTTTAGGGTAGGCTCAGTTTTAGAGTTAGTCTTTTAGGGTGTATGATTTAGGGTTTAGGGTGTAGGGTTTTTTTTAAACTAAGTAAACTGGTAGGTATAAGTTTATTTAGATTATTTTTTTATTTTAGTTATTTTTTATTTTTTTATTTAGGTTTATTTATTTCAGTTTAAGCTTATCATTTTAGTTAACTTTTTAGGAATAGATTTAGGTTTATGCTTATTTTTTAGTTTAGTTTTATTATTATTATTTTTTAGGTTTAGGTTTTATTTTTTATTTTTTTGTTTAGGTTTAGGTTCTTACTTTATTTCTTTTGGTTTAGGTTTTAGGTTTTTATTTTAGATTTATTTTTAGGATTTAATTTTTATTTTAGGTTTAGATTTATTTTTAGTTTATTTAATTTTATTTAGTTTAGGGTTTAGGTTTAGTTTATTTTAGGGTTAGGTTTAGTTTATTTTTGTTTAGGTTTAGGCTCATTTTATTTTGTTTATTTTAGGTTTAGGTTTTTTTTACTTTAGGGTTTAGGTTTTAATTTTTTTTATTTTTATGTTTGATTTTATATTTATTTTTTTTATTGGTTTTTATTTAGTTTTTATTTTATTTTATTTAAATTATAATTTATTTTCATTTTATGTTTAGTTTTTATTTTATTTAGAGTTTTTATTTTTAGGTTTATTTTATTTTTTTAGTTTACTTCAGGTTTTTATTTTACTTTTTTTTAATTAATTATTATTTTTTATTTTATTGTATTTTTTGTTTAAGTTTAGGCTTAGTTTTAGTTTAGGTTTTTATTTTATTTTATTATTTTATTTTAGTTATGTTTAGGTTTTTTATTTATTTTATTTTTTTGTTTTATATAGTGTAGGTTGAAATTTTTAGGTTTTTAGGGTTTAGGGTTTAGGTTTTGGGGTTTCGGCTTTATGATTTAGGGTTTAGGGTTATAGGTTTTAAGGTTTAGAGTTTGGGGTTTAGGGCTTAGTGTTTTAGGGTTTGGTGTTTAGGGTTTAGGGTTTAGGGTTTTAGGTTTATGGTTTAAGTTTATTGTAATTTGTTTATTTTTGTTTAGGTTTTGTTTTAGTTTAAGGTTTAGGCTTTATTTTTATATTTAGTTTTAGGTTTATTTTTTGGTTTAGGTTTTTATTTAGCTTTTATTTTATTTTATTTTAGGTTTATTTTATTTTTTATTTTAATTTAATTTTATTTTAATTACTTTTTTTATTTTAGATTTATTTTATTTTTTGGTTTTAGGTTTTATTTATTTTATTATAGTTTAATTATTATTTTTTTGTTTTATTTTATTTCTACATTTACGTTTAGGTTTAGGTTTAGGTTTAGGTTTTAGGTTAGGTTTTTATTTTATTATTTTTTAATATTAAGTTTAGGCTTAGGTTTTATTATTTATTTTATTTTTAGGTTTTATTTAGTTTAGGTTTAGATTTTTAGTTTTTTAGGTTTTTAGGCTTTAGGGTTTAGGGTTTAGGGTTTACGGTGTAGGGTTGTATGTTTTAGGGTTTAGTGTTTAGGGTTTAAGGTTTAGGGTTTAGGGTATAGGGTTTAAGGTTTAGGGTTTAGGTTTAGGGTTGTAGGTTTAGGGTTCAAGGTTTAGGGTTTAGGCTTAGGGTTTTTTTAATTTATTTATAATTTTTTGTTTATTTTTTTAAATTAAGTAAATTGGTAGGTTTAGGTTTATTTAATTTATTTAATTTTCTTTTTTATTTATTTTAGTTTATTTTATTTTAAGTTTTTTAATATTTATTTAGTTTAGTTTATTTATTTTAAGTTTATTTAATTTAGTTTAGGTTATTTGTTTTAGTTTATTTTTTAGGTTTAGGTTTAGGTTTATGTTTATCTTTTAGTTTAGTTTATTTTTATTTTACTTTTTAACTTTATATTTTATTTTTTATTTTTTATTTTTTAGGTTTAGGTTTTAGGTTTTTATTTTAGGTTAATTTTTAGGCCTTTTTTAGTTTAGGTTTCAAATTATTTTTGGTTTTTTCTTAGGGTTTAGGTTTAGGTTTAGGTTTAGTTTATTTTAGATTTAGGTTTTGGTTTTATTTATTTTAGTTTAATTTATTTTAGATTAGGTTTATGTTTATTTTAATTTTATTTTAGGTTTTGGTTTTCTTTGGGTTAGGGTTTAGGTTTTATTTTTTATTATATTTTAGGTTTATTTTATTTTTATTTTAGGTTTAGTTTTAATTTTATTTAGGTTTTTTATTTTTCACTTTAGTTTAGGTTTTTATTTATTTTATTTTAGTTTTATTTTTAATTTTTATTTTTTTTTCTTTTTATGTTTAGGTTGACAGTTTAGTTTTTTTATCTTTGTTTAGGTTTTTTATTTATTTTATTTTTAGATTTTATTTAGTTTAGGTTTAGGTTTTCAACTTTTTAGGGTTTAGGATTTAGGGTTTAGGGTTTAGGGTTAGTTAAGGGTTTAGAGTTTAGGGCTTAGGGTTTGGCATTTAGGGTTTAGGGTTTAGGATTTAGTGTTTAGGTTTAGGTTTAGGGTTTAGGGTTTATGGTTTTAGGATTTAGGGTTTAGGGTTTAGGGTTTTTAGGGTTTAGGTTTTAGGTTTAGGGTTCACATTTTAGTTTGGGGTTCAAGGTTTTTGGATTTTTTTTAATACAGAACAAATTCACATTCAATATTTCTTCTTTACGATTTGATCAGCCAAGTAACACACCATGTTTTTTAAGACACAAGAGACAACATAGATAAAAAATAAGCACGCATAGAGAAAATCAAAAATCCTATATAACTAGAATCGTCTCTACTGTAAACACATAGTTTTGTAAGCAGCAGATCAGATTGGTCATTCTTTAGTTTCTCTAATTCCCAACAAAATAACCTCAACCTCTAGACTAGTGGGATCCACCATTATATCCTCAATCTCCCTCTCCACCACCACCGTGGCTGTAACCTCCATCGCTCCTCCCACCTCCATAACCACCATTGCTTCGACCACCACCTCCATATTCACCAACACCTCCAGATCCCCCGCCACCACTATGATAACCACCTCCTCCACCTTCACCTCCACCACTAGATCTAAACTGAGCTTGGTTGACGGTGATGTTCCTAATGTCAAGGTTCTATCCATTCTTAGGGTTTAAGTTTATGTTTAGGTTTATTAGGTTTTAGGGTTTAAGTTAACTTTTTAATTTATTTAGTTACTTTAGGTTTAGGTTTAGGGTTTAGGGTTTATGGGTTTAGGGTTTAGGGTTTAGGGTTTAGGGTTTATAGTTTAGGGTTTAGGGTTTAGTGTTAGTTTTAGGGTTTAGTGTTTAGGGTTTAGGATTTAGGGTTTAGGGTTTTTTTTAAATTAAGTAAACTGGTAGGTTTAGGTTTATTTAGATTATTTTTATTTATTTTATTTTATTTTATTTTATATTTTTATTTAAGTTAATTTTGTATTTTTTAGGTTATTTATTTTAGGTTTATTTATATTAGTTTATTTTTTTAGGTTTAGGTTTATTTTATTTGAGTTTTATTTTTATTTTTTTTAGGTTTAGCTTTTATTTTTTTTTAGGTTAAGGTTTAGGTTCTTATTTTATTTTTTTAGGTTTTGGTTTTATGTTTATATTTTAGGTTTATTTTTAGGTTTTATTTTTTAGTTTAGGTTTAGATTTATTTTTAGTTCATTTTACTTTATTTACTTTAGTTTTAGGTTTAGGTTTAGTTTATTTTAGGTTTAGGTTTAGGTTTTATTTATTTTAGTTCTGTTTTAAGTTTATTTTATTTTATTATTATTTTATATTTTAGTTTTAGGTTTTTTTTTTCAGTTTAGGGTTTAGGTTTTATTTATTATTTATTTTTAAGTTTTATTATTAGGTTTAGATTTTTATTTAGTTTTTATTTTATTTTTTATTTTACGTTTAGTTATTATTATATTAAGGTTTTTTATTCTTAGGTTTATTTTATTTATTAGTTTAGTTTAGGTTTTATTTTATTTTATTTTAGTTTATTTTTATTTTTTATTTTATTTTATTTTTAGGTTTACGTTTAGGTTTTAGTTTAGGTTTGTATTTTATTTTATTTTATTTATTTAGGTTTAGGTTTTTTATTTATTTTATTTTTAGGTATTATTTAGTTTAAGTTTAGGTTTTTAGGTTTTTAGGATTTAGGATTTAGGGTTTAGGGTTTAAGGGTTTAGGGTTTAGGGTTTAGGGTTAGGGTTTAGGGTTTAGGGTTTTAAGGTTTATTATTTAGGCTTTCTGGTTTAGCATTTTTAGGGTTTAGGGTTTAAGGTTTAAGGTTAGCTTTGGGTCTATGGTTAGTTTAGAGTTTAGGATTTAGGGATTATGCTTTAGGTTTAAGGTTTTTAAGTTTAGGGTTTAGGGATTAGGCTTTAGGGTTTATGGTTTTGAGAGTTTAGGGTTAGTTTAGGGTTTAGGGTTTAGGGTCTTTTAGGGTTGTAGGTTTAGGGTTTAAGATTTAGGGTTAATTTTAAGGTTTAGGCTTTATGGTTTAGGGTTTATGATTTAGGGTTTAGGGTTAGGGTTGAGGGATTTAAGAAAAAAATTAAGCAAACCGGTAGGTTTAGGTTTATTTAGTTTATTTTTTATTTAATTTTGGTCTATTTATTTATTTTTTTTATTTTACTTTATTTTATATGTTTAGGTTTAGTTCTATTTTTATTTTTTAATTTAGTTTTATTTTATGTTATTTTATAGGTTTTGGTTTTATTTTTTATTTTTTGGTTTAAGTTTACGTTTTCATTTTATTTTTTTAGGTTTAGATATTTGGTTTTTATTTTTGGTTTCTTTTTATGTTTTATTTTTTTGGTTTATGATTAGCTTTACTTTTAGTTTTCTTTATTTTATTTAGTTTAGGGTTTAAATTTAGGTTTTATTTATTTTAGTTTAGGTTAAGATTTATTTTATTTTTTTTATTTTTTTAGTTCAAGGTCTAGGTTTTATTTTTAATTTCTTTTTAGGTTTATTTTTTAGGTTTAGGTTTTTATTTTGTTTTTATTTTACTTTATTTTAGGTTTATTTTATTTTTATTTTATGTTTAGTTATTATTTTATATAAGTTTTTTAGTTTTAGGTTTATTTTATTTTTTAGTATAGTTTAGGTATTTATTTATTATATTTTAATTTATTTTTTATTTTTTAATTTATTATATTTTTAGGTTTTGGTTTGGGTTAACATTTAGGTTTAAATTTAGGTTTTAATTTTGGTTTTGATTTTATTTTATTATTTTATTTTATTTAGGTTTAGTGTTTTTTATTTACTTTATTTTTAGGCTTTATTTAGTTTAGGTTTAGTTTTTTAGGTTTTTAGGGTTTAGGGTTCAGGGTCTAGGGCTTAGAGTTTTGGGTTTGGGGTTTAGGGTTTAGGGTTTAGAGTTTAGGGTTTAGAATTTAGGGTTTAGGGTTTTATGACTTAGTGTTTGGGGTTTAGGGTTTATGGTTATAAGTTTAGGGTTTAGGGATTTTTTGTATTTGTTTTTTTATCTTTTTTTTTCATTTTTTTAAATTAAGTATACTAGTAGGTTTAGGCTTATTTAGTTTATTTATTTAAATTTTTATTTATTTTAGTAAATTTTTTTATAATTTATTATTTAGGTTTATTTTTATTTTTATTTAGATTAGTTTATTTATTTTAGGTTTTTTTTATTTTAGTTAATTTTTTAGGTTTAGGTTTAGTTTTAGCTTTATTTTTTAGTTTAGTTCTATTTTTATTTTATTTTTTAGGTTTAGGTTTTATATTTTATTTTTAGGTTTAAGTTTAAGTTTTTATTTTATTTTTTTAGGTTGAGGTTTTAGGTTTTTAATTTAGGTTTATTTTTAGGTATTATTTTTTAGTTTAGGTTTAGGTTTATTTTTACTTTATTTTATTTTATTTAGTTTTGGTTTAGGTTTAGGTTCAGTTTATTTGAGTTTAGGTTTAGGTTTAACTTATTTTAGTTTAGTTTATCTTAGTTTTGGTTTAGGTTTATTATTATTTTTTAGGATTAGGTTTTTTTTTAATTTAGGGTTTAGGATTTATTTTTTATTTATTTTTAGGTTTATTTTTTAAAGTTTAGTTTTTAATTTTATTATTTTTTATTTTTATTTTATTGATGATTTTTAATTTTTTAAGTTTTGTTTAGGTTTTTATTTCTTTTATTTTAGTTTAGTTTTTATTTTTTTATTTTATTTTGGTTTTAGGTTTAAGTTTTAGTTTATGTTTTCATTTTATTTTATTTTATTTTTTTAGTTTATTTTGGTTTTAGGTTTAAGTTTTAGTTTATGTTTTCATTTTATTTTTTTATTTTATTTTGGTTTTAGGTTTTTATTTCTTTTATTTTATTTTAGTTTAGTTTTATTTAGGTTTAGGGTTTAGGGTTTAGGTTTTAGGTTTTTATTTTAGGTTTTTATTTTAGTTTAGGTTTGGTTTATTTTTAGTTTATTTTATTTTATTTAGTTTAGGGTTTAGGTTTAGTTTATATTAGTTTTAGGTTTTGGTTTTGTTTATTTTAGTTTAGTTTACTTTATTTTAGGTTTAGGTTTATTTTATTTATTTTATTTTTATTTTAGGTTTAGTTTTTGGTTCCGGGTTTGGGTTTTGTATTTTATTTATTTTTAGGTTTTATTTTTTAGGTTTAGGTTTTTTAGTTTTTATTTTATTTTATTTTAGGTTTATTTTATTTTATATTTTATATTTAGTTATTATTTTATTTAGGTTTTTTATTCTTAGGTTTATTTTATTTTTTTAATTTAGTTTATGTTTTTAGTTATTTTATTTAGTTTATTTTTATTAGTTTAATTTATTTTATTTTTAGGTTTAGGTTTTAGTTTATGTTTCTATTTTATTTTATTTTCTTTTTTTATTTATGTTAAGGTTTTTATTTATTTTATTTTTAGATTTTATTTAGTTTAGGTTTAGGTTTTTTATGTTTTTAGGGCTCAGGGTTTATTATTTTAGGGTTTGAGGTTTTACAAGTTAAGGTTTAAGGTTAGGGTTTAAGGTTTAAGTTTAGGGTTTAGTGTTTAGGCTTTAGGGTTTAAGGTTTTTAGGGTTTAGGGTTAGCTTAAAGTTCAGGGTTTAGGGTTTAGGGTTTTAAGGTTCTAGGGTTTTAGGGTTTAGGGTTTAGGGTTTTGGATTTACGATTTAGGGTTTAGGTTTATTTTTTATTTATTTGAGTTTATTATATTTTTTATTTTTATTTAGGTTTATTTTATATTTAGTTTAGTTTATTTATTTTAGTTTAGGTTTATTATTTTAGTTTATTTTTTAGGTTCAAGTTTAGGTTTAGGTTTATTTTTTAGTTCAATTTTATTTTAATTTTATTTTTTAGGTTTAGGTTTTACTTTTATTTTAAGTTTTGTGTTAGGTTTTTATTTTATTTTTTTAGGTTTAGGTTTTAAGTTTTTTTTTAATTTAATTTTAGGTTCAATTTTTTAGTTTACATTATTTTATTTAGTTAATGTTTAAGTTTATTTTATTTTAGGTTTAGGATTTGGTTTTATTTATTTTAGTTTAGGTTTAAGTTTATTTTATTCTATTTATTTTATTCTTATTTTAGGTTTATGTTTCTTTAGGTTTGGGTTTTGATTTTATTTTTTATTTATTTTTAGGTTTAGGTCTTTATTCAGTTTTTATTTTATTTTAGTTTAGGTTTATTTTATTTTTATTCTACATTTGGTTTTTATTTTGTTAAGGTTTTTTATTCTTAGTTTTTTGTTTTTTTAGTTTAGTTTAGGATTTTCTTTAATTTATTTTAGCTTATTTTTATTTTTTATTTTAAATTTATTTGTAGGTTTAGGTTTAGGTTTTAGTTTAAGTTTTTATTTAATTTAATTTAAATTATTTTATTAAGGTTTAAATTTTTTATTTATTTTATTTTTAGGTTTTATTTAGTTTAGGTTTAGGTTTTTAGGTTTTTAGGGTTTAGTGTTTACGGTATAGGGTTTAGGGTTTAGGGTTTTAGGGTTTAGGGTTTTAGAGTTTGGGGTTTAGGGTTAGGGGTTAGGGGTTAGGGTTTAGGGTATAATGTTTAGGGTTTAGTTTTTAAGCTTTAAGGCTTAGGGTTTTAGGGTTTAGGGTTTAGGGTTTAGGCTTAGCAGGGGGTTTGTGGTTAGTTTAGCATTTAGGGTTTAGGATTTAGGGTTTATGGTTTTTAAGGTTTAGGGTTAGGGTTTAGGGTTTAGGGTTAGTTTAGGGTTTAGGGTTTTAGGATTTTGGTTTTAGGGTTTATGGCTTAGGTTTAAGGTTAGGGTTTAGAGTTTAGGGTTTAAGATTTAGGGTTTAAGGTTGTAAGTTCAGGATTAGGTTTAGGGTTTAGGGTTTGGGATTAGGATTTAGGGTTTAGGGTTTAGGTGTTTTTTTTAAAATAAAAAAAAAAATTGGTAGGTTTATGTTTATTTAGTTTTTTATTTATTAATTTTAGTTTATTTTATTTTTTACTTTTATTTAGGTTTATATTTTATTTTTATTTATTTAGGTTTATTTATTTAAATTTATTTATTTTAATTTTTTTTAGGTTTAGGTTTATGTTTTTTTTTAGTTTAGTTTTATTTTTATTTTATTTTTCTCATTTAGGTTTTATTTGTTATTTTTAGGGTTAGGTTTAGGTTTTTATTTTACTTTTTTATGTTTAGGTTTTTGGTTTTTATTTTAAGATTATTTTTAGGATGTATTATATAGTTTAGGTTTAGGTTTATTTTTATTTTATTTAATTTTATTTAGGATTTAGGTTTTATATTTTCTTTATTTTTAGGTTTTATTTTTAGGTTTATTTTTTAGGTTTAGATTTTATTTAGTTTTTATTTTCTTTTTGGTTTAGGTTTAGGTTTAGGTTTAGGTTTTAGTTTAGGTTTTAATTTCATTTTATTTTTTTTATTTTGGTTTTGGTTTTTTTTTTTAGGATTTATTTAGTTCAGGTTTAAGTTTTTAGCTTTTTAGGGTTTAGGGTTTAGCATTTAGGGTTAGTTGAGGGTTTAGGGTTTAGGGTTTAGATTTTAGAGTTTAGGGTTTAAGGTTTGTGATTTAGGGTTTTAGGGTATAGGGTATAGGGTATAGGGTTTTAGGTTTAAGGTTTAGGTTTTAAGTCTAGAGTTTAGGTTTTAGTTTAGGGTTTAGGGTTTTTGGTTTTTTTTAAAATAGAGATCAAATTAAGATTTAATAGTTCTTCATTTTGATTTCATCAACCAAGTAACACACCAAGTTTTCTAAGACACAAGAGACGACATAGAGTAAATTAAAAACCCTAGATAATTAGAACCACTTTTTAACATAAGAGATGACATAGAGTAAATTTAAAGACACAGTTCCATAAGCAGCAAATCGGATCAACCCCGACCTCTCGAGTAGTGGGATCCACCTTCAAATCCCTGATCTCTACCTCCGCCACAACCACGGAACATCCATCGCTCCTCTCGCCTAAATAACCACCACTGCTCTGACCACCGCCTCAATATCCACCAGCACCTCCAGATCCCCCACCGCCACTATGATAACTGCCGCCATCGCCTTCACCTCCATCGCTAGATCTAGACTAAGCTTGGTTGATAGTGTTGTTCCTGCCATCAAAGTTATGCCCATTCTTAGTGTTTAGGTTTAGGTTAAGGTTTATTAGGTTTTAGGGTTTAGATTTATTTTTTAATTTATTTAGTTACTTTAGTTTTAGCTTTAGGGTTAGGGTTTAGGGTTTAAGCTTTAGGATTTATGGTTTAGGGTTCAAGGCTTTATGCTTTTAGGTTTTAAGGTTTATGATTAAGGTTTAGGGTTTAGGTTATAGGGTTTAGAGTTTTGGGTTTTTTATGGTTTAGGGTTTAGGAATTTTTTTTGGGTTTAGGGTTTCAAATTTAATGTTTAGGGTTTTTTTTTAAATTAAGTATACTAGTAGGTTTAGGTTTATTTAGTTTACTTAGTTTAATTTTTATTTTTTATTTTTATTTTTATTTAGTTTAGTTTATTTATTTTAAGTATATTTATTTTTGTTTAGGTTTTTTATTTTAGTTTATTTTTAGGTTTAGGTTTCGATTTAGTTTTATTTTTTAGGTTTAGGTTTAATTTTTTTTAGGTTTATGTTTTTATTTTACTTTTTTAGGCTTAGGTTTTAGGTTTTTATTTTAGTTTCATTTTTTACATTTTATATTTTAGTTTCGGTTTAGGTTTATTTTTAGTTTATTTGATTTTATTTAGTTTAGGTTTAAGTATAGGTTTAGTTTATTTCAGGTTTAGGTTTAGGTTTTATTTATTTTAGTTTAATTTATTTTAGTTTAGGTTTAGGTTTATTTTTTTGTTTATTTTATTTTTATTTTAGGTTAGGTTTTTTTTTAGTTTAAGGTTTAGGATTTACTTTTTATTTATTTTTAGACTTTATTTTTAGGTTTATTTTTTAGGTTCAGGCTTGAATTTAGTTTATTTTTATTTTATTCTAGGTTTATTTTATTTATATTTGTGTTTACTTTTCATCTTATTAAGGTTTTTTCTTCTTAGGTTTATTTTACTTTTTAGTTTAGTTTAGGTTTTTCTTTACTTTATTTTAGTTTATTTTTATTTTTTTTATTTTATGTTTAGGTTTTGGATTAGGTTTTAGTTTAAGTTTTTATTTTATTTTATTTACTTTTTAATTTTATTTAGGTTTAGGTTTTATTTATTTATTTTTTTTAGGTTTTATTTACTTTATGTTTAAGTTTTTAGGTTTTTAGGGTTTAGGGTTTATGGTTTTGGGTTTTACGATTTAGGTTTTAAGGTTTAAGGTTTAGGGTTAGGGTTCAGGGTTTAGGGTTTAGGTTTTAGTGTTTAGGCTTTAGGGTTTAGGGTTGTTAGGGCTTTGGGTTTTGGGTTATCTTATAGTTTAGTGATAGTTTAGGGTTTAAGGTTTAGGGTTACAGTTTATGGTTTAGGGATTTGGGTATTAGGTAAGTTAGGGGTTTGGGGTTTTTTAAGGTTTATGATTTAGGGTGGTATGTTTAGGATTTAGGGTTTAAGGTTAGTATTAGGGTTTAGGGTTTAAGGTTTTTTTTTCAAAAAAGAAAAAAATTAAGTAACTTAGTAGGTTTAGGTTTATTTAATTATTTAGTTTATTTTTTATTTATTTTATTTTTTATTTTTCAATAAAGTTTATTTTTTATTTTTATTTAGTTTGGTTTATTTATTTTAGGTTTATTTATTTTAGTTTAGTTTTTTTATTTTAGTTTATTTTTTATGTTTATTTTTTAGTTTAGTTTTATTTTGATTTTATTTTTTAGGTTTAGGTTTTATTTTCTATTTTGATGTTTAGGTTTAGGTTTTTATTTTATTTTTTAGGTTTTGGTTTTAGGTTTTTATTTTAGGCTAAATTTTAAGTTTAATTTTTTAGTTTAGTTTTACGTTTATTTTATTTTATTTAGTTTTAAGTTTAGTGTATTTTAGGTTTAGGTTAAGGTTTTATTTATTTTAGTTTAGTTTATTTTAATATATCTTAAGATTTATTTTAGTTTTTTTTTTATTTTTATTTTAGGTTTAGTTTTTATTTTTAGTATAGGATTTGGGTTTTATTTTTATATTTATTTTTATGATTAGGATTTTATTTAGTTTTTATTTTATTATATCTTAAGTTTAATTTCTTTTCATTTTATGTTGATTTTAATTTTTTTTAGGTTTTTTATTTTTAGGTTTATTTAATTTTATAGTTTAGTTTAGGTTTTTATTTATTTTATTTTAGTTTAGTTTTAATTCTTTTATTTCATTTTATTTTTATGTTTAGGTTTAGGTTTTTATATTATTTTACTTTTTATTTTATTAAGGTTTAAGTTTATTTATTTATTTTATTTTTAGGTTTTATTTAGTTTAGGTTTAGGTTTTTAGGATTTTAGGTTTAGGGTTTAGGGTTGTAGATTTTAGGGCTTAAGTAAGGTTTAGTTTATTTATTTATTTATTTTAGTTTATTTTGTATTTTAAATTTTTATTTAGATTTATTTTGATTTTTATTTAGTTTAGTTTATTTATTTTAGGTTTATTTATTTTAGTTTGTTTTTTAGGTTTAGGTTTAGGTTTAGGTTTATTTTTTAGTTTAGTTTTATTTTTTAGGTTTAGGTTTTATTTATTATTTGTAGGTTTAGTTTTAGGTTTATATTTTAAATTTTTAGGTTTAGGTTTTAGGTTTTTATTTAAGTTTTTTTTAAGGTATTATTTTTTAGTTTATGTTTAGGTTTATTTTTAGTTTATTTTTTTTTATTTTGTTTAGGTCTAGGTTTAGGTTTATTTTTATTTTTTTGTAGTTTAGGTTTTAGTTTTATTTTTTTTGGTTTAGTTTATCTTAGTTTAGGTTTAGGTTAATATTATTGTTATTTTTTGTTTAGGTTTTTATTTTATTTTATTTTAGGTTTCAAGTTTTCTTTTTTATTTACTTTTAGGTTCATTTTTTAGGTTTAGGTTTTTATTTAGTTTTTATTTTATTTAGGTTTTTTATTTATTTTTGTTTAGTTTAGGTTTTTATTTATTTTATTTTAGAATAGTCTTTAATTTTTATTTTATTTTCTTTTTAGCTTTAGGTTTAGGTTTAGGTTTTAGTTTATGTTTTTATTTTATTTTATTTTATTTTTGTTTAGGTTTTTTATTTATTTTCTTTTAATGTTTTATTTAGTTTAGGTTTAGGTTTTTAGCTTTTTAGGGTTTAGGGTTTTGGTTTTAGGTTTTCATTTTAGGTTTATTTTTAGTTTTTATTTTTTAGTTTAGGTTTAGGTTTACTTTTAGTTTATTTTATTTTATTTAGTTTAGGATTTTGGTATGATTTATTTTAGGTTTAGGTTTTAATTATTTTAGTTTAGTTTATTTTAGTTTATGTTTAGGTTTATTTTATTTTATTTATTTTATTTTTATTTTGGGTTTAGTTTTTATTTTTAGTTTAGGGTTTGGGTTTTGTTTTTAGTTATTTCTAGGTTTTATTTTTTGATTTATCTTTTAGGTTTAGTTTTTTATTTAGTTTTATTTTGTTTTATTTTAAGTTCATTTTTTATTTATTTTACATTTAGTTTTAAATATATTTAGGTTTCATTATTCTTAGGTTTATTTTTTTTAGTTTAGTTTTGGGTTTTATTTATTTTATTTTAGATTATTTTTATTAGGTTATTTTATTTTATTTTTAAATTTAGGTTTAGGTTTTTGTTTAGCTTTTTATTTTATTTTATTTTTTTATTTTATTTAGATTTAGCTTTTTAATTTTTTTATTTTTCGGTTTTATTTAGTTTAGGTTTAGGTTTTTAAGGTTTAGTGTTTACGATTTAAGGTTTAGGGTTTTAGGGTTTAGGGTTTCAGATTTAGAGTTTAGTGTTTAGGCTTTAGGGTTTAGGGTTTTTAAGGTTTAGGGTTTAGAGTTTGCTTAGGGTTTAGGCTTAGTTTAAGGTTTAGGGTTTAGGGTTTTTAGGGTTTAGGGTTTATGGTTTAGGGTTTATGATTTAAGGTTAGGGATAGGGTTTAGGGTTTAGGCTTTAGGGTTTAAAGTTAGTTTAAGATTTAGGGTTTAGGGTTGTAGGTTTAGGGTTCAGGGTTTAGGGTTAGTTTTAGGGTTTTGGGTTTTGTATTTAGAATTCAGGGTTCTAGGTTTAAGGTTTTTGGGTTTTCTTCAAAAAATAAGTAAACAAATAGGTTTAGGTTATTTTTTAGTTTATTTTTTATTTATGATAGTTTATTTTATTTTTTATTTTTATTTAGGGTTTATGGTTGAGGGCTAGGGTTTAAAATTTAGGGTTTAGGGTTTAAGCTTTACTATTTAGTCTTTAGGGTTTAGGGTTTTGAGGGTTTAGGGTTTAGAGCTATAGGGGGTTTAGGGTTAGTTTAGTGTTAGGGTTTAGGGTTTAGGTTAGTTTAAGGTTTAGTGTTTGGGGTTTAGGGTTTATGGTTTTTTAGTGTTTAGGGTATATGGTTTAGGGTTTAGGGTTAGGGTTTAGGGTTTAAGGTGTAGGGTTTTTTAGGGTTTAGCATTTAGGGTGAAGGATTTATCTTAGGTTTAGGGTTTTTAGTTTATTTAAGTTTTTTTAGGTTAAGTGGAAAGTTTAGGTTTATTTAGTTTATTTAGGTTTTTTTAGTTTATTTTTCATTTTTACTTATCTTAGTTAATTTTTTAGGTTTAGGTTGAAATTTATGTTTATTTTTTAGTTTATCTTTATTTTTATTTTATTTTTTAGGTTTAGGTTTTGGTTTTTATTTTATTTTTTTAGGTTTAAGATTTAGGTTTTTATTTTAGGTTTATTTTTTGGTATTATTTTTTAGTTTAGGTTTAGGTTTATTTTTAGTTTATTTTATTTTATTTAGTTGAGGGTTTAGGTTTAGGTTTTATTTATTTTAGTTTGGTTTTTTTATTTAGGTTTAGGTTTATTTTATTTTATTATTTTAGGTTTAGGCTTTTTTTTAGTTTAAGATTTAGGTTTTATTTCTTCGTTTATTTTTAGGTTTGTTTTTTAGGTTTTGGATTGTATTTTGTTTTTATTTTATTTTATTTTAGGTTTATTTTTATTTTTGATTTAGTTTTTATTTTATTTAGTTTTTACTTTGAGGTTTTTTTTATTTTATAGTTTAGTTTAGGTTTTTATTTAATTTATTTTAGTTTAGTTTTATTTTTTATTTTATTTTAATTTAGGTTTAGGTTTAGGTTTAGGTTTAGGTTTTGGTTTTAGTTTAGGTTTTTATTTCATTTTATTTTTTTATTTTATTTATAGTTAGGCTTTTTTATTTATTTTATTTTTAGGTTTTATTTAGTTTAGATTTAGGTTTTTAGGTTTTTAGGGTTTAGGGATTGGGGTTTAGGGTTTAGAGTTTAGGGTTTGGGGTTTTTGGTTTTGGGTTTAGGGTTGTAGGTTTTAGGGTTTAGGGTTTAGGGTCTAGGGTTGTAAGTTTAGTGTTTAGGGTTTAAGGTTTATGGTTAATATTAGGGTTTATGATTTAAGTTTTTTTAAAAAAAAAAATTAAGTAAACTAGTAGGTTTAGATTTATTTAATTTAATTAGTTATTTTTATTTAAATCTACTTTTTATTTTTATTTAATTTAGTTTATTTATTTTAGATTTATTTATTTTAGTTTAGGTTTTTTATTTTAGTTTATTTTTTAGGTTTAGGTTTAGGTTTGTTTTTAGTTGAGTTTAATTTTTATTTTATTTTTTAGTTTTAGGTTTTTAGGTTTTTAGGTTTTTAGGGTTTAGGGTTTAAGGTTTAGGGTTTAGGGTTCAGGGTTTTAGGGTTTAAGGTTTATGGTTTAGGGTTAGGGTTTACGATTTAGGGTTTAGGGTTTAGTGTTTAGGCTTTAAGGTTTAAGGTTTATGGTTCAGGGTATAGGGTTTAGTTTAGGGTTTAGGGTTTTGAGTTTAGGGTTAGATTTAAGGTTTTGGGTTTAGGGTTAGGGTTTACTTTATTTTATTTTATTTTATTTTTTATTTTTAGGGCTTAAGGTTTATTGTTTAGGATATAGGTTTTTGGTTTAGGGTTCAGGTTTTAGTTTAGGTTTATTTTTAAATTAAGTAAACTGGTAGATTTAAGTTTTCTTCAATTATTTTTTATTATTTTAGTTTATTATTATTATTATTATTATTATTATTATTATTATTATTTTTATTTAAGTTTATTTTTATTTTTATTTAGTTTATTTTATTTATTTTAGGTTTATTTATTTTAGTTTAGGTTTTTTATTTTAGTTTATTTTTTAGGTTTAAGTTTAGGTTTATATTTATTTTTTAGTTTAGTTTTATTTTTATTTTTTATTTAGGTTTAGGTTTTGGTTTTTATTTTATTTTTTAGGTTTAGGTTTTAGGTTTTTATTTTAGGTTTATTTTTAGTTAATTTTTTTAGTTTAGGTTTAGGTTTATTTCTAATTTATTTTATTTTATTTAGTTTAGGGTTTAGGTTTAGTTTATTTTAGGTTTAGGCTTTGGTTTTATTTATTTAGTTTAGTTTATTTTAGTTTAGGTTTAGGTTTATTTTATTTTTTTAATTTTAGGTTTAAGTTTTTTTCTTTTAGCTTAAGGTTTAGGTTTAGGTTTTATTCTAGGTTTTTTTCTAGGTTTAGGTTTTTATTTAGTTTTTATTTTATTTTAATTTATGTTTCATTTATTTTTATTTTTCCTTTAGCTTTTATTTTTAGGTTTATTTTATTTTTAGTTTAGTTTAGGTTTTTATTTCTTTTATTTTAGTTTAGATTTTATTTTATTGTTTTAATTTATTTTTAGGTTTAGGTTTTTGTTTAGTATTTTATTTAATTTTATTTTATTATTTTATTTAGGTTTAGGTTCTTTATTTATTTTATTTTAAGGTATTATTTCTTTTAGCTTTTTTGGGTTTAGGAATTATGGTTTTGGGTTTAGGGTTTAAGGGTTGGGGTTTAGGGTTTAGAGTTTAGGGTTTAGGGTTGTAGGTTTTATGATTTAGGGTTTAGGGTTTAGGGTTTAGGTTTAGGGTACAGGTTTTAATTTACGGTTTATGGTTCTTGTTGTTTTTTTAATTTTTAATGGAGAACAAATTCAGATTCAACATTTCTTTTTTTCGATTTCATCAACCAAGTAACACAACAAGTTTTTTAAGACACAAGTGACGACATAGAAGGTTTTATTATTTCTTTTTTGATTTTATTTTATTTATTTAGTGTTTATGGTTTAAGGTTTTTTAGGGTTTAGGGCATAGAGTTTAGGGTTAGGGTTAGTTTTAGGGTTTAGGGTTTAGGGTTTAGGATTTAGGGTTTAGGGTTCAATGTTTAGGGTTTTCAAAAAAAAATTAAGTAAACCGATAGGTTTAGGTTTATTTAGTTTATTTAGTTTGTTTTTTATTTATTTTACTTTATTTTATTATTTATTTTTAGGTTTAGGTTTAGGTTTTTATTTTGTTTTTTTAGGTTTAGGTTTTAGGTTTTTTTAGGTTTATTTTTAATATTTATTTTTTAGTTTAGGTTTGGTTTATGTTTAGTTTATTTTACTTTATTTAGTTTAGGGTTTTGGTTTAGTTTATTTTAGGGTTTTTTTATTTTAGGTTTTTTTTATTTTCATTTAGTTTTATTTTATTTTGTTTATTTTTTTATTTTAGATTTAAGTTTTTTTTAGTTTAAGGTTTTTTTATTTTTAGGTTTAACCTTTTAGGGTTATGTTTTTATTTTATTTTATTTTAGTTTTATTTTATTTTTATTTTACATTTAGTTTTTATTTTATTTAGGTTTTTTATTATTAGATTTATTTTTTTAGTTTAGTTTAGGTTTTTATTTATTTTATTTTATTTTATTTCTACTAGTTTATTTTATTTTACTATTTAATTTAGTTTAAGTTTTAATTTAGGTTTTAATTTTATTTTATTATTTTATTTTATCTTGGTTTAGTTTTATTTAGTTTAGGTTTAAGATTTTAGCTTTTTAGGGTTTAGGGTTTTAGGTTTTGGATATAAGGTTAGTAGGGTGGGTTATAGAGTGTGTTTGTGGGTTTAATGTTTAGGATTTAGCAGAGCTTTTAGGTTTAGGGTTTAGGAAGCTTAGGGTTTAGGGTTTAGAGTCTAGGATCAGAGTTAGGCCTCAGGAGCTTGGGCCTAACATATTCAGTGGGGTCAGGGTGGCCTGTGGGTTTTAGTTTAGACTTTGGCCTGACTAGATGAGGTCTAGAGTTTGGTTAGGTTTAGGTTAGGTAGTTTAGGGTCTTGATTTAGTTTAGTAGTTTAGGGTTTAAATTTAGGTTTAGGGTTTAGCCCAAGATTTAGAGGCCCAGGTCAGTTGGGTATGTTTAGGGTTCAGTTTAAGATTGGGCTTTAGGGTTTGGCCCAGGTTTAGGATTTAAGTTAGGGCCTTTGGCCCAGGTTTAGTGTTGTGGTTGGGTTTTAGTGGTACAGGTTTGGGTAGTAAGTTTATGGTCATTTTTTGGGTTTAGTTTTAAGGTTTAGGGTCTTGGGTTTAAGGAGAGGTTTAGGGTTTTAGTTAGTTTAGGTTCTGGTTTAGGTTGTTAGTTTTATTTTATTTTGTAGTTTAGGGTTTGGGTTTTTTAGCATTAGAGTTTTGGGTTTGGTTTTAGGGTTTGGGTTTAGCATGATTTAGGGTCACATTTAATTTAGGGTTTTTAAGTTAAGCAAAAAAAAGTAGTTTATGTTTATTTAGTTTATTTAGTTTATTTAGTTTATTTTTAATTTATTTTACTTTATTTTGTTATTTATTTTTACTTTTAGGTTTAAGTTTATATTTTTTTTTAGGTTTAGGTTTTAGGTTTTCATTTTATGTTTATTTCAAGGTTTATTTTTAGTTTATTTTATTTTATTTAGTTTAGGGTTTAGGTTTAGTTTATTTTAGGTTTACATTTAGGTTTTATTTATTTTAGTTTAGTTTTTTTTTAGGTTTTAGGTTTTTTTTTATTTTAAGGTTTATTTTTTAGGTTTAGATTTTTATTTAATTTTTATTTTATTTTATTTTAGGTTTATTTTATTTGTATTTTAAGTTTAGTTTTTTATTTTATTTAGGTTTTTTATTCTTAGATTTATCTTATTTTTTAGTTTAATTTAGGTTATTATTTATTTTAGTTTAGTTTATTTACACTAGTTTATTTTATTTTTAGGTTTAGGTTTAGGTTTTAGTTTAGGTTTTAATTTTATTTTATTAATTTATTTTATTTAGGTTTAGGTTTTATTTAGTTTACGTTCAAGTTTTTTGGTTTTTAAGGTTTAAGGTTTTGGGTTTTGGGTATAAGGTTTTGGGTTTTAGGGGTTTATGGTGTTATGATTTAGGGCTTAGGGTTAGGGTTTAGGGTTTAGGGTTTAGTGTTTAGTGTTTAGGATTTTGGTGGCCCAGTGTTTAGGGTAGGGTAGGGTCATCCTGGTTAGTGTCAGTTGGGCTCAGCTTTAGGGTTGGTTCCCAGGGTTTGTTTAGCCAGGGTTGTGTTTCTGTGAGTTTAGAGTTTAGGGTCAGTCAGCCAGGTTTAGGCTCATGATTTAAAGTTTAGGGCCCAGGGCAGCACAAGATTTAGTGGTATATTTTATGGCCCAGACCCTCAGCCCGTCACTGGGTCATTGGTGGCTCAGGGTCTAGGTCATGGGTGGCCTAGGTGGCCCAGGGTCTGGGTTTATAATTGGCCCAGATTTTGGTCAGGTTTAGGGTTTAGGTGGTTTAGGGTTTAAGATTTGGGAGTTTAAGGCCAGTCAGAAAGGTGTGGCTCAGTGGTGTGGTCTTACTTTATGGCTCAGTGTCAGTTTAGTGGTAAGGCCCAGGTTTAAAGTTTAGGGTTTACAGGTCAAGTAGGGTTTATTAGAGAGTGTGGTTTGGTTTGAGTTTAGGATTTAGGGGAGTGAGGGTTTAGGGTAGGTTTTAAGATTGTTAGGTTCTGGTCAGGGTTTAGGTCAGGATTTTTATTTTATTTTATTTTTTATTTTATTTAATTTTATTTAGTGTTTAGGGTTTAGGGTTTCTTAGGGTTTAGGGTTTAGAGTTTAGGGTTTAGGGTTAGTTTTAGGGTTTAGGGTTTAGGAATTAGCATTTAGGGTTTAGGGTTTACGGTTTAGTGTTTAGAGTTTTTTTCTTAAAAAAAAAAGTAAACTCGAAGGGTTAGTTTTATTTAATTTTTTAGTTTATTTTTTTATTTATTTTAATTTATTTTATTTTTATTTTTATTTATTTTAGTTTATTTATTTTAGTTTTATTTATTTTAGTTTAGTTTTTCTATTTTAGTTTATTTTTTAGGTTTAAGTTTAGGTTTAGGTTTATTTTTTAGTTTAGGTTTATTTTTATTTTATTTATATGGTTTATGTTTTATTTTTTATTTTTAGGTTTATATTTAGGTTTATATTTTCTTTTTTTTAGGTTTAGGTTTTAGGTTTTTATTTTAGGTATAATTTAAAGTTTTATTTTTTTAATTTAGGTTTAGGTTTATTTTTAGTTTAGTTTAATTTATTTAGTTTAGGTTTACATTTAGGTTTAGTTTATTTTAAGTTTAGGTTTAGGTTTTATTTAATTTAGTTTAGTTTATTTTAGTGTATGTTTAAGTTTATTTTTTTTATTAATGGTTTAGGTTTTTTTTTTAGTTTAGGTTTTAGGTTTTTTTTTTTTACTTTAGGGTTTAGGATTTTTGGTTTTTTTTAAACAGAGAACAAATTCATATTCAAAATTTCTTCTTTTCTATTTCATCAACCAAGTAACACACCAAGTTTTTTAAGACACAAGTGATGACATAGATCAAAAATGATCACGCATAGAGAAAATCAAAAACCCTAGATAACTAGAACCGTCTCAACTGTAAAGAAATATTTCCATAAGAAGCAGATCGAATCATCCGTTCTTTAGTTTCCCCAGTTCCCAACAGAACTACCCTAGCCTCTCGACTAGCAGGAACCACCACTATATTCTCGATATCTCCCTCAGCCACCACCATGGCTTTAACCTCCTTCGTTCCTCCCGCCTTCATATCCACCAGCACCTCCAGATCCCCCACAACCATTGCAATAACGACTGCCTCTGCCTTCACCTCCACATACAGATCTAGACTGAGCCTGGTTGACAGTGATGTTCCTGCCATCGAGGTTCTGCCAATTCTTAGGATTTTGGTTTATATTTAGGTTTATTAGGTTTTAGAGTTTAGATTTATTTTTTAATTTATTTAGTTACTTTAGGTTTAGGTTTAGGGTTGGATGTTTAGGGTTTAGGGTTTTGGGTTAGGATTTATGGTTTATGGTTTAGGGTTAGGATTTAGGGTTCAGGGTTTAGGGTTTAGGGTTTTAGGGATTATGCTTTTCTGTGGTTTGGTTTGGTTAGAGTTTAGGGTTTAGGGTTATAAGTTTACTACAGGTTAATGGTTATAGTTTAATGTTTAGGGTTTTAGGGTTTAGGATTTAGAGTTTAAGTTTTTTTTTTAAATTAAGTAAACCGATAGGTTTAGGTTTATTTAGTATATTTAGTTTATTTTTTATTTATTTTGGTTTACTTCATCTTTTATTTTTATTTAGATTTATTGTTTAGTTTTATTTAGTTTATTTTATTTATTTTAGGTTAATTTATTTTAGTTTAAGTTTTCTATTTTAAATTATTTTTTAGGTTTATGTTTAGGTTTAGGTTTAGGTTTATTTTTTAGTTGATTTTTATTTTTATTTTAGTTTTTAGGTTTAGGTTTTATTTTTTATTTTTAGGTTTAGGTTTTGATTTTTACTTTATATTTTCAGGTTTAAGTTTTAGGTTTTTATTTTAGTTTTATTTTTACATTTTATTTTTTTAGTTTATGTTTAGGTTTAATTTTAGTTTTATTTTATTTTATTTAGTTTAGGTTTAGTTAATTTTAAGTCTAGGTTTAGGTTTTATTTAGTTTAGTTTGGTTTATTTTAGTTTAGGTTTAGGTTTATTTTATTTATATTTTAAGTTTAGGTTTTTTTCTTAGTTTAAAGTTTAGGTTTTATTTGTTATTTATTTTTAAGTTTTATTTTAAGTTTTATGTTTAAGTTTACATTTAGTTTTATTTATTTTATTTTAAGTTTATATTTATTTTATTTTACATTTAGTTTTTATTTTATTTAGGTTTTTTATCCTGTGATTATTTTATTTTATTTTCATTTTTTATTTTATTTTATTTTATTTTATTTTGAGGTTTAGGTTTAGGTTTTAGTTTAAGTTTTTTATTTTATTTTATTTGTTTATTTTCTTTTGGTTTAGCTTATTTATTAATTTTATTTTAAGGTTTTATTTAGTTTATGCTTAGGTTTTTAGATTTTTAGGGTTTAGGGAATAGAGTTTATGGTTTAAGGTTTAGGGTTTACAGTTTTAAGGTTTAAGGTTTTGGGGTTTAGGGTTTAGGGTTTTAGGGTTTAGGGTTTAGCGTTAGGGTTTAGGGTTTAGGGTTTAGGGTTTAGTGTCTAAGCTTTAGGGTTTCAAGTTTTTAGGTTTTGGGTTTAGTTTTTAGGGTTTTGGGTTTTAGGTTAATTTGAGTTTAGGGTTTAAGGTTTCACAGTTTAGGGTTTACTTTAAGGTTAAAGTTAAGTTTAGGTTTAGAGTTTAGGGAGGTTTATAGTTTAGAGCTTAGGGTTTATGATTTAGGGATGATTTGGAGTTATAGGATTCTGATTTAGGTTTAATGTTTAATGTAAAATACGATTATGATTTAGAATTTAGAGTTTAAACTTTAGAATTATAGTTTTAGTTTAATATTTATAGTTTTGTGCTGCAAGGTTTAAGGTTAATTTAAGTTTAGGTTTACAGTTTTAGGAGTTTAAGGTTAAGTTTAGGGTTTAGTGTTTAAGCTTTAAGGTTTTGAGTTTTTAGGTTTTGGGGTTATGGTTCAGTTTTTAGGGTTTTGGGTTTTTCGGGTTTAGGGTTAAGGGTTTAGGGTTAATTTATAGTTTAGGGTTTAAGCTTTAGGGTTAGGGTTAGGGTTTAGGTTTAGGCTTAAGGTTTTAGTTTAAAGGTTTAGTTAGGAGTTGTAGGTTTGGAGTTTAGTTAGTTTTAGGAGTTTAGGTGTATTCTAATAGGAAGGAGGAGATTTAAATTAGGTTAGGTTTATTTAGTTAGGGAGGTTTAAACTTTAGGAGTTTAGAGGTTTAGGAGGTTTAAGTTTAGGGTTTAGGTTTAGGGTTTAGTTTAGGGTTTAGGTTTAGGTTTAATGTTTAAGGTTAGGGTTGTTGGTTTAGGGTTGTAATTTTAGGGTTTAAGGTTTAGGATTAGCTTTCAGATCTAGGGTTTAGGGTTTATTATTTAGGGTTTAGTGTTTAGGGTTTTTTTTTTAAGAATTGAGTAAACCGAAAGGTTTCGGTTTATTTAATTTATTTTTTAATTATTTTAGTTTATTTTATTTTGATTATCATTTAGCTTTATTTTTAATTTTGTTTAGATTATTTATTTTAGATTTATTTAGTTTAGTTTAAGTTTTTTATTGTAGTTTATTTTTTAAGTTTAGGTTTAGGTTTATGCTTATTTTTTAGTTTAGTTTAATTTTTATTTTATTTTTATAGGTTTAGGTTTTATTTTTAATTTTAAAGTTTAGGTTTAGGTTTTTATTTTATTTTCTTAGGTTTAGGTTTTAGGTTTTTATTTTAGGTTTATTTTTAGGTTTTATTTTTTAGATTAAGTTTAGGTTTATTTTTAGTTTATTTTATTTTATTTAGTTTAGGCTTTCAATTTAGTTTATTTTAGGGTTTAGGGTTTAGGGGTTTAAGGTTTAGGGTTTAGGGTTTTATGTTTTAGGGTTTTAAGGTTTAGGGTTAGGGTTTATGGTTTTGCATTTATTATTTAGGATTTAGGGTTTAAGATTTAGGGTTGTAGGTTTAGGGTTGTAGGTTTAGGGTTTAGGGTTTAGAGATTTTTTTAAAAAAATTAAGTAAACCAGTAGATTTATGTTTAGTTAGTTTAGTTAGTTTATATTTTATTTATTGTAGTTTATTTAATTTTTTATTTTTAGTTATGTTTATTTTTTATTTATATTTTATTTAGTATATTTATTTTAGGTTAATTTATTTTTGTTTAGGTTTTTAATTGTTGTTTATTTTTAAGGTTTAGGTTTAGGTTTACTTTTTTAGATTAGTTTTATTTTTATTTTATTCTTTAGGTTTAGGTTTTATTTTTTATTTTAAAGTTTAGGTTTAGGTTTTCATTTTATTTTTTTAGGTTTAGCTTTTAGGTTTTTATTTTAGGTTTATTTTAGGGTTTTAATTTTTAGTTTAAGTTTATTTTTAGTTTATTTTACTTTATTTAGTTTAGGGTTTAGGTTTAGTTTATTTTAGGTTTTGGTTTAGGTTTTATTTATTTTTATTTTACTTTTGGTTTAGGTTTATTTTATTTTGTTTATTTTAAGTTTAGGTTTATTTTTTTATAGTTTAGGATATATGTTCATTTTTATTTATTTTTAGTTTTTTATTTTTAAGCTTATTTTTTAGTTTTAGTTTTTTATTTATTTTTTATTTTATTTTATTTTAGGTTTATTTTATTTTTATTTACACTTGGGTTTTATTTTATTTAGGTTTTTTATTTTTATGTTTATTTTATCTTTTAGTTTAGTTTAGATTTTTATTAATTTTATTTTAGTTTAGTTTTTATTTTTAGGTTTAAGTTTAGGTTTTAGTTTAGGTTCTTAGTTTATTTTATTTTATTGAGGTTTAGGTTTTGTTTATTTATTTAATTTTTTGGTTTTAATTAGTTTACGTTTAGGTTTTTAGGGTTTAGGGTTTAGGGTTTAGGTTTTAGGGTTAGGGTTTAAGGTTTAGGGTTTAGGGTTTTTGTGTTTAGGGTATAGGGTATAAGGTATAGGGTTTAGGGTTGTCGGCCTAGGGTTTATGGTTAATTTTAAAGTTTAGTGTTTACGGTTAGGATTTTTTTAAAAACTTATTTAGGGTTTAGGTTTATTTTTTAGGTTTATTTTTTAGGTTTAGGTTTTTATTTAGATTTTATTTTATTTTAGGTTTATTTTTTATTTTACATTTAGTTTTTATTTTATTTAGGTTTCTTATTCTTAGGTTTAAGTTTAGGTTTTTATTTTATTTAGGTTTAGGATTTATTTATTTATTTTATTTTTAGGTCATATTTAGTTTAGGTTTTAAGGTTTTTATGAGTTAGTGTTTATGGTTTAGGTTTTAAAGTTTAGGATTTAGGGTTTTAGGGTTTAGGGTTTAGGGTTAGGGTTTAAAGTTTAGGGTTTAGGGTTTAGTGTTTAGACTTTGAGGTTTAGGGTTTTAAGTTTTAAGGTTTAGGATTTTTTTAACTAAAAGGATTAAGGGTTTAGTTAGTTTAGTTAGTTTATTTTAGTTATTGTTATTAGGTTTTAGTTCTATTATGTTTATTAGTTAGCTAATTTGTTTATTTAGGGTTTAAGTTTATTAGATTAGTTTATTATTATTATTATTATTATTATTATTATTATTATTATTATTATTATTATTATTATCTTAGTTATTAGTTTTTATTTTGGGGTTTATTTGGTTTTAAGTTTAGTGTTTAATTAGGTTTTTAGTTTAGTTATTGTTTGGTTATTAGTTTAGGGTTTATTTTTAGTTTTGTGCTTTTTTATTTATTAGTTTATTATTTATTTTTAGTTTAGTTATTTTTTTTTTTTTAGGTTTATTTTCTTGATTTAGATTTTTATTTAGTTTTTATTTTATTTTATTGTAGGTTTAATTTTTTTTATTTTTCATTTAGCTTTGGTTTTTAGGTTTATTTTATTTTTAGTTTAGTTTAGGTTTTTATTTCTATTATTTTAGTTTTATTTTACTTTTAGGTTTAGGATTTAGTTTAGGATTTTATTTCATTTTATTTTATTATTTTATTTAGGTTTAGGTTTTTTCTTTATTTTATTTTTACGTTTTATTTAGTTTAGGTTTTTTGGGTTTAGGGGTTATGGTTTAGGGTTTAGGGTTTAGGGGTTAGGGTTTAGGGTTTAGGGTTGTAGGTTTTACGATTTAGGGTTTAGGGTTTAGGGTTTAAGGTTTAGGTTTTAGGTTTAGGGCTCAGGTTTTAGTTTAGGGTTTAGGGCTTTTGGTTTTTTTTTGTTTTTAACAGAGAACAAATTCAGATTCAACATTTCTTTTTTTCATTTTCATCAACCAAATAACACATCAGGTTTTCTAAGACATAAGCGATGACCTAGATAAAAAATGAGCACACATAGAACAAATCAAAAACCCTAGATAATTAGAAATGTGTCTACTATAAAGACACAGTTCCATAAGTAATAGATCGGATCGGCCGTTCTTCAATTTCTCCAGTTCCCGTCAGAACCACCTCGGCCTCTCGAGTAGCATGATCCACCATCATATATCCGGTCTCTACTTCTGCCACCACCACGGATGTAACCTCCGTCGTTCCTCCCACCTCCATAACCACCACTGTTCCGACCACCACCTCCATATCCACCAACACCTCTAGATACCCCACCACCATTATGATAAATGTCATTTCCACCTTTACCTCCACTGTTAGTTCTAGATAGAGCCTGGTTGACGGTGATGTTCATACCGTCAAGGTTCTACCCAATCATAGGGTTTATGTTTATTAAGTTTTAGGGTTTATGTTTATTTTTTAACTTATTTAATTACTTTAGGTTTAGGTTTAAGGTTTAAGATTTAGGGTTTGGGTTTTGGGTTTAGGGTTTAGGGTTTAGGGTTTAGGGTTTAGGGTTTAGGGTTTAGGGTTTAGGGTTTAGAGTTTAGGGTTTTAGCATTTTAGGGATTAAGGTTTAAAGTGTAGGGTTTGGGGTTTTAGGATTTTGGATTTATGGTTTAGTGTTGTAGGTTTAGGGTTTAGGGTATAGGGTTAGTTTTAGGGTTTATGGTTTAGGTTTTAGTTTTAGAGTTCAGGTTTTAGTTTAGGGTTTAGGGTTTTTTATTTTATATTTTTATTAGAGAACAAATTCATATTCAACATTTCTATTTTTCTATTTCGTCAACCAAGTAACACAGCAAGTTCTCTAAGACACAAGTGATGGCATAGATAAAAAAGCATACATAGAGCAAATCAAAAACCCTAAATAACTAGAACTATCTTTAATGTAAAGACACTATTCCATAAGCAACAGATCAGATTGACCGTTCTTCAGTTTCTTTAGTTCCCATCAGAACTACCCTGGCCTCTCGAGTACCAGGATCCACCATCGTATCCCCGATCTCTCACGCCACCACGCTTTGTAACCTCAGTGCTCATACGCCTCCATAACCACCACTATTGACCACCAACTCCATATCCACGGCATCCAGATCCCCACCACCATTGATCGCCCCATCCACCTTAGCCTTGATAAATCTAGGCGGGCACGGTTGTGGAGATGTTCTAGCCATCAGTTACTTCTTAGGGTTTAGGTTTATTTATTAATTTATTTAGCTACTTTAGGTTTAGGTTTAGGGTTAGGGTTTAGGGTTTTAGTTTAGGGTTTTATGTTTAGGGTTTAGAGTTTAGGGTTTAGGGTTTAGGGTATTTTAGGATTTAGGATTTAGGGTTATAAGTTTAGTGTTTTAGGTTTAAGGTTTAGGGTTTATGGTTAGTTTTACAGTTTAGGATTTAGGGTTTAGGGTTTTTTTTTAGATTAAGTAAACTAGTGGGTTTAGGTTAATTTAGTTTACTTATTTTTTTAATTTTAGTTTATTTTGTTTTTTTATCTAGGTTTATTTTTTATTTTTATTTAGTTTAGTTAATTTATTTTAGGTTTATTTATTTTAGTTTGGGTTTTTTAATTAATTTATTTTTTAGGTTTAGGTTTAGGTTTTGGTTTATTTATTAGTAAAGTTTTATTTTAATTTTAATTTTTAGGATTAGGTTTTTAGGTTTCTAGGGTTTAGGGTTTAGGGTTGTAGGGCTTAGGATTTCAAGTTTTAGGTCTTATGGTTAGGGTTTAGGGTTTACTGTTTATGCTTTAAGGTTTAGGGTTAGGGTTTTTTATTTATTTTTTATTTTTTATTTTTAGGGTTTTTGGTTTTGGGTATTAGGAGTAGGGTATCGGTTTTAGTTTAGGATTTATGGATTTTGGTTTATTTTTATTTTTTAATAGAGAACAAATTCAGATTCAACATTACTTCTTTTCGAATTCATCAACCAAGTAACACAGTATTCTAAGACACTTGACATAAATAAAAAATATGCATGAATAGAGCAAATCTAAAACCCTAGATAACTAGAACCATCTCTAATGTAAAGAAATAGTTCCATAAGCAGCAGAACCACTATCATAACCATCGGTCGTACTTCAGTTTCTCCACTTGCCATTAAAACCACTCCGTCCTCTTGTTTAGCGAGATCCACCATCATATCCCCAATCTCGCCCTCCACAGGCAGGCCTCCATCACTCCCTCACATCCTTGTGACCTGCTCGACCACCACCTCCATATCCACCGGCACCTCAGGATCCCCACCACTATAATAGCCCTCTACCATGCCTCCCTTTGAGATCTTAGGCACGGTTGAAGGTGATTTTCTTTCTCAAGGTTACAATTCTTAGGGTTTAAGTTTAGGTTTTAGGTTTTTTAGGTTTTATGGTTTAGGTTTATTTTTTTATTTATTTAGTAACTTTAGGTTTAGGCTTAGGGTTTAGGATTTAGGGTTTAACTTTTAGGGTTAGGGTTTAGGGTTAAGGTTTAGGCTTTAGGGTTTAGGGTTTTGGGTTTGGTGTTTAGGGTTTTGGGTATATGGTTTTTTAAGGTTTAGGATTTAGGGTTTTGGGTTTTGGGTTTCGAGTTCTAGGTTTAGGGTTTTTTATTTATTTTAGGGTTTAGGGTCTAAGGTTAGTTTTAAGGTTCATTTCAAAAATTTAAGTAGACCTGTAGGTTAAGGATTATTTAAGTTATTTAGTTTATTTTTTATTTATTTTAGTTTATTTTATTTTTATTTTATTTAGGTTTATTTTTCATTTTAGTTTAAGTTTTTTATTTTAGTTTTTGTTCATGGTTTAGGTTTAGGTTTTTATTTATTTTTCATTTTAGTTTTATTTTCATTTTATTTTATATTTTTAGGTTTAGGTTCAACTTTAGGTTTTATTTTAAGTTTTATTTTAGGGTTTAGGTTTTATTTTCTAGTTTTTTATTTTATTTTAGGTTTAGGTTTTATTTATTTTAGTTTAGTTTATTTTAGTTTAGGCTTTGGGTTATATTATTTTGTTTGTTTTAGGATTACGTTTTCCTTTTAGTTTTGTGTTTAAGTTTTTTTTTGTCTTTTTAGGTATATTTTTTAGGTTTAGTTCTTTATTTAATTTTATTTTAAGTTTAATTTATTTTTATCTTTCATTTAGTTTTATTTTATTTAGGTTTTTTATTTTTAGGTTTATTTTATTTTTTAGTTTAGTTGAGGTTTTTATTAATTTTATTTTAGTTTAGTTTTTATTTTTATTTTATTTTATTTTTAGGTTTAGGTTTAGGTTTTAGTATAGGTTTTTATTTTATTTTATTATTTCATTTAATTTATGTTTAGATATTTTTATTTATTTTATTTTTATGCTTTATTTAGTTTAGGTTTATGTATTCAGGTTTTTAAGGTTTAGGGTTTAGGGTTTTAGGTTTTAGGTTTTAGGTTTTAGTTTTAGGTTTAGGTATAGGGTTTAGAGTTAGATTTTATAGTTTAGGTTTAAGGTTTAGGTTTAGAGTTTAGGGTTTAGGGTTATTAGGTTTAAGGTTTAGGTTTAAAGGATTAGGTTTAGGGTTTAGGATTTAGGAGTATAGGGTTTAGGAGTTTAGGTTTTAGGGATTATTAGGAGTTTTAGGTTAGTTAGGGATTAGGATTAAGTTTAGGTTTAAGGTTTTAGGATCATAGTTTAGAGGTTAGGATTCTTCATTTTGGGTTTGTTTTAGGGTTTAGTGTTTAAGGTAGGAGTTTTTTATTTTTTTACTTATTTTAAATCAAGTTAAATCGTAGGTTTATGTTTATTTTATTTATTTTGGTTTATTCAATTTTAATTTTTATTAAGTTTAGTTTTATTTTAGGTTTATTTATTTTAGCTTAGGTTTTTTATTTTAGTTTAATATTTAGGTTGAAATTTATGTTTATGTTTAGTTTTTAGTTTAGTTTTATTTATATTTTATTTTTTAGGTTTAGGTTTCATTTTTTTATTTTTAGGTTTAAGTTTTGGTTTTTTTAGGTTTAGGTTTTAATTTTTATTTTAGGTTTATTTTTAGGTTTCACTTTTTAGTTTAGGTTTATTTTATTTTTAATTTATTTTATTTTATTTAGTTCAGGTTTTTGTTTAGGTTTTATTTATTTTAGTTTACTTTATTTTAGTTTAGGTTTAGGTTTATTTTATTTTGCTTATTTTATTTTTATTTTAAGTTTAGGGTTTAGGTTTTATTTTTTATTTATTTTTAGGTTTTATTATTAAGTTTATTTTATATGTTTAGGTTTTTATTTAGTCTTTATTTTATTTTATTTTTTTTAGTCTTTAGTTTTTATTTTGTTTTAGGGTTTAGGGTTTAATGTTTAGGGTTTTGGATTTAAGGTTTAAGGTTTTTTTTTAAATTAAGTAAACAATTAAGTTTTGGTTTATTTAGTATATTTAGTTTTTTTATTTATTAGGGTTTAGAGTATAGGGTATAAGGTTTAGGTTTTAGTGTTTAGGGTTTAGGGTTTAGGGTTTAGGGTTTAAGGTTTAGGGCTTCAGATTTTTAGGGTTTAGGATTTAGGTTTAGGTTTCAAGTTTAGGGTTTAGGGTTTTTGGTATTTTTTTAAAATGGGAATAAATTAAGATTCAACATTTCTTCTTTTTGATTTCATCAACCAAGTAACACACCATGTTTTCTATGACACAAATGATAACATAGTTAAATAATGAGAATGCAAAGAGCAAATGAAAAACACTATATAACTATAACCATCTCTACTGTAAAGACACAGATCCATAAGTAGTAAATCAGTCATTTGTGGTTCTCTAGTTCCCATCAGACCACCCACCTCTCAGTAGTGAGATCCACCATCATATCGCTGATCTCTCCCTCCGCCACCAGCAAGGTTGTAACCTCTATCGCTCCTCCCGCCTCCATAACCACCACTACTCTGACCACCACCTCCATATCCACTAGTCCCTCAAGATCTCCCACCATTCATTGCGCTTCAGCCTCCGCCTTTCCGCCATAGCTAGGCGAACTGGTTGGCGATGATGTTCCCGCCATCAAAGTTCTGCTCATTCTTAGTGTTTAAGTTTAGGTTTAGGTTTAGGTTTATGAGGTTTTAGGGTTTAGGTTTATTTTTTAATTTATTTAGTTATTTTATGTTTTGGTCTAGGGTTTAGGATTTACGGTTTAGAGTTTAGGGTTTAGGGTTTTTTAGGGTTTAGGGTTATATGTTTAGGGTTTAGAGTTGAAGGTTTAGGATTTAGGGTATAAAGTTTTTTTTTAATTAAGTAAATAGTAGGTTTAGGTTTTTTTAGTTTATTTAGTTTAATTTTAATTTATTTTAGTTTATTTTATTTTTTAATTTATTAAGGTTTATTTATTATTATTCTTTAATTTTATTTATTTATTTTAGGTTTATTTATTTTTAGTTTAGGGTTTTTATTTTAGTTTATTTTTTATGTTTAGGTTTAGGTTTAGGTTTATTTTTTTGTTGAGTTTTATTTTATTTTATTTTTTAGGTTTAGGTTTTAGGTTTTTATTTTAGGTTTAACTTTTTAGTTTAGGTTTAGGTTTATTTTTAGTTTATTTCATTTTATTTAGTTTAGGTTTAAGTTTAGGTTTAGTTTTTTTTTAGATTTTGGTTTAAGTTTTATTTATTTTAGTTTAGGTTTAAGTTTACATTTATTTTATTTATATTTTAAGTTTAAGTTTTTTTATAGTTTAGGGTTTAGGTTTTATTTTTTTATTTATTTTTAGGTTTATTTTTTAAGTTTATTTTTTTACTTAGTTTTTATTTTAAATTTTTAGGTTTATTTTATTTAAATTTTACATTTAGTTATTATTTTATTTAGGTTTTTAATTCTTAGGTTTATTTTATTTTTTAGTTTAACTTATTATTTTATTTATTTATATTTAGTTTATTTTTACTTTTTTATTTTATTTTATTTTTAGGTTTAGGTTTACATTTTAGTTTAGGTTTTAATTTTTTTATTTTATTATTTTATTTAGGTTTAGGTTTAGGTTTTTAAGTTTTTAGGGTTTATGGTTTAGGATTTTATGGCTTAGGGTTTAGGGTTTAAGGTTTTGGGCTTTAGTGTTTAGGGTTTAGGGTTAGGATTTAGGGTTCAGGTTTATGTTTAGTGTTTAGGCTTTAAGGTTTATGGTTTTTAGGGTTTAGGGTTTAGGGTTTAGTTTAGGGTTAGCATAAGGTTTAAGGCTAATTTAGGGTTTGACATTGAGGGTTTAAGCTTTAGGCTTTGGGGTTTAGGGTTTTTATGATTTAGGGTTTAGGGTTTAGGGTTAGTTTAGAGTTGAGGGTTTAGGGTTTTAGGGTATAAGGTTTAGGGTTTAGGGTTTAGGGTTAGGGTAAGGGTTTAGGGTTTAGGGTTTAGGTTTAGGGTTTGGAGTTTAGGAGTTTAAGGTTTAGTTTAAGTTTAGGGTTTATAGTTTAAGGTTTAAGGTTCTTTAGGTTTAGGTTTTATAGTTTAGGGTTTAGTTTAGTAGTTTTTAGTGTTTAAGTTTTAGGTTTAGTGTTTATAGTTTAGGTTTTAGGTTACAATGTTGAGTTAATTTTGAGTTTAGTTTAGGGTTTATGTAAGTTTAGGGTTTAGTGTTAGTTTAAAGTTTAGGGTTTAGGGTTTAGGGTTAGGGTTAGGGTTTAGGGTTTAGGGTTTAAGTGTTAGGGTTTAGGGTTTAGGATTTAGGGTTTAGGATTAAGGGTTTAGTGTTAGTTTAGGGTTTAGGGTTTAGGGTTAGTTTAGGGTTTATGGTTTAGGGTTCAAGGTTGTCGGTTTAGGATTTAGGGTTTAGTATTTAGGGTTTAAAGTTTAGGGTTTAGGGTTTAGGATTTTTTTTAAAATTAAGTAAACAAGTAGGTTTAGGTTTATTGAATTTATTTAGTATATTATTTGTTTATTTAGATTATATTTAATTTTGTATTTTTATGTTGTTTAGTATATTTATGTTAGGTTTATTTATTTTAGTTTATTATTTTGGATTAGGTTTATGTTAATTTTTTAGTTTAGTTTTATTTTTATTTTTATTTTTTTGCTTAATTTTTTTATTTGTTTTTAGGTTTAGGTTTAGGTTTAGGCTTTTATTTATTTTTTTAGGTTTAGGTTTTTATTTTATTTTTTTGGGTTTAGGTTTTAGGTTTTTAGTTAAGGTTTATTTTTAAGTTTTATTTTTTAGTTTAGGGTTAAGTCTATTTTTAGTTTATTTTATTTTATTTATTTTAGGGTTTTGATTTAGTTTATTTTAGGTTTAGGGTTAGGTTTTATTTATTTTAGTATAGGTTTAAGCTTATTTTATTTTGTTTATTTTAGGTTTAGGTTTTTTTTTGTTTAGTTTAAGATTTAGGTTTTATCTTTTATTTATTTTTAGCTTTATTTTTAGGTATAGGCTTTTATTTAGTTTTTATTTTGATTTATTTTAGGTTTATTTTATTTTATTTTCTATTAATTTATTTAGTTTAGGTTTATTTAGTTTAGTTTATTTTATTTATTATTTTATTTATTTTATTTTTATTATTTATATTTATTTATTTAGGTTTAGGTTTTTTTTTTTATTTTATTTTATTTTAAGTTTTTTATTTATTTTATTTTTTATTTTATTTAGTTTAGGTTTTAGTTTTAGGTTTTATGGTTTAGGTTTTAGGGTTTTAGGGTTTAGGGTTTAGGGTTTAGGGTTTAGTTTTTGGTTTAGGGTTTAGGGTTTAGGGTTTTATAGTTTAGGGTTTAAGGTTTAGGGTTTAGGGTCTTAGAGTTTTTGGTTTAGGGTTTAGGATTGTAGGTTTAAGGTTAGGGTTAGTTTTAGAGTTTAGGGTTTAGGGTCAGGGTTTTTTTTATTTTTTTTTATTTTTTTCTATTTAGGGTTTGTGGTTTAGGGTTTACTGTTTAGGGTTTTGGGTTGTTGGTTTAGGGTTAGGTTTAGGGTTTAGGGTTTAGGATTTATGTTTAGGGTTTTTTTAATAGGTTTAGGTTTATCTAGTTTATTTAGTTTATTTAGTTTATTTTTTATTTATTTTAGTTTATTTCATTTTAATTTTTATTTAGGTTTATTTTTTATTTTTATTCATTTAATATATTTATTTTAAGTTTATTTATTTAATTTTAGGTTTTTTATTTTAAATTATTTTGAAGGTTTAGTTTTAGGTTTATATTTATTTTGAAGTTTAGTTTTCTTTTTATTTAAAATTTTTATTTTAAGTTTTATTTTTTATTTTTAGGTTTTGGTTTAGGTTTTAGGTTTTTACTTTTGGTTTATTTTTAGGTTTTATTTTTTAATTTAGGTTTAGGTTTACTTTTAGTGTATTTTATTTTATTTAGTTTAGGGTTTATGTTTAGTATATTTTAGGTTTAGGTTTAGGTTTTTAAGTTGTTATGGTTTAGGGTTTGAGGCTTAGGGTTTAATGTTTAGGGTTTAAGGTTTAGGGTTTAGGGTTTAGGGTTTAGGGTTTAATGTTATAGGCTTTAGGGTTTAGGGATTTAGGGAGGCTTTATGTTTAAGGTTTATGGTTTACGGTTTAGGGTTTTTGGGTTTAGGGTTTAGGGTTTAGGGTTATGGTTTTTTCATTTTTTTAATTTTGTTTATTTTTCAATTTTTTAAAATTAAGTAAACTAAAGGTTTAGGTTTATTTAGTTTATTTTATTTTTATTTAGGTTTACTTTTATTTTTATTTAGTTTAGTTTATTTATTTTACATTTATTTATTTTAGTTTACGATTTTTAGTTTAGTTTATTTTTTAGGTGTAGGTTTAGGTTTAGGTTTGTTTTTTAGTTTAGTTATATTTTTATTTTATTTTTTTAGGTTTAGGTTTCTTTTTTATTTTTTAGTTTAGGTTTAGGTTTATTTTTAGATTATTTTAGGTTTATGTTTAGGCTTTGTTTATTTTAGTTTACTTTATTTTAGCTTTTGTTTAGGTTTATTTTATTTTGTTTATATTTTTTTATTATAGGTTTAGGTTTTTTTTAGTTTAGGGTTTAGGTTTTATTTTTATTTATTTTTAGGTTTCATTTTAGGTTTATTTTCTAGGTTTAGGTTTTTATTCAGTTTTTACTTTATTTTATTTTAGGTTTATTTTATTTTTATTTTGTTTCATTTTTCTTTTATTTAGGTCTTTTTACTTAGGTTTATTTTGTTTTTTAGTTTAGTTTAAGTTTTTATTTATTTTATGTTATTTTTTATTTTATTTTATTTGAAGGTTTCGGGTCAAGTTTTAGTTTAGGTTTTTATTTTATTTTATATTTTTATTTAGGTTTAGGTTTGTTTACTATATTATTTTTAGATTTTATTAAGTTTAGGTTTAGGTTTTTAGGTTTTTAGGATTTAGGGTTTTGGGTTTTGGGTTTCAGGTTTAAGGTTTAAGTATTTAGGGTTTTATGGTTTAGGGTTTAGGGTTAGGGTTTAGGGTTTAGGTTTAAAGTGTTTAAGGTTTAAGGTTTAGGTTAAATTAGGGTTTTAGGTTTTAGGTTTAAACTTAGGGTTTAGGAGTTTTCTTTTAGGGTTTAAGGTTTAGGGTTTTAAGGTTTAAATTAGTTTAGTTTAGTTTAGGTTTAGGTTAGGATTTAGGTTTAAGGTTATGTTTAGGGTTTAGGGTTTAGGATTTAGTTGTTTAGAAGGTTTAGGGTTTAAAGGTTTATTTTTTTTAAATTTAGGTTAAATTAAAAGAGGTTTATGTTTATTTGGTTTATTTAGTTTATTTTATATATTTATTTATGTTCATTTTTTATTTTTATTTAGTTTAGTTTATTTATTTTACGTTTATTTATTTTCTCTTAGGTTTTGTATTTAGTTTATTTTTTAGGTTTAGGTTTAGGTTTTTTTTTTATTTTTAGGTGTAGGTTTAGGTTTTTATTTTGTTCTTTTATGTTTAAGTTTTAGGCATTTATTTTAGGTTTATGTTTAGGTTTTATTTTTTTAGTTTTGATTTATGTTTATTTTTAGTTTATTTTATTTTATTTAGTTAGTGTTTAGGTTTAGTTTATTTTATGATTTGGTTTATGTTTTATTTATTTTAGTTTAGATTTAAGTTTATTTTAATTTATTTATTTTAGTTTTGGGATTTTTTTTAGTAAGGGTTTAGGTTTTATTTTCAGGCTTTCTAGTTTAGGGTTTAGGGTATAGGGTTTCAGGTTTAATGTTTTACGGTTTAGGGTTTCAGGGTTTAGGGTTTTTGATTAGGATTTAGGGTTTAGGCTTTAGCCTTTAGTTTTTAGGCTTTAGGGTTTATAATGTTTAGGGTTTAGGGTTTAGGGTTTAGGGTTTAAGGTTTAGGGTTTAGGGTTAGCTTAGGGTTTAGGGTTAGGTTAGGGTTTAGGATCAAGGCTTTAGGGTTTAGGCTTTTTATGGTTTAGGGTTTAGGGTTAGTTAACATTTTAAAGTTTAGGGTTAGTTTAGTGTTTAAGGTTTATGGTTTAGGGTTTTTGGTGTATTTCTTCGGGTTTAGGGTTAGTTTTAGGGTTTAGGGTTTAGGATTTAGTGTTTAGGGTTTAGGGTTTAGAGTTTAGGGTTTAGGGTTTTTATTAAAATTCAGTAAACCAACAGGTTTAGGTTTATTTGGTTTATTTTATATATATATTTAGGTTTATTTTTTATTATTATTTAGTTTAGTTTATTTATTTTAGTTTCAATTTTTTATTTTAGTTTATTTTTCAGGTTTAGGTTTAGGTTTAAGTTTATTTTTTTAGTTTACTTTTATTTTATTTTATTTTTTTTTTAGGTTTAGGTTTTATTTTTTTTTATTTTTAGGTTTAGGTTTAGGTTTTTATTATATTTTTTTAGATTTATGTTTTTAGTTTTTATTTTAGGTTTATTTTTAGGCTTGATTTTTTAGTTTTAGTTTAGGTTTATTTTTAGTTTATTATTTTATTTTATTTAGATTAGGGTTTAAGTTTAGTTTATTTTAGGTTTAGGTTTGGGTTTTATTTATTTTAGTTTAGTTTATTTTATTTTGTTTAATTTAGGATTAGGTTTTTTTTTTAGTTTAGTATTTAAGTTTTTTTTAAAAAAAATTATTTTTATGTTTATTTTTGAGGTTTAGGTTTTTATTAAGTTTTTATTTTATTTTCCTTACGTTTATTTTATTTTTATTATACATTTAGGTTTTATTTTATTTCAATTTTTTATTTTTGGGTTTATTTTATTGTTTTAGTTTACTTTTGATTTTTATTTATTTTAATTTTGTTCAATTTATATTTTATATTTTATTTTATTTTTACATTCATTATGTTTAATTTTCTTATTGGGAATGTTAGAGGGATTAGTACCCTCTATATTCAGAATCGTATTAGAAATCTTTGTCGCATTCATAATATTTCTTTACTCATTATTTTGGAACCTCTTATTTATGCTAATAAAATTAATCATGTTGCTGGAATGATCGGCTACAACAAATTTTAGTCCAATGTTAGTAATAAGATCTTGTGTTTTTGGAATAATTTCATTGAGGTTTTTATTATTGATGATTTGAACAAGTTGTTAATGCTCAAATCTCTTATGGTGACTATTGTATTTTGGGCTCTTTTATTTATGCATCTTGTTATAGATCTGGTTGAAACCTCCTTTGGAATAATTTGAGAAATTTTACTACCTCGGTCAAAAAACCTTAGTTTCTGGGTAGTGATTTCAACACTATTTTATCTTCTTCAGAAACGAAGTGGTGGTTGCTCTCCCAATATTAATTCTATGGAAGAATTTTCCAATATGATCTTTGATTGTAATTTAGTTGATATTGGCTTTAAGGGTTCTAATTACACTTGGGAAAACTTTAGACTTTGGTAAAGGTAGGATAGGATTCTTTTTAATACTCATTGGATTACTCAATGGTCTATTACTTATGTTGATCATTTAAGAAGAACCTTGTCTAATCATGCTCTTCTTCTGGTTCCTGTTAAACATAATTCTAATAAATTAAAAAACTCCTCTCCTTTCAGATTTCAGAACATGTGGATTCATCATATTAATTTCCTTGATGTTGTAGCTAAGAATTTGAAAGCCCCTTTACATCATGATAATTTCATTATGGGGATGAATAGACTTTGGTTTAAACATAAAAGACTTAAACAAAATTTGGGTTGGTGGAACAAGCATTGTTTGAAAACCTTATTGCTAATATTAAAGACATGGAAAATTTGGTTTATGATCTTGAAGTCTCTATTATGTCTAATCCTTCTAAGCTTACAGAATTGACTGAAGCAAAGATAAACTTGTCAATTTTTAAAATATGGAAGAGATTTATTGGCACCAAAAAGCTGATAGTAAAGATATTACAGATGGTGACAGGAATACTAAGTATTTCCATGCTTTGGTTAAGAAAAAGAGAGCTTTGAATAATATTCAAAAAATTAAAAATGACTATGAAGATTGGATTATGAAGAAAAGTGAGATTAAGGATTCGGTTATTAATTACTTTACAAATATGCTTAACAAGAATTTCTCTTATAATGCTATTTCCAAATCGCACCTGATTCTTTCCATTATTAATAATGATGATAATGATTTGCTTACCATTGTGCCTAATGAAGATGAATTTTTTAAAGTTCTAAATAGCATGAACATTGATTCTATTGCTGGTTCGGAGGGTATCACTACTCAATTTTTTCAAAAATATTGGTTTATCATTAAAAATGATTTGATTGAGGCTGTGATTTATTTTTTTAATGGTAATCCTTTTCCCAGATATTTTTCTATTACTTTTATTATTCTCATACAAAAAAAGATAACTTGGATTGTTGGGGTGATTTTAGACCTATTAGTCTTCGCACCTTCTTCAATAATCTGATTTCTAAAATCCTTACCAACAAACTTAGTCCTTTACTTAATAAATTTATCTCCCTCAACCCAACTAGTTCTGTTAGAGGTAAATCTATTTCTGATAATATTTTACTTGCTAAAGAACTAATTCATGATCTTGATGCTAAGACTAGAGGGGGCAACATTCTTTTCAAATTAGATATTACCAAAGCCTTTGATAACATCTCTTGGGACTTCCTTTTCCAAATTTTGAATTTATTTGGGTTTTCTAAAAAATTTATTTTTCTTATCAAAAATTGTATCCATAATGTCTGGTTTTTGATTTAGGTTAATGGGGAATCCTTGGGTTTCTTTCCCTCTTCCCATGGCTTAAGACAAGGGGATCCCCTATCTCTAGCTTTATTTAATATTATTGTTGAGTACTTCTAGGAGCTTCAATGATTTATTCTTAAATAATCCTAGTATGTACTATAGAACTCTTAGTGGTCTCCCTATTTCCCATCTAAGTTTTTCAAATCATTTTATTATTTTTTGCAATGCTTCTATTCATCACATCAAGCATCTTAATAATTTTTTAAATAAATTTGGTACAAAAAGTGGCCTTTCGATAAATGATAACAAAAGCTATTTTATCACTTCCTCTAGCATCTCCAATACTAAAATCAATCAATTCCTTCATATCACTAATTTTAAACATCAACAATTATCTCAAAGTACTTGGGTGCACCACTCTTTAGAGTCCCAAAATGTTCCCATCTCTTTGACGAGTTAATTCAAAAAATTTCAAATAACATATCTATTTGGGAATTCCATTTACTATCCTTTGGTGGTAGGCTCACTATCCTTAAAAACTCTATGAACTATATGCCTCTTAATTTGATTCAAACTATTATTCCCACTAATGCTACACTTATTAGAATTGATCGTTTTCTTAACAAATTTTTTGGGGCTCCAATAATTCTACCAAAATAATGCATTGGACATCTTGGAATAAATGTTGTGGTGCTTTTGGTGAAGGTGCTCTTGGTTGCAATCCTATTCGTGAAGCTGTCACTGCATTTTCTCATAAACTTTGGTGGAAATTCAGAAAGAATGATAGCCTTTGGGCTAATTTTATGATGAATTGCAAATATTTTGCTTGACTTTCTGAATCAATTCCTTTTTCTACGGAATCATCATTGGCAAGGTAAACACCCTCTTAATTATGCTTATAAAGTTGGTGACTCTCCAATTTGGAAAAGGCTTTTTTCCATTAAATGGGTTGTTGAATCGTTAATATCTTGGGGTGTCCAGTCAAATTTTTCCTTCTTCTAGCAAGATAATTGGATGGGCATCAGTTCTATTGACACCCATTTATCTACCTACTCTAGTACTGCTATCAAAGTCAATTATTTTTGGCTTAATAACAATTGGAATGAAAACAAACTTGAGAACTATATCCCTATTTCTCTTATTGACAACTTTAGAAATATTCCCATTTCTTCTAACAAACCCCAACCAAATTTTATTAAACTTTCTCATAATGATGATTTTGTTCTTAAAGAGATTTGGAACTTTATTAGAGATAAACATCACCCTTTTACTATTTTTATTAAACTTTGGAACAATATCATTCCCATTTCCAATTTAGTTTTAGCTTGGAGGATTTTGAATAACTATATTCCTGTGTACTTTTTGCTCTAGACTAAATGGTTTTATTTACCTTCAAAGAGCTATTGTTACTTTCATATTGAAAATGTAAATCATGTTTTCTTCAATGGAGTTGTTGCTACTAAATTATGGTTTTGGGATGATGATTTATTTAATACCAAATATTTTCATGGTTCTCTTTCTTTATATCAACTTCTGGAAGCCTATTTCAAAAACATTGTGAAAGGTCATATAAAAGTTTTAAATGCTATTACCATTATCTGGTTCATCTGGATGGATAGAAATGATGCTAAATATCATGGTATTCCTATGAACCATAAAAGGATCTTGGCTAGAACTAAAGAAAAAATTCATGCACATTTTAATGCCAATCTTATTAGTAACATTCATTTTAGAGGTTACAAATTTGTGGCTAGAAAATTGGGTTTCATTTTGCCTGATCTAGACTCTCATAAAGGTGTTAAGATTATCTGTTGGATCAAACCTAAAGACAATGTTATTAAAGTTAATACTGATGGTTCTATTGCTTCCAATAAATATGGTTGTGGTAGTATCCTTAGGGATTCTGAAGGTACGGTCATTTGTGCTTTTGCTTATCCTCTCAAAGCCTATTTTGTTCTCTTTGCTGAGCTTCCAGTTGTTAATAAAGCAATTGAAATTTGTTTGAATAAAGGTTTCCTCAACATCTAGATTGAAGTTGATGCTCTCTTGCTTCTTGACATCCTTAATTCCAAAAAAAATGGGAATGCTGAATTATTTTATCTTCTTAATCATACTAAAATTCTACTTTCTCATGTTTATTTTAAAATTTCCCACATCCTTCATGAAGGTAATGGTTGTGATGATTATTTAGCTAACTTTGGTGCCAACTTAACTAACTTCACTTTATTTGGCAACTAAACATTGCATAAAATTATTAAGAGGTTTGGTTAATTTGAATAACACTGGATTGCCTTATCACAGATTATAATTTCTTCGCTTGGATTTATTATTTGTTTTTAATGATCCCTTGTTTTTATTTTTCCCTCATTAAACCATCTTTGGGTTGTGGTGTTCTATTAATTTTCCCTCTTTGGGTCTATGTTTTCAACTCATATTTTTTATTTGTCCTTATTGTTGCTCCGTGGTGGTTTTTATAAGTGTAGCATGGGGTTTTTTGGTTTTTTCAGCTTGGTGGTTTCTGACAGCCTGGCTGGGCTTTTACCACAATTTTCCCTTGGCTATTTCTTATTTCCTCCTTCTAGGTTGGCTTTATTGTATTTTTTTCTTTCTATATGGGTTTTTCCTCCTTCTAGCATACTTCCAAACCTATTAACTGTTGTGGTAGAGTATGGCTTTGTTGGCTAGCATTTTTGGTTGGTTGGGTTGGTTGATTGGCTATTTTTGGTGGTTTATCTCTGGCTTGATTTAGGCATGGTGGAGGTGGTTGGCAAGTTTTGTTGACTGGGGCTTAGTGGTAGGAATCATTGTTTATGTTTTTATTCCTTTGGTTATGGGTTGGACCTCCTCCTATACTAACGTGGCTTTGGGCTTGGGTATTGTTTTGAAAAGGCTAATTTATGGCTACTGTGTGGTTGTTATTTGGCTATGGCTGCTGGTGGCTAGGTTGGGTGCCTTTTCTGCTACTATTTTTGTTGGTTGGCTTATTTTCTATCTTACTAGGCATTGTATCTTTTTGTCTCTGACTGCATTTCCTACCCTTATAGATTGGATTTTCTTTTTCCTTGATTGGGTTTGGTGGCTTTTGTCTGTCTCTACCCTTTCCCGGGCTATCTTGGATGGTTTTGGATTGATGACTATTATTGGTCTTTATTCTGATGTTTTTGGGTTGGATGACTTGGACCTTTGCTGTTGAGGTGGTTTGCTAGGAGGATTTGTTGGATGGCTGGTTGGGCTAGTTGTTTTGGCTGGTTGGACTAGTTGGAGGGGTAGCTGCTTTGGCAGGTTTTTCCCGCTCCTTTGGTGACTGTTCTGGGAACCTACTGGTTGTCTTTTAGTGTTTTTTTCTGCTGGTTTCCTCCTGATTGACCATTTTTCTGTTAGCTATAGCAATACCCCCTTTTCCTACTTGCGTGGCAGCCTTGCTCTTGTTTGTCTATGTTTATTGTTGTCACCCATATCATGATGTTTGTTCCTCTTGATTTTGGTATTCCTTTTGGTGGTGGCTTTGTTGGTGCTCCTTTTGTTTTGCTATTATCCTCGTGGGTTGCTTGCTCATCTATCTTATTATGCTTGGTTGTTCTGGTGGCTTGGTGGTTGACTATTATCTTTGCTATTTGAGGGTTTTGCAGGTTGCTGGAGGACCATCTTTGGATAATGTGCTACAAGTATCGGGCAATGATGGCCTTGATGTTTCCCACTCTTTCTTCTTTTGGCTCATAGCATTATATGTAATTGTAGCCCTTCTCTAAGTTTGGATGCTTACATATAGTGTTGCTACTGAGATGAATTGAACCTTAGCCTTTTCTTTACTTTACTCCTTTTATCTGCTCTTACTCTTTATGCTTGATTAATTGTACTGAGTCTTTCAAAAGTATGTTGAAGATTTCTTTTACAGGTTAGGACACTCTTGCAAGTGGATCTTGCTGGCATCAGAAGGGCCATATGAAATTGGCTGCTGCTTACTTAGATTTTCAGTTATTTCTTACTTACTCATTTTTGTTCTTTTGCTTTCTTTCCTTAATTATTGTAATAGTTAGAGGGTTTATCTCTTTAGGACTTATTGAAGCTCTTTGAGCATTAGCTTAGAGATTTACTTCCTATACGTACTTTGTACCTTTTCTTTGTGGCAATAAAATTTTCCTAATTTTCCCACAAAACCCTAAACCCTAAACCCTAAATCCAAACCTTAACCTTAAACCCTAAACCCTAAACCCTAAAACCCTAAATCCTAAACTCTAAACTAACCCTAAACCCTAAACCCTAAACCCTAAAACCCTAAACCCTAAACCCTAATTCTAAATCCTAAACCCTAAACCCAAAACTAACCCTAAACTAGCCCTGAACCATAAGATAACCCTAAACCCTAAAAACCCTAAAGCCAAAAGCCTAAACATTAACTGCTAAACCCTAAATCCTAAACCCTAACCCAAAACCCTAAAACACTAAACCCAAAACCCAAAACCCTAAAACCCTAAAACCTAAAACCTAAACCTAAACTAAATAAAACCTAAAAGTAAAATAAATACAAAAACCTAAACCTAAATAAAATAAAATAAAAACTTAAACTTAACCTAAAAATAAAATAAAATAAAAAAATAAAAAAATTAAAATAAAATAAATAAAACCTAAAATATACTAAAATGTAATAAACCTAAGAATAAAAAACCTAAATAAAATAAAACTAAACGTAAAATAAAAATGAAATAAGCCTAAAATATAAGAAAAAAAACCTAAACCTAAAATAAAAATAAACTAAACAAAAGAAAATAAACTTAAACCTAAACTAAAATAAATAAAACCTGAACCTAAACTTATAATAAACTAAACCTAAACCAAAACCTAAACATAATAAAATAAATAAACTAAACAAAAACCTAAACCTAAACTAAAAAATAAAACCTAAAAATAACCTTTGAATAAAAACATAAAACATAAACCTAAAAAATTAAAATAAAAACCTAAACCTAAATCTAAAGAAAAACCTAAACCTATACCTAAAAAATAAACTAAAATAAAAACCCTAAACTAAGTTAAATATACCTATAATAAATAAACTAAACTAAATAAATATAAATAATAAAACTAAATAAAATCTAAAAATAAAGTAAACTAAAATAAATAAAAAATATACTCAATAAACCTAAACCTACAAGTTTACTTAAAAAATCTTAAACCCTAAATCCTAAACCGGAAACCCTAAACTCTAAGCCTACAACCTAAACCATAAACCCTTTATTTTTAAAGCTAAACTAAAAAAATAAACCTAAATAAAAATAAAAATAAAAATAAACTAAACTAAAATATATAAATAATAAACAAAATATACTAAGTAAACCTAATCGTATTAGTTTACTTAATTTAAAAAATAAAATAAGTAACCTTAAACCCTAAATCCTAAACCCTAATCCCTAAACCCTTAAAGTTTAAACCATAAACTCTAAACTAACCCTAAACCCTAAAACTAATGCTAAACCCTAAAGCCTAAACCCTAAACACTAAATCCAAACTATAAACCCTAAACCCTAAGCCCAAAATTGACCCTAAACATACAACCCTTAACCCTAAACCTTAAATCCTAAACCCTAAAAATCCTTAAACACTAAACCCTATATAAAAAAATAAAATGAAATAAAAATAATTCTAACCTTAAACCTTAAACCTTTCAACCCTAAACCCTAAACCCTAAAACCCTAAACCATAAAGCCTAAACCCTAAACCTAAAAACTCTAAACCCTAAACCTTAAAATCTACAATGCTAAACCCTAAACCCTAAACCCTAAACCCTAAAACCTAAAAACCTAAACCCTAAACACTAAAAACCTAAAAACTTAAACTAAATAAAATAAAAAAATAAATAAAATAAAATATTTAAACCAAAATAAAATAAAATAAAATAAAACCTAAACTAAATCCTATACATAAACCAAAACCTAAACATAAACCTAAACCTAAAAATAAAATAAAATAAAAATAAAAACTAAACAAAATAAAAATAAATAAAAACTTAAACTAACCTATAAAATTAAATAAACCTAAAAATAAAAAACCTAAATAAAGTAAAACCCAAACGAAAACTAAAATAAAATAAAGCCCTAAACCTAAAAAATAAACCTAAAAATAAATAAAAAATAAAACCTAAACCCTAAACAAAAAAAAAGCTAAACCAAAAATAAACAAAACAAAATAAACCTAAACCTTAACTAAAATAAAATAAACTAAAATAAATAAAACCTAAACCTAAACCAAAAATAAACTAAACGTAAACCCTAAACTAAATAAAATAAAATATACTAAAAATAAACCTAAACCTAGACGAAAAAATAAAACCTAACAATAAATTTAAAATAAAAACTTAAAACCTAAACCTAAAAAAGATAAAATAATAACCTATACCTAAACCTAAAAATAAAAAATAAAACCTAAACCTAAAAAATAAATTGAAATGAAAAACCTAAACTAAAATAAATAAACCTAAAAAAATAAAGTAAACTAAAAAAAATAAAAAATAAACCTAAATAAAAATAAAAATAAACTAAACTAAAATAAATAAAAAATAAACTATATAAACCTAAACATATTGGTTTACTTAATTTAAAAAAAAAACCCTCAATCTTAAACCATAAACCCTAAACCCTAAATTCTAAACCCTAAACCCTAAACCCTAAACACTAAAACTAACCCTAAACCGAAAATTCTAAACCTGCAACTCTAAACCCTAAACCCTAAACGATAAATCCTAGACCCTAACCCTAACCCTAAAAACTAAATAAACCCTAAACCCTAAACTCTAAACTAACCCTAAACCATAAACCCTAAACCTTAAACCCAAAAGCCTAAACCCTAAACCTAACTCTAAACCTAAATCCTAAAAACATAAACCCTAAACCCTAAACCCTAAACCCTAAACCCTAAACCCTAAACCCTAACCATAAACCCTAAACCCTAAACTCCAAACCCTAAACCTAAACCAAAAGTAACTAAATAAATTAAAAAGTAAAACTAAACCCTAAAACTGAATAAACCTAAACCTAATCCTAAACCCTAGGAATGGGCAAAACCTTTACGGGAGGAACATCACCGTCAACCAGAATTAGTCTAGATCTGGCGGTAGAAGCAAAGGGAGAGGCGGTGGTTATCACTGTGGTGGTGGACAATCTAGAGGTGCTGCTGGATATGGAGGTAAGTGGTCAGAGCATTGGTGGTTATGGAGGTTTGAGGAGCGATAGAGGTTACAGCCGTAGTGGTGGCAGAGGGAGCGATCAAGGGTATGATGGTGGTTACCGCTACTTAAGAGGACAAGGTAGTTATCATAGGAACTGGAGAAACTGAAGAACAGTCGATCCGATCTAGTGCTTATGAAACTGTGTCTTTATAGTACAGACAGTTCTAGTTATCTAGGATTTTAACTGGCTCTATGCGTGCTCATTTTTTATCTATGTCGTCGCTTGTGTCTTAGAAAACTTGGTGTATTAGTTGGTTGATGAAATCGAAAAGAAGAAATGTTGAATCTGAATTTATTCTCTGTTAAAAAAAACCAAGAACCAAAACCCTAAACTAAAACCTGCACCTCAAACCTAAACCCTAAACACTAAAACTAAAAAAATACAAAATACAAAAAATAAAGAAACCTAACACTAAACCTGAAATCCAAAACCTTAAACCCTAAACCCTAAACCCTAAACCTTAAACCTTGAAAACCTAAAAACCTAAGCAAACTAAATAAAACCTAAGAATAAATAAATAAATAAATCTAAAACCTAAATAAAATAAACAAATAAAATAAAATAACATAACTAAACTAAAAACTAAACCAAAACCTACAAAAAAAAAAAAAAAAGAAAAATTAAACTAAAATAAAATAAATAAAATCATAAACTAAACTAAAAAATAAAAGAAACCTAAAAATAAAAAAACTAAATAAAATAAAAACTAAACTAAAATTATAAGTAAAATAAACCTAAACTAAAATAAAATAATAACTAAATAAAAACTTAAACATAAAAAATAAAACCTAAACATAAAACTTAAAAACAAATTAAAAAAACCTAAACCTTAAACTAAAAAAGGCCTAAACCTAAAATAAACAAAATAAAATATATCTAAACCTAAACTAAAATAAACAAAACTAAAATAAATAAAATCTAAACCTAAAGATAAAATAAAAATCTAAAACCTAAACCTAAAAAAGTAAAATAAAAACTGAAACCTAAACCTAAAAATAAAAAAAACCTAAACCTTAAAAACAAAATAAAAATAAAACTAAACTAAAAAAAACATAAACCTAAAAAATATACTAAAATAAATAAACCTAAAATAAACTAAAATATATAAAAAAATAAACCAAATAAACTAAAAAAACTTAAACCTACTAGTTTACTTAATTTTAAAACAAACCTAAGCTAAAGCCTGAACCTTAAACCTAAAACCTAAACCATAAACCCTAAACTCTAAACCCTAAACCCTAATAATAATAAAAAAATCATTAACCCTTAACACTAAACCCTAAAACTAACTGTAAACCCTAAACTACAACCCTAAACCTTAAACCTTAAACCTAAAACCTTAAACCCTAAACCTAAATCCCTAAACCCTAAACCCTAAACCCTAAACCCTAAACCATAAAAACCCTAAACCTTAAAACATAAACACTAAACCCTAACACTAAACCCTAAATGCCAATACCCTAAATCATAAAACCCTAAACCCTATCCCTAAATCCTAAAAACCTAAAAAGCTAAACCTAAAAAATAAAATAAAATAAAACTCAAATAAAAAATAAACCTAAACCTAAAACTAAAAAATAAATGAAAATAAAAAACCTAAAATAAAAGAAATAAACCTAATATAAATAAACTAAACGAAATAAAAAATATACCTAAATAAAAATAAAAAAAAAATAATAATAAACTAAGTAAACTAAGTAAACCTAAACCTACAAGTTTACTTAATTTAAAAAAAACACTAAACCCTAAATCTGTAACCCTAAACCCTAAACCCTAAAAATAAAAAAAAATAAAAAAAAACCCTAGCCCTAAACTTTAAACACTAAAACTACTCCTAAACCCTAAACCCTTAACATACAACACTAAACCTACAACCCTAAACCCTAAACCGTAAACCCTAGAAAACCTTAAACCATAAACTCTAAATCCTAAACCCTAATTCCTAAACCCTAAGCCCTAACCTTAAACCTAAACCGTAAAATCATAAACCATAAACCCTAAACCTTAAACCCTAAACCCCAACCTCCAAACCCTAAAAATTAAACCCCAAACCCTAAATTTAAACCTAAGAAACTAAATAAATTAAAAAATAAACCTAAACACTAAAACCTACTAAATCTAAACATAAACCTAAACTCTAAGAATAGGCAGAACCTTGATGGCAGGAACATCACCATCAACCAGGCTTAGTCCAGATTTGGCAGTGGAGGCAAAGGCGGAGGCAGCAGTTATCGTAGTGGTGGTGGGGGATTTGGAGGTGTTTGTGGATAAGGAGGTGGTGGTTAGAGCATTGGTGGTTATAGAGGCGGGAAGTGCGACAAAGGTTATTGTCGTGGTGGTGGTAGAGGGAGCGATCAGGGATTTGATGGTGGATCCCGCTACTTGAGAGGCTAGGGAGGTTCTGATGGAAATTGGAGGAAATTGAAGAATAGTCGATACGATTTGCTGCTTATGGAACTGTGTCTTTATAGTAGAGACGGTTCTAGTTATCTAGGGTTTTTGATTTGCTCTATGTGTGCTCATTTTTTATCTATGTCGTCACTTGGGTCTTAGAATTCTTGATGTGTTACTTGGTTGATGAAATTGAAAAGAAGAAATGTTGAATCTAAATTTATTCTTTGTCAAAAAAACCCAAAACCTTTAAACCTAAACTAAAACCTGAACCCTAAACCTCAAACATAAACCATAACCTAAACCTTAAAAATTAAAATAAAAAATATCCTAACCCTAAACCCTAAACCTACAACACTAAACCTACAACCCTGTGCCCTAAACCCTAAACCCTAAACCCTAACAAACAATAAAACCCTAAACCCTAAACCCTTAACCTTAAAAGCATAAATCCTAAAACCCTAAACCCTAAATCCCAAACTCTAAACCCTAAACCCTAAACCCTAACCCTAAACCCTAAACACTAAACCTCAAACCCTAAACCTAAACCTAATGTAACTAAATAAATTTAAAAATAAACCTAAACCTCAAAACCTAATAAACGTAAACATAAACCTAAACCCTAGAATGGGCAGAACCTTGACAGTAGGAACATCACCGTCAACCAGGCTCAGTATAGATCTGACGAGGGAGGAAAAGGCGGAGGCTGTGATTATCGTAGTGGTGGTGGGAGATCTGGAGGTGCTAGTGGATATCGAGGTGGTGGTCATAGCAGTGGCAATTATGTAGGCAGAAGGAGCGATGGAGGTTACAGATATGGTGCTAGCGGACGGAGAGATCGGGGATATGATGGTGGATCCCGCTACTCGAGAGGTCGGGATGGTCGATGGGAATCAAGAATCAAGAACTAGACCGATTTGTTGTTTATTGAACAATGTCTTTATAATAGAGGCAGTTCTAGTTATCTAGGCTTTTTGATTTGCTCTATGATTGCTCATTTTTTATCTATGTCATCGCTTGTGTCTTATAAAACTTGGTGTGTTACTTGTTTGATGAAATCGAGAAGAAGAAATGATGAATCTGAATTTGTGCTCTCTTAAGAAAAAAACATAAAACCTTAGACCCTAAACTAAAACCTGAACCTTAAACCTAAAATCTAAACCTGAAACCCTAAACCCTAAACCCTAAAACCTAAACCAAAAAAAAATATAAAAAAATCAAAAATAAAAAACTAATCTCTAAACCATAACCTAAAACCCTAAACCCTAAACCCTAAAACCTACAACCCAAAACCCAAAACTCTAAACCATACACTCTAAACTCTAAACCCTAAACACTAAAAACCTAATCCTAAATAAAATAAAACCTAAAAATAATATAAATAAAAAAACCTAAACATAAATAAAATGAAAAGATAAAATAAAATTATAAGCTAAACTAAACCCTTAAACTTAAACTTAAGCCTAAAAATAAAATAAAATAAAAAATAAAAACTAAACAAAATAATTTTCAAATGAGCCGAACATGATCAGTGAAATTTTGAGTCATTTTGAACACGACCCGAACGTGAACAAAGCAATATTCAAATGAGTTGAACACGAACAAGCGTTCGGCTCGCTCAAGCTCGGCTCGTGTACACCTAAATTAAAAAATAAAATAAAACTAAAATTAAAAAACCTAAATAAAATGAAAACTAAAAAACTACAATAAATAAACCTAATATAAAAAAATTATAAACTAAATAAAGACCTAAACCTAAAAATAAAACCTAAAAAATAAATAAAAAATAAAACCTAAACCTTAAACTTAAAAAACCTAAACCTAAAATAAACAAAATAAAATAAACCTAAACCGAAACAAAAATAAATAAAACCTAAACCTAAACATAAAATAAACTAAACCAAAACCCTAAATTAAATAAAATAAAATAAACTAGAAATAAACATAAAATAAAAACCTAAAACCTAAATAAATAAAAAATAAAAAATAAAAACCTAAACCTAAACTTTAAAATTAAAAAAAATAAAAAAACTAATTAATAAACATAAACCTAATCCTAGACCTAAAAAACAAACTAAAATAAAAAACCTATACAAAAATAATTAAACCAAAAATAAATAAAATAAACTAAAAGAAATAAAAAAATAAACCAAATAAACTAAAAGAAACCTAGGCCGACCAGTTCACTTAATTTGAAAATAAACCTTAACTAAATCCGAAACCCTAAACCAAAAACCTAAACCCTAAACCCTAAACCCTAAACAGTAAAAATAAAAAAATAAAAAAAATCCTTAACCCTAAAACTAACCCTAAACCCTAAACCCTAAACCCTAAAACCTAAAGCCCTAAACTCCAAACCCAAAACACTGAACCTTAAACCCTAAACCTTAAAAACCCTAAACCCTAAATCTTAAGCCCTAAACCCTAAACACTAAACCCTAAACCCTAAACCCTAAACCCTAAACCCTAATCCTAAACCCTAAACCCTAGAACTCAAAACATAAAACCTAAACCCTAAACCCTAAAAATCTTAAAAACTAAATCAAAAAATAAAATAAAAATAAAATGCAACTAAAAAATAAACTTAAACCTAAAAAATAAACTAAAATAAAAAACCTAAACTAAAAGAAATAAACCTAAATTAAATAAACTCAACTAAATAAAAATAAAAAATAAACCTAAATAAAATAAAAAATAAACTAAGTAAACTAAATAGACCTAAACCTACAGGTTTACTTAATTTTTTTTAAAAAAAAACCATAAACCCTAAATTTTAAACCCTAAGCCCTAAACCCTAAACTCTAAACTCTATACCTAAAACTCTAAACCTAAAACCCTAAACCTTAAACCCTAAACCTACAACAGTAAACCTACATCCCTAAACCCTTATCCCTAAATCCTAATAAACCATAAACCCTAAGCTCTAAATTATAAACCCTAAACCCTAAAACCTAAACCATAAATCCTAAGCTGTAACCCTAAACCTTAAACCCTAAAAGCATAAATCTTAAAAGCCTAAACCCTAAACCCAAACCCTAAACCAAAAACCCTAAAATTAAACTTAAGAAACTAAATAAATTAAAAAATATACCTACACTCTAAAACCTAATAAACTTAAACCTAAACCTAAACCATAAGAATGTGCAGAACCTTGATGGTAGAAACATCACCGTCAACCGTTCGCCTAGATCTAGCGTGGAGGCGAGAGGCATTATCATAGTGGGGATCTAGAGGTGCTAGTGGATATGGAGGTGGTGGTCAGAGTAGTGGTGGTAATAGATGTGGGAGGATCAATGGAGGTTACAGTGGTGGTGGTGGCAGAGGGAGAGAATAGGGTTATGATGGTGGATTCTTTTACTCGAGAGGCTGGGGTGGTTTTGATGGGAATTAGAGGAAATTGAAGAACGACCCATACGACTTGCTGCTTATGGAACTATGCCTTTACATTAGAGACAGTTCTAGTTATCAAGGGTTTTTGATTTGCTCTATGCGTGCTCATTTTTTATTTATTTTGTCACTTAGGTCTTAGAAAACTTGGTGTGTTACTTGGTTGATGAAATCAAAAAAAGAAATGTTGAATCTGAATTTATTCTCTCTTATAAAAAAACCAAAACCCTAAACACTAAACTAAAACCTGAACCATAAACATCAAACATAAATCTTAAAAATAAAAAATAAATGAATCCTAACCCTAAACCCTAAACCCAAAATCCTAACCCTAAAAGCATAAACCTTAAAACCCTAAACCCCAAATCCTAAACCTTAAACCCTAAAAACAAACCCTAAACACTAAACCTTAAACCCCAAACCCTAAACCTAAACCTAAAGTAACTAAATAATTAAAAAAAACCTAAACCCTAAAATTTAATAAACCTAAACCTAAACATAAACCCTAATAATGGGCAGAACCTTGACGACAAGAATATCACCGTAAACTATGTTCAGTCTAGATCTAGCAAAGGAGGCGAAGGCGGAGGCTACGATTATCGCACAGGTGGTGGGGGATCTGGAGGTGCTAGTGGATATCAAGGTGCTGATTAGGTAGGGGAGGAGCGACGGAGGTTACAGCCATGGTGGTGGTGGAGGGAGAGATCGGGAATATGATGGTGGATCCCGCTACTCGAGAGGTTGAGGTGGTCCTGATGGGAACTAAAGAAACTGAAGAACGGCCGATCCGATCTGCTGCTTAAGCAACTTTGTCTTTACAGCAGAGGCATGTCTAGTTATCTAGGGTGTTTGATTTGCTCTATGCATGCTCATTTTTTATCTATGTCTTCGCTTGAGTCTTAGAAAATTTGGTGTGTTACTTGGTTGATGAAAAGAAAAAGAAGAAATATTGAATAGAAATTTATTCTCTGTTCAAAAAAACCAAAAACCCTGAACACTAAACTAAAACCTAAACCCTAAACCTAAAACCTAAACCCTAATCCATAAACTCCAAACCCAAAATTTAAAAATTAAAAAATATAAAAAACCTAACCCTAAACCCTAAAACCTACAACCCTAAACCCCAAACCCTAAACCCTAAACCATAAATGCTAAACCCTAAAAACCTTAACCTAAACTAAATAAAACCTAAAAATAAAATAAATAAAAACAACTAAGCCTAAATGAAATAAATAAAATAAAATAAAAACCTAAACTAAAACCTAAACCTTAACCTAAACCTAAAAATAAAATAAAATAAAAAATAAAACTAAACTAAAATAAAATAAATTAAAACATAAACTAAATTAAAAAAATAAAATAAACTTAAAAGTAAAAAACCTAAATAAAATAAAAACTAAATGAAAAATAAAAATAAAATAAATTTAAAATAAAATAAAATTAAAACTAATTTAAAAATAAACCTGCAAAATAAAACCTAAAAATAAATAAATAATAAAACCTAAACTAAAAAATAAACCTAAACCTGACATAAACAAAATAAAATAAACCGAAACTAAAATAAATAAATAAATAAATAAAACCTAAACCTAAACCTAAAATAAACTAAACCTACATGATAAACTAAATAAAATAAAATAAACCAAAAATAAACCTAAACCTAAATAAAAAAAACCAAAAAAAACTAAAAAAAAAACCTAAAACCTAAACCTAAAAAAATTAAATAAAAACCAAAACCTAAACCAAAAAATAAAAAAAAACTTAAACCAAAATAATAAAATAAAAATAAAACTAAACTAAAAAATAAACATAAACCTAAACCTAAACCTAAAAAATAAATTAAAATAAAAAGCCTAAACTAAAATAACCCTAAACCCTAATCCCAAACCCTAAAACCTTAAACCCCAAACCTAAAACCCTAAACCCTAAACTTTAAACCCTAATCCCTGAACCCTAAACCTTAAACCCTAACCCTAAATCCTAAAATCATAAACCCTAAAAGCTTAATCCGTAAACCCTAAACACAAACCCCAAAAATAAAAACATAAAAACTAAAACCTAGAAAATAAAATAAAAATAAAACTCAACTAAAAAATAAACATAAACCTAAAAAATAAACTAAAATAAAAAACCCAAACTAAAATAAATAAACTTAAAATAAATAAACTAGATTAAATTAAAATAAAAAAAATAAAATAAACTAAAATATATAAATAAAAAACTCAAAAAACTAAATAAACCAAATAAACCTAAAAAAACCCTAAACCCTAAATCCTAAATCCTAAACCAAAAATTAACCTTAAACTATAAACCTACGATCCTAAACCCTAAACCCAAAACCCTAAACCCTAAAACCCTAAACCCTAAACCCTAAACCCTAATCCTAAACCTTAAAAGCATAAACCCTAAAACCCTAAACCCTACACCCTAAATCCTAAACCCTTAACCATAAAACCCTAAGCCATAAACACTAAACCCTAAACCCTAAACCCTAAAACCTACTATCCTAAACCCCAAACTTTAAACCATAAATTCTTAGCCCTAAAAACCTAAAAACCTAAACCTAAACAAAATAAAACCTAAAAATAAAATAAATAAAAAAACCTACACCTAAATAAAACAAAAAATAAAATAAAATAAAAACCTAAACTAAAACCTATACAAGAACCTAAACCTAAACCTAAACCTAAATGTAAAAATAAAATAAAATAAAATTAAAATTAAACTAAAATAAAATAAATAAAAATCTAAAGTAAACTAAAAAATAAAATAAGCCTAAAAATACAAAACCTAAATAAAATTAAAACTAAACAGAAAATAAAAATAAAATAATCCTAAAATAAAATAAAATAAAAACTAAATAAAAACTTAAACCTAAAAAATAAACCTAAAAATAAAAAAAATAAAATGTAAACCCTAAACAAAAAAAACTTAAACCTAAAATAAACATAAACCTAAACTAAAATAAACTAAACCTAAACCTAAAATAAATTAAACCTACACCCTAAAGTAAATGAAATAAAATAAAGTAAAAATAAACCTAAACCTAAAAATAAAATGAAAAGAAAAACCTAAAACCTAAACCTAAAAAAATAAAATAAAAACCTAAACCTAAACCTAAAATAAAAAAAATAAATCCTAAACATAAAAAATAAAATAAAAATAAAACTAAACTAAAAAAATAAACATAAACCTAAATGTAAACTTGAAAAATAAACTAAAATAAAAACCTAAGCTAAAAAAAAAATAAACGTAAAATAAATAAACTAAACTAAACAAAAATTAAAAATAAACCTAAATAAAAATAAATATATATATAAACTTAAATAAATAAAAATGAACTAAATAAACTAAATAAGCCTAAACCTACCAGTTTATATAATTTTAAGAAAAAAACCTAAACTCTAAACCCTAAACCCTAAACCCTAAACCCTACAACTAACCCTAAAACCTAAATCTAAAACCCTAAACCCTAAACCTACAACCACAAACCCTAAACCCTCAACACTAAACCCTAGAAAACCCCAAACCCTAAACACTAAACCCTAAATCACAAACTAACCCTAAGCCCTAAACACTGAACCCTAAACCCTAACCCTAATCATGAATGCTAAACACTAAACTCTAAACTCCATAAACCCTAAAAACCTTAACCCTAAATTAACCATAAACCCTAAACCATAAACCCTAAAAACCTTAAACCCTAAAGCCTAAAGCGTAAACCTTAAACTAACCTTGAACCCTAAACTTTAAACCCTCAAAACCCTAAACCCAAAACCCTAAACACTAAACCTTGAACCCTAAACCCTAAAACTTAACCCTAAGCAATAAACCCTAAAACCATAAAACCCTAAACCCTAAACCATAACCCTAAACCCTAAACCCTAAAAGCATAAACCCCTAAACCCTAAACTCTAAACATTAAACCCTAAACCCTAAACCTTAAACCCTAAACCTTAAATCCTAACCCTAAAAGCCAACCCCTAAACCTAAACCTAAAGTAACTTAATAATTTAAATAATAGATCTTAACCATAAAACCTAATAAACCTAAACCCTAAGAATGGGCAGAACCTTGGTAGCAAGAACATCACCGTCAACCAGGCTTAGTCTAAATTTAAAGGTAGAGGCAAAGGCAGATGCTATGGTTATCATAGTGGTGGTGGGGAAGCTAGAGGTACTGGTGGATATGGAGGTGGTAGTCAAAGTAGTGGTGGTAATGGAGGTCGGAGGAGCGATGGAGGTTACAGCTGTGGTAGTGGAGGAGGGAGAGATCGGGGAGATGATGGTGAATCTCACTACTAGAGAGTCGGGGTGGTTCTGATGGGAACTAGAGAACTCAAGAACGACGGTCCTGACCGCTATGTAACACGCCTTTATAAGAGAGACGGTTCTAGCTATCTAGGGTTTTTCATTATCTCTATGTGTGCTCATTTTTTTATCTATGTCGTCACTTGTGTCTTAGAAAACTTGGTGTGTTAATTGGTTGATGAAATTGAAAAGAAGAAATGTTAAATTTAAATTTCTTCAAACTAAAAAAATAAAACCCAAACACTAAACCCTAAACCCTAAAAACCCAAACCCTAAACCTAAACCCTAAAACCCTAAACCCTAAACCCTAAAACCCAAAACTTAAAACCCTAAACCCCTAAAACCATAAACCCTAAACCCTAAATAAAATAAAAATAAACCTAAAATTAAAATAAATAAAAATAAAATAAACCTAAAAATAAATAAATAAAATAAACTAAAATAAATAAATAAAATAAACCTAAAATAAACCTAAGAATTAAAATAAAAAAATAAAGACTAAATGTAAAATAAATAAAATAAATAAACAAACCTAATTAACCTAAATAAAATAAACTAAAAACCTAAAAATAAATAAAAATAAACTAAAAATAAAAAACCTAAAATAATAATAAAATAAACAAAACAAAATAATCCAATGAAAATAAACTAAACTAAAATTAAATTAAACCTAAACCTAAAACTAAACTAAGTAAACTAAATAAATAAAATAAACTAAAAAAACCTAAGCTAAATAAACCTAAACCTAAATAAAACCTATAAACCTAAAAAAAAAACCTAAAACATTAAAATATAAATATAATCCTATATATATAACCTAAACCTAAAAAATAACATAAAAATAAAACTTAACTTAAAAAATAAGTAGAAACCTAAACCTAAATCTAAAAACTAAACTAAAATAAAAAAACCTAAACTAAAATAAATAAACCTAAACTAAATAAACTAAACTAAATAAAAATAAAAAATAAACCTAAATAAAAAAATATAAACAAAAATAAATTAAATATAAACTAAATAAACTAAGTAAACCTAAACTTATCGGTTTACTTAATTAAAAAAAAATCCTAAACCATAAACCCTAAACCCTAAACCCTAAATCCTAAACCCTAAATATTAAACCCTAAACCTTAAATCCTAAATCCTAAACCCTAAACCTTAAAACCTTAATGCTAAATCCTAAACCTACAACCCTAAACCCTAAACAATAAAAAACCCTAAACCCTAAACCTTAAATCCTAAACCCTAAAGGCCTAAAACCTAAACATAAAAATTACAATATATAAACTCAAATAAATAAAACTACTAAACTAAACCTAAAAAAAAATAAAAATGTAAACTTAAATAAATAAACCCTAAATGAAAAACTAAACTAAATATAAATAAAAACTAAATAAAATAAATAATAAAATAAATAAATAAATAAATAAATTAATTTAATATGTTTACATAATTTTTTCTTTTTTGTAAAAGAAAAACCTAAACCATAAACCTATAACCCTAAACCCTAAACCCCACCCTAAAAACCCTAAACCTAAACCACTATACCCACCTCCACAAACCACTAAACCAGTAAACCCCAAACTCTAAACCTAAACCTATCGTAACTAAATTAAAAAATAAACCTAAATCCTAAACCTAATAAACTAAAACTTAAAACTAAATCCTAAGAATGGGTAGAACCTTGAAGGCAAGAACATGACCATGAACCAGGCTCCACCTAGATCTGGCGGTGGAGGCAAAGGAGAAGGTGATGGTTATCGCTGTGGTGGTTAGGGATCTAGAGGTGCTAGTGAAAATGGAGGTGGTGGTCGGAGCAGTGGTGGTTATTACAGCAGGAGAATCGACAGAGCTTATAGTTTTGGTGGTGGTAGAGCGAGAGATCGGGGATGTGATGGTGGATCCTGCTACTCAAGAGGCCGGGGTGGTTCGATGGGGGAAGCGAGGAATGACCAATCGATATCTTTGCTTATGAAGCGTGTCTTTATAGTAGAGGCAATTCTTTGTGTCTTTACAATAAAGGTAGTTCTAGTTATCTAGGGTTTTTGATTTGCCCTTTGCATGCTCATTTTTTATTTATGTCATTATTTGTGTCTTAGAATAGTTAGTTTGTTACTTGGCTGATGAAATCAAAAAGAACAAATGTTGAATCTAAATTTTCTCTCTATTAAAAAAAAACCAAAAACCCTAAACACTAACTATAACCATGAACTAAAATCGAAACCCTAAACCCTAAAAACCCTAAACTCACCCTAAACCCTAAACCCTAAACACTAAACCCTAAACCCTAATCCTTAAATCTTAAACCATCAACTAACCCTAAGCCCTAAACGCTAAACCCCAAACCCAATAAGCTAAAAACCAAAACCTAAACTAAATAAAAGATAAAAACAAAATAAATAAAAAAACTAAACCAAAATAAAATTAAAAAATTAAATTAAATAAAAACCTAAACAAAAACATAATTCAAAACCTAAACCTAAAGAGAAAATAAAATAAAATATTAAATTAAAATTAAAAATAACATAAATAAAAACCTAAACTTAATTAAAAAAATAAAAAACCTAAATAAAATAAAAACTAATCCTAAAATAAAAATAAAATAAACCTTAAATAAAATAAAATAAAAATTAAATAAAAATTTAAAACTAAAAAAATAAACCCAAAAATAAAACCTAAAATAAATAAAAAATAAAACTAAACCCTAAACAAAAAAAAATTAAACTTAAAATAAAAATAAAATAAACCTAAACCTAAACTAAAATAAGATAAACTAAAATAAATAAAACCTAAAACAAAACCTAAACCTAAATAAAGCCTAAATAAAATAAAATAAACTAAAAGAATGTAAGCCTAAACTAAAAAAAACCTAAAAATATACCATAATTACAAACATGATGACTAAACCTAAACCTAAAGCTAAACCAAAAAATAATAAAATAAAACATAAACCTAAAAATAAAATAAAAAATAAAACTAAAAAAAATAAACTTAAACCTAAACCTAAACCTAAAATAAACCAAAATAAAAATCCTAAACTAAAATAAATAAACCTAAAATAAATAAACTAAACTAAATAATAATAAAAATAAAAAAATAAAATAAACTAAACTAAATAAATAATAAACTTAAATAAAATAAATAAACCTAAAAATTAAAAAAAAATTAAAAAACCCCTAACCCTAAACCTTCAACACTAAACCTTAAACCCTAAATCCTAAACTTTAAAATACTAAACCCTAAACCATAAACCCTAAAACTTACAACCCTAAACCCTAAACCCTGAATCCTAAACCCTAAAAAGCTAAAAACTTAAACCTAAACTAAATAAAACTTAAAATTTAAATAAATAAATAAACCTAAAATTAAATGAAATAAAAAAAATTAAAATAAAATAAAATCATAAACTGAAACCTAAACCTAAACCTAAACCTAAATGTAAAAATAAAATAAAATAAAAAATAAAACTTGAAATAAAATAAAATAAGTAAAAACTTAAACTAAACTAAAAAAATAAAATAAACCTAAAAATAATAAACCTAAATAAAATAAAAACTAAATATAAAATAAAAATAAAATAAACCTACAATAAAATAAAATAAATACTAAATAATAACCTAAACATAAAAATAAACCTAAAAAGAAATTCAAAATAAAACACAAACTATAAATTAAGATAAGGGCTAAACCTAAAATAAGTAAAATTAAATAACTTGAACCTAAACTAAAATAAAATAAACTAAAATAAATAAAACCTAACCCTAAACCTAAAATAAACTAAACCAAAATCATAAACTAAATAAAATAAAATAAATTAAAAATAAACCTAAACCTAAATTGAAAAACAAAACCTAAAAATAAAACTAAAAGAAACACATAAAACCTAAACCAAAAAAATAAAATAAAACCCTAAACATAAAAAATAAATGAAATAAAACTAAATTAAAAAATAAACATAAACATAAACCTAAACCTAAAAATAAACTTAAATAAAAAGCACTAAACTAAATAAATTAAAATAAATAAATAAATAATAAACCTAAATAAAAATAAAATAAACTAAAATAAATGAAAATATACTAAATAAATTAAATAAACTTAAACTCTAGTTTGCTTGATTTTAAGAAAAAAAGCCCCCACCTACCCCAAACCCTAAATCCACCTAAACCCAAGCCCTAATCCCAAACTAACCCTAAATCCTAAACTACACCCACTACCTTAAATCCATAATAAATAAACCTAAACTAAAATAAAACAAAAATAAAACTAAACCTAAACTAAACTTAAACCTAAAAAATAAACTAAAATAAAAAAATCTAAAATAAATAAACTTAAAATAAATAAACTAAACTAAATAACTAAAATAAGAAATAAAATAAACTAAATTAACTAAAAATAAACTAAATAAACCTAAACCTACAGTTTAATTTAAAAATATTAAACAAAAAAACTGGCAGTGACCAGACCTACTACCTACCAAAAACCCTAAACCATAAACCTTAAACCACTAAACCTAAACCTAAACCCTACACCTCTAAACTCCCACACCACGTTAAACCCTAAATCCTAAACCCTAAAAGTATAAAAAGCTAAATCTAAACTAAATAAAACCTAAAAAATAAAAAAAATAACTAAACCTAAACATAAATAAAATAATAAATAAAATAAAATAAAACCCAAACTAAAACTAAGACCTAAACCTAAACATAAAAAGAAAATAAAATAAAAAATAAAATCCAAACTAAATTAAAATAAATAAAAACCTAAACTAAATGATAAAAATAAAATAAACCTAAAAAACCTAAATATAATAAAAACTAAATGTAAAATAAAAACAAAATAAACCAATAAATAAAACAAAATAAAAACTAAATAAAAACCTAAACCTAAAAAATAAACCTAAAATAAATGAAAATAAAACTAAAATAAACTAAAACCTAAACCTAAAATAACAAAATAAAAATAAACCTAAACTAAAATAAACTAACTTTTGAAACATAAACCTAAAGCCATAAACTAAGTAAAATAAAATAAACTGAAAATAAATCTAAACCTAAACTAAAAAATAAAACCTAAAAATAAACCTAAAAGAAAAACCTAAAACCTAAACCTAAAAAAATAAAATAAAAACCTAAACCTAAATTTGAAAAATAAAAAATAAAACCTAAACATAAAAAATAAAATAAAAATAAATCTAAACTAAAAAAATAAACATAAACCTAAAAAATAAACTAAAATAAAAAACCTAAACTAAAATAAATGAACCTAAAATAAATAAATAAACTAAATAAAAATAAAAAATAAACATAAATAAAAATTAAAACTTAAATAAACTAAAAAAATAAAAAATAAACTAAATAAACTTAAACGTGCCAGTTTACTTAAGTTAAAAAGAAACCCTCAACCATAAACCCTAAATCCTAAATCCTAAACCTTAAACCATAAACCCCAAAACTAACTCCCTTCTAAACCCAGCCCCTGAGCCTACAACCTAAAACTGCAACCCTGACCACACCACTAAATCCAAACTAAACTAAGCTGAGCCTTAAATCAGACCACAATCCTAGGCTAACCCTACCCAAACCTAACCCTAGGCCCAACCCTAAACTAAACTTTAAACTAGGCAACTGAGCCACTGGTTTGACCGGGACTGGTGACCTACCTGACACAGCCCAACCATCAGTGACTCTAAATCTGAGCCCTAATCTCCTCTAAACTCTGGTTAAACTCTAAACCTTAAACTAAAACCTACGAGGTATAAATCGTGTACTACCACCTAAACCCCCACCTAAACCCTGTAAACACCAAACCTAAAACCTAAACCAAAAGTAACTTAATAAATTTAAAAATAAACCTAAACCATAAAACTTAATAAACTTAAACCCTAAGAATGGGCGAACCCAAGGAACATCTGCGATCAGCGGGCTCGGTCCCAGATGGTGGTGGAGGTGAAGCGAGGCGTTGGTTGTCTTTGGTAGGGGATCTGGATGTGCTGGTGGATATGGAGTAGTGGTGGTTTTGGAGGCCGGAGGAGTGAAAAAGATTACAACCATGGTGATGGATCACGCTACTAGAGAGTCAAAGTGGTTCTGATGGGAACTAGAGAAATTGAAGAATGATTGATCCGATCTGTTACTTATGGAACTATGTCTTTATACAGATGAATGAATCTAGGGTTTTAATTTGCTCTATGCGTGTTCATTTTTTATCTATGTCATGGCTTGTGTCTTAGAAAACATGGTGTGTTACCTAGTTGATGAAATTGAAAAGAAGAAATTTTCAATCTAAATTTATTCTCTGTTTAAAAAAACCCTAAACCCTAAACTAAAACCTGAACCTTAGACCAAAACATAAACCCTAAACCCTAAACCTTAAACCCCAAACCCTAAACCCTAAACCTTAAACCCTAAAAACCTAATCCTAAACTAAATAAAACCTAATAATAAAATAAATAAATAAGCGTAAACCTAAAAATTAAATAAAATAACATAAAATGTAAACTTAAACTTAAACCTAAAAAAAAAAGATAAAAAATAAAAATTAACTAAAATAAAATAAATAAACACTTAAACGAAACCAAAAAAATAAAATAAAACTAAAAATAGTAAACTTAAATAAAATAAAAACTAAATGTAAAATAAAATAAACTAAAGAAAAAGTTAAACCTAAGCTAAAAAATAAAACCTAAAAACAAACCTAAAATAAAACCCTAAAACCTAAGCCTAAAAAAATAAAAACCTAAGCATAAACATTAAAATATAAATATAAAACCTAAACCTAAAAAAATATATATAACCTAAACCTAAAAAATAACATAAAAATAAAACTTAACTTAAAAAATAAGTAGAAACCTAAACCTAAATCTAAATACTAAACTAAAATAAAAAACCTATAAAATAAAATAAATAAACTAAATAAACTAAACTAAATAAATAAAAAATAAACCTAAATAAAAACAAAATAAATTAAATACTAAATAAACTAAGTAAACCTAAACTTATGGGTTTGTTTAATTAAAAAAAATCCTAAACCATAAACCCTAAACCACTAAACCCTAAATCCTCACTGACATTACCCTACCCTAAACTAAATCCTAAACCTAAACCCCCCCATCTACCCCCTACCTAAACCCTACAATACCCTAAACCCTAAACTATCCTGACCCTGAGGCCTAAACCTAAACATAAAATTACAATATAAAACTCAACTAAAAAATAAAACTAGACCTAAACCTAAACCTAAAAAAAATAAAATAAAAAAATGTAAACTTAAATAAATAAACCCTAAATGAAAAAACTAAACTAAATATAAATAAAAAAACTAAATAAAAATAAATAATAAAATAAACTAAAATAAATAAAAAATAAATTAAGTAAACTAAACAAACCTAAATTTATAGGTTTACATAATTTTTTCTTTTTGTAAAAGAAAACCCTAAACCATAAACCTATAACCCTAAACCCTAAACCTTAAACCCTAAAAACATAAACCCTAAAACCCTAAATCGTAAACCCTAAACCCTACACCATATACCCTAAACCCTAAACCCTAAACCTTAAATCGTAAACCCCAAACTCTAAACCTAAACCTATCGTAACTAAATTAAAAAATAAACCTAAATCCTAAACCTAATAAACTAAAACTTAAAACTAAATCCTAAGAATGGGTAGAACCTTGTCGGCAAGAACATGACCATGAACCAGGCTCCGCCTAGATCTGGCGATGGAGGCAAAGGAGAAGGCGATGGTTATCGCTATGGTGGTTAGGGATCTAGAGGTGCTAGTGAAAATGGAGGTGGTGGTAGGAGCAGTGGTGGTTATTACGGTAGGAGGAGAGACAGAGCTTATAGTTTTGGTGGTGGTAGAGCGAGAGATCGGGGATGTGATGGTGGATCCTGCTACTGAGCGGTGGTTGATGGGAGCTGGGAAGCGAGGAATGACCGATATCTTTGCTTATGGCTGTGTCCTTATAGTAGAGGCAGTTATTTGTGTCTTTACAATAAAGGTAGTTCTAATTATCTAGGGATTTTGATTTGCCCTATGCATGCTCATTTTTTATTTATGTTATTGTTTGTGTCTTAGAATAGTTAGTTTGTTACTTGGCTGTTGAAATCAAAAAGAACAAATGTTGAATCTAAATTTTCTCTCTATTAAAAAAAACAAAAAACCCTAAACACTAAACTATAACTTGAACCATAGACCTAAAATCGAAACCCTAAACCCTAAAAACCCTAAACTCTAAACCCTAAACCCTAAACACTAAACCCTAAACCCTAATCCTTAAATCTAAAATCAACTAACAGCCCTAAGCTAAAACACCACATAAAATAAAACTAAACTAAACTAAATAAAGATAAAAATAAAATAAATAAATAAACTAAACCAAAATAAAATTTAAAAATTAAATTAAATAAAAACCTAAACTAAAACTTAATTCTAAACCTAAACCTAAAAAGAAAATAAAATAAAAAATAAAATTAAAATTAAAAATAACATAAATAAAACCTAAACTAAATTAAAAATAAAAAACCTAAATAAAATAAAACTAAACCTAAAATAAAATAAAATAAACCTTAAATAAATAAAATAAAATAAAATAAAAAATTTAAAACTAAAAAATAAACCCAAAAAATAAACCTAAAATAATAAAAATAAAACTTAAACCCTACTAAAAATTAAACTTAAAATAAAATAAAATAAACCTAAACCTAAACTAAAATAAGATAAACTAAAATAAATAAAACTAAAAACCTAAACCTAAATCCTAAATAAAATAAAATAAACTAAAAGAATGTAAGCCTAAACTAAAAAAAACCTAAAAATATACCATAATTACAAAACATGAAACCTAAACCTAAAATAAAAACCTAAAGCTAAACCTAAAATAAAAAATAAAACATAAACCTAAAAAATAAAATAAAAATAAAACTAAACTTAAAAAATAAACTTAAACCTAAACCTAAACCTAAAATAAACCAAAATAAAAATCCTAAACTAAAATAAATAAACCAAAAATAAATAAACTAAACTAAATAATAATAAAAATAAAAAAATAAACTAAACTAAACTAAATAAATAATAAACTTAAATAAAATAAATAAACCTAAAAATTAAAAAAAATTAAAAAACTCCTAACCCTAAACCTACAACACTAAACCTTAAACCCTAAATCCTAAACTTTAAAACATTAAACCCTAAACGATAAACCCTAAAACTTACAACCCTAAACCCTAAACCACAAACAACTTAAACTAAACTAAATAAGACTTAAAATTTAAATAAATAAATAAACCTAAAACTAAATGAAATAAAAAAATTAAAATAAAATAAAACCCTAAACTGAAACCTAAACCTAAATGTAAAAATAAAATAAAATAAAAAATAAAACTTAAAATAAAATAAAATAAATAAAAACTTAAACTAAACTAAATAAAATAAAATAAACCTAAAAATAATAAACTTAAATAAAATTGAAACTAAATATAAAATAAAAATAAAATAAACCTACAATAAAATAAATTAAATACTAAATAATAACCTAAACAAAAAATAAACCTAAAAGAAATTCAAAATAAAACATAAATAAAAGTAAGATAAGCTAAAATAAATAAAATTAAATAACTTGAACCTAAACTAAAATAAAATAAACTAAAATAAATAAAACCTAACCCTAAACCTAAAATAAACTAAACCAAATCAAAATAAATAAAATAAAATAAACTAAAATAAACCTAAACCTAAATTGAAAAATAAAACCTAAAAATAAACCTAAAAGAAACACATAAAACCTAAACCAAAAAAATAAAATAAAACCCTAAACATAAAAAATAAATAAAATAAAACTAAATTAAAAAATAAACATAAACATAAACCTAAACCTAAAAAATAAACTTAAATAAAATGCATAAACTAAACAAAATAAATTAAACTAAATAAAAATAAATAATAAACCTAAATAAAAAATAAAATAAACTAAAATAAATGACAAATATACTAAATAAATTAAATAAACTTAAACCTACTAGTTTACTTGATTTTGGAAAAAAGCCCCATGACCCTAAACCCCAAGACCCTAAATCACAAGCCCTAAACCCCACTAATCCACTCTAACCTAAATCCTGACCCTGCACCCCACTTAACCTTAAATCTACAAATAATAAATAACCTAAACCTAAAAACTAAAATAAAAATAAAACTAAACTAAACCTAAACCTAAAAAATAAACTAAAATAAAAAAAATCTAAACTAAAATAAATAAACTTAAAATAAATAAACTAAACTAAATAACAGTAAAAATAAGAAATAAAATAAACTAAATTAACTAAAAAATAAACTAAATAAACCTAAACCTACAAGTTTACTTAATTTAAAAATATTAAAAAAAACAAAAAAAACACTGGCAGTGACCGGACCACTAGGCTAACCCTAAACCAAAACCCTAAACCATACCACCCTAAACCCTAAACCACTGCGCCACTAAACCCCAGATGTTATAAACTAAATCCTAAACCCTAAAAGTATAAAAGCTAAATCTAAACTAAATAAAACCTAAAAAAATAAAATAAATAACTAAACCTAAACATAAAATAAATAAATATAAAAAATAAAACCTAAACTAAAACTAAGACCTAAACCTAAACATAAAAGAGAAAATAAAATAAAAATAAAATCCAAACTAAATTAAAATAAATAAAACCTAAACTAAATGATAAAATTAAACCTAAATAAACCTAAATATAAATAAAACTAAATGTAAAATAAAACAAAATAAACCAATAAATAAATAAAACTTAATAAAACCTAAACCTAAAAAATAAACCTAAAAATAAATAGAAAATAAAACCTAAACCTTAAACTAAAAAAAACCTAAACCTAAAATTAACAAAATAAAAATAAACCTAAACCTAAACTAAAATAAATTAACCTAATAAATGAAACATAAACCTAAACCTAAGTCATAAACTAAGTAAAATAAAATAAACTGAAAATAAACCTAAACCTAAACTAAAAAATAAAACCTAAAAATAAACCTAAAAGAAAAACCTAAAACCTAAACCTAAAAAAAATAAAATAAAACCTAAACCTAAATTTGAAAATAAATAAAACCTAAACATAAAATAAAATAAAATAAATCTAAACTAAAAAAATAAACATAAACCTAAAATAAAATAAAAAACCTAAACTAAAATAAATGAACCTAAAATAAATAAATAAACTAAATAAAATAAAATAAACATAAAATAAAACTAAAATAAAAATAAAAAATAAAATAAACTAAATAAACTTAAATGTGCTTGGGTTTGCTTGGGTTAAAGAGCTCTCTCAACCATACCCTAAATCCTAAATCCTGACCCATGACCCCAAGAGCCAAACCAAGCTCTGCATCCTAGGCCCTGAGCTACACTGACCACAGGCCTGACCTGGGCCTAGGCCCAAAACCACTGGATCCTAAACCTAGGCTAATGGGCAGCCAGATCCTAACCAGCCCAGGCCCTAGGCCACAAGACCCTAAACTGACCACTGGGCCCTGAGCCACAAAAACTGAGCCACAAGCTGACCAGGTTCTGGGACCCTGGTGACACGACCCTGGCTGACCCTAAACCCAACCACTGGCTAAACCCTAAATCTAACCCTGGGCCTAATTCTTAAACCCTAAACTCTGGGCCCCACCCCCGATCCACTGAGCCACGGGGCATAAATCGTAATACCCCCTTAAACCTAAACCTTAAACCCTAAACCCTGGCAGTAAACACCTAAACTAAACCAAAAGTAACTTAATAAATTTAAAATAAACCTAAACCATAAAACCAAATAAACTTAAACCCACAGAATGGGCGGAACCTTAAAGCGGGAACATCCGCAGTCCAACTCGGTCAGATCACGGTGGTGGAGGCAGCGAGGCGTTGGTTATCGTAGTGCTGGTAGGGATCTGGATGTGCTGGTGGATATGGAGTAGTGGTGGTTTTGGAGGCCGGAGGAGTGACGAAGATTACAACCATGGTGATGGAGCACGCTACTAGAGAGTCGAAGTGGTTCTGATGGGAACTAGAGAAATTGAAGAATGATTGATCCGATCTGTTACTTATGGAACTATGTCTTTATAGTACAGATGAATCTAGTTATCTAGGGTTTATAATTTGCTCTATGCGTGCTCATTTTTTATCTATGTCATGGCTTTTGTCTTAGAAAACATGGTGTGTTACCTAGTTGATGAAATTGAAAAGAAGAAATGTTCAATCTAAATTTGTTCTCTGTTAAAAAAAAAACCTAAACTATAAAACACGGACTTAGACTAAAACATAAACCCTAAACCCTAAACCTTAAACCCCAAACCCTAAACCCTAAACCTTAAACCCTAAAAACCTAATCCTAAACTAAATAAAACCTAATAATAAAATAAATAAATAAACATAAACCTAATAAATAAATAAATAAAATAAAAACATAAATGAAAACTTAAACTTAAACCTAAAAAAAATAAGATAAAAAATAAAAATTAACTAAAATAAAATAAATAAACACTTAAACAAAACCAAAAAGAATAAAATAAAACTAAAAATAGTAAACCTAAATAAAATAAAAACTAAATGTAAAATAAAAATAAAATAAACCTAAAACTAAATAAAACCTAAACTTAAAATAAAACCTAAAAAATAAAAAAATATAACCTAAAAAAAGCTAAGCGTGATAAACAAAATAAACCTAAACCTAAACTCAAATAAACTAAACTAAATTAAATAAACCTAAACTAAACTTAAAATAAACTAAACCAAAACATAAACCTAAACCTAAACTAAATAAAATAAAATAAACTAAAAATAAACCTAAACCTAAACTAAAAAATAAAACTTAAAAATAAACCTAAAATAAAAATGTTAAAACCTAAACCCAAAAAACAAAATAGAAACCTAAACCTAAACCTAAAACCTAAAATAAAATAAAATAAAACTAAACTAAAATAAGCACTAAACCTAAACCTAAAAAATAAATAAAATAAAAAAAACCTAAACTAAAATAAATAGACTAAACTAAATAAAATAAAAATAAACCTAAATAAAAAAATAAAAATAAATAAATAATTAACTAATTAACTAAATAAACTAAACTATCGGTTTGCTTTTTTAAAACCATAAATAATAACTACACACCATAAACAACCACTAAAACCTGATGACAGCCCTACCCTACTGGCGCTGACCAGGCTAATCCAGCCTGACACAAAACAACCCTTGAGCCTAACCCTAAACCATGGTTCTGGGCCCTCAAAACTAAACAAAGCTGAGCTAAACTCTCTAAAGCCTGGCATTTGACCCAAACCTTGGACCTTAAACAGGTGAGCCCTGAAACACCCTAAACTCTAAACCCTGACCCTAAAATTATAAACCTAAACCTAAACTAAATAAAACCTGATAAAATAAATAATCTTAAAGCCTAAATAAAATAAAATAAAATGAAATTTAAACCTAAACCTAAAATAAAATAAAATAAAAATAAAATAAACTAAAATAAATTAAATAAACTAAACTAAACTAAATAAAATAAACTTAAATAAAACCTAATTTAAAATAAAACTAAACATAAAATAATAAAATAAACCTAAATTAAAATAAAATAAAACTAAATAAAAACTAATAAAACCAAAATAAAACCTAAAATAAATAAAAATAAAACCTAAATCTAATCTAAAAAACTTAAATAAAATAAAATAAAATAAACTTAAAATAAACTAAGAAATAAAACATAAACTTAAAATTAAAACCTAAAACTAAACCTAAATTAAATAAATATAATAAACTAAAATAAACCTAAACCTTAACAAAATAAATAAAATAAATAAAACCTAAAATAATAATAAAACTAAAAAACCTAAAAAATAAAATAAAAACCTAAAATAAACTAAAATAAAAATACCTAAACTAAAATAAATAAACCTAAAATAAATATACTAAACTATAAAAAATAAAAAATAAACTAAATAAATCTAAACCTATCGGTTTACTTAATTTTAAAAATACAAACCCTAAACCCTAAACCATAAACCTACAACCCTATAGGTGCTCATTTTTTACCTATGTCATCGCTTGTGTCATAGAAAATTTTAGGTGCTACTTGGTTGATGAAATTGAAAAGAATAAATGTTGAATCTAAATTTGTTCTCTGTTAAAAAAAAACCTTAAACCCTAAACCCTAAACTAAACCATAAACCCTAAACGTAAAACCTAAAGCCTAAAGCTAAAACCTAAACACTAAACAAACCCTAAACCCTAAACCCTTAAATGCTAAAAACCTAGACCTAAACTAAATAAAACCTAGAAAAATAAAAAAATAAAAAACATAAACCAAAATAATATAAAAACCTAAACTAAAACCTAAACCTAAACCTAAAAAGAAAATAAAATAAAAAATAAAACTTAAACTAAAATAAAATAAATAAAAACCTGAACTAAACTAAAAAAATAAAAACTAAACCTAAAATAAAAACTAAATAAAAGCATAAACCTAAAAAAATAGAAATAAATAAAAATAAAACCTAAACCTTAAACTAAAAAAAACTGAACCTAAAATAAAAATAAAATAAATAAAATAAAATAAACCTAAACATAAACTAAAATAAATTAAAATAAAATAAATAAAACCTAAACCTAAACCTAAAATAACCTAAACCTAAATTTAATCCTAAACTAAATAAAATAAGATAAACTAAAAATAAACCTAAACCTATGTAGCTCTAATGAGGGCCTAAAGCTTCTACCAAATTAATCAACTCAAAATTAAAAATAAATAACTCATAACCTCACCTAAAGCTTCAGAAAAAAAATCAAGATAAAAAATTAGCAACCCCTTACCTAGATGAGTATTTATTTTCTAACATCATGCGTAAAAGCATATTGTTTCACTCTTGATTGGAGGGCTTCCACCTTTGCCAGAGAACTTGGCTTAACCTTTGAGAGCCATGGTGGAAACACACCTCTCCTTCTCTCTAATTTTGGCACATAATCTTACTGCTCATGCATTAGGCATATGAATCCTATAAGCCTAAGTCAAATGATTGTCCAAAAATGAAAGAAAAATGTAATATGTTTTGCATTAGATCTAGGTCATTTTTCATGCCCTTACATGATCTACTCTCTTAGGGAGTGAGTTTAAGGACTGAGTCTCTTTCTAAAATAAACAACAGCCTAGCTATCTTGCATAAAGCATATGACTTTCCTATATGAATTTCAAATCATAAGAGGAGTTAGTTGGCGACCACCCTGAGATGGTTGTAAGTCTAAGCAGTCGAGTGGTTTTCCCTCTCTTATGGAGGCAATCCAAAACCCTATTTTTGCCTTAGATTTAGGTAGTGCTATTGTCCCTCATTAGAGCTCCGTAGATTTAGGTTCTGAGATTGCTTCTTCCTTCTATGGGCCATAAGCAAAAATCCTCACCTCTTAGGCATTTCCATAACCTAAAATAAAAATTAAAAAAACCTTAAATAAAAACCTAAAACCTAAACTTAAAGAAATAAGATAAAAGCCTAAACCTAAACCTAAAAATAAGAAATAAAACCTAAACCCAATAATAAAAATAAAAATTGAACTCAACTAAAAAATAAACCTAAACATAAAAAATAAACTAAAATAAATAAACTTAAATTAAATAAACTAAACTAAATAAAAATATAAAATAAAATAAAGTCAAGTAAACTAAAAATAAACTAAATAAACCAAAACCTTATAGTTTACTTAATTTAAAATAAAAAATAAAAAATAGAAAAATAGAAAAGAAGAAAAAATAGACCCTAACCCTAAAACTAACCCAAAACCATGAACCCTAAACCCTAAACACTAAACCCTAAACTTACAACCCTAAACCTACAACCATAAACCCTAAACCTTAAACACTAAAACCTAAACCCTAAACCTTAAACCCTAAACCCTAATACTGTAAACCCTAAACACTAAACCATAAACTCTAAACCTTAAAACCCCAAACCCTAAAAACCTAAAAACTAAGAATGGCAGCAAACATCACATCAACTAGGCTCAGCCTTGATCTAGCGGGGGAGGCAAAGGTGTAGGCGATAATTATCATAGTTGTGGTGGGGGATCTAGAGGTGGTGGTCAGAGCAGTGGTGGTTATCGAGGTAGGTGGAGCGATGGAGGTTACAGGTGTGGTGTTGGTAGAGGGAGAGATCAGGGATATGATGGTGGATCTTGCTACTCGAGAGGCAGGCTGGTTCTGATTGAAACTGGAGAAATTGAAGAATGACCGTTCCAATCTGCTGCTTATGGAATTGTGTCTTTATAGTAGAGAAAGTTCTGCTTATCTAAGGTTTTTGATTTGCTTTATGGGTGTTCATTTTTTATCTATATCGTCACTTATGTCATAGAATACTTAGAATGCTACTTGGTTGATAAAATTGAAAAGAAAAAATGTTGAATATGAAATTGTTCTCTATTAAAAAAAACCTTAAATTCTAAACCCTAAACCTTAAACTAAAACTTAAACCCTAAACCTAAAACCTAAACCTGAACCCTAAAACCCACAGACCTAAACCTAAACACTATAAACCTTAAACCCAACCCTAAACCACAAACCCTAAACCCTAAACCCTAAACCCAAAAATCCTAAACCCTAAAACCTACAACCTTAAACCCTAAACCCTAAAACCATAACCCTAAACCATAAACACTAAACTAACCCTAAAACCTAAACCCTAAACTAACCCTAAACCCTAAACCCTAAACTAACCCTAAACACTAAACCCTAAACCTTGAATAAATATACCATTAGGAGTAGATCTAAAGAGTGACGTAATCCTAACATAGTTATGGTAGCTAAAGAAATGCCTTCAAGAGACTTTCTTTTGACTGTTAGAGATTTCAATAACCTAAACCATAAACCTAAATCATATTATAATACCAAATATTATAGTATAATTTTGCATCATATATTTGAGCATGTAGTGATGTGTTTTTGTATATTAAAAGATGTTTTGAAATGTTTTAGTATATTATGATATTATGCCCAATAGTCTATATTAATATAAATCATAAATATATTGATTTAATAAATCAGATGATGAAAATTATTAAATTTGAAGTGGGAATTAGGTTGTAGTACCAAAGGTTTGCTACGCCACTTATAGTATAAAAAGTAAGATTTTATGTTCAAAATACATATTATACGTTGTAGCAAAGTATAACATCATATATCATAATATATTGTTCTACAAATTTTAAAATCTTTTAGTATTTTACAATCATGCAGTCAAGCTTACACTAGCATTGTTTATAAAAATGTTGATTTAGACTTTAAAATGGTGGAATTTGGCCAAATTCATAATAGGTAGAGCTTGGCATCATAATATATTGTTTCAATTTATAATATATAACTGATACGACTAAAATATATAATTTTTTATTATTTAAACTAATTTTATGATTTTTTATCTTGAGCTATCCCTTGTGATGTGATATGCAATATAATATAATATAATATGTTATAGTGTAATATAATATAGGATGCCATAACATAGTGTAGCATCATGCATTATAGCATACTATTATGTATTATTACTTATTTGTTAGCATATTTTAGTTTCTTATAGTATGATGTAGTAGAGTTTACTTGGTATAATTCATAAAAATATTGATTTATAGGCTGAGATGATGGGATTTGGCCAAATTTAATGTAAGCTTTAGGTAACATCATTGGCGGTGTGTTATGGAGTGTCATTTAATCAAAATAATGGAATTTTGCATTCAAAATAAATGTTGATTTATCAACCAAATTTTATAAATTTTTTGCTTAAAGTGATTCATTTAAGGTGTAATGTGAGATAATATATTATATGAAAGCATATCAAAATATAATGTACATAACAATATAACTTAACATATATATGAATGTGGTGGTGTGTTACTAAATGTTATTGTACATTTTAGTATTTTCACTTCTCTTATAATACATTGGGTCAAAACTCACAAAAATGTTAATTTAAAAATTGAGATGGAAGAATTTGGCCAAATTCACAGAACACACCAAAAATCAACCCCAAATTATTCTATTTTATACCATTTCTAATAAAAAAATAACAATTTTACATCCAAAATGAGCATTATTCATATTCTGAGAAAATTTTGTTATTTCTTTTTTCAAGTGATTCTAATGGTGTAATGTTAGAAAATATATTATATTACAATAAATTATCTAACATCATATATTATAATATAATATAGTGTGGTAATTCACACTATAATATGTGCAGTATGCTATTGTATAGTTAGTTTGAGCTTGCACCATCACAAATCATAAAATGTTGATTATAGTGTTGTGATGATGTAATATGAATGAATACATTGTTAGGCTTTTGGTTAAAGTATTAATGGTGTGCATAAAAGAAGAAATAATATTTGGTGAGAATTCCATGTTAAGGACATGGAGGGAGATCCACTAGGGATCACATATGCATTGGACATGACATGTGAGGGATCTATGTCGAGTGCGTAGAAGAAAAAAATTTGTTGGGGATAACATTTCAATTTGATTTTATTATATGACTTGTGGAAAAAAGATCCATTGGGGAAAAGAATCTATAATCCGTCAGGGATTAAAATTGAGTCGACTTTAATTTGTTTTTTTAATTGATGTGGAGGCATATCTAATAGAGATATGGACTTGAATCTGCTGGGATCAGGTATATGAACCTTCCACTAGGGAAGCAGGTTCAGGCTATCTATTGGGGATTGGGATTTGAGTTTGATTTCATAGAATTTTTTGGGGATGTATCCACTGGGAATAAGAGTTTGGTTGGATTTCTTTGATTTAGACTCTATTAAGGGAGTTGGTTTAATTTGGCTCAACTAGAGAGGTTGGTTTTGAATTTAATTTATTTTCTTGACTTGTTTATATATGATTTGGGCTCCACTTGGGAGAAGGGTGTGATTTAACTCCACTGGGAAAATAATATTGGGTTTAATTTAATCTGAATTAATGTATGGACCCTGTTGGTGTGCAATGGATCCACTGAGAAGGAGCTATATCAGCTTTAACCTGCCTCAAGTTAACAAATCCAATTGCATAGTCTATCAGTTGCGGGGTAGAGCTAGCCAACCTAAGGGGTTGCCTTTCAGTGTGCAACGACTATGCTAGGAAGAAGGCGTAGCAAACTTACATCTTCCAAAGCAAGGAACAATCGTTGGGGTGACCTGTTGGATGCACAAAAAAGTGAACCTGACCTAGGATGACTATTGAGTCAATGCCGCTGGGGACTTATGTCAACGTAAAGTAGTCTGGATGAATTTTATCTTAATTTCATGTGATTTGATATGGTTTGTTTGGTTTAGTTTGATTTTAAATTGTGGACATATCCACTAGGGATCTGAGCTCAATCAAATTTAAAATATTTAATTTATGGACCATGCCAATGTGTGATGGACCCATTGAGAAGGGATTATATCAGACTTATCCTATCACAAATTTACAAATCCAAATGGATGGTCTACTGGCTGTGGGGTAGAGCTAGTCAACCTAAGGGGTTGCCTTTCGATTGTGCAATGACGTATTCATAGATGGTAGCAGACTTACATCTTCTAAAGGAGGGAAAAACCACTGGGGTTACCTATTGGTAGCACAACAAGTCGAATCTGACTTAGGAGAGACTATAGAGTGAATGCCACTGAGCACTTATATCAACTCAAGAGTAGGCAGGCGATTCCTCTAGGGAGATTTGCTGACATTACCCAAAACATATAATGTCTTCTTGAGAAAAAAGTACCGCTAGTGGTGTCCTCTTAATCCATAAGTGAATATATATTTTATTTATATGTTTGTGTGGACCCTGTTGGTGTGCGAGGGACCACACTGAGAAGGAGCTATGTTGGCCTTGACCTATCTCAGATTTACTGGACCATGGGAGAATCTGCACATCCATAGGATAGATTCTCCAACCACATATGTTACTATAAAGAGCTTGCGTCCAATAGTAACACGGGTAGTGTCTAAATGGGAATGCGATCCAAAAATAATGCCCACGGGTGGTGCTAGAATGTTATCACCCTAAAAAAGAAAGCTTATAGGTGTACGGTGTCCAACTTAAGGAGAAAGCATAGCAGATTTACATCTGCCATGAGTGGTGTATCCTAAGATGCAAGAACTAACCAACCTAAGGTGTATCAGTCAACATGAATGGTGTATCTATCAACATAGTTAGAACCAACCAACCTAACATGCCCGTTGCTATCCAACGATCAATCTGGATATAAAGCATATAAGCTTACAACTTTCTAAGAAAAACGCATCATCGAGATAACATATCATCAGCGGGATAGATACTATCTGACCTAGTATGACAAATAAGCGTGGATCCCCGAGGAAGGAATGGACACAGACTTGAAGCAATCATGAGGGAATAATCTACTAGTGGACTTATCCTAAATCTCAAATATACTTGACTCAGTCAGTGCACGAAGGCTAATCCAAGAACAAAGCATAGTAGACTCACATCTTCTTAAACAAAGCCAGCATGAGGTAGCTTATCGGCCATGCAGTAAGGCCTACCAAACTAACAAGCCTCTCGTCGGTGTGCAATAGCTAAATTAAAGAAGGAAAACATAGGAGACTTACATCCTCCAAAGTAAGAAGACCACTAGGGTGACACACTAGTAGGGTAGCACGTCAGCCTGACTTAGAGCAGCTACTGAGTGAGTGCCACTGGGGGCATTATCTCAACTCAGAATAGCCCGACATAAAAGATATGTGTTTATTTTATATATTTGTGTGTAGTTTGTGTTTTTGTTGTGTCGATGAAGGATAGGATGCCACTCTGGTTCCTTACACCTACCCTAAACACGTCGTGGTGGATTCATAAATAAGAATACTTTCATTATGGAAGAGATTGAATTCGAAATGGTATTCTTATTGATGATAATGATTTTTAAAAATGATTTATAATATTTCATTAAGTAGAGCACCATGGTTGGAAACATTGGGAGCTCTCCCGCATGATTAAAAAGTTGATAAGATCTTCTTTGGTAGGCCTTCTCTATTGCAAAAGGGCCTTCCCAAATGGGTTCAAACTTGCCTCCAATCTTACGATGGGCAACAATTAGTCTCTTTAAAACTAAAATATGTTCTCCTACTTGAAAAGCTCTAGAACGGACCAACTTATTGTGTGCTTGAATCATTTTAGCTTTGTACAACTCAAGGTTTTAGCGTGCCTGTAGGCTTCTCTTCTCCAAACATTCGAGATCTTCTAACCATAACTTGGCGTTATGCTTTATTGTGATCTTGCTGCCCACAACTATGCTTAGTGATGGGAGTTGGACTTCTAATGGTAGAATTGCTTTGGACCCATACACTAAGGAGAAAGGAGTATACTGAGTTGGAGTTTTATATGTGGTGTGGTAGGCCCACAAGGCCTGAACTAATTGCTCATGGCACTATCCCTTATTATTGTCGAGTGTCTTTTTTAGTATTTGGATGAGAGTTTTATTGAAGGCTTATGCTAAACCGTTTCCCCTCGAGTAGTTGATGGAAGAATATCAACAATCTACGCTATGTCACCGGGAAAAGTTCTTGATCTCGGTGCTCTTGAATGCAGTACCATTATCAGATATAATTCATCGAGGCACTTCAAACCTATATATGATATGATTCCTAAAAAATTGGAGCACATGCTGAGTTGTGACCTCTCTAAGTGGAATCGCTTTCATCCATTTGGAAAAGTAGTCAGTAGCAACTAAGATAACTGATGACCCTTGAAAGTAGGAGGATCAATTAGACCTACTATGTCGGTACCCCAACACTCGAATGGCCCTGAGGCCAATGTAGGATGTAGAATGTTGGATGGTTGGTGTAGGACCACATCGTTTATTTGACATTGGTGGCATTGCCTAGCCATATCCATGCAATCTTTGATCATCGATGACCAACAGTATCCTAGTCTCTTAATCTTGGCTTTCTTTTTCGAACCAGATTGGTTGGCTCCACATAATCTTGAGTGTACCTCGATCATGATCTTATAGGCTTCGTGCTTGTCTAAACAATGTAACCACATATGATCAAAAGACTGGCGATACAAGACACCATCAACAAGAGCATAGGAAAGTGCTCTCTACTTCATCTGATGGGCTTAAGACTTCTCTTGAGGTAGTTTACCTTTATTTAGGTAATCCATGAATGATTGCCTCAAATCTAACTCCTCATCCTTCTTAGCAATGGAAACCTCCCCATCAAAAGAGTATTTTTTTGATGAGTTCAATATCAATAAGGGATAACACTTATCTATTTTGGACCTTTATTGATATGGACTCATCTTCCAGACATGCCAACTCCTTAGGACATGCTACATCATTCTCTCCTTAAGGAATCTTATAACTAGCAACCTCTTAGATTTGGGCCAACAACTCTATGGTGTACTTGTTGTAGTGATGGAGCTTAGGCTTTATAATCTAGTAGGACCCAGCAATTTAGTTGATAACTAGCTAAGAATCCCCAAAGATGTTGATGTTCTAGATGCTTAGAGTAACATATAACTCAAGATTGGCAATCAGACTCTTATATTCAGCTTCATTATTAGTGCTAAGATTGGACAGATGATATGAGAATCTCATCACATCACGGTCCAGAGTTAAGAGAACTATTTCTACCCTTGCCATTCCTAGAATAGTAGATTGTGGTTCTTCTTCTCTTTGAGAGGAAGCTACACCATCAAAGTACATCTCCCAGTGGTGAATGCTAGTATCCCCAAAGTTAATGAATTGTTCATCGGGGAGATCATCACTAAGCCGAGAGTCAGTAGAAAGTGGGTGTGTTGCTAAGAAATTTGCTAGCAGTTGTGCTTTCACCGCAAAGAGAAGTACTAAGGTAATGTCAAACTACGAGAGGATCATCAACCATCAAGCCAACTGTCCAGACAGCATCAGCCGTGTCATGAGATATTGTAATGGATTGATCATAGAGATTAAGATCATCTTATAAGAAATCATGTAGTGTTGTAGCTTTTGGAATGCAAAGATTGAACCTAGAAAATACTTCTCAATGGGTGGATAATTAGCCTCAGTAGGGATTAGAAGATGGATGAGGTAGTAGAGTGTCTTTTCTTTCCCTTCGTCATTGCCTTGGGCCAACAAAGAACTAAGGGAGTCATCTAACGCAGTAGTGTAAAGTATTAGTGGCTTGCCCGGGATAAGGGCTACTAGAATCGGTGACATCATTAGGTAATGCTTGATGTCTTTGAAGGCATGCTCACACTTATCATCTAACTTGAACTTGGCATCCTTTCAACAAGTGTTGAGAATAGCTGACATCTTCCTGATAAATTGCATCATAGATACGCTAACCATCCTTATAATGATCTGAGTTGAGTTTAACTTTTTTTTTGGGGTAGCAATTATAATATTTGATCTTCTCACGAATCGATTTTGACCGGTATGTAGCATCGACATTTTTAAGGATGAAAGGCATGACCTTATAGCAATAGATTCTGATCGAGGTTCTAAAAGCAGTGTTTCTTCCATCTTCAAGGGCCATCTTTATTTAGTTATATCTGGATGAGCCATCCATGAAAGAGAATATTGCATGAGATGAGGCAATGTCCACCATCAGCTCTGGGATTGGAAGGGGAAATTCATCTTTTGGACATGCCTTATTTAAATCCATAAAATTGACACATATGTAAATTTGTCCATTCTTTTTCTTAAGGGATGATGTTGCTAACCGTGTAGGCATTTTTCTTCCGGATGAAGCCCATTGATCGTTCTTGACTTCATAAATGACCTGTTGTTCTATGTCTAATCGCATGTGTCTAGGAGCTTGCTTGATAGGGTTAGAAGTAGGTTCTACTGCTAGTTTATGGACCACTATGTCAGGACCCAATCCAGGAATCCTTTCATAACTCCATGCAAAGCTATCCTTAAACTAAATCAATTGCCTAACTAAGTCATTGGTTTCAATTTCATTTAATTAAGAACTGATGTATGTCGGGCGTGGATCTTCTTCAGTTCCTAAGTTGATTTTATTGAGCTCGTCGATGGTTGACTTGATCTCTTCTTTGATTTCTAAATCATCTAGATCATCTGAAGTTTTTAAGCATAGCTCTTCATATGAGTTAATGTGATTTGAAAAGAACTTATTAGATTCCAAATGATTTGTGATGACTAAGTAGTAATCGTCATCATCAACTGGACCCACTGTACTGAATTCTAGTCTTGGTCTTGGTTCAGAGCTTTTGCATTTATTCCTCCATATTCTTTCTATGTGGTCTGACCTATGCTTTGACCAAGTATGTGGGATTAACCCTTTCTTTGCTAAATTATGAACATAAGGCAAGTACAAATCAAAAGGTAATTCTATTAAATCTTTATATGAAACATCCTCTAGTTCCACATCAACTTCTTTACTTGAGAATGATGCTCCCAGGAAGAACCTATGAGTCTTCACACCTGTGGATGACTTAGGGGCTTCCTTAGCTACCAAACCCTCAGCTTTTTGAGAGGAAAGTTGGGTTATAGCTAAGGTTCCCAACTGATGCCTAACTATTTCACTTATAGACTTAGATACACTTATGCTTTGCTTTGGAGCCCAGTCTTCATCGTTATCTGGCTTAAGTGTGACCTCCAAAGGAATCTACTACTGAGAAGAGCTGATTGGTGTGCTAACCATATAAGACTCATCTTATAAACTAGATTCTAAGTCTATATGGATAGAAAGTGTACTCCTAGTAGCTGGGACATACTTTTTATTGGGTGGCCAATAAGGAGGTTTTCACCCCTAGACCTCTAAAGTGCCCTCTTCCTCTTCTAGTGGAGGTCGTCATCCTACCCATATGTTGAATGGAGTATGAACTATGGGTTGAATCTAATGTCGCCCACTTCCTCCAAGTCTATTTTCACCTGTTATTTTCTTTTTTTCTTTCTTTTTTCTTTTCTTTCTTTTTTTTTTTTCTTTTTTTTTTTTTATTTTTAAACTTTGGCCAAGTTCATGAGAATAGACTTGTTGGTTTTGAGGGAGGTAGTAAGTCGCATCCTTATATCGACCTCTGAATTATAAATGGCTTGAGATCTCTTTCACATAATAGATGATCCCACCTCACACAAACTTCATACACCGATGTAGAGAGAATGGAACTATATTGTTCTCATGTATCCATGGTCTCCCAAGAAAAGTGTTGAAAGATATATCCGAGTCTATAATGTGAAACTTGGCTTCGGTCTTCCAATCATCAATCTTCAAGGGCAACACTATGGAGACAAAGGCCTGTTGACCTCACTTTTAGAGTGAAGATTCAATCTTCCCATCTTAGACTTAGGAGTCTTCTAGAAACCAAGGCTTTCCTAGCCATAAGACACTTCTAAAAATTAGGGAAACACCTAACTTAAGCCTTAAAACTTAGAAGGGTTAACCATAGGATTAGGTTATGCCTTAGGGATTAAGCTAATCAACCTACCCTACAACCCAAATCCAATCCATGTGCACCTTCAAAAACCAAACCTCAAGTTCAATTCAAACATCAAATTCAAATCCAAATTCAAACCCAAATTCCAAAACCAAATTCCAAAACCAAATGATTGAAGCCCATGATCAAATCCAAACTTGAAACCATTCCTAAGCCATATGATCTATCCCATGGACTTACCAAAATTTTAATCCAAATCAATCCAAAATCAATTGATTTTCTCATAATCAATTTATATCTTCAATCATCTTTCTAAATATAAATCAAATGTACATTCAAATGATCAAAACTAAATCAAATTAAATCAAAACCCTTCCTAAGCCATATGAACTATCCCATGGACTTAACTAAATATTAATCCAAATCAAGTCAAAATCAATTTATTTTCTCACAAATCAATCATATTTTCAATCATCTTTACAAATTTAAATGAAATATACATTTAAATCATCAAAACTAAATCAAACCAAATCAAAATCCAAACTTAAGCCACATGACCCAACTATATAGACTTAGCCAAATTCCTTCATTCCAAAACCCAAATTCAATTGATTTTCTCATGAATCAATCATACCCTTCAATTATATTCACAAATATAAATGAAATCTACAATCATCAAGCCATACCAAAATCAACCCAAGTCAAACCCAACTTAAGCCTTTTTACTTGAAATGTTTAAATGAACCCCATTTGAAACCAAGCCAATTGCAATTGAATTTATATATCAATTCTAAATCCTAATATAAACAGAACTAAATCAAACTCAACCTAAAATTAAGCCAACTAAACCTAATTGGTCCACTTGACCTAAAGTCACCAATTTGATGTATTTGATCTAAGTTCTAATCCTACCCAAATTGGATTGAACCAAGCCCATCAAAATCTGACATCATTATTATTGATCACCTTAGGTTGATCAATTTACACCAATTGGGTCAAACCAAGTCAACTTGGTCGTTTGACCAAGTCAAACCCTTAACCCATATGAACCCAAACTAGCCAAATTGCAACCTAAGCCAAATCCCTTGAAGCCAATGATTCATACTAAATCAAAATCAATATTTTAATATGACTTGACCTTCAATTAAGTCAAACCAAACCCAATTGGTTCTCTTGGCTCAAGTTGACCCAAACTGACTTAAAAGACCAAATTAGGTCAAATCAAAATATAAACCAAACTGTTTGCAATCAATGGCTCAAGTTCATTCTAAATCGATTGTTGAACTTGACCAAAGCCATGATTGGACCCAATTGAACCCAATGACTACTTAGCCCAATTGACCAATGTTCAGTTGGCCAAATCAAAACCAAATCCAAATTAATTAAAACCAAAGCCTACAATCATCTTCAATTGGTTAACTAAACCAAACCAACACCCAAACCCAAGCCATTTTGGCCAATTTGGTCAAATTAGTTAACTTAACCATTCATAAATGAATTCAAATGAGCCAAAATCAAATCTAAGCCAAACTAAACCAAACCAATTGAACCAAAACATCCCAAATGATCATAAGAACTTGAATCAACCCTTGGTTTGACCCAATTTAACTAATTGGTCAACTTGATCCGACCTAACCCAATTTGACCTAAATGAGTCAATTGAGCCAAACCTAACCAAATCGACTCCAATTGACTTGAAATTTGGGCTAAGCCACTTTTGGCTCATTTCAAATCTATCCAAATCAAATCCATTGCCAAATAATCATTTTACCCTTAGGTTAAAGGCATCACATGAGACAAATCACCCATGTAAGTCATCATTTCCATTCTTTTGCCACTTGGTACTCTCCCAATGGTCCACCTAGGCACTTAGAACACTGCCCAGCCTAACCCAATCGGTGGTTGGGTTGGCCATGACCCATGGGAGGTGAAATAGCCTCACCATCCCCATTGGAGCATTTAAAACCCATAGGACCGCCATGGCAACCACCTCCACTCCTTCAACTAACCAAGCTGAGCTAACTCACATCCTCCTTACCACCCACGACTCGTTGAGTTGACCAGACAGCCACTAGAAGCCAAACCTGATCCCACCATCCGATCAAGATGAATGGGGGTATAAACCCCCTTGATTCCACTCAAACACACACAAAAATCATTCCTCATACCCATAACTACCCAAGATGAGCCATTATAGCCATTCCCTAAACTCCCAAGCTCATCGATAACATTAGTCTCATCAAATAGGACACTCCCATTTCCAACCTAACTTCATGATTTCTCCATCAAACTCAAATTAAGTGTGCACCTTTCCTAGGCCTCGAGCAAGAACGAGCCATCTCCTAAGCTTCCCAAGCACCGGAGATGGGACTTCAATCAAAGCAGAGCTCCAAATCATTGCATCATGGCCTTCTAAGTGAACGTCAAGGAATTGATCTAATTACTGCTCAACAGGGCTTCGTCTCCACTAGATGAAGCTTCCATAATCATTCGAGCCATCGATCTTGAGCACTGACAAGGCATGCTTCCAAAATTGATCCTTAGGCAAAAATGGGTTGGATCTTTTCGAAAAAAACTTGGATCTCATGTGATCTTGAGAGTTGGATCTCCTCTGATTGATGTCGTGAAGGTGTGGGATCCTTTTAGAGTTGATTCAAGCTTGAGTAACCTTGGATCAAGTCAGCAATGGAGGAAAGACTCCATTCTCATTCACTCGCGTGATGTTAGATCACGCATTATCTGTTCCACATGATCGAAATGGACAATCATGATTAGATCTGCTAGATCGATCCAATTTAATATTATTAAGCTGTGGGATTAATCACAGCCGTTCAATCTTAGATTGGATGGTGGATGAGAACGCACATCTGTTGCCACCACATAGGAACTAAGTCGGATAAGTTTTAAGTAGTAAATCACGCAGTTCCACGTGGAAAGTGCGTCGCATCAGTGTGCCACATGTTGCCAATAAGATTAGGCTTTAATTATGCTTAATTAATATTTTTAATGGCTGAAACTTCTAAAAATCATAAAAAGTCATAGAGAAATAAAAATATGCAAATTAATACTCATTTTAAAGGTAGTTTAGGGGAGAATTAATTAAAAATAATCTTAACTAATTTTGAATAGTAATTAAGGTTTAATTAAAGTTTAATTACAAAATTAATTAGCTTAATTATTCCATAATTACTTGAGCAATTAATCCCAAATTTTGTTGGTTAATTTAATGGGATGATCCCATGATTTTCTTGGGATTTATTGCTCACTTAATTAGGAAAACTGACTAATTAAACCTTAACTACTCTTTTAAGTTAATTAATGATTAATTAATCCCATGAACAGTAATAAATTGGTTAATTAAGTTTATTAATCATTGTTCAATAGTAAGTCAACTAAGGAATAGGGTTGGAACCCCTTTTCCTAAGATCATTTCTCCCTTTTTAAAATAAAATTAATTAAGATTTAACTAATTAATTAAATCACTTAATCAAATTGAAATCATAATCACATCAGACCTCAATTAATTAAAGCATGGGGTAGATCTTTAGGTGTTTAATAACCTAAAGGAGTTAAATGAAATTATGGTTAGTCCACATGGGTGTGAAAACCATAAGAGTAATTAATTAAGTCTGTTAATCTAATTAAATATTAATCATACAGTTGCATTAGGCCCCTTTTATTTCCTAGGATCATTATAAGTTTATTTTTCATGCATATCATGTTGGCTTATAATTATTTTGTAAATTACTTTTAAGGTGACATAGATAAGAATAATTAACTCATCTAATTAAGGGTTCAACTTAACTAACCCATAAAATCAACTTAATTACATTTCTTTAAATTAAATAACATCACTAAGGTGGGAGTGGGTCTAAAATAACAAGTTATGATTTCTATTCTCCTCTTTAAATCAAATCAAATCCAAAACTTAATTAACGAAGAAGCTTTGGTTTGCTTTAAATAATCTTATTTGATTTGATTGTCCTTAAGAACTAGTTTGGTTGAATGAATCATATGCTTATATTTGAATGAATCACATGCTTAACAACTAGTTTGAATGAATCACATGATTTCTATGAATGTTGAGTTCTCTTTCCTCTATTAATGTGTTGATTTATATAATATTGAATGGTAATGGGTATATAGGACATCCAGGAACATGAGGCTTTAGCTAGCCCCAAGGAGGTCATTTGATTACCTCACTTCCCTAGTTTAACAATGGCCCATACCCATTTTATTTCATTCTTATGTATTTCAACATTAGAATTTGGATAGAAATTTAATTAATATATATAAATGATTCAATCAAATAAAAATATACTATCTTTGAATGGTTTTTTTCCCTAATTTATGTATACATCCTTGCGTGTCCAAGTAAAGCAAGTATATAGTCTGGACATCCCGGGAATATGAGGCTTTAGTTAGACCTAAGGAGGCCATTTGATTTCCTCCCTTCTCTAATTTAACAATGACACATACTTGCCTATATCTTTTTTCATGTATATGTATATGTGATTAGTGAATTAAAATCCCATTTTACATTAAAATTGCATGCATTCATAATTGACTAAGTGGTTGAATTAATTAGCCCTATGAATTAGAGCTTACTTCCTATGTTCATGTATACGAATTTACATATGTTTGAATGCAAATGAGTATATAGTCTGGACATCCCGAGAATACTAGGCTTTAGCTAGATCCAAGGAGGTCATTGGATTACCTCACTTCCCTGGTTCAATAATGGCACATACCTATCTAATTTCATTCTTATGTAATTTTTGTATAAGAATTTGGATAAAGTTTTAAATTAATTTGTTTAAATAATTCAATCAATTAAAATATAAATTCTAAACATACACATACATCATCTTTTAAGTGTGCTAAAATATGTTGCATATATAAATACACATAGGATTAAATCATATGCATGTTACATGTGATGGAAAGGAATTATTTAATATATGTCATGTGGTAAAAATTCAATTAAATTAATCTTAAGATGCCTTTCATTTTGAATATGATTATTTAAATTGAACCTTAACTTTGATTAATTAAATCATTTAATAGGCCATTCACTAAAGAGAACTAAATCATATTAATATACTTTAGAGAGTGACTAAAGGTAGGGATGAAATAGGGCAATCCTCTTTTCCTCTCTTTATAACACTTAGTTGCTAAGTGTAATAAAATGAAACAAGAGAAAACACATATTAAAATTCTCAAATTAATTAAATTGCTTCACGTGAAATCAACCTTTGATGTTAAATTGAATCCTTCTTCACATAGAAAATACAACACTATTGCCTTACAAGACTTACCACACAAGCCTTAATACACACATTAGAATTAAGTCACCACTTCTAACTCTAAGTTAGGATGGTGTATGATGTGATGCATGATTTGTTTTATGATGCATTCTTTTTTATTGGATGTTTGGGTGTATGCTTCGTAGACTAGATGATAGGCCAATATTAGCCTAATCATGTTTTATGCAGGGGATTATGCTTAAGGGGTGCTTAAAAATAAAATTGAATGCTCTTTTTGCTAGTTGCTTAAATTCTTAAGCATAATCGAAGTTAGGATAGGTGGGCTTAGTTACCCATGTGTAAAGTGCTAAGTCCAATTATAAATACAATTACATGGGATTATATGTATATTTAGCTAACCTCCGCTTTTCAGGGGCAGTTAGATTTACTTTTCCTACATAATTGGACTTAGTTTATTTTGTTTTATTTAATGTGGAGGCAAACTTGACCTAGGGAGACTACTGAGTGAATGCCACTGGGGACTTATGTCAACTCAAAAGTAGTCAGAATTAATTTTATCTTAATTTCATATGATTTGATAAGGTTTGTTTTGTTTAGTTTGATTTCAAATTAAGTGCATTTCCATTGGGGATGCGAGCTTGGTCAAATTTGATTGATTTAATTTATGGACCTTGTAGGTGTGTGTTGAACCCACTGAGTTGGGGTTATATCGGACTTATCCTATCTCAGATTTGCAAATCCAATGGGATAGTCTACTGGTTATGGGGTAGAGCTAGACAACCTAAGTCTTTGGGTGTCGAAAGGGAAGAAGGTGTTGCAGACTTACATCTTCTAAAAAGGTAAACCACTGGGTGACCTATTGGTAGAACAACAATTCAAACCTGACTTAGGGCGACTACTGAGTAAATGCTCATGGGGACTTATATCAACTAAAAATTAGTCAGGAAATCCCTATAGGAAGTTTTGCTGACAATACCCTAAAGATAGGATACCTGCTTGAGATAAGGTACCACTAGGGGTGTCCTCCTAATCCATAAGTGAATATATATTTTGTTTAAATGTTTCCGTGGACCCTGTTGGTGTACAAAGGAACACACTGAGAAGGGGCTATGTTTTCCTTGACCTATCTCAAATTTATTGAACTAAGAGAGAATCTGTACATCCACAAAATGGATTCTCCAACCACACAGGTTGTTTCTAGGAAAAGGCAACTATCCAATCCGATAGGAACCAGAGTAGTGTCTAAATGGGGTTGCAAAGGACGTGATTAAAATATAATTCCCAAAGGGGAGGTGCTACTTGGGGTGTTATCCAGAGCCCTAGAAAAGAAAGCCAATAGGTGTACTGTAGCCAACACAATGAGAAAGCATAGTAGACTTACATCTGACATGAGTGGTGTATCCTACGGTTCGAGAACTAACCAACCTAAGGTGTATCGATCAACATGAGTGGTGTATTCATCAGCATAGTGAAAACCAACCAACCTAAGGTGCCCATCGGTGTGCAACGATCAATCTAGAAAGAAAGTGTGTAAGCTTACAACTTTCTAAGCGAAACTGATTATCAGGATAGTTTATCATAAGGAAGCCATATGTTATCAAACCTAGAGTGACTACTATGCTGGGAGCCCCGAGGAAGGATTGGACCCAGACTTGAAGTAGTCAGGAGGGAAGGAGCCACTAGGGGACTTATCCTAAACCTCAAATGTACTCAACCCAGTCAGTGCACGAAAGCTAATCGAAGAAGAAAACATAGCAGACTCACATCCTCTTAAACATAGCCAACATGAGGTAGCTTACCAATTATGCAGTAAGGCCTACCAAACTAATAATGCGCTCATCGATGTGTAGTGGCCAAGTAAGTAAGGAAAGCATAGCAGACTTACATCCTCCAAAGCAAGCAGACCTCTAGGGTGACACACTAGCAGGGTAGCATGTCATCCCAACCAAGAGGAATTACTGAATGAGTGCCACTGGGGACACTATCTCAACTCAGAGTAGCTCAAGATAAAAGATATGTGTTTATTTTATAAGTTTGTGTGTAGTTTTTGTTGGTGTTATGTCGATGAAGTATAAGATGCCACTCGGGCTCCTTACACTTACACTAAACAGATCGTGGCAGATTCGCAAACAAGAATACTTTCAACATGGAAGAGATTGAATTCGAAATGGAATTTTTATTGATGATAATTATTTTCAAACATGATTTATAATATTTTCTTAAGTAGAGCCCATTGATTGGAAGAATTGGACACTCTCATTTATCATTAATAAGTTGATAAGATCCTCTTTGGAAGGCCTTCTCTATGGCAAAAGGGCCTTCCCAAGTGGGTTCAAACTTGCCTCCCATCATACAACGGGCAATAATCAAGCTCTTTGGAACTAAAATAAGCTCTCTTCCTTGAAAAGATTTAGCAATACGTAACTGAACGAAGTACAGAATTTTAGCTTTGTACAACTCTAGTTTTTGGCATGCCCACATCGTCTCTCTTACAAACCTTCAAGCTCTTCTAATGGCATTACGCTCTGTTATGATCTTGACCCTATCCTTAGTGATGGGAGTTAGACTTTTAATGGTAGAATGGCTTTTGACCCATACACTAAGGAGAAAGGAGTAGGCGAGTTGGAGTTCTATATATGCGGTGGGCCCATAAGGCTTCAACTTGCTCATGCCACTATAAACTTGTTGTTGTTGAGTGTCTTCTTTATTATTTAGATGAGTGTTTTGTTGAAGGCTTTAGCTAAGTAGTTTTCCCTCGGGTAGTTGATGGTAGAATATCTCTAATTTATGCTATGTCTGGGTAAATTTGTTGATCTCAATGCTCTTGAATTGAGTACCATTATCAGATATAATTTATCAAGGTAATCTAAACCTATATATGATTTGGTTCCTAAAAAACTAAAGCATGTGCTGAATTATGACCTCTCTGAGAGAAATCACCTTCGCCCATTTTGAAAAGTAGTCAGTAGTAGCTAAGATGAACTGATGATCTTTAGAAGGAGGATGTAGAATGTTGGGTGGTTGGTGTAGGACCACACTATTTATTTGACATTGGTGGGCTTGCCCAGTTGTATCCATGTAATTTTTTATCATCGATGGCCAGTAGTATCCTAGTTTTTTGATCTTGGCTTTCATCTTCAGACATGATTGGTTGGGTCCACATAATCCTGAGTGTACCTCATCCGCGACTCTTAGTGCTTGTCTAAATAATGTAACCACATATGATTAAAAGCGCGGTATAAGACACCATCCAGAGTGTAGGAAAGTGCTCTGCTTCATCTGATAGGCTTGGGACTTCTCTTGAGGTAGTTTGCCTTTATTTAGGTAATCCATGAATGGTTGCCTCCAATCTAACTCCTCATCCTTCTTTAAAATGACAACCTCCCCTTTAAGAGAGTACTTTTTGATGAGTTCAATATCAACAAAAGGTAAGATTTCTCTATTTTAGACCTTTATTACATATACTCATACTCCGGACATGTCAATTCCTTGGCAAGCTTGGCTAAAGCATATGCTACGACGTTCTCTCCATGAGGAATCTTATAGATGGAAATCTCTAGGATTTGGGCCAACAACTCCATGGTGTACTTATGGTAGTGATGGAGCTTGGTCTTTATAACCTTATAGGACCCAACGATTTGGTTGATAATTAGTTGAGAATCCCTGAAGATGTGGATGTTTTGGATGCTTAAAGTAATGGATAACTCGAAACTGATAATCAGAGCCTCATATTCTGATTTGTTGTTAATGCAAGGATTGGATAAGTGATATGATAATCTCATCACATCGCAGTCTAGAGTTAAGAGAACTATTCTTACCCCTACCTTTCCTAGAATAGTAGATTCTGATTCTTCTCCTCTTTGGGAGGAAGTCGCACCATCAAAGTACATCTCCCAGCGGTGAATGCTAGTATCCCTTAAGTTCATGATTTGTTCATCGGAGAGATAATCACTAAGAAGAGAGTCAGGAAGAAGTGGGTGTGCTGCTAATAAATCTGCTAGAGCTTATCCTTTTACCACATGGTGGGGTACAAAGGTAATGTCAAACTACGACAGGATCATGGACCGTCATGCTAACCGTCCGGATACCATTGGCCGTATCATGAGATACTATGGTGGAATGATCCTAGAAATTAAGTTCACCTTATCAGGAAGAATGTAGTGCTATAGCTTTTGGGATGCAAAGATTAAAGCTAGGCAATGCTTCTCAATGGGTGGATAATTAGCCTTAGCAGGGATTAGATGATGGTTGAGGTAGTACAGTGTATTTTCCTTCCCTTTGTCATTTGCTTGGGCCAAAAAAGCACCAAGGAGTCATCTAATGCAGCAGTGTTAAGTATGAGGCTCTTTTCCTAGATAGGGGCTTCTAGAACTGATGGCGTCATCAGGTAATGCTTTATGTCTTCGAAGGTATGCTCACACTTATCATCGCACTTAAACTTGACATCCTTTTTGACAAGTGTTGAGAATGGCTGACATCTTCCCGATAGGTTGGATATAAAGTGTCTTTGATACGCCAACTGCCCTTAGAATGATCTGAGTTGAGTTAAGCCTTTAGGGTGTGGCATTTCTAATATCGCCTTGATCTTCTCTAGATTGATTTCAATTCCCTAGTGTCGGACAATAAACTAAAGGAATTTCCCTAAAGCCACTCCGAATGCACACTTTAGGGGGTTCATTTTGAGGATAAATTATCTTAACTATTCGAAAACTACTCTCAAGTCAAAGAGATGGTCTTCCTTTTCTCTTACGAGATCATCAACATAGCACTTTCGACTTGATGATGAATGAGTTCGTCGAAGCTTCGAGTCTAAAATAAAATAAAAACCTAAACTAAAACCTAAACTAGAGCATCAAAAGAAAATAAAATAAACTAATTAAAGTAAACTAAAATAAAATAAATAAAAACCCAAACTAAACTACAAAGTAAAATAAACCTCAGTGTAAAAAACCTAAATAAAATAAAAACTAAATGTAAAGTAAAGACAAAATAAACCTACAATAAACCTAAAATAAAATAAAATAAAAACTAAATAAAAAGCTAAACCTAAAAAATAAACCTAAAAATAAAACTTAAAAATAAATAAAAAATAAAACTTAAACCTTAAACTAAAAAAATGAGATCTAAAATAAAAATAAATAAAATAAAATAAAGTAAACCTAAACCTAAACTAAAATAAATTAAACTAAAATAAATATAACCTAAACCTTTAACCTAACCTAAATAAAATAAAATAAACTAAAAATAAACCTAATCCTAAACTAAAAAAAAACCTAAAATAAACCTAAAATAAAAGCCTAAACCTAAACTTAAAATAAAATAAAACCTAGACATAAACTTAAAATAAAAATAAAACTAAACCTAAAAATTAAATAAAATAAAACTTGACTAAAATAAACTAAACCTAAACCAAAATCTAAAAATAAACTAATAAAAAAAGCTAAAATAAATAAACCTAAAGATAAATTAACTAAATAAATAAAATTAACCAAAATAAAATAAAATAAAATAAACTAAAATAAATAAAAATAAACTAAATAAACTAAACCTCTTGGTTTACTTTTTTAAAACCCAAAATCTATCCTACCCAACTGACCTTAGACCCTGGCCCTGATCAGCCAAACCATGAACTGAGCCCTAAATAACCTAAATCCACAAAGCCAACTAAATAAACTAAATAAACTAAACCTGTTGGTTTGCTTAATTAAAAAATAAACTCTAAACCACTGATCCCAAACCCTAAACCCTACCCTCTCTCAGCCCACCCTAACCCTGAGCCACTGTGACACCATAAACCTAAATCCTAACAAACACTAAAGAGCTTAAACTAAACCTAAACAAAATAATATCAAAATAAAATAAATAAAAACCTAAACTTAAATAAATTAAATAAAATAAAATAAAACCTAAATAAAATCTAATCCAAAACCTAAGCTAAACCTCACTAAACTGCTAAGAAAATAAAATAAAACTAAAACTAAATAAAATAAAAAGTAAAGTAAGAAATAAACCTAAAAAAAAAACCAAATAAAATAAAAACTAAATGTAAAATAAAAATGAATAAACCTAAAAAAATAAAATAGAAACTAAATAAAGATCTAAACTTGAAATACAAACTTAAAAAAAATAAAAACCAAAACCTAAATCATAAACTAAAAAAAAAACTAAACCTAAAATAAATAAAATTAAATAAACCTAAACTAAAATAAATAAAACCTACAACTAAATGTTAAATAAATTAAACCTAAACCCTAAATTAGATAAAATAAAATAAATAAAAATAAACCTAAACCTAAACTAAAAAAATGAAACCTAAAAGTAAACTTAAACTAAAAACCCAAAACCTAAAACTAAAAAATAAAATAAAACCTAAACTAAAGTGAAAATAAAATAAAATTAAAACTAAGTTAAAAAAAAATAAACATAAATCTAACATAAACTTAAAATAAACTAAAACACAAAACCTAAACTAAAATAAATAAACTACCATAAAAAACTAAAAATAAAATAAAAAATAAACCTAAATAAAAAAAAATAAAATAAATAAATAAAAATAAACTAAATAATAAAACAAATTTAAAACCTGGTTTGCTTAAAAAACCTAAATCCTGACCTAAATCTTACCCTGATCACTGACCACAAACTGTGGGCCCCAACCCCAGACCACAGCCAGGCCATGGTGGGCCCATGGCACTCATGCCTGAGGCTACCACTAGGCCATCACTGACCAACCCTGACCCACTGACCATGCTGGGCCTTAAAACACTAAATACTAAAACCTAAACCTAAATTAAATGTAAAAATAAAATAAATAAATAAACCTAAACATAAATAAATATAAAATAAAATAAAATAAAATCTACTAAACCCAAATCTGAAGCTCACTAAACTCCTAAAAATAAAATAAAAATAATAAAAACTAAACAAAAATAAAATAAATAAAAACCTAAACTAGACTAAAAAAATAAAATAAGGTTAAAAATATAAAACATTAATAAAATAAAAACTAAACATAAAATAAAAATTTATATACCTAAAATAAAATAAAATAAAAAATAAATAAAGACCTAAACTTAAAAATAAATAAAAAATTAAACCTAAACCCTGAATTAAATTAAAAAAAACTAAACCTAAAATAAACAAAATAAAATAAACATAAACATATGCTAAAATAAATAAAACTACATCTAAACCTAAATAAACTAAACTAAACCCAAAAAAATAAATAAAAATAAAAAAAATAAAACCTAAAAATAAACCTAAAATGAAAACTAAAACATAAACATAAAAAAAAATAAAATAAAATCTAAACCTAAACCTAGAAATAAAAAAATAAAATGAAAATAAAACTAAACTAAAAAAAAAAACATAAACATAAAAGACTAAAGTAAAATAAAACTTAAAATAATAAAAATAAACTAAATAAAATTAAAAATAAATAAAATATAAATAAAATAAATTAAATAAACCTAAACCTCTTGGGTTTACTAGATTTTAAAACTAAAACTAAACCTTAAATCTAAGCTGAGCCACTGAGCCCTGGCAGTGACTCCACTGAGCCAAAACAGGCCCAACCTTACCCAAACCTGAGCCAAAACAAAACAGGCCACAGGCAAGACTATCCCTGAAGCCACTGGCTAGGCACTGAATACAGGCCCAGGCCTGAGAGCCCTGATCACTGAGCTGACAGGAGCCCAGGCTTGGACCTGGGCCCCAGCCTAGGCTAAGGCCTGAACTGAGCCATGGACTGACCTTCCTGACCTGGGCCACTGGAGCACAGATCTGAGAGGCTGGGTCCTACTGACAGCCCAGGCTCAGAGGCTGAGCTAGGCACAAGGCCCAAGACCACTGAGCCTAAGGCTGAGCCCTGACCTGACCTAAACTAGGCTGACCAGGCCCAACTGGACCCTACACAGGCCACAAAGCTGAGCCACAAACCTAGGCTGGCTGGGCCGGCCACTGCCACAGGCCTAAACTCCCAGATCACAGATCCTGGGCACCATAAAGCCAAAACTTAAACTTCTAAATAAAATTAAAAATAAATAAATAAATAAACATGAGTAAATTAAAATATACTACAAAACCTCTATCTTTAAATAAATAAAATTAAAATTAAAATTAACTAAAATAAAATAAATAAAACCTAAACTAAACTAAAAATAATATACAGAATAAAACCTAAAATAAAATAAAAATTAAATAAATCTAAGATAAAATAAAATAAAAACTAAATACAAATCTAAACTTAAAAAATAAATCAAAAATTAAATAAAAAAATAAAACCTAAACCCAAAACTTTAAAAAAAAAACTAAACCTAAAATAAAAATAAAATAAATAAACTAAAATAAACATAAACCTAAACTAAATAAAATATACTAAAATAAATAAAACCTAAACTTAAACTTAAAAGAAACTAAACCTATACCTAAACCTAAACTAAATAAAATAAAATAAACTAAAAATAAATATAAACCAAAACTTAAAAAAACCTAAAATAAATACCTATAAAAGCGTAAAATAAAACCTAAACCTAAACCTAAAATAAAAAATAAAACCAAAACCTAAAAATTAAAATAAAAATAAAACTCAACTAAAAAATAAACCTAAAAAATTAAATTAAAGAAAACCTAAACTAGATAAATAAGAACTAAAATAAATAAACTAAATAAAATAAAATAAACTAAATAAAATTTAAAATAAAATAAACTGAAATAAATTCAAATAAATAGAAAATAAATTTTAATTAACTTAAACTTATCGGTTTACTTAATTTAAAATAAATAACCTAAATCTATAGAACCCTAAAACTAACAACCAACCAGGACCCTAACCCTGAGCCACAAACCCCAATCCTAAACCTACCACAAACCACAACCCTAACCCACCCTAAACCACTAAACCCCAAACCATACCCACAAACCTAAACTCACAACACCTGACCTAAACCCAACCCAAACCCACCCTAAAGTAACCCTAAACCCTAAACTAACCCTAAACCCTAAGAATGGACAGAACCTTGAAGGTTGGAATATCATCATCAACTAGGCTCAGTCTAGATCTGGCGGTGGAGGCGATGGTGGAGGTGGCAATTATCGCAGTGGTGGTGGGGGATCTGGAGTTGGTGGATATGGTGTTGGTGGTTGGAGCAGTACTGGTTATGGAGGCAGGAAGAGGGATGGAGGTTACAACCATGGTGGAAATAGACGAAGAGATCAAGGATATGATAGAGGATCATGCTACTCAAGAGGTGGGGGTGGTTCAGATGAAAATTGGAGAAATTCAAGAACAGTCGATATGATTTGATGCTTATGGAACTATATCTTTATAGTAGATATGGTTCTACTCATTTAAAATTTTTGATTTGCTCTGTTGGTGCTCATTTTTAATCTATGTCTTCGCTTGTGTCTTCAAAAAGTTGGGGTGCTACTTGGTTGATGAAATCAAAAAGAAAAAATGTTGAATCTGAATTTGTTCTCTATGAATCATAAACCTTAAACCCTAAACCTTAAACCCTTAACCCTAAACACTAAAACCCTAAACCCTCAACCGTAAACCATAAACTCTAAACTATACAACCATAAACCATAAACCTTAAAACCTATAACCTAAACCCTAAACCCTAAAGCCCAAACCTTAAATCCTAAACTAACCCTAAACTAACACTAAAACCCTACCCCTAAATCCTAAACCCTAAACTTTGAATAAATATGTCATTAGGAGTAGATCTAAAGAATGACCTAATCCTAACATAGTTATAGTAGCTAAAGAAAATGTCTTCAAGAGGCTTTCCCTTGACTATTAGAGATTTGAATACCCTAAACCCTAATCCTAAATCATATTATAATACCATATATTATAGTATAATGCAACATCATATATTCGAACATGTAGTGATGTGTTTAATGATGTTATAAGATGTTTTGAAATGTTTTAGTATATTATGGTATTGTGCCCTGTAGTCTACATTAATATAAATCATAAAAACACTAATCTAAAAAAATGAGATGATGAAATTTCTTAAGTTTGAAGTGGGAATTAGGTTGTAGTACCAAAGGTGTGCTATGCGACTTGTAGTATAAAAAGTAAGATTTTATGTTCAAAATAAATATTATATGTTGTAGCATAATATAACATCATATATCATAATATATTCTTCAATGGATTTCAAATTCTTTTAGCAATTTATAATCATGTAGTCCAACATACACTAGCATTATTTTTAAAAATGTTGATTTAGACTTTAAAATGGTGGAATTTGGCCAAATTCATAATAGGTAGAGCATGGCATCATAATGTATTGTCATAATTTAAAAAATGTAAGTGATACGATTAAAATATATAGTGTTTTATTATTTAGACTAATTTTATGATTTTTTCTTAAGCAATCCATAGTGATGTGATATGTAATATAATAAAATATAATATGTTATAGTGTATTATAATATAGGATGTCAAAATGTAGTGTAGCATCATGCATTATAGCATCTGTGTGTATTACTTGTTGTTTAGCATATTTTAGTTTATTATAGTATGATGTAGTAGAGTTTGTTTCAGTATAATTCATAAAAATACTAATTTATAAGCTGAGATGATGGGATTTGGCCAAATTTAAGGTAAACTTTAGGGAACATCATTTGGGGTATGCTATGGTGTCTCATTTAATCAAAAGAATTGAATTTTGCATCCAAAATAAATTATCATTTTCCAACCAAATTTTATAATTTTTTTGCTTAAAGTGATTTATTTTAAGGTGTAATGTAAGATAATATATTATATGAAAGCATATTAAAATATAATGTACATAACAATATAACCTCATATTTATATGAATGTGGTGGTGTGTTACTAAATGTTATTTTACATTTTAGTATGTTTTACTTTTGTTATAATACATTGGGTCATAACTCACAAAAATGTTAATTTGAAGGTTGAGATGCAAGAGTTTGGCCAAATTCATGGCACACACCAAGAAGCAATACCAAAATTATGCTATTTTATACCATTTCTAATAGAAATATAATAATTTTACATCCAAAATGAACATTATTCATATTTTGAGAAATTTTTTTTATTTGTTTCTTTTAAGTGATTTTAATGAGGTGTGATGTCAGACAATATATTATGTTATAGAAAGTTATAATATAACATCATATAATATACTATAATATAATATAGTGTTTCAATTCACACTATAATATGTTTAGCATGATATTGTATAGTTTGTTTGAGCTTGCACCATCACAAATCATAAAATGTTGATTACAATATTAAGATGATGTAATTTGAATGAATAGATTGTTAGGCTTTTGGTTGAAGTATTAAAGGTGTGCATAAGAGAAGAAATAAGATTTGATGAGAACTCTATGTTAAGGACATAGAGGGAGATCCACTAGGGGATCACACATGAACTGGACATGACATGTGAGGGGTCTATGTTGAGGGAATAAAAGAAGAAAATCTGCTGGGGTAAGGTTTGAATTTGATTTGATTATAAGATTTGTGGAAATACGATCCACCGTGGATAAGTATGTATAATCAACCAGGGATTAAGATCTAATTGTCTTTAATTTATTTTTTTAACTAATGTAGAGGAATATCTACTAGAGATATGAGCTCAAGTTCGCTGGGGATCGGGTATATGAACCTTCCATTAGGCAAGCAGGTTCAGGATACTCGCTGGGGATAAAAGCTTAGTTGGATTTCTTTGATTTAGACTCTATTGGGGGAGATGGTTTAAATTGGCACCACTAGGGAGGTTGGTTTTGAATTTGATTTTTTTGCTTGACTTATTTATATATGATTTGGGGCTCCACTAGGGAGAAGTGTTTGATTTTACTATATTAGGGAAAATTAGATTGGGTTTAATTTAATCGGAGTAAATGTATGGACACTTTTGGTGTGCGATGGACCCACTGAGAAGGGGCTATATTAGCCTTGACCTACCTCAGGTTTACAAATCCAAAGGGATAGTCTACCTACTGCGGGATAGAGCTAGCCAACCTAAGGGGTTGCCTTTGATGTGATGCTTTTAGGAAGAAGGTGTAGCAAACTTACATATTCCAAAGCGAGGAACAACCGCTGGGGTGACGTGTTGGATGCACAATAAATCAAACTTGGCCGAGGGTGACTATTGAGTGAAAGCCATTGGGGACTTATGTCAACTCAAAAGTAGTCAAGATTAATTTTATTTCAATTTCATGTTATTTGATATGGTTTGTTTGGTTTAGTTAGATTTTGAATTGAGGGCATATCCGTTGGGATGTGAACTCGATCAAATTTGATAGATTTAATTTATGGACCATGTCAGTGTGCAATGGACCCACTGAGAAGGGGCTTTATTAGATTTATTCTATCTCAGATTTACAAATCCAAAGGGATAGTCTACTAGCCATGGGGTAGAGCTAGCCAACTTAAGGGGTTGCCTTTTGTTGTGCAATGACTGTACTAGTAAGAAAACATAACAGACTTACATATTCTAAAGTAAGGAACAACCGCTGGGGTGACTTGTTAGTAGCACAACAAATAAAACTCGACTTAGGGGCGACTATTGAGTGAATGCCCACTGGGGACTTATATCAACTCAAGAGTAGTCAGGCGATTCCTATAGGGTGTTTTTCTGACACTACCCTAAAGATAGAATACCTACTTGGGAAAAGGTATCGCTAGGGGTGTCCTCCTAATCGACAAGTGAATATATATTTTTTGTTTATATGTTTAAGTGGGACCACACTGAGAAGGGGCTATGTCGGTCATGACCTATCTCAGATTTATTGGACCAAGGGAGAATCTGCACATCCATAGAACAATTTCTCCAACAATAGAGTGGTTAATAGGAAAGGGGAACTGTCCAATCTGATAGTAACTTAGGTAGTGTCTAAATGGGGTCACAAAGGATGTAACCCAAATATAGTGCCAACAGTGAAGGTGCTACTAGGGGCGTTATCTTGAGCCCTGGAAAAGAAAGCCTATAGGTGTAAGGTGGCCAACTCAAGGAGAAAGCATAGTAGACTTACATCTGCCATGACTGGGTTATCCTAAGGTGCGAGAACCAACCAACCTAAGGTGTATCCGTTAGCTTGAGTAGTGTATCAGTTAGCATAGTGAGAATAAACCAACCTAAAGTACCCGTCGGTGTGCAACAATCAATCTAAAAAGAAAGCGTGTAGGCTTACAACTTTGCAAGCGAAACTAATCATCATAATAGTCTATCATTGGCAGGATAGATGCTATTTAACGTAGAGGGACTACTAGGCTGGGAGCCCCGAGGAAGGACTTACCCTAAACCTCAGGAGGGAAGGAGATGCTAGGGGACTTATCCTAAACCTCAAATATACTCATCCCAGTTAGTGTACAAAGGATAATCCGAGAAGAAAGCATAGTAAACTCACATCCTCTTAAATAAAGCCAACAAGAGGTAGCTTAACAGCCACACAATAATGCCTACCATACTTACAAGGTGCTCATCGGTGTGCAGTGGCCAAGTAAGGAAGGAAAGCATAGCAGACTTACATCCTCCAAAGCAAGTAGATCACTAGGCTAACACACTACTAAGGTAGCATGTCAACCCGACCTAGAGCAGCTACTGAGTGAGTGCCACTAGAGGCATTATCTCAACTTAGAGTAGCGAGATATATGTGTTTGTTTATATATGTTTGTGTGTAGTTTGAGATTGTCTTGTGTTGATGAAGGATGGGATTCTGCTCGGGTTCTTTAAACATATCTTAAACACATCATGGCAGATTCGCAAACAAGAATACTTTCAACATGGAAGAGATTGAATTCAAATTCAAATTTTCATTGATGATAATTATTTTAAAACATTATTTATATTATTTCTTTAGGTAGAGCCCATTGATTGGAAGCATTGGGCACTCTCCCATTTGATTAATAAGCTGATAATACCCTCCTTGGTAGGCCTTCTCTATGGCAAAAGGGCCTTCCCATGTCAGTTCAAACTTGCCTCCGATCTTACGATGGGAAACAATCGATCTCCATAGAACTTAAATAAGCTCTCTTACCTGAAAAGTTCTAGAATGGATGAACTTGTTGTGAGCTTGAATCATTTTTTCTTTATACAACTCGAGGTTTTAGCAAGCCCACAAGAGTCTCTCCTCCAAACCTTCAAGCTCTTCTTGGCAATCACTCTTGTGATCTTCTACCCCTTATCCTTAGTGATGGGAGTTAAACTTCTAATGGTAGAACACCTTCAGACCCATACACTAAGTTGGAGTTCTATATGTAGTGCGGTAGGCCCACAAGGAATTGACTATCTTCTCATGCCACTATCGCTTATTATTGTCGAGTGTCTTCTTTAGTATTTGGATGAGAGTTTTGTTGAAGGATTCTGCTAAGCCATTTGCCCTCGGGTAGTTGATGGTAGAATATCTCCAATCTATGTTGTGTCTCTGAGCAAAGTTGTTGATCTCGGTGCTCTTGAATGCAGTACCATTTTTAGATATAATTCATCGAGGCACTACAAACCTATATACGATATGGTTTTTAAAAAATTGGAGCACATAGTAAGCTGTGACCTCTCTGAGCAAAATCACCTTCGCCCATTTGGAGAAATAATAGGTGGTAAGATGAACGATGACCATTGAAAGAAGGAGGATCAATCGGACCCACTATGTGGTACCACATTTGGCCATGAGGCCAATGTAGGATGTAGAATGTTGTGGTTGTGTAGGACCACAGTGTATTTGACATTGGTGGCATTACTGCAGTATCCATGCAATCTTTGATCATCGGACGGTGGTATCCTAGTCTCTTGATCTTGGCTTTCATCTTCGGATCAGATTGGTCGTCTCCAGATTATCCTGAGTGTACCTCGATCATGATCTTATGGGCTTCGTGCTTGTCTAGACAATGTAACCACATATGATCAAAAGACTGCCGGCACAAGTCACCATCCACAAGAGTATAGGAAAGTGCTCTCTCCTTCATCTGATAGGCTTAGAACTACTCTTGAGATAATTTGCCTTTATTTAGGTAATCCATGAATGGTTGCCTAAAGTAAACCAAAAAACTAAAAACCCTAGACCCTTATGCTTAAACACCAAACCCTAAACCCTAAACCCTAAACCCTAAACCCTAAAATACTAAAAACCTAAACCGAAACTAAATAAAACCTAAAAATAAAATAAATAAATAAACCTAAACTTAAATAAAATAAATAAATAAAAACTAAACTAAAACCTAAAATTAAAATAAAAATAAAATAAACAAAATAAAATAAACCTAAACCTAAACTAAAATAAACTAAACTAAAATAAATATAACCTAAGCCTAAACCTAAAATAAACTAAAACTACATAAATTAAAATAAACTAAAATAAACTAAACCTAAACTAAAAAAATAAAACCTAAAATAAATCTAAAATAAAACCTAAAAAAAATAAATATAAACCTACTAAAGCTAAAATAAAAAAAATAAAACCTAAACTAAAAAATAAAATAAAATAAAACTCAACTAAAAACCTAAACCTAAAAAAAATAAAATAAAATAAAAACCTAAATTAAAATATATAAACCAAAAATAAATAAACTAAACTAAATAAAATAAAATAAATAAACTAAATAAACATAAAAATCGGTTACATTTTTTTTGGAAAAAACCTAACCTAAGCTAACCTAAACCCTAAACCCTAAAATAAATAAAAGAAAAAAAACACAAGTTTGCTTATTTTAAAATAAACCTAAATGAAAACTTGAACCCTAAACCTAAACCTAAACCCTAACCCAAAATAAAAGAAAAGAAACCCTAAACTTGACCCTACCCTAAACCTGCAATACCCTGGGCTTAAACCAAACCACAAACCCACCAAACAAACCCAAACCCTGAGCCTGACACTAAACCACAACCCAAAAACTGAGCCACTAAACTTAAATGATCCCCACTGACCCCTGACTTACCCAAATCATAAACCCAAAACTAAACCCTACAACCTAAAAATAATAAATAAAAGCTAAACTTAAAAATAATAAAATAAATAAACTTAAAATAAACCTAAACCTAAACTAAAAATAAAATAAAATAAAAATAAAAACTAAACTAAAATAAAATAAATAAAATGTATACTAAACTAAAATAAAATAAACCTAAAATAAAACCTAAATAAAATAAAAGAAAAAGTAAAAAAAAATAAACCTAAGTATATAAAATAAAATTAAATAAAATCATAAACCTAAAAATAAACCTAAAAAATAAAAATAAATCTAAACCCTAAATTAAAAAAACCTAAACCTAAAATAAACAAAAAATTAAACCAAACTAAAATAAACTAAAAATAAATAAAACCTAAACTTAAATAAAATAAATAAATTTAAACTAAATAAAATAAATAAAAATCTAAAATAAATAAAAAAAACTAAAAAAATCTAAAAATAAACCTAAAATAAACCTAAAACCTAAACCTAAAATAAAATAAAACCTAAACTATAAATAGAATATAAACCTAAACCTAAAAAATAAATTAAAAATAAAACTAAAATAAAAAAAATAAACATAAACCTAAACCAAAACCTAAAACATGAACTAAAATAAAAAACCTAAACTAAGATAAATAAACCTAAAATAAATAACATAAAATACAAAAAATCTAAATAAAAATATTAAATAAAATAAAGATAAATTTAAAAAACTAAATAAACATGCACTGTTTTTACTTAATTAAAAAAAAACCCTAAACTGGCCACAAATCTGACTTTAAACCACTAGGCCATAAAATAAAAGCCCTAAACTCTGGGCCCAGACCTGACCAGGCACTAACCAAAACTAAAATGCCCCTGGGCTAACAATACTAAACCCAACACAGGCCCTACTCTGATCCTGACCCAGGCCTGACCCTGAGCCTGGGCCCTGGGCCATTAAACTAAACCCTAAACCCTGGCCCAGGCCCTGAGCCCTAAACTCTGACTAACCCAGGCCCTACCCAAACCCACCAAACTAAACTAAATAAACATAAAATAAAATAAATAAATAAACTTAAAATAAATAAATTAATAAATATAAAACCTAAAAAACCTAAACCTAAACCTCAAAATAAAATAAAATAAAAATAATTAATATAAATAAAATAAATAATAAACTAAATTAAAACTAACGTTATATAAATAAAATAAATCTAAAATAAATAAAATAAAATAAATAAAACCTAAAGAAATAAACCTAAAAATAAAATCTAAAAATAAATAAAAATGAAAACCTAAACACTATACTAAAAAAACAAAAACTTAAAATAAAAATAAAATAAACATAATAAAATAAATGTAAACCTAAACTAAACTAAACTAAAATAAATAAAACCTACCCTTAAATCAAAAATAGACTAAACTTAAACATAAACATAAACTAAATAAAATAAAATAAACTAAAATTAACCTAAACCTAAACTAAAAAAAATAAAACCTAAAATAAACTAAAATAAAACCTAAAACCTAAACCTAAAAAATAAATAAAATAAAACCTAAAACTAAAAAATAAAAAATAAAACTTAAAACTAAAAAAATAAAATAAAGAAAGACACATCTAAAAAATAAACCTAAACTTAAACCTAAATAAACTAAAGAAAAACAGAACTAAAAATAAAAAAACCTAAAATAAATATACTAAACTAAATAAAAAAGAAAATATACATAAATAAAATAAAATAAAATAATAAAATAAATCAAAATAAACTAAATAAATAAATAAACATAAACTAGTTTACTTAATTAAAAACCTAAACCTAAGCTAACCTTAAAAAAAATAAAAAAAACCTCTGGGTTTAAATATAAACTAACCACCATACCTAAAACCTACCCAACTATTATATATGTATATCTTAACCCTAAATCTAAATCCTAAACCCCACCCAAACCTGGACCACTACCTATGCTAAAAACCTAAACCCTACCACCCTATAAACTAAACTGGCTGACCTAATACAAACCTTAAACCAAAACTAAAATAAAATAAAATAAAACTCAACTAAAAGATAAACTTAAGCCAACGGATCTAAAAATTAAAGATGAAACCTAAATAATTAAACCTAAAATAAATAAAATATAAATAAAATGAAAAACCTAAATAATAAAAAATAAAATAAATAAACTAAATAAACCTCCCTACTGGTTTTATAAAAAAACCATAAACCATAAATCCTAAACCTAAACCCAAACCCTGACCTAAACTTAAACCCTAAACCTAAAACAAAACCCTAAACCCTAAACCTAACCACAGCCCTAGCCCAACCTACCCACAAACCCCAAACCACAAACCACAACACTAAACCCAAACCCTAAACTAAACCTACCTAAACCCCAAACCTAAAACTAAAGTAACTTAAATTAAAAAAAATATACTAAACTCGAAAACCATATAAACTAGCTAAAATGGAGAACCGTGCAGGAACTTCACCAATCAACTCAGTCAGATCTGGCGGTGGAGGAAGGTGGTGGGCTTATCATAGTGATGGTGGGGATCGAGGTGGGGGGATATGGAGTGAGGTCGGGCGTGGTGGTTATGTGGTGAGGAGGTATGAGGTTATAGTGGTGGTGGTGGGAGGGAGATAGGATATGATGGTGGATCTCTACCTAGAGGCTGGGGTGGTTCGATGGGAACTGGAGAAACTAAAGAATGACCGATTGATATCTTATGGAATTGTGTCTTTTAGTAGAGATGGTTTCTAGGGTTTTTTTTGCTCTATCGTGCTCAATTTTATCAATGTCATCTCTTGTGTCTTAGAAAACTTGGTGTGTTACTTGGTTGAAATGAAAAGAAGAAATTTTGAAACTGAATTTGTTCTCTATTAAAATAAAAGAAACCCAAAACTCTAAACTAAAAACCCAAACCTAAACCCCAAACCCAAACCTAAACCCTAAAAAACTAAAACCTAAATCCTAAACCCTAAACCCAAACCCTAAAACCCCAAACCTAAACCCTAAAACCTAAACCACTAAACCATAAAAAACATTAAACTCCAAAACATAAACCACTAAGCACACTAAACCCTAAACCTAAAACCATAAACTAAACCCCTAAACCTAACTAAACTCCCTTAAAAACCACTTTAAAGCTAAAGCTAAACCTAAACTAAATAAGACAAATAAAATAAAATAAAAATAAAGATAAATAAGACATAAATTTTCATAAACAAAAAACCTAAGAAAATAAAATAAAATTAAATTAAACTAAAATTAAAAAATAAAACTAAACTAAAATATAAAACCTAAATAAAATAAAAGTAAACTTAAAATAAAACCCTAAAGATAAAATAAAATAAAACTAAATAAAACCAAACCTAAAATAAACCTAAAAAAAAATAAATAAAAAAACCTAAACCCTAAACTAAAAAAAAAAAAATAAACCTAAACTAAATAAACTAAACTAAAAATAAATAAACCTAAAATAAACTAAAACTAAACTAAACCAAACCTAAACTAAATATAAATAAAATAAACTAAAATAAATAAACTAAAATAAACCTAAAATAATCCTAAAATAAAACCTAAAACTAAGAGAAATAAAATAAAACTAAACTAAAGACTCAAATAAAATAAACTAAAAAAATAAACATAAACCTAAACCTAAACCTAAAAAATAAACTAAAAAAACCTAAATTGAAATAAATAAACCTAAAATAAAAGCTAAACTAAATAAATAAAACCTAAATAAATTAAAACTAAGATAAACTAGATAAATAAATAAATTTGACCTATGGTTTGCTTGATTTAAAAAACCTAAACCCTAGGCCTAAATCCTACCTAAATCACGGACCAGCCTGACTAGCCTGACCCTGACTGAGCCACCAACCTCTGGGCCTTAACCTACTGCCCCACCCTACCCCTTTACCTAAACCACTCAGCCCTTGACCTGAGCCCAAAACTGGCCTCAGGGCAACCTAACAGCCACAGCCCACCTAAACTACCCTAAACCCTACCACAACCTTACCAAAAACTAACCAACCCCCCAGACTAAACCACAAAACCCTAAACCCTAAGGCTGAAGCCTACCCAACTCTAAACTAACCCTACCACAAACCTAAACCCTAAACCCCCACCACAACCCAAACCATAATCCTAAAACTAAGTAACTAAATAAATTTAAAATAAACCTAAACAAAAAAAAACTTAAACCCTAAGAATGGGCGAACCTGGTGGAACATCACCTTCAACTCAGTGGTTAGTAGAGTGGTAGTTATCATAGTGGTGGTGGGGATTTGGAGGTCGTGGATATGGAGGTGGTGGTTGGAGCTGTGGTGGTTATGGACATAGGAAGAGAGAAGAAGGTTACAACCGTGGTGGTGGTGGAGGGAGAGATTGGGGATATGACGGTGGATCCCGCTATTCGAGAGGTCGGGGTGGTTCTGATGAAAATTGGAGAAACTAATGAGCGATTGATCGATCACTACTTATGAACTATGTCTCATATAGTAGAGGATTCTAGTTATCTAGGGTTTTTGATTTGCTCTATGCGTGTTCATTTTTTATCTATGTCATCGCTTGTGTCTTAGAGAACTTGGTGTGTTACTTGGTTGACAAAATTGAAAAGAAGAAATGTTGAATATTTGTTCTCTGTTAAAAAAACCAAAAACCCTAAACCTAAACTAAAACATGAACCCAGACCTAAAACCTAAACCCTAAACCCTAAAATCCCTAAAACCTAAATCCTAAAACCTAAACCAAACCCAAACCCTAAACCCCACCACTAAACCCCAAACCCTAAACCCTAAATCCTAAACCCTAAATAAAAGCTAAAAAACCAAACCTAAACTAAATAAAACCTCAAAATAAAATAAATAAATAAACCAAAATAAAAATAAAAAATAAAATAAATTAAAACCTAAACTAAAACCTAAACCTAAACCTAAACCTAAAGAAAATAAAATAAAATAAAAACTAAACTAAAATAAAATAAATAAAAACCTAAACTAAATTAAAAAAATAAAAACCTAAATAAGATAAAAACTAAACCTAAAAATAAAATAAAATAAATAAAAAAATAAGACAAATAAAACTTAAACCTAAAAATGGCACAAATAAAATAAATAAACCTAAACAAAAAAACCTAAACCAAACCTAAAATAAAGATAAAATAAACCTAAACCTAAACTAAAAACTAAACTAAAGACCTAAATAAATCCTAAAATAAACAAAATAAACCAATAAATAAACTAAATAAATAATCCTAAACTTAAAATCCAAAATAAAACCTAAAATAAAACTAAAACCTAAACCTAAAAAAAATTAAAACTTAAACCTAAACATAAGAAATTAAACCTAAACCTAAAAAAAATAAAATAAAATAACTAGACTTAAAAAATAAACCTAAACTTAAACCAAAACTAAATGAACCTAAAAACTCAAATAAATAAACTAAAATAAATAAACTAGGATAAAAATAAAAAAACCTAAATAAAATATAAATAAAATAAACTAAAATAAATAAAAATAAACTAAATAAAATGACTTATGGGTTTGCTTAATTTAAAAAAAAAAAACCCTAATCCTAAATAAACCTTAAACTAGCCTGAACCCTGGCCATCCAATATTTAAAACCCTAACCTAAACCCTAAACCAAACTCTAAACCCTAAATAAACCCTAAACCCTAAACCCACCAAACCCTAAACCTAAAACCATAAAAAAAAAAACCAAAACCTAAAAAATCTAAACCTAAACTAAATAAAATAAAAAATAAAATAAATATAAATTTAAACCTAAATAATAAAATTACATTAAAAAATAAATTAAAACCTAAACCTAAACAAAATAAAACCAGAAGATAAAATAAATAATTAAACTTAAACCTAAATAACATAAAAAAAATAAAATTACATTAAAACCTAAACTAAAACCTAAACCTAAACCTCATCATAAAAATAAAATAAAATAAAATATAAAATAAACTAAAATAAAATAAATAAAATGTAAACTAAACTAAAAATAAAATAAACTAAGAATAAAAAAAAGTAAATAAAATAAAAAATAAACAATTATAAAATAAAGTTAAAATAAATTAAATAAAACCTAAACCTAAAAAATAAAACCTATAATAAATAAAAAAAAATAAAACCTAAACCTAAAAACAAAAAAACCTAAACCTAAAATAAAATAAACTAAACAAAATAAAATAAACTATAAACTAAAATAAAAAAGCTATAATAAATAAAACCTAAACCTAAACCAATATACTAAACATAAACTTAAACCTAACTAAAGAAATAAAATAAACTAAAATAAAAAACTAAAAATAATATAAAAACCTAAAAATAAAAAATAAATAAACCTAAAATAAATAATCTAAACTAAAATAAAAAAATAAATAAATAAAAAAAATACTAAAAATAAATAAAAGAAACTAAAATAAACTTGGTTGTCTTTGTGATCTTAAAGAAAAACCTAAAACTCAAAAACATAAATAAAATAAAAAGTAACTGAGCCCTAACCCTGGGCCTGACCCACAAACCTAAACTAACCACTGACCTCAGATTAAACCTAAATTACAAACCTAAACAGTAAAACACCCTCCCTATTCTGAACTCTAAACCTACCAAACCACTAAACCTAATTCTAAACCTAAAAAATAAACCATAACCCTAAACCTAAACTACCCTAAACATAAACCCAAAACTCAAAACCCTAAACTCTCTAAACCTGTGCTAACCCCTAACCCTAACCTAAATTAACTAAATAAATTAAAAAAACCTAAACCTTAAAACCTAATAAACTTAAACCCTAAGAATGGGAACCTTGATGAACATCACCATCAAGGCTCTCTAGATCTCGGTGGAGGTGAGTCGGAGGCAATTATGGTGGTGGTGGGGGGATCTGAGGTCGATATGGAGGTGGTGGTTGAGTAGTGGTGGTTATGTGGGAGGAGCGATGGAAGTTATGATGGTGGGAAGGAGAGAGATCAAGGATATGTGAGAGGGGTACATCTAATAGGAATTAGAAATTAAATAATGGATCTGATGCTTATGGTGCATGTCTTTAGTATAGATGGTTCTACTTATCTAGGTTTTTTGATTTGCTCTATGGGTGCTCATTTTTTATCTGTCATCGTTTGTCTCTTAGAAAACTTGGGGTGCTACTTGGTTGATGAAATCAAAATAGAAAAAATATTAAATCTGAATTTGTTCTCTATTTCAAAAAAAAAACCTTAAACCCAAACCCCAACTAAACCCAAACCTAAATGCTAAACCCTAAAACCCAAACCCAAACACTAAACCTAAACCCTAAACCATCCTAAACCAAAACCCTAAAATTATGACACATAAACACTAAACCCTAAACCAAACCCTAAACCATAAACCTAAACTCAAAACCTACCTTAAACCCTAAACTCTAAATTAAACCCTAAAACCCTAAACCTAACCCTAAACCCTAAACCCTAAACTAACTCTAAACCTAAACCCACCCAAACTAACCTAAACCCTAAACTTGAATAAAGATATTTGGGGTAGATCTAAAGAATGACCTAATCTAACATAGTTATGCTAAAGAAAATGTCTCAAGAGACTTTCCCTTGGTTAGATTTGAATACCCTAAACCCTAACCCTAACTCTTATTATATTACCATATTATAGTATAATGTAGCATCACATATTTGAGCATGTAGTGATGTGTTTTTTGGATGTTATAAGATGTTTTAAAATGTTTTAATATATTATTGTTGTTATAGTCTATATTAATATAAATCATAAAAATATTGATTTAATAAATCACATTATGAAATTTGTGAAAGTGGGAATTAGGTTGTAGTACCAAAGGTGTGCTATGCCACTTGTAGTCTAAAAGTAAGATTTTATGTTCAAAATAAATATTATATGTTGTATAGCATCATATATCATAATACATTGTTTGCATTTGAAATTCTTTTGGTATTTTATAATCATGCAATTCTACACTAGCATTATTTATAAAAATGTTGATTTAGACTTTAAAATGGTGGAATTTGGCCAAATTCATAATAGGTAAAGCATGGCATCATAATAGATTGTTTCAATTCAAAATATGTAAGTGAAATGACTAAAATATATAGTTTTTTTATTGTTTTGACTAATTTAATTATTTTTTATCTTAAACAATCCCTTGAGATGTGATATACAATATAATATAATATGTTATAGTGTATTATAATATAGGATGCCATAACATAGTGTAGCATAATTTATAACTACTATTGTGTACTACTTATTATTTTGAATATTTTAGTTTGTTATAGTATGATGTAGTAGAGTTTGTACTAGTATAATTCATAAAAATACTGATTTATAGGTTGAGATGATGGGATTTGGCCAAATTTAAGGTAAGCTTTAGGGAACATCATTGGGGGTGTGCTCTAGTGTGTCATTTAATCTAAAGAATAGAATTTTGCATCCAAAATAAATGTTCATTTTCAACCACATTATATAAATTTTTTGCTTAAAGTGATTCATGTTAAGGTGTAATGTAAGATAATATATTATATGAAAGCATACTAAAATATAATGTACATAACAATATAACTTCACATTTTTATGAAAGTGGTGGTGTGTTACTAAATGTTATTGTACATTTTAGTATGTTTTACTTTTGTTATAATACATTGGGTCAAAACTCACAAAAATGTTAATTTGAAGGTTGAGATGGAAGAATTTGGCCAAATTCACAACACACATGAAGAAGAAACACCATAATTATGCTATTTTGTACCATTCCTAATAGAAAAAAACAATTTTACATCCAAAATTAACATTATTCATATTTTGAGAAAATTTTGTTATTTGTTCCTTTTATGTGATTCTAATGAGGTGTAATGTTAGACAATATATATTATATTACAATAAAACATCATATATTATAATATAATATAGTGTATTAATTCACACTATAATATGTTTAGCATGATATTCTATAGTTAGTTTGAGCTTGCACCATCACAAATCATAAAATGTTGATTACAATGTTAAGATGATGTAAATTGAATGAATAATTTGTTAGGATTTTGGTTGAAGTATTAAAGGTGTGCATAAAAGATGAAATAAGATTTGATGAGAATTCCATGTCAAGGATATGAGGAGATCCTAGAACACATTAGAATGACATCAGTCCATGTTAAGGGCATAAAAAAAAGAAAATATCTTTGGGATAAGGTTTGAATTTGATTTGATTATATGATTTATGGAAAGAAGATCCACTTGGGATAAGAATGTATATTCCACTAGGGATTAAGATTGAATTGACTTTAATTTATTTTATTTTAATTGATACGGATGCATATGTACCACATATGGGCTTGAGTCCACTGGGGATCAGGTATATGAACCTTCCACTAGGGAAGCATGTTCGGGCTATCCGTTGGACCTTAGGATTTGAGTTTGATTTCATAGATTTGTTTGGGGATGTATTTTACAGGAATAAGAGTTTGATTGGATTTCTTTGATTTAGACTCTCTTGGAGGAGTTGGTTTAATTTGGCTCCACTAGAGGTTGGTTCATTTGATTTATTTTCTTGACTTGTTTATATATGATTTGGGACTCCATTGGGGAGAAGGGTGTGATTTAACTCCACTGGGAAAAATTAGATTGGGTTTAATTTAATTTAAGTTAATGAATGGACCTATGTGTGCATGGACCTCTTGAAGGCTTTATATCAGCCTTGACCTACCTCAAGTTTACAAATCCAAAGGGATAGTCTCTGGGCAATGTAGACCTAGCCAACATAAGGGGTTACCTTTGTGCAATGTTGTGCTAGGAAGAAGGCATAGAAGCCTTACATCTTCAAATTGAGGAACAACCACTAGGCGACTATTGGATGCACAACAAATGAACTTGACTGGGGCAACTCTTGAGTGAATCGAGACTTATTCCAACTCAAAAGTAGTCGATTAATTTTATCTTAATTTCATGTGATTTATATGGTTTGTTTAGTTTAGTTTGATTTTCAATTATGGGCATATTCGTTGGGGATGTGAGCTTGATCAAATTTGATTGATTTAATTTATGGACCAAGTCATTGTGCGATGGACCCAAGGGCTATATGACATGTCTATCTCAATTTAGGGATAGTATTAGCCATGGGGGTAGAGCAAACCTAAGGGGTTCCCTTTGGTGTAATGGTGCTAGGAAGAAGGCATAGTAGACTTACATTTTCTAAAATAGGCAAAAACTATTGGGGTGACCTATTGGCACAATCAAACGACTTAGATGGGTGATGGGGAATTACATCAACTCAATAGTAGTCGACGATTCCTATAAGGAGTTTTGCTAACACAGCCCTAAAGATAAGATGCTTGCTTGGGAAAAGGAACCACTAGGGGTGTCCTCCTAATCCATAAGTTAATATATTATTTGTTTATATATTTGCATGGAACAGTTGGTTTGAGGACCACCGAGAAGGGGCTATGTTGGCCTTGACCTATCTTAGATTTGTTGGACCAAGGTAGAATTTACACATCCACAGGATATATTCTCCAACCACAGGGGTGGTTACTAGGAAGGGCTGTCGATAGTAACTGGGTCATGTTATATAAATGGGGTTGCAAAGAATGTGATCCAAATATAATGCCAGAGGGGAGGTGTTACTAGGGACATTATCAGCCTAAAAGAAAGCCTCTTGGTGTATGCGTGGCCAACTCAAGAGAAAGTGTAGCTTATCGCCATGAGTGTTGTATCCTAGATGCAGAACCAATCAACCTAAAGTGTATTATCGAACATTAGTGGTGTATCCATCAGCATAGTGAGAACTAACCAACCTAAGGTGCCCGGTGTGCAATGATCAATCTAGAAAGAAAGCATGTAGGCTTACAACTTTTCAAGCAGAATTGATCATCAGGATAGTCATCATTTGTGGACGATGATCTAACAGAGCAACTACTAGCGAGGAGCCTCGAGGAAGGGCTGGACTTGGCAGGGTGGGAAGGAGCCACTAGGGGACTTATCCTAAACCTCAGATATACTCGACCCAGTTAGTGGACAAAGGCTAATCCAAGAAGAAAGCATAGCAGACTCACATCCTATTAAACGAAGCCAACATAAGGTAGCTTAGCGGCCATGAAGTAAACTACAATGCCGGTGTGTAGTAGTAAGTAAGGAAAGAAAGCGTGCAGACTTACATCCTCCAAAGCAAGAAGACCACGGGACACCTAGCGGTAACCGTCACCACGACCTAGAAACTATTGAGTGAGTGCCGCTAGGAGTGTTATCTCAACTAAGAGTAGACCAAGACAAAAGATATGTGTTTGTTATATATGTTTGTGTGTAGTTTGTTTTTGTGTTGTGTCGATGAAGGATAGGATGCCTAGGGTTTTCTACCTAAACACATCATGGTGGATTCAAATAAGAATACTTTCAACATGGAAGAGATTGAATTCAAAATAAAATTTTCATTGATGATAATTATTTTCAAAAATGATTTATAATATTTCTTTAACAATAGCTCATTGATTGGAAGCATTGGCTGCTCTCCCTTGGGATTAATAAGCTGATGAGATCCTCTTTGGTAGGCCTTCTCTATGGTAAAAGGGCCTTCCCAAGTGGGTTTAAACTTGCCTCCCATCTTACGACGGGCAACAATCGATCTCCTTAGAACTAAAATAAGCTTTCTTATTTGAAAACCTCTAGAATGGACCAACTTGTTGTGAGCTTGAATCATTTTTCTTTTTTGTACAACTCGAGGTTTTGGCAAGCCCAGAAGCGTCTCTCCTCCAAACCTTCTTCTCTTCTAACCACAACTTGGTGTTACTTTTATTGTGATCTTGCTACCCATCCTTAGATTAGAGTTGGACTTCTAATGGTTGAACAACGATGACTACACTAAGGACAAAGGAGTAGTGTGAGTTGGAGTTCTTTATGTGTGCGGTAGGCACAAGGCATCAACTAACCTCATGCCACTATTGTTATTGTGTGTCTTCTTCAGTATTTTGATGAGAGTTTTATCGAAGGCTCCTGCTAAACCATTTTCCCTCGAGTAGTTGATGGTTGAATATCTCCAATCTATGTTGTGTCTTTGAGCAAAGTTGTTGATCTTCATGCTCTTGAATGCAATACCATTATCATATATAATTCATTGAGGCACTCCGAACATATATACGATATGGTTCCTAAAAAGCGAGCATATCGTGACCTCTAAGTGGAATCGACTTCACTATTTGAAAAAGTAGTCATCTAAGATGAACCGATGACCCTTGGAAAGAGGATCAATTAGACCCTATGTCGGTACCCACACTTTCGAGCGTTGAGCCAATGTAAGATGTAGAATGTTGGGTGGTTGGTGGAGGACCACACGTATATTTGACATTGGTGGCATCACCTAACTATATCCATGCATTCTTTGATCATCGATGGCCAATAATATCCTAGTCTCTTGATCTTAGCTTTCATCTTTGGACTGGATTGGTTGGCTCCACATAATGCTGAGTGTACCTCGGTCATAATCTTACAGGTTCATGCTTGTCTAAACAACGTAACCACATCTGATCAAAAGATTGCTGGTATAAGACACCATCCACAAGAGCATAGAAAAGTGCTCTTTGCTTCATCTGATGGGCTTGGGACTTCTCTTGAGGTAGTTTGCCTTTATTTAGATAATCCATGAATGGTTTCCGCCAATCTAACTCTTCATCCCTCTTAGCAATGGCAACCTCCTCTTCAAGAGTGTACTTTTTGATGAGTTCAATATTAATAATGGGTAAGACATGTCTATTTTAGACCATTACTGATATGGAGTCATCCTTCGGACAAGACAACTCCTTGGAAACCTTGGCTAAAGCATACGTATGATGTTCTCTCCTTGAGGAATCTTATAAATGGTAACCTTGATTTGGGCCAACAACTCCATGGTGTACTTGGTAGTGATGGAGCTTGGGCTTTATAACCTTATAAGACCCAATTATTTGGTTGATAACTAGCTAAGAATCCTTAAAGATGTTGATGTTACGGATGCTTAGAGTAACTAACTCAAACGACAATGAGCCTTATATTTGACTTCATTGTTGAGTAAATCAATTAAACTACTTGTGAAATCAATCTTTCATGTTAAATTGAATCCTTACACTTACAAAAATACAACAACACTAATGCCTAAGACTTACCACACAAGCCTTAATACACACATTAAAATTAAGTCAACACTTCAAGCTCTAAGTTGGGATGGTGTATAATGTGATGTATGTTTTGTTTTATGATGTATTATTTTAGATTAGATGTTAGGGTGTATGCTTTGTAGGCGGATGGTAGGCCAATATTAGCTAATCATGTTTTATAGGGATTATGCTTAAGGGATGCTTAAAATAAATGTGAATGCTCTTTTTGTAGGTTACTTAAATCCTTAAGCATAATCCAAGTTAGGACAATTTGGCTTAATTACCCATGTGTACGGTGCTAAGTTCAAATTATAAATAGAACTACTTGGGATTATATGTATATTTAGCTAACCTCTATTTAGCAGGTGTAGTTAGATTTACTTTTCCCACATAAATATATTTTTTACAATATGAATTAGGATTAGGATGAGCAGTGGCCAGAAGGCTTTGTCTTGGGGTACCCTGTGATGTCGTTTATCAAGCACCATCCAAATCAATGAAGGAACCAAATCAGAAATCGAGATATGATGAAATAAGACCCCCATAGCATTTAATACAATTATAATTATTCTTTCATATTCGGGTTGTATAAGGTCTCGACTACCCATCTTTTCTCTCTTGGGTTATCTGAGCAGCACCACCTTTTATTCTTTTATGATAGTTTATATAATTGTTTGATGTTATGTTTACATTGTACATTAGGATGGCATGATTTTCATAGTTTCTTAAATGATTAATGTTTTAATGTTTGGCTTGGATACGATAAGGCTCTTAGGATAAAAATAAATTTTCTACCCATAATCACTCATAACTAAATTTTAAACAACTCATATCATCATAAAAGACATAAATAAGATAATTAAAGATTTAGCAACCCCTTAGCTGTATGGTTGTATGTTTCACATAATGCATGCATATTCTCTCTCTTGAACATGAAGGATCTCCATCCTTACATGACAAAGGAATACTTGACCTGAGGGAATCCCTTGTGGTGGAGAACACCTTCTTCTAGATAATTTGATCAATAACTTATTTCATCATGCATTTAGGCATAGGAAATCCTAAAGCCTTTGTCAAAATGATGTGCCTAAAATGAAATAAAATTTGAAAAGATTTTGCATCTATATATTAAATTATATGTTCATACCACTCATGCTCTAGTCTCTTAGGGAGTGTGTTTAGGAGTTTAATCTCTTTCTAATTAAATAACTACCCTAGATATCTTCTAATTCATAAGACCAAACTAGATGGTTTTAAAATCATAAGAGGAGTTAGTGACCACTCTAGTCATATGTCGAAGTCAGATTTATTCTCTCTTGTGGAGGTAAACCCTTATGTCCACCTATGCTTAGATTTAGGGTGCTTTAGCTCATAATAAACTCCTGGGATCTAGGTAGTTATTGAGACTATGAATCACCTCTTAGGCATTCCAACCTTGTGGTGGATTATAACCAGTAATCTAATTAAATTTCAACTCAAAACATATAAATCTCTTTAACTTCAAAATTATAAAATCCATAGATAGATTGGAATGCTCACTAGACTTCTAGTATCATGAGAATTTCCTACTTATTTCATTTGGATTCCAAAAATAAGTCTTCTCCTTGAACTTTCCCAATTGATTTTCCAAATACAACCAATCTTTTGATAGTCTAACCTTGAAAGCTTTGGAGATGATAATTATCTACTTTAATCGAGTATTCTTAAAAATTTTATTTCTAGATGTAATTAACTATAGAGGCTTGCCTCCATAGGAAACTTAAGAACCTAGTTTAATATAAACTCTACTTTATTCATTCATGTAAAGTTGGGAAAATCTTTGGTACATTCAAAGACCCATCATGCCTTAGGAGTCCTTATTACATGATTAGGTCAATGTGGGGTGACGCCTTTATCTTTTGAGATAGTACATCATATCTCAATGTACTTATCTCAAAAGTACCTCCCTATGATGTGGTGTCCCTCCCACCATCCAAAAATAAACACCACAAGGCCCTCTCACCTTGTTCATTAAATCCTCTCAACATCATCTTTTCTTTTTGGAGTTTAGAGATGTCGATCCTCAAGTAGGCAAGGGTTCTTAGACTCATAATGTTGACTGATACACCTAGGTTAACTAAAACTCGGATAGCCTGTCTCCAACTATAATGTAAAGGCGGTTGTGCTGTCGTCCTAGGAGTAAGTCTTCATCTTGAATGTAACTCTTAAGATGTCCTTCAAGTGGCATGCTCTCCTAATTTGTAAGCATATCTCTAGATCAAGTAAGTCTGATTAGAGATTCCCTCATCTCTTTGGATAAGATAAGGGAGTCATATATGCTTAACTTACCTGGAAACTTTCTAAGGTGAGCTAGGACATTGTAAACAACTCTCGCATGGTCCTCCACAGGCATATCCATGGGTGGAGCATCCTATGGAGGGCAATCGCTCATTGGAACAATGACTTGCTTATCTTGAGGTGCTACCCAGGAGGTAGAACTTTGCCACATAGGTTGACTTTGACTTCTTGGAATGATGAGCTTGTGAAAAGTTCTACCTTCTCATCTGACATACCTACAACTTCTCCTATGGAATCCTCAGAGTTAGTCGACTCCAAGTCAATCTCAAGAGGTGAACCCGATTGATTTAGAGAAGGATAATCTGACTCTGAATCCGAAAGGAAAGGGTCGAAACTGCTAAAGCTATTATTTTTATTTAGACTCATAGAGCTTTCAATAGGAATAAAATCAAGAGCATCAGATGTAGATAATATATAAGTAGAATCAGCTTTCTTCATTAGTTTCTTTTTGGGTGGAGGTACATGATAGAAATCAAGTAAAGTAAGCAGAGTAAGGGATTTAATGCCTTATCCGTAGATACAATGCTTCTGTAGAAGAGAGCTAGAAGAAGAAGAGGTAACTGCATGGTGGAGGAGTACTGGACTGGACGGTAGCTATGCTACTTAGACTATCAAGTATGGTGAGGCTTCCTTGATGCTATCACCCTCCGAGTTGTCCTTTTGCAATAACCTTCCTTGGTGTTGGAGGTTTGAGCTACTTGAGCACTTGCAAGGAAAACTTCTTCATCTTAGAAATGATCTTCTTCAAGGTTTGGGATAGGGAGATATCACGACCTTTTTTTTGGTCTTAAGAGGATGCATAAGTATCCCCAAGGATTACTCTAACAGAACTGGATGGTTGTTCTAATAAGTATTCCTTAAGGATAACTATGGCTCTCAACTTGTAGCTGCGCTCAAGCTAGTCCTTAAAAGTGATACAATCCTTTAAGACATGGCCTAATATGCTGTGGTAGAGGAAATAGCTAGGATCATCGCTCTTGCCCACTTCCTCCGGCCTCAGGCTCAGGGCAGAAATTCTCTCATATAGGCAGAGTAGGAGGAAAGTAGCTACATGGCAATGATATGAACCTCTCTTGGGTAGATCTTGAGGTGGTGGAAATGGTCATTGTGGTGCTGGGGTGGTATGATGGCCAGGTGGTGGAAGAGGAGGTGGCAAAGGAGGCTACTAAGCTCATAATATCTCATCTTGAACTCTCATGGCTGCTTCCCTCATCCATACAACTATCCACGGCTTCTTGTCAAACACCTTGGCTTGGGCCTAGATGATTGGTCGGGGAAAGGGCAATGTTTGGCTTCCTCTTATAGGCTAGCCACCTTGTTGATTAATTTCTCAAATGTTTTGATGGTAAAGGCTTAAGCATGAAGGGACCGGTCCATGAATATTCTTGAGAAGAATCTCAATGGCATGTTGTTTGGATAGCTACGGTTCGTATTTCATGCTCAGGTTGTGCCACCTGAGAATGTAATCAACAAAGGACTTATTGAATTTCTGTTTCTCTAAAATGAGGTAGCCTACAATCACCCTCTACTAAGCTCCAGGAATTCTCTTGATGAAGAGGTGCTCCAACTCCGTGAAAGCCTTCACCAAACCATTGGGCAATTACAATCAAATACAACACCAATGAAGCGAAAAGGGAAAGAGGAGTTTGTTGCCTTAGTGTTGCAATGACTCTAAAGTGTGCAATGTGTTATCGTGGGTTCCTCCTACCATCAAAGATCTTGAAGGATGGTGGCACAAAACCCTAAATAAAATAAAAACTTAAACCTAAAAAATGAACCTAAAAATAAATAAAAAATAAAATGAAAACCTAAACTAAAAAAAAATCTAAACCTAAAATAAAGAAAATAAAATAAACATAAACCTAAACAAAATAAATTAAACTAAATAAATAAATAAACTTAAAAATAAACCTAAATAAAATAAAAAACCTAAACTAAAATAATAAAAAATAAATTAAAAAACATAAACTACTAAAACTTAAAAATAAACCTAAAAAAAACATAAAACCTAAACCTAAAAAAACTAAACCAAAATAAAATAAAATAAAACTAAAATAAACATAATCCTAAACCTAAACCTAAAAATAAACTAAAATAAAACCTAAACTAAAATAAATAAACTAATAATCAAAAGATAAAATAAAATAAAAATATAAAATAAAATAAACTAAAATAAATAAAATAAACTAAATAAACCTAAACCTGCTGGTTTGCATGATTTAAAGGCTCTGGCCAGACCTAAACTAGTCATGGAGTCTTAGGTCCTGGCCACAGTCTAGGCCACTGGGAAGGCCACTGAGCTCCTGGAGTCCTGGGCCCACAGGCTAGATCTGGGCTACAGCTGAGCACTGAGCCACTGACACTAGGCCATGGAGCCCTGACTGAGCCTGGGCCTAACCACAGGCCACTGGGCACTGGGCCATGAATGACCCTGAGCACTGAGCTTAAAGGCCAGATGAGCCTGAGCCCTGGAACCTCCTAACCCAGGCCCCAGGCCACTAGCCTTGAGGTAGCCTGGCCACTGACCCTGGCCCTGAGCCACTGAGCTGACCATATGATCCCTAAGACCATGAGCCACGGGCCTGACTGAGCCATGGACCATGATCCTAAAACCATGAGGCTGAGCAGGAAATCTAGTAAGATGATAAAGAAAGATAAGATAAAACAGATACTAAATAAAGATAAAAATAAGATAAAACTAACTCCTCCTAAGATAAATACTAATAAATAATAAATAAGATAAATAAACTACTAAATAAAAATAAACCTTAATAAAACTAAATAAATAAAAAACATAAAATAAAATAAATTACTAATAATAAGATAAAATAATAAAAGATAAACTTAAAAAAACTAAAATAATAAAAAAACCTAAACTAAACTCAAAAGAAAAAAAAACCTAAACCCAAAAATAAAATAAAATAAAACAAAATAAAATAAACAACCTAAATAAAATAAACAAAACTAATATAAATAAAACTAAACTTAATCCTAAAATAAACTAAACCTAAACCTAAACTAAACTAATTAAAATAAAATAAACTAAAATAAACCTATACTAAACTAAAAATAGAACTAAAATAAACTTAAAATCTGAAACTTAAAACCCTAGACCTAAAAAATAAAACAAAAGAAACCTAAACCTAAAAATAAAAATAAAACCTAAACCTAAAAATAAAATAATAATAAAACTCAACTAAAAGAATAAACTATAAACCTAAACCTAAAAATAAAATAAAATAAAATTGAACTAATAATTAATAAATAAAATAAATAATGAACTAAATAAAATGAAATTGAGACCTAAATAAAAAAATAAAAATAAAAAGTGAACCTAAATAAAAATAAATAAACTAAAAACAAATAAAAAAAAAACTAAATAAACCTAATCCTATGAGGTTATTTAATTTAAAAAAAAAACCATAAACCCTAAATCTTAAACCCTAAACCCTAAACTATAAACCCTAAACCATAAACCTAAATTAAACCCTAAACTAAACCTAAAGTAATTAAATTAATCAAAAATAAACCTAAACCTAAAACTTAATAACCTAAACCCTAAACCCTAAACCCTAAGCCCTAAATCCTAAACCAACCCTAAACCATAAAAAGCTATAAACCTAAACCAAAACCTAAAAATAAAATAAATTAAAAATTCTAAACTAAAATAAAATAAAAAATAAAAACATAAACTAAAACCTAAACTTGAACCTAACCTTAAAAAAAAAAACTAAACTTAATTAAAATAAATAAAAACCTAAACTAAACTAAAAAAACCAAAATTAAATAAAAAATTAAACCTAAAATAAAAATAAAATAAACCTTAAATAAAAAAAAACCTAAACCTAAATAATAAACCAAAAAAACCTAAACCCTAAACTAAAAAAAAACCTAAACCTAAAATAAAATAAAATAAACCTAAACCTTAATTAAAATAAACTAAACTAAAATAAATAAACCTAAACCTAAACCTAAAGCAAACAAAACCTAAACCTAAACATAAACTAACTAAAAAATAAATAAACTAAAATAAACCTAAACCTAAACTAAAAAATAAAACCTAAAATAAATAAAAAAACCTAAAACCTAAACATAAAAAAATAAAATAAAATCCTAAACCTAAACCTAAAAATAAAAAATAAAACCTAAACCTAAAAAATAAAATAAAAATAACAATAACAATAAGCAAAAAAATAAACCTAAGCCTAAACCTAAACCTAAAAAATAAACTGAAATAAAACCTAAAATAAATAAACTAAACTAAATAAAGAAAATAAACCTAATTCAAAATAAAAATAAATAAACTAAAAGAAATAAAATAAACTAAATAAACCTAAACCTATGAGTTAACTAAATTAAAAAATGATAAAAAAAAAATAATAAAGAAAACACTAACTCTCCAACTCTAAAACTAACCCAAAACTTGAAACTAAACCTAAACCCAAACCATACACCCAAAACCCTAAACCCTAAACCCTAAACCCTAAACCTAACAAACTCTAAACCCTAAACCCAAAAAACCCTAAACCCTACCCTAAACCTAAAACCCTAAACCCCAAACCCTAAACATAAACTTAAAGTAACTAAATATATTAAAAATAAATCTAAACCTAAACCTAATAAGCCTAAACCTAAACCTAAACCCAAGAATGAAAACCTTGATAGAAGTCAACCGGGCACATTCTAGATCCAGGAGGCGAAGGTGGAGGCGATTATCATAGGTGGTGGGGAATCTAGGTGAAGGATATGGAGGTGGTGGTCAGAGTAGTGGTGGTTATGGAGGCATGACGAGTGACGGAGGTTACAGCAATGGTGGTGGCAGAGGGAGAGATCGGGGAAATGATGGTGGATCCCGCTACTCGAGAGGCTGGGGTGGTTCTGATGGGAACTTGAGAAATTGAAGAATGGTCGATCTGATCTGCTGCTTATGGAACCTTTATACGGTTCAGTTATCTAGGGTTTTAATTTTCTACACGTGCTCATTTTTATCTATTTTATATCATAAAAAAATTTTGTGTGTTACTTGGTTGATGAAATTGAAAGAAGAAATTTTGATTATGAATTTGTTCTATTCAAATGAAAATAAAACCAAAACCCTAAACCCTAAAAATAAAAAATAAAATAAATAAATAAAAAACCCTAACCCTAAACCCTTAAAACTAACCTAAACCCTAAACCCTAAAACCCTAAACCTAAACCCTAAACCTAAACCCTAAACCCTAATCCCCAAACCCTAAAACTAAAAAAACCTAAAAAAATAAAACCTAAAAATGAAAAAAGTAAAAAAAAACCTAAACCTAAATATAAAAAAAAAGTCCTAAACTAAAACCTAAACCTAAACCAACAAATAAAAAATAACAACTAGAATAAAATAAAATAAATAAAAACCTAACATAAACTATATAAAATAAACCTAAAATAAAAAACCTAAATAAAATAAAAACTAAACAAAAATAAAAAATAAAATAAACCTTAAAAAATAAAATTAAATTAAATAAAAATCTAAACCTAAAATATAAACCTAAAAATAAAACCTAAAATAAATAAAAAATAAAACAAACCTAAACCTAAACAAAAATAAACTAAACTAAAATAAATAAAACCTAAAATAAACTAAACCTAAACCCTAACCTCAACTAAATAAAATAAAATAAACTTAAAATAAACTAAACCTAAACTAAAAAATGAAACCTAAAAATAAACCTGAAAAAAAACCTAAAACATAAACCTAACAAAATAAAATAAAACCTAAACCTAAACATAAAAAAGACCTAAACTAAAGAAATAAAATAAAATAAAAAACTAAAATAAAAAATAAACATAAACCTAAACCTAAACCAAAATAAATATAAACTAAAATATAAAACCTAAACTAAAATAAATAAACCTAAAATAAACAAAATAAACTAACTAAAAAATAAGAAATAAAAATTAATAAAATAAAAAATAAACTAAATAAATAATAAAAATAAATAAATAAACCCTAAAACCTAAACACCTTACCTAATTTATAAAACCCTCTAAACCTAAACCTAAACCCTAAACCCTAAATCTAAAACCTAAACCTAAACCTAAAACTAAACAAACCCTAATCTAAATATAAAACCTAAACTCTAAACCCTACCCCTAAACCCTAAACCATAAACCTTATACCATAAAAAACCCTAAACCCAAAACAATAAACCCTAAATCGTAATCTAACCCTAATCCCTAAACCCTAAACTAAACCTAAAATGTTTTAAGTTAAAAACCCTAAAACCTAAACTAAAACTCTAAACAACCTAAACCCTAAACTAACCCTAAAATAATAATTTAAAAAATTTAAATTTAAACTAACCAAAACTAAAACTAAATAAAAAAAAATTTAAATTTAAAATTAAATAACCTAAAATAAATTAACTTAATTAAAAATTAAATTTAAATTTAAAAAAATTTAAACTAAAACCCTAACTAACCTAAATAAACCTAAACTAAAATAAATAAACCCTAAACCTAAACCCTAAACACTAAAAAACTAAACCAAAAAAACCTTAAAACTTAAACTTAAAGTAAATAAAACCTAAAATAAAATAAATAAATTAACTTAAACCTAAAAAAATATAAAAAAATAAAATAAAATAAAACCTAAACTAAACTAAAATAAAATAAATAAAATTAAAAACTAAAACAAAATAAATAAAACCTAAACTAAACTAAAAATAAAAATTAAACCTAAGAATAAAATACCTAAATAAAATAAAACTAAATGTAAAATAAAATAAAATAAACCTAAAATAAAATAAAATAAATCATAAATAAAAAACATAAAATTATAAAATAAACCTAAAATTAAATAAAAATAAAACCCAAACCCTTAACTAAAAAATAAAAACTAAACCTAAAATAAAAATAGAAGAAATAAAATAAAATAAATGTAAACTTAAACAAAAAAATAAACTAAACTAAAAATAAACCTAAACCATAAATTAAATTAAATTAAATAAATTAAAAATAATCTAAACCAATAAAATAAAACATAAAAATAAACCTAAAATAAAACCCTAAAACCTAAACCTAAAACCCTAAACCCTACAAAGCTAAAAACCTAAACCTAAACTAAATAAAACTTAAAAATAAAATAAATAAAAAACATAAAGAAAAATAAAATGAAAACTAAATGAAAAATAAAATAAAATAAACCTAAAATAAAAAAAGATAAAACCTAAATAAACCTAAATTATAAACCTAAAATAAATAAGAAATAAACTAAATTAAAAACAAAACATAAACCTAAACCTAAAATAATAAAAAATAAACCTAAAATAAAAAAACCTAAACCTAAAAAGTAAAACCTAAACCTAAACCTAAAAATAAAAGATAAAACCTAAACCTAAAAATTAAATAATATAAAAACTAAACAAAAAAAGAAACATAAACCTAAACTAAAACCTAAAAAATAAACTAAAATAAAAAAACCTAAAGTAAAATAAATAAACCTAAAATAAATAAAATAAAATAAATAAAAATAGAAAATAAAACTAAATAAAAATAAAAAAATAAAATAAACTAAAATAAATAAAAATTAAACTTAATAAACTAAAACTAAACCTACTATTACCTAATTTTTTTTTTTAAAAACCTAAACTATAAACCCTAAACCCTAAACTAAATCCTAAACCCTAAACCTAAAAGCCTAAACTATAAAACCAGTTTAAACCCTAAACCCTAAACCTAAACTAAACCCTAACTAACCCTAAACTAAACCTAAACTTCAAATTGTAAACCTTAAATCATAAATCCTAAACCTAAACCCTAAACCATAAACTATAAACCTAAACCCTAAACCCTAAACTAACCCTAAACTAACCTAAACCATAAACCTAAACCAAAACCTAAACCCTAAAACCTAAACTAACCCTAAACCTGAATCTTAAACCTTAAACTTAAACCCTAAACAATAAAATCCTAAACCCTAAAGCCTAAATAAAGTGTAATCATAAACCCAACCCTAAACACTAAACTAAAAAACTAAAACTAAAACCCTTAACTAAACCATAAACCCTAAACTAAACCAAAGCCTAAAAAACCTAAAACCTAAACATAAAGTAAATAAAACCTAAAATAAAATAAATAAAATACCTAAACCTAAAAAAATAAAATAAAACCTAAACTAAAACAAATCTAAACCTAAAAATAAAATAAAATAAAAAAAACTAAAATAAATTAAATAAAACCTTAACTAAACTAAAAAAATAAAATAAACTAAGAATAAAAAACTTAAATAAAATAAAACTAAATGTAAAATAAAAAAATAAAAAATAAAATAAAATAAAATAAAATTAAATAAAGGCCTAAACCTAAAATAAATAAAAAAAATAAAACTTAAACCTAACCTAAAAAAATAAAACTAAACCTAAAATAAAAATAAAATAAACAAAATAAAATAAACCTAAACCTAAACTAAAACAAATAAAACTTAAACATAAACCTTAAATAAACTAAACCTAAATCCTAAACTAAATAAAATAAAATAAACTAAAAATAAACCTAAACCTAAACTAAAAAAAAATAAAACCTAAACCTAAAATAAAACCTAAAAAAAAACCTAAACCCTAAACCCTAAACCTTAAAAAAAGCTAAAACCTAAAACTAAGCTAAATAAAACCTAAAAATAAAATAAATAAGAAAACCTAAACAAAATTAAATGAAAAAATAAAATAAAATAAAACATATATTAAAACTAAACCTATACCTAAACCTAAAAGAAAATAAAATAAAAAAAATAAAACTAAATAAAATAAAATAAAAAAAAACTAAACTATAAAAATAAAAATCTAAATAAAATAAAACTAACCTAAAATAAAATAAAATAAACCTAAAATAAAATAAAATAAAACTAAATAAAAACTAAACCTATAAACTTAAAAATAAAACCTTAAAATAAATAAAAAAATAAAACCTAAACCTTAAAATAAAAAAAAAAACTTAAACTTAAAATAAAATAAAATAAACCTAAACCTAAACTAAGATAAACCAAAATAAATAAAACTAAACCTAAATAACATAATCTAAACTAAACCTAAACTAAATAAAATAAAATAAACTAAAAGTTAAACCTAAACCTAAACTAAAAAAGAATACCTAAAAATAAACCTCAAATAAAAAACCCAAATAAAAAAAACTATAAACCTAAACATAAACTTAAAAATAAAAAATTAAAACCAAAATCTAAAAAATAAAATAAACTAAAAATAAACCTAAACCTAAACCTAAACCTAAATAAATAAACCTAAAATAAATAAACCTAAAATGAATAAACTAAACTAAATAAAATAAAAAAATAAACCTAAATAAAAATAAAAATAAAATGAACTAAAATAAAGAAAAATAAACTAAAAAACCTACTACTTAATTTTAAAAAATAAAAAAATAAAATGAAGAAAATACCATAAACCTAAACCCAAAACCTCCTAAACCAAAAAACCTCCTCCCCTGCGCTTCTCTCATTCTCTTGCAATTTTGAATCCTCTTGGTGGCTCACCCCAATTAGGGATTTATGTGGCTTTGGCTCGATTTCAATTGATTTCAAAGGCTCAACGATAAGCTATTTGCATGATGTCATTGACCATGGCTATGTGAGTTTGATTTGTTGGTTCCACCTAAAGATATGGATGTTTCGCTAGGCATCCGACATTTTATGGATCGGCCTAATCTATCTTCTACTAAATCTTTTAAGGTCTCTCGTGTAAGATTTCTCCCTCTGTTGATTTGGTTAATCTCATTTTGACATCTTTTAGAGGTTTGCCAGCCATAATGTGGTCTGATGTAGATGTTGAAAAGTTGATAAAACCCTTTGAATTTTCTCTTGTTGGTAAATTTGCTTTAGGTCATCTGAATTTTTCTAAGATCCATTCTTTTTTTCGAAATCTCAAACTCACGGGTACCTTCTAATTGGCTTAGTGACCATCGGCATATCTTGATTCAACTTTCTAATGATCTGGATTATTCATGTGTTTTATCATGTCATTCTTATTTCATCTTTAATTGTCAAAAGTATTTTCTGAAGTGGTCACTCCTTTTTGACATTTAGGATGAATCTCCTATTATCCCTATGTGGTTATATCTTCCTAATATGCACATTCATTGTTACCCATTTTTTTATTTGGCTTTATTTGGTCAACCTTTGTAACTCAACCTTTAATCGAGTGATTTTTTCCTTCTATGGCTCGGATCCTCGTGGAATTTGACATAACTAAAAAAATACCCTAAGGAAGTTTGGATTGGTGAAAATTATAGGTATTTGTAAAAGGTTGGAGAACATTTCAAATTTTTTTCCCACGTAAAATGCATGGTCATGATAGTTTAAAATGTTTTATTCTCCATCCCCACTTAAAAAAATGAATTCCTCCTAGGAAAATGTTGTCTCTACCCATAAGCCAATTCTACTTATGTTTAGAAATTGGCCTGATCCCAAGGATGGTATGAAGGCTATTGAGGTTGATTCCTTGGATGTCGGGGATAATCTTGTTGAACATGTTTAATCTTCTAATCTTGGTAGGGATTCAGCCGATATTCAAAATGGGAAGGATGATTTACCACTTATTCCTTCTTTGAATTTGAATATTTCTAATACAAAGAATAATAAATTCTCCAAGTTATTAAAGATGATTCTATTTCCTCGATTCTATGCATCTATACCACTTTGATCGAAAAATGAAGCTTTTAAAGAGGATTTAAATGATGTTGAGCATCTTGAAAACATTTCGATCATTTTACTTCGCTTTAAATGGTTCTAAATCATCACCATCTCTCATTTCTAATCTTGATGATCATGTTAATCTTACTTTTCAACTAAATATGGATTTGGAAGAAGGTGAACTCCCCTCAAACACTTGGAGAATTTTCCAATGTTACTAAATCTTGGATGATGACTGGGGAAAAGAAAATGGCTTCCAAATTATCATGCTAAAAGAAAAAAATGTTAAAAATTTCCTCCAAATTGTCCAAAAAACACTAGATCTAATGCCTCTCACTCCTTCCAAATTGGTTTGTGATCTTGAAGTCTTGGTTCCTGGTCCTTCTAACATTATAGATTTGATTGAGGTGAAAGATAAACTTTTAACTTCCAAAATATGGAAGAGACCTATTGGCGCTAAAAAATTGCTAGTAAACATATTACGGATGGTGATATAAATACTTGGTATTTGCATGCTTTGGTTAATAAAAAGAAATCTTTAAATAATATTAAAAAATAACAAAATGACAGTGGAGATTGGATTATGGAGAATAATAATATTAAATAATCTTTTATTAATTACTTTAGAAATATGTTTAATAAGAATTGCTCTTATGAAGCTATTTATCAATCGTAGTTGATTCTTTCTATTATTACTAATGACAATAATGATTTTCTTACCATTGTGCCTAATGAAGATGAAATTTTCAAAGTTCTAAATAGCATGAACATAGATTATGTTTCTGGTCCAGAGGGTTTCACTACTAATTTTTTTCAAAATGTTGGTTTATCATTAAAATATTTTGATTGAGGTTGTGATTTTTTTTTAAAAGGTAATCCTTTCCCTAGATATTTTCTAGTACTTCTATTGTTCTCATACCTAAGAAAGATAATCCAGACTATTGGAGTGATTTTAGACCTATTAGTTTTTGCATCTTCTTCAATAAGCTGATTTGCAAAGTTCTTACCAATAGACTTAGTCCTTTACTTAATAGAATTATCTCTCTCAACCAAACTAGTTTTGTTAGAGGTAGATCTATTTCTAACAATATTTTACTTGCCCAAGAATTAATTCATGATCTTGATGCCAAGACTAGAGGTGGCAACATTCTTTCCAAATTAGATATTACCAAAGCCTTTGATAAAATCTCTTGGGATTTCCTTTTCCATATTCTGAATTTATTTGGGTTTTCTGATAAATTTATTTTTCTTATTAAAAAATGTACTAATAATTCTTGGTTTTTGATTTTGCTTAATGGGGAAGCCTTCTTTCTCTTCTCCATGGCTTATGACAAGTCCTTTATCTCCTACTTTATTTATTATTTTTGTTGAGTAGTTATCTAGGAGCATTAATGATTTTTTCTTAACCAATCATAATATGTACTATAAAACACTTGATGGTCTTCTTGTTTCCCATTTAAGTTTTGCATATGATTTCATTATTTTTGCAATGCTTCTATTTATCACATCAAGCATCTAAAGTCTTTATAAATAAATTTGGTAGAAAGTGGCTTTTGATAAATGATAACAAAATATCTCCAATATAAATCAATCAATCCTTAATTTTTTAAACATCAACACTTACCACTTAAGTACTTGGGTGCTCCACTCTTTAAAAATGTTCCCATCTTTTTGACGAGTTAATTTAAAAAATTTCAAATAATATTTTTATTTGAGAATTCCATTTACTTTCCTTTGGTGGTAGGCTCACTATTCTCAAAATCACTCTTAACTCAATGTCTCTTTATTTGATTCAAACTATTATCCCCACTAATGCTACACTTATCAGAATTGATCGTTTGCTTTACCAATTTTTTTAAGGCTCTAATTCTACCAAAAGAATGTATTGGACATCTTGGCATAAATTTTGTGGTCCTTTGTGCTCTTGGTTGCAAGCTTATGTGAAGCTATCACTACCTTCTCTCTTAAGCTCTGGTGGAATTTTAGAAAAAATGATAGCCTTTGGGCTAATTTTTTGATGGAAAAATATTGTCATGTCAAACACCCCCTTTACTGTTCTTATATTGTTGGCGACTCTCCAGTTTGGAAAAGGCTTTGCTCCATTAAATGGGTTGCCAAATCATTAATATCTTGGGGTATTAGGGTTCTCTCTTCTTTTGGCAAGACAATTAGATTACCAATGGCTCTATTTACACCCCATCTACCCACTCTCTTCTATCAAAGTTAATTCTTTTGGCTTAATAACAATTGGAATGAAAACAAACTTGAGAATTATATCCCTATTTCTCATTTTGACAACTTTAGAAATATCCCCATTTCTTCTAACAAACCTGGCCAAATTCTTTTTAAGCTTTCTTATAATGGTGACTTTGTTCTTAAAGAGGTTTGAAATTTTATTAGAGATTAAAAAAACCCCTCCAATGGTTTTTATTAAACTTTGGAACAATATCATTTCCATTTCCTATTCCATTTTAGCTTGGAGGATTTCAAATAACTTTATTCCTATGGACTCTTTGCTCTGGACTAAAGGGTTTTACTTTCCTTCAAAGTGTTATTGTTGCTTTCATATTGAAAATGTATATCAAGTTTTAATCAATGGTGCTATTGCTTCTAAATTATGGTTTTTGTATGATGATTTATTTAATACCAACTATTTCAAGGTTATCTTTCTTTTTATCAACTTCTTGAAGTCTATTTCAAAATTACAGTGAAAAGTCATATCAAAGTTTTAATTGCTATTACCCTTATCTGGTTCATTCTGGATGGATATAAATGATCATGATATCCTAAGATAAGGATCAAGAACTAAAGAAAAATTCATGCTCTTTTAATGCCAATATTATTAGTAATATTCATTTTAGAGGTTATAAAATTTGTGGCTAAAAGATTGGGTATCATTTTGCCTGAGTTTGACTCTTATAAAAGTGCTAGGATTATTCATTGGCTCAAACCTAAAGATAATTTGATTAAAGTGAATACTGATGGTTCTGTAGCTTTTGATAAATATGGCTATGGTGGTATCCTTAGGGATTCTAAAGCTACTGTCATTTGTGCTTTTGCCTATCCATTCTATTATTTTTTCTTGAGCTTATGGCTAGTAATAAAGTTATTGAAATTTGTTTGAATAGATGTTTCCACAACATCTGGATTGAAGTTGATGCTATCTTGCTTCTTGACATGCTTAATTCCAATAGAAATGGAATGCTAAATTATTTTATCTTCTTAATCATACTAAAAATATTCTTTCTCAAGTTCATTTTAAAATTTCCCATCCTTCGTGAAGGTAATGCTTGTCGACATTTGGCTAACTTTGGTGCCAACTTAACTGAAGTTCATTTTATTTGACAACCAAACTTTGCCTAAACTATGAAGAGGTTTGGTTAATTTGATAATATGGATTGCCTTATCTTAGATTATAAATTCTTGGCTTTGTTTTTGATGATCTTCCGCTTGCCCCTTGTTAAGCCCTCTTTGTGGTTATCTACTTATTTTCAATCTTTGTCCTGTCAAGTTATGTTTTCGATCTCTTACTTTGATTGGCTTGGTTTTGGTACCGGTGATTATTGTATGTGCAACTGGTTTTTTTTTTTTAGCTTTTATTCAACTGCCGTGCTTACCATAATTTTCCTCGCTATTGGCTATTTTTTATATCCTCCTTTGGGTTATGGCTATGGTATTTTTTTCTTTTGTGTGGGTTTTCCTCTTACCATGTTGCTTGCTAACTTACCGAGTTGGATCTATTGTCGGTGGTTGACAGTGGTGGCTTTGTGGTTGGGTTATCGGTTGGGTTGGTTGGATGACTAGTTGTGTTGGCTACTTTTTCATTTTTTTGTTGGTGACTGATCTGGGGGCTATTGGTGGTTTATATCTAGCTTGATTTTGGCATGGTGGAAATTGTTGGTTGGCTGTTATTTTCTCTGTTTTCTTGACCTGGTTTTGTTGGTTGATTTTGTTTTGTTTCTTTTGGTTATGGTTTTGACCTCCTCCTATATTGGCCTTCCTCTCTTGGCTACAGGGGCTTTGGGTTTGGGTATTAAATGTTGAATTGGAATTGGTTCACTATTAAAAAAAAACCAAAAACCCAAACTAAAAAAATAACTAAACCAAAAATAAAAATAAAATAAATAAAATAAAATAAACCTAAACGTAAACAAAAATAAAATAAACTAAATTAAATAAAACATAAACTTAAACCTGAACCTAAACTAATTAAAATAAAATCAACTAAAAATAAACCTAAACATAAACTAAATAATAAAACCTAAAAATAAACTTAAAATAACAACCTAAAACCTAAACCTCAAAAAATAAAATAAAAACCTATGCCTAAACCTAAAAATAAAAAATAAAACTTAAACCTAAAAAATAATATAAAAATAATACTAAACTAAAAAATAAACATAATCCGAAACATTAACAAAAAGAAAACTAAAATAAAAAACCTAATCTAAAATAAATAAACATAAAATAAGTAAATGAAATGAAATAACAATAAAAAAATAAACCTAAATAAAAAAAAAAAAATAAAGTAAAATAAATAAAAAATAAACTAAATAAACTAATTAAACTTAAACCTGCCAGTTTACTTAATTAAAAAAACAATACCTTAAACTCTAAATCCTAAACCCTAAACCCTAAACCCTAAAAAACTTAAACCCTAAAGCTTAAACCCTAACCCTAAACCCTAAATCCTAAACCCTAAATACATAAACCCAAAAACTCTAAACCCTAAACCTTAAACCCTAAACCATCTCCCTAAACCCCAAACCCTAAACCTAAACCTAAAGTAAGAAAATAAAATAAAAAGTAAACCTAAACCCTAAAACCTAATCAACCTAAACCAAACCCTAGAAACAACACCATCAACCAAGCTTAGTCTAGATCTGGCGATGGAGGTGAAGGTGGAGGTGGCGATTATCACGGTGGTGGTGGGGGATCTTGAGGTGCTGGTGGATATGGAGGTGGTGGTCGGAGCAGTAGTGGTTATGTAGGCTGGAAGAGCGACAGAGGTTACAACTGCAAGGTGTTGGAGGGAGAGATCGGGATAAGGATGGATCCCGCCACTGAGTGGCTGTGGTGGTTCCGGGAACCGAGAAACCAATGGTCGATCTAATCTGTTCTTATGGAACTACTATGTCATTATAGTAGTTTCTAGTATCTAGTGGTTTTTATTTGTTTTATGGATGCTCATTTTTTATCCATATCCGCCTGTCTTAGAAAAATTATGTTACTTTGATGAAATCAATAATAAATGATGATTTTAATTTATTTCTAAAACCAAAACACAAAACTAAACCTAAAACTAAAACCCTAAACCTAAAACCTAAACCTCTAAACCCAAACCAAAACCCTACCTAAACCCTAAACCCCAAACCCCAAACCTTAAACCTTAAACTAACACTAAACCATAAACCCTAAACCCTAAAAAGCTAAAACCTAAACCTAAACTAAATAAAACCTAAAAATAAAATAAATAAACTTAAACCAAAATAAAAAAATTATAATAAAATAAAAATATAAACTAAAACCTAAACCTAAACCTAAAAATAAAAACAAAATAAAAAAAAATAAACAAGAATAAAATAATTGAAATCCTAAACTAAACTAAAAAAATAAAATAAACTTAAGAATAAAAACCTAAATAAAATAAAACTAAAAGTAAAATAAAATAAAATTAACTTAAATATAATAAAATAAAACCTAAAATAAACCAAAAATAAATACAAAATAAAACCCAAAACTAAAAAAAAATTAAACCTAAAATAAAAATAAAATAAACAAAATAAAATAATCCTAAACTTAAACTAAAATGAATAAAACCTAAACTTAAACCTAAACTAAATAAAATAAAATACACTATAAATAAACCTAATCCAAAACTAAAAGAAAATGTAAAAATAAACCTAAAACAAAAACCTAAAACCTAACCTAAAAAAATAAAATAAAAATAAAACTCAACTAAAAAATAAAACTAAACCTAAACCTTAACCTAAAAAATAAACTAAAATAAAAAACCTAAACTAAAAGAAATAAACCTTAATTAAATAAACTAAACTAAAAAAAACTTAAAAAAATAAAAAATAAAGTAAACTAAAATAAATTATAAAGAAAATAAATAAACCTAAACTTATCGGTTTACTTGAATAAATAAATAAAACCCTAAAACCCAAACACTAAAACCCTTTATGGCAAGAATATCACCATCAACGAGGCTTATTCTAGATCTAGTGGTGGAGCCGAAGGCGGAGGCTGCAGTTATCGGAGTGGTGGTGGGGGATCTGGAGGTGATGCTGGATATAGAGGTGGTGGTCGGAGTAGTGGTGGTTATGGAACCACAGAGGTTGCATCCGTGGTGGTCGGGGAGAGAGAGATCGGGGATATGAATGTGGATCCCGCACACGAGTGGGTGGGGTTGTTCTGATGAGAACTAGAGAAACTGAAGAACCGTCGATCCGATCTACTACTTATGAAACTGTGTCATTATAGTAGAGATGGTTCTAGTTATCTAGGGTTTTGTTTTGCTCTATGCGTGCTCATTTTGGATCTGTCTTCACTTGTGTCTTAAAAAGCTTGGTGTGTTACTTGGTTGATGAAATTAAAAAGAAGAAATGTTGAATCTGAATTTATTCTCCATTTAAAAAAAACCAAAAACCCTAAATCCTCAACTAAAACTTGAAACCTAAACCTAAAACCTAAACCTAAACCTAAACCCTAAAGCGAAAACCTAAACTCAAATCCTAAGACAAAACCAGCCCTAAACCCTAAAAGCCTAAACCTTAAACCTTAAACCTATTCCAAGCCTTAAATCCTGACCTAATCCAAACCCAGACCTTACAAAGCCTTAAGACCTAAACACAGAGCCTAAAGCTAAAACCAAATAAGGCACAGATAATAAAATAAAAGGCACATAAAGCTAGATAGAGCCTACAATAATAAGAAAGAGCTTAAAAACTTAAACCTAAATAAAATAAAATAAATAAAATAAAATAAAAACCTAAACTAAACTTAAAAATAAAATAAACTAAAATAAGAAAATTAAAATAAAATAATATAAAATAAATAAAAATCTAACCTAAACTAAAAAATAAAATAAACATATAAAATAAAATAAAATAATAAACATAAATAAAAATAATAATTAAATTAAACTAAAATAAATAAAAAATGAACTAAATAAACTAAATAAACCTAAACCTACCAGTTTACTCAAGTAAAAAAAATCCTTAAACCCTATGCTAACCTTGATTCCTAAACCCTAAAAACCCTATATGCTATAGCCTATGCACTAAACTCTAAACCCTAAATCCTAACCCTAAATAAATAAACCCTTAAACCCTAAACCCTAAACCCTAAACCCTAAACCCTAAAATCTAAAAATAAAAAACAATAAAAAAATTTAAATAAATGTAAACTAATATAAAAATAAAAAAACCTAAATAAATAACCCTAAACCCTAAACATTAAAAAATAAAATAAACCTAAGAATAAAACATAAATAAAATAAAATAAATTAAAATAAACCTAGACCAGAACAAAGAAAAAACCTAAAAATAAACCTAAAATGAAAACCTAAAACTTAAACCTAAATTTAAAAAATAAATCCTAAACCTTAAAAATAAAATAAAAATAAAACTCAACCATAAAATAAATCTATACTTAAACTTAAACCTAAAAAATAAACTAAAAAAATAAAATTAACTAACTAAACCTAAACCTACCAGTTTACTCAAATTTTTAAAAAAAACCATAAACCCTAAAACTTAATAACTAAACCCTAAACCCGAAACCTATAACCCTAAACCCAAAACTCTAAACCATAAACCCTAAAAACCCTCAACCCTAAACCCTAAAGCATAAATACTAAACCTTAAACCCTAAACCTAAACCCTAACCCTAAACCTTAAACCTTAAAACCTAAACCCTAAATACTAAACCTAAACCTAAAAACCTAAACTAAAATCTAAACCTTAAACCCTAAAGAAACTAAACTAAACCTAAACCCTAAACTCTAAACCTAAACCATAAACCCTAAACTAAACCTAAACTATAAACCCTAAAGAAACCTAAACCCTAAACCCTAAATCAAACCTAAACTAAACTTAAACCTTAAACCCTAATTCCTAAACCTAAAACCTAAAACCTAAACCTAAACTAAATAAAACCTAAAAATAAAATAAATAAACATAAACCTTAAAAAATAAAATAATAAAAACCTAAACATAAACTTAAAAATAAAATAAAATAAAATAATTAAAATAAACTAAAATATATTAAATAAAAAACTAACTTAAACAAAATAATAAAATAAACCTAAGAATAAAAAATGTAAATATAATAAAATAAAAATAAACATAAATAAAAATAAAAAATATAATTAACTAAAATAAATATAAAATAAACTAAATAAACCTAAACCTACCAGTCTACTTAATTTAATAGAAAAAAAACCTAAACCCTATATTAACCTTAAACCCTAAACCCTAAACCCTAAACACTAAAAACCCTATACCTTAAAGCCTAAACCCTAAACCCTAAACCTTAAACCCTAAAAACCTAAAAACCTAAACCAAAACTAAATAAAACCTATAAATAAATTATCTAAAAAAAACCTAAACTTAAATACAATAAAAAATAAAATATAATAAAAACCTAAACTAAAACCTAAACTTAAACCTAGAAATAAAAAAAATAAACTAATAAAAACCTATACAAAAATAAAATAGATAAACACCTAAACTAAACTAAAAGAAAAATAAACTTAAAAATAAAAAACCTAAATGAAATAAAAACTTAAACCTAAAGTAAAAATAAAATAAACAAAATAAGATAAACCAAAACCTAAACTAAAATAAACTAAACTAAAATAAATAAAGCCTAAACCTAAACCTAAACTAAATAAAAAAATTAAACTAAAAATAAACCTAAACCTAAACTAAAAAATAAAACTTAAAAGGAAACCTAAAATAAAAACCTAAAACCTAAACCTAAAAAAATAAAATAAAAGCCTAAACCTAAACATAAAAAATAAAAAATAAAACATATACCTTAAAAATAAAATAAAACTAAAACTCAATTAAAAAATAAACCTTAACCTAAACCTAAGCCTAAAAAATAAACTAAAATAAATAAACTAAACTAAATAAAAATAAAAAAATAAACCAAAATAAAAATCAAAAATAAAATAAACTAAAATAAATAAATAAAACTAAATAATCTAAATAAACCTAAACCTATAGGTTTATTTAATTTTTTTTAAAAAAACATAAATCCTAAATCCTAAACCTTAAACCCTAAACCCTAAACACTAAATCTACAACCTTATACACTAAACCCCAAACCATAAACCATAAACCCTAAAAAATCCTAAACCCTAAGCCCTAAACCCTAAACCGTAAACGTTAAAAACCCTAAACCCTAAACCCAAAATAGTAAACCCTAACCATAAACCGTAAACCCAAAAACCATAAACTTTAAAACCTTAAACCCTAAACCCTAAGACCTACAACCTTAAACCCTAAATGCTAAATCCCAAACCCTAAACCCTAAACCCTAAAACCCTAAACTAAACCTAAAACTAAAACCTAAACTAAAACCTAAACTAATCCTAAACCCTAAAACCCTAAACCCTAAACCTAAACTAAACTCTAAACCCTAAACCCTAAACCCTAAAACTTAAAACCCAAACCTAAACTAAATAAAACTTAAAATAAAATAAATAAATAAACCTAAAATAAATAAAATAAAAAATAAAATAAAATAAAACCTAAACTAAACCTAAACCTAAACCTAAAATTAAATAAAATAAACTAATAAAATTAAACTAAAATAAAATAAATAAAAACCTAAACTAAACAAAAAAATAAAATAAACTTAAGAATAAAAAACCTAAATAAAATAAAATCTAAACATAAAATAAAAATAAAATAAACCTAAAGTAAACTTAATATAAAATAAAATAAAAACTAAATGAAAACCTAATCTTAAAAATTAAACCTAATAATATATAAAAAGTACAACCTAAACCATAATTAAGAAAAGCTAAACCTAAAATAAAAATAAAATAAATAAAATAAAAGAAACCCAAACCTAAACTAAACTAAAATAAATAAAACCTGCAATAAACTAATCCTAAACATAAACTTAATATAAAAAAAATAAAATAAACTAAAATTAAACCTAAACCTAAACTAAAAAAATAAAACCAAAAAAATAAGCCTAAAATAAAAACCTAAAACCTAAACCTAAAAAAATAAAATAAAATCCTAAACCTAAATTTAAAAATAAAAAGTAAAACCTAAAAGTAAAAAAATAAAATTAAAAATAAAAGTCGATTAAAAATTAAACCTAAACTAAAACCTAAACCTAAAAAATAAGGTAAAATAAAAAACATAAACTAAAATAAATAAACCTAAAATGAATAAACTAACAAAAAAAAGTAAAAAATAAACATAAATAAAAATAAAAAATAAAATAAACTAAAGTAAATAAAAAATAAACTAAATAAACCTAAACATATTAATTTACTTAATTTAAAAAACTAAAAATTTAAAAACCTTAAACCCTAAGCTAACCCTAAACCCTAAACTAACCCTAAACCCTAAAAATGATAAACCCTAAAGCCTAATCACTAAACCCTAAACCCTTAACCCTAAACCTATACCCTAAACCCTAAAAGACTAAACTATAAAACCCTAAACCCTAAACACAAAAACCTAAACCCTAAACCCAAAACCCTAAAAACTTAAATGAAATAAAACCTAAAAAAATATATGATAACTTAAACCTAAATAAGAAAAAAAATAAAATAAAAACCTAAACCCAAAAAAAAAACTAATCAAAATAAACGAAAATAAACTAAATAAAAACCAAAATCTATACTAAAAAAGAAATAAGCCTAAGAATAAAAAACTAAACTTAAAATTAAAATAATATAAACATAGAATAAAATAAAATGATAACTAAATAAAAACCAAAACAAAAAATAAACCTAAAATATATAAAAATAAAACCTAAACCCTAAACTAAAAAAAAATAATAAACTAAAATAAAAATAAAACCTAAACCTCCTTAAACTAAACCTAAACCTAAACTAAATATAAATAAAAGTAAACCTAAACCTAAACTAAAAAATAAAACCTAAAAATAAACCTAAAATAAAACCTAAACCTAAACCTATAAAATAAAATAAAACCCTAAACCTAAACCTAAACCTAAAATAAAAAAAAAACCTAAAGTTGAAAATAAAAAAAATAAAATTAAACTAAAAAAACATAATCCTAAACCTAAACCAAACAAAAAAAAACCTAAACTAAAATAAATAAACCTAAAATAAATAAATGAAATGAAATAATAATAAAAAATTATCCTAAATAAAAATAAAAAATAAAATAAACTAAAATAAATAAATAAATAAACTAAATAAACTAAATAAACCTAAACCTACTGTATTACTTAATTAAAAAAAATAAAACCTTAAACCCTTAATCCTATACCTTAAACTCTAAACCCTAGAACCTACACCCTAAAAACCTTAAACCCTAAACCCTAACTATAAACCCTAATGCTAAACCCTAAATCCTAAACCCTAAAAGCATAAACCCAAAACTTTTAAACCCAAAACCCCTAAACCCTAAACCCTAAACCCTAAACCCTAACCCTAAATCGTAAAGCCTAACCCTAAACCTAAAGTAATTATATAAATTAAAAAATAATCCTAAACTCTAAAACCAAATAAAACTAAACCAAATCCTAAACCCTAAGAATGGGGACAACCTTGACGGTAGGAACATCACCGTCAACAAGGCTCAATCTAGATGTGGCTGGAGGAAAGGTGGGAGGCGGTTATCATAATGGTGGTGGGGATCGAAGTGTGGATATGGTGGTGGTGGTCAGAGCTGTGGTGTTTATGTAGGAGGGAAAATCGATGAAGGTTACCTGTGTGGTGATGGCGGAGCGAGAGATCAGCGATATGATGGTGGATCCCGCTACTCAAGAGACCAAGGTGGTTCTAATGGGAACTAGAGAAACTGAAGAATGGTCAATCCATTCTATTGCTCATGGAAATATGTCTTTATAGTAGAGAAGGTTCTAGATATCTAGGGTTTTTGATTTGGTCTATGCTTGCTCATTTTTTATTTATGTAGTTGTTTGTGTCTTAGAAAACTTGGTGTGTTACTTGGTTGATGAAATCGAAAAGAAGAAATGATGATTCTTAATTTGTTTCTATTAAAAATAAAAAAACAAAAAACATTATACCCTAAACTAAAATCTGAACCCTAAACCTAAAACCTAAACCCCAAACCATAAACCGTAAACCCTAAATAAAAAAAAATACAAAACCCTAAACCTTAAACCCCAAACCTAAACCCTAAACCCTAAACTAACACTAAACCCTAAATCCTAAACCCTAAAAAGCTAAAAACTTAAACCTAAACTAAATAAAACCTAAAAAATAAATAAATAAAAAAACCTAAACAAAAATAAAATAAAATAAAACAAACTAAAATAAAATAAAAACATAAACTAAAACCTAAACCTAAACCTACCTTAAACCTAAACCTAAAAATAAAATATAATTTAAAAATAAAAAAATTAAAATAAAATAAATAAAAACCTAAACTAAACTGAAAAATAAAATAAACATATGAATAGAAAACATAAATATAATAAAAACTAAACTTAAAATAAAAATAAATAAACCTGAAATAAAATAAAATAATAACTAAATAAGAACCTAAACTAAAAAAAATAAACAAAAAATAAAACCTCAAAATAAATAGGAAATAAAACCTAACCCTAAACAAAAAAAACCTAAACCTAAAATAAAACTAAAATAAACAAAATAAAATAAACCTAAACCTAAGCTAAAATAAACTAAACTAAAATAAATAAAACCTAAACCTAAAAGTAATATAAACTAAACCTAAACTCTAAACTAAATAAAATAAAATATACTAAAAATAAACCTAAACCTAAACTAAAAATAAAACCTAAATATAAAAAATAAAACCTAAAACCTAAACCTAAAAAAATAAAATAAAAACCTAAACCTAAACCTAAAAAAGGAAAATAAAGCATAAACCCCAAAAATAAAATAAAAACTAAAGCTAAACTAAAAAATAAACATTGACCTAAACCTAAACCTAAAAAATAAACTAAAATTAAATACATAAACTAAAATAAATAAACATAAAATAAATAAACTAAACTAAAAAAAATAAAAATAAATTAAAATAATAGTAAAAATAAAATAATCTAAAATAAATAAAAAATAAACTAAATAAACTAAATAAACCTAAACCTACTAATTTTTTTAAAACTAAACCTAAACCTAAACCCTAAACTAACCCTAAACTAAACCTAAACCTTCAACCCTAAATCCTAAACCCTAACCAAAACCATCAATAAACCTAAACCTAAACCTAAACCTAAACCTAACCCATCCTAAACCTAAACTACCCTAAACCTTAAAACCATAAACCCTAAACTCTAAACTAACCCTAAACCCTAAAACCTAAAATTCCTAAACCCTAAACCCTAAACCCCAAAAACCCTAAACCTTAAAGCCTAAACCCTAAAGCCTAAAGCCTAAACCATAAATTAACCCTAAACCCTAAGCTAACCCTAAAGCCTAAACACTAAAAGCTAATCTATAAACCTTAAACCCTAACACAAAACCTTAAACTTAAAACCCTAAATCCTAAAAGCCTAAACCCTAAACCCTAAAGATTAAACCCTAAAGCCTAAACCCTAAACCCTAAAAAGCTAAAAACATAAACTTGAACTAAATAAAACTAAAAAATAAAATAAATAAATAAACCTAAACATAAATAAAATAAAAAAATAAAAAAACTAAACCTAAACCTAAAAATAAAATAAAATAAAAAATAAAAATAAACTAAAATAAAATAAATAAAAACCTAAAATAAACTAGAAAATAAATAAACCTAAGAATAGTAAACCTAAATAAAATAAAAATAAAACATAAAATATAAATAAAATAACTAAAAAATAAACTAAAATAAAAACTTAATAAAACCTAAACTTAAAAATAAACCTAAAAAATATGTAAAATAAACCTAAACCCTAAACTAAAAAAACACTTAAACCTAAAATAAAATAAAATAAACAAAATAAAATAAACCTAAACCTAAATTAAACTAAACTAAACTAAAAGAAATAAACCTAAACCTAAACCTAAAATAAACTAAACTTAAACTTAGACTAAACTAAGATTGAACTAAAAATAAACCTAAACCTAAACTAAAAAATAAAACCTAAAAATAAACCTAAAATAAAAACCTAAAACCTAAACCAAAAATATAAAATAAAATAAAATCCGAAACTTAAACCTAAAAATAAAAAATAAAACCTAAACTTAAAAAATATAGTAAAAATAAACTAAACTAAAAAATAAACCTAAACTTAAACCTAAAAAATTAAATAAAATAAAAAACCTAAACTAAAATAAATAAACCTAAAATAAAAAAAATAAACTAAATAAAAATAATCCTAAATAAAAATAAAACAAAAATATAAATTAATATAAATAAAAATTATATTAAATATGCTAAATATATAAAAACCTATCGGTTTACTTAAAACCTAAATCCTAAACCCTAAATCTTATACCCTAAACCCTAAACCCTAAACCCTAAACCTACAACCCTAAACCCTAAACCCTAAACCCCAAACCCTAAACATAAACTTTAAGTATTTAAAAAAATAAAAAATAAACCTAAACCCTAAGAATGGGCAGAACCTTGATGACAGGAACATCACCATCAACCAAAGCTAAGTTTAGATCCGGTGGTGGAGGCAAGGTGGAGGTGGCGCACACGTGGTGGTGGGGAATCAAGGTGTTGGTGGATATGGAGGAGGTGAGGCGGTGGTTATGGAGGCTGAGAAGTGTGTGGGTGATCTGGAGGTGTTGGTGAATATGCGTTCTCATTTTTTATTTATGATGTCACTTGTGTCTTAGAAAACTTGGTGTCTTACTTGGTTGATGAAATAAAAAAGAAGGAATGTTGAATATGTATTTCTTGTCAGTTTAAAAAAGCCAAAAACCCTTATCCCAAAACTAAAACCTGAGCCCTAAACCTAAAACCTAAATGCTAAAACCTAAACCCTTAACCTTAAACCCTAAACATTAATCCCTAAACCCTAAAACTCTAAAACATAAACCCTAAACCCTAAATCATAATCACTTTGCAGGTGTTTCTCTATTTTTATCTTGCAGGTTTGCTCCACATTACCAAGCACTCTTACAACCATCAGAGCATTGGCCTTATCTTTTCTTTAGCTTATTATGTTAATCATCTTGTATCTTTTGTTTGCCTTATGGTTTTCTTTTGCTCTTGGATGTACTTAGTTGGGATTTACTCCATAAAAGCTCTTTGAGTAGTAGTTAGTTTATCCCTTAAGGATCTTGTAACCTGTATAATAAAATACCCCATATAATGGGGTTTCCTAAAAAAAAAAAAAAAACCCTAAACCATAAACACTAACACCCCTAAAACCCTAAATCCTAGACCCTAAACACTAAACTATAAACATTAAAACTTTAACCCTAAAACTAACCCTAAACTCTAAACCCTGAACTTACAACACTAAACCTAAAACCCTAAACCCTAAACCCTAAACCCTAACACCCCTAAAACCTAAACCCTAAACCTGAAACCCTAAACCCTAAACCCTAAACCCTAACCCTAAACCCTAAAACATAAAAGCATAAATAATAAAACCATAAACCCTAAACCCTAACACTAAACCCTAAATCTAAACCCAAAACCCTAAACCTAAACCTAAAGTAACTAAATAAATTAAAAAAATAAACCTAAAACCTATAACCTAATAAACCTAAACCTAAACTTAAACCATAAGCTTGTGCAGAAGCTGGTGGATGTGAAGGCGGAGGCGGTAGTTATCACAATGGTGGTGGAGGATATGGAGGTGCTGGTGGATATGGAGATGGTGGTCAGAGCAGTGGTGGTTATGGAGGCAGGAGGTGCGATGGAGGTTACAATCATGGTGGTTGCGGAGGGAGTGATCGGCGATATGATGGTTGATCCCGCTACTCGATAGGCCTGGGGAGGTTCTAATGGGAACTAGAGAAGCTAAAGAACAACCAATCGACTTGCTTATGGAATAGAAGAGATTCTAGTTATCTATGGTTTTGATTTGCTTTAAGCATGCTCATTCTTAATCTATGTCATCGCCGTCTTAGAAAACGGTTTTACTTGGTTGTTGAAACCAAAAGAAGAAATGTTGAATATGAATTTGTTCTATTCAAAACAAAAAAGCTAAACCCTAAACTAAAACTTGAATCCTAAACCTAAAAGCTGAATCCTAAACCCAAAACCCTAATAATAATAATAATAATAATAATAATAATAATAATAATAATAATAACATAATCATAAACCCTAAAACGTACAACCCTAAACCATAAACCCTAAACCCTAAACCCTAAACCTTAAACCCTAAACTCTAAACCCTAAACCATTAAACTCTAGAAACCAAAAAACCTAAACCTAAAATAAATAAAACCTAAAAATAAAATAAATATAAAAACCTAAATATAAATAAAATAAAAATCTAAACTAAAACCTAAACCTAAAGATAAACCTAAACATAAACTTAAAATTAAAATAAAATAAAAAATTAAAACTAAACTAAAATAAAATAAATAAAAACCTAAACTAAAATGAAAAATTAAAAAAAAACCTAAAAATAAAAAACCTAAATAAAATAAAAACTAATTGAAAAATAAAAATAAAATAAACTTAAAATGAAATAAAATAAAAACTAAATAAAAACCTAAACCTAAAAATAAATAAAAAATAAAACCTAAAACTAAAATTAACAAAATAAAATAAAACTAAACCTAAACTTAAATAAACTAAACTGAAATAAATAAACCTAAACCTAAACCTAAAATAAACTAAACCAAAACCCTAAACTAAATAAAATAAAGCAAATTAAAAATAAACCTAATCCTAAACTAAAAAATAAAATTGAAAAATAAACCTAAAATATTAACCTAAAACTTAAACATAAAAAAATAAAATAAGAACCTAAACTTAAACTTAAAATAAAAATAAAACCTAAACCTAAAAAGAAATAAAAATAAAACTAAACTAAAAAAATTAAAACATAAACATAAACCTAAACCTAAAATAAACAAAATAAAACCTAAAATAAAATAAATAAACCTAAAATAAATAGAATAAACTAAATAAAAATAAAAATAAACCTAAATAAAAAATAAGAAATAAAATAAAATAAAATAATAATAAATAAATCAAATAAACTAAAAAAAACCAAAACCTAACAATTTAATTAATTTAAAAATAAACCTAAACCAAAACCTGAACGCTAAACCTAAAACCTAAACCTTAAACCCTAAACCATAAAAACAATTAATAAAAAAACCCCAATCCTAAACCCTTTTTAACCCAAAACTCTAAACCATAAACCTTAAACCCTGAACCATAAACCATAAACCCTAAATTCTAAAACCCTAAACCCCAAAGCCAAAACCCAAAACCCTAAACCCTAAACCCTAAACCCTAAAAACCATAAAAACCCTAAGTCCTAAAGCCTAAACACTAAACCCAAAACCCAAAACCCTAATCCTAAAACCTAAACCCTAAAACCCTAAACCCTAAAACCCTAAACCCTAAACCTAAACCCTAAATCATGCTCTAAATCCTAAATCATAAAATGTAAAGTTGCTAAAAAATAAAATAAAAATAATACTCAACTAAAAAATAAACCTAAACATAAACCTACAACAATAACAACAACAACAACAACAAGCCTTTATCCCACTAAGTGGGGTTGGCTACATGAATCCTTCATCTCCATTGGGTCCTATTATGTGTCAAATTCTCATTTAATTCAAGTATACTAAGGTCATTTTTATACATCTTAACCAAGTCTTTTTAGGCTTACCTCTACTTTTCTTAACATAAGGCAAATCTAATGCATCTACTCTTCTAACCGCATCATCAGACGACCGACGCTTTATGTGGCCAAACCATCTAAGGCGACTCTCTCTAATCTTATCTGCCACCGAAGCTACTCCAACTTTTTCCTGAACATACTCATTTTTCATCTCTAAGAGTAAACCACTCATCACTGAGCATCCTCATCTCTCGTAACTTAACTTAGTCTTATGCTTCTCTTTATTGGCCAACATTCTGCACTATAAGTCATTGCAGGTCTTACCACCATCTTATAAAAATTTCTCTTAAGTTTAAGTGGAACTTTTCTATCACACAATAAGCCAGATCCATTCCTCCACTTTAACCATCCAACTTGAATTCTACTAATAACATCTCCATCTATTTCATCATCATTTTGAACAATAGAGCCTAAATATCAATACCACTCTTATTAATGACTTGTTCACCTAATGTCACAACACTACAACTAGAACTTCTACAACTAAAATTACACTCCATATATTCAATTTTAGATCTACTTAAATGAAAACCTTTAGACTCTAATGTTGACCTCCATAATTCAAGTTTCTCTTGGACTCTCTCTAGTCTTATCAACAAGAAGAATGTCATCAATAAAAAGCATATACCAAGGTACATCTTCCTGTAAATGCCTAGTAAGAACATCCATAACTAAAGTAAAAAAGATAAGGGCTTAAAGTGATCCTTGATGTAATCCTAAATTGGAAAATATTTTGTCAATCCTCCTTGTGTTTGGACACAAGTAATAGCTCTAGTATAAATATCCTTAATGACTTGAATATACACAATATTAACTCTTTTCCTTTCTAAAACTCAAAAGAACATCTCTTGAAACATAAATCTTTCTCTAAATCAATAAATATCATATGTAAATCCTCCTTACTTTCTCTATACTTCTCCATCAAACCTCTTAACAAATGTATAGCATCCATAGTAGATCTACGGAAAACCAAACTGATTGAGAAACTTTTGTATCACATCGTAACCTATGCTCAATTACTCTCTCCCATAATTTTAATGTATGACACATTAACTTAATTCCTATAATTTGCACACTCTTGTGCATCACCTTTATTCTTAAATATAGGAACCAACAAACTCTTTCTCCACTCTGACATCTTTTAGTCTTTAAAATAACATTAAAATATTTGTAAGCCAAGAAATTCATTGATCTCCTAAACATTTCCACACTTCTATTGGAAAATTTTCAGGTCCTACTACTTTTCACATTTCATTTTCTTTAAAGCTTCTCTAACTTCAGATTTACTATGATGAAAAATAAAATTCTCTATTTTATTTATGGTATTAAGGTTGCTAAAATCAATCGTACTTCAGATCCTTCATTGAAAAGTTTATCAAAATACCTCATCCACTTATTTTCAATATCCTTTTCTAAGAAAAACACTTTATTATTTTCATTCTTAATACACCTCACTTGAACTGTCTTTACTTCTCCTATCTCTTTGGTTGGCTAACTTATACATACATCTTTCACCTTCTTTAGTATCTAATCTATTGTATAAATCACTAAAAGCTAAATTTTTTGCATCATATATTGCTTTCTTAGAATCTCTACATGCCACTTTATATATCTTTCCCAATTCTCCACGTTTTTACATCTAAATCAGGTTTTATAACAATGCTTCTTATTTATCTTTCTCTTGCACACTTTGACTCCACCACCAACTATTTTTATTAAAGAAGCTTTTTCTTTTGATTCTCCAAGTACATTTTAGCAACTTGCTTAATTTCACTTGCTACTTTTTCCCATATAACTTAGCTTCCTAATGAACATCCCAAATTCTAAGCTCTTGTAGCTTTCTCTTAAAAATATTTTTATTTGTGTTCTTTAAGTGTCCCCATCTAATCCTAAGAAAATAATTTAATTTATTTTTTCTCTTGCAATCTTTCATCTTAAAATCTAGAACTAACAATCAATGTTGGGTACTTAAACTTTCACTTCGAATGACCTTACAATCTTTACAATCTAAATGATCTAATTTTCTTATCAAAAAATAATCAATCTATGTTTTACTAGATCCATTTTTATAAGTATTAATATGTTCATCTCTTTTATTAAATAAAGTATTAGTAACTGCAAAATCATAAGGTAAGGAAAAATCTAATATAGTCTTACCTTCATTCAAGTCAAAATCCATAACCATCATGAATACTTTTAAAATCTTCTACCACTCTACCAACATGTCCATTTAAATCTGCTCCAATAAATACATTTTCTTCAAGAGGTATCTTTTATATTAATCCCTCTAACTCATTCCAAAATTTTTCTTTTGAACTTACATCCAAACCTACTTGAGGAGCATAAACAGTTATAACATTGGTAATCTTAGTATCAACAATAATCTTTAAAGCTATAATTCTATCTCCACATATATTAATATTTATAACATTATCCTTCAAACATTTATCTATAATCACACCTACACCATTTCTAGTTCGACTTCTACTAGAATACCAAAGTTTAAAACCGAAACTATCAATCTGCTTGGCCTTCTCCCCAACCCATTTAGTTTCTTGAACACATAAAATATTTATTTTTCTATGAACCATAATATCTATTAATTCCATTAATTTACCTGTAAGTGTACCTATATTCCAAGATCCTAACCTAATTCTAGTTTCATGGACTAACTTCTTGCCTCATCCATCCATAATGTGGTACCCTTGTTTATTTAACCTAAACATAAACCTAAACCTAAAAAAATAAATAAAACTCAAAACCTAAACTAAAATAAATAAATAAAAATAAATAAACAAAACTAAATAAAAATAAAAAAATAAACCTAAATGAAAATAAAAAATAAAATAAACAAAAATAAATAAAATATAAACTAAGTAAACTAAATAAACTTAAACCTACCAGTTTACTTAATTTAAAAAAACCCTAAACCCTAAATCCTAAACCCTAAACCTAAAAACTAACCATAAACCCTAAACCTGAAACCTGCAACCTTAAACCATAAACCCTAAACTGTAAACCCTAAAAGTCTCTAAACCCTAATCCCTAAACCCTAAACCATAAAACCTAAACCCTAAACTTTAATCTTAAACCCTAAACCCTAAAGGCATAAACTCTAAAACCCTAAACCCTAAAACCTACACCTAAACCCTAAACCTTAAACCCTAAACCTTAACCCTTAACCCAAAACCCTAATCCCCAAACCATAAACCTAAACATAAAGTAACTAAATAAATTAAAAGATAAACCTAAACACTGAAACCTAATAAATCTTAACCTAAACCTAAGTTCTTAGTAAGCATGACTCATCAGCTCACATTGACTACATCTCTGCCCTTTATACACATCGCCAAACGCACCTGCCGCCTGAGCCCTCAACCTCATCCTCTAGCGATTCCCCTTTTCCCCTCTCATTTTTGGCTTTTTGGTCAATGCTTGATGGATATTTGGCATGATTCTCATTGGATTCCTTCTGGAATCGATGGTCGCTAGCTGCTTTCGTGTTTTACTTGGAGTGATACCGTGGCTAGGCATCTTCCCTGATGATTCCATGGGGAAAATCATGGATCCAATGGATCCTAACTGGGCATCAACTACCTTTTTTTTGCTTTGAAATCATTCAAAGACATACCTTTCTAGTAAGGATAGATGTTGGTGAGTCCCAGAACTTATTTTGACTTATTTTCGAGGCATGTCTGCAATTATGTGCTCTGATCTAATTATGGAAATGCTTGCTAAGCCATTTAAATTCACTTTGGTTGGAAAGTTTACTCTTCATAGGCCAAATCTGGAAAATATTCACTCTTTCTTTCATAGTCTGAAACTTTCAGATGCTTTTAGGATTTGTTTAATTTATCCTTGCCACATTTTGATTCACTTAACAAATGATTTGGGTTACTCATGTGTTTTTGTTCATCGTTCTTATTTTGTTTTCAGTTTACAAATGAGGTTGCTAAAATGGACTCCACTATTTGATATTAGGGAAGAATCCCCAATCATTATGGTTTGGATTTCTCTCCCCAAAATGTGAATTCATTTCATTAATCATCAATTCCTTTTTGTTGTGGGTGCTTTTGGCCATTACAAATTGATCAGGCAATAGCTATAAAATCTCGACCTTCTCTCTGAATCCTTATTGAATTGGACATTACCAAGAAATACCCCAAAGAAATCGGTTGGGATCTAAAATTAAAGTTATATGTAGAAAGTTGATTTTAAAAATTTCCCTGCCTTTTGTTCTCATTGTAAAATCCATGGGCATGATAATTCTAAATGTTTCATTCTGCATCCTCACCTAAATTAGAAAATTTCTATTAGGGAAATTATTGTTGCAAACCCTAGGTCGACCACTGTTAAATATGAACAAGTTTATTTTGAAAAAATGATTCATTGAATGTTCCTAATAAGGCTATTTTACCTCTTATTTATTTTATGCAATTGAAGGTTTCTAATGTGGAAAATAATAATTTCTCTAAACTTTTGGATTATAATTCTTTTTCCTCTAAGTCGATCCTCACATCCTTATCAGTTTTGTTTGACAAAAATGATGCTTTAATTGAAAATATTAATGAGGATATTAACTTTATGCATCATTCGAATTCAATGGAGAATGTGACATTGGTTTTCATGATATTCGCTTTGTAAATTTTGACTTTACTTTAGTTCGGGATGATTTAAATTCACAAAAGATTTGGTTTTGTCAAATAATTTGGGTATTGAAGAAGATGGGTTGGATGTTCACACTTGCCTTCTTAATAAATTTTTTCCCTGCTTGCTATACCGATGCTCATTTTCCTTTAATAAATTCTAATAACTTGGAAGAAGGAGAACTCACTTCTATACAAGATACTTCCCCTAAATCTATGACTAACATTGCTAAATCCTTCATGGATGATGATTCTATGGGAAAAGGAAATGGCTTCCAAACTTGTCATGCTAAAAAGATAAAAAATTTTAAAAACATCCCTACCAAATTGTCCAAAAACACTAGATCTACTACGACCTCCCTCTCCTCTCTTAATTAACCTTTTCTTAACCCCTTTTTTATTTTCTTATCTATTTGTAACTGTATTAGAAACCTTTGTCATATTCATAATATTACTTTACTTATTGTTTTGGAGCCTCTTATTCATGCAAACAAAATTAACCATGTTGCTAGAATGATCGATTTCAATAAATTTTTCTCTAATCTTAGTAATAAAATTTGGTGTTTTTGAAATAATTTTGTGGAGGTTTCTATTCTTGATGATTTTGAGCAAGTTGTCAATGCTCAAATATCATATGGTGACTATTGTGATTTGGGATCTTTTGACTATGCATCTTGTAATAGATACGGTAGAAATTTTCTTTGGGAAAATTTGAAGAATTTTTCTTCCTTTGTCAATATACCTTGGTTTGTTCATGGAGATTTTAACACTATTTTATTCTCTTCCAATTGAAAGTGGTTGCTCTCTAATATTCATTTCATGGAAGAATTTTCCAATATGATCCTTGATTATAATTTGATTAATATTGGCTTTAAGGGTTCAAATTTTACTTGGTAAAACTCTAGACTTTGGCAAACGTTGGACCAGATTCTTTTTAATACTCATTGCATTACTCAATGGCCTATTACTTTTGTCGATCATTTAAGCAGAACCTTATCGGATCATGATCCTCTTTTGGTTTCTATTAAAGATAACTCTAATAGAATAAAAAATTTCTCTCAATTAGATTTCAGAACATGTCAATTTTGCATATTGATTTCCTTAATGTTGTGGCTAAAAATTGGAAAGCTCCCTTACATCTTGACAATTCTATTATGGGGATGAATAGATTTTCATTTAAGCTTAAAAGACTTAAACAAAATCTAGGTTTATGGAAGAAGCATTATTTTAAAAATATTTTTGCTAATATCGAATAAATGGAAAAATTGGTTTGTGATCTTGAAGTCTCTATTATGTCCGATCCTACTAAGATTAAGGACTTGACCGAGGTGAAAAGATAAACTTGTTAATTATCAAAATATGAAAGAGACTTATTAGTTCTAAAAGTTGCTAGCAAATATATTACAGATGGTGACAAATACTATATATTTCCATGTTTTAGTTAATAAAAAGAGAGCTTTAAATAATATTCAAAAAAATTAAAGATGACAATGGTGAATGTATTACAAAGAATAATGATATTAATGATTCGACCAATAATTATTTTAGAAACATGCTTAATAATAGTTCCTCTTATGAAGCTATTTCTAAATCGCACTTGATTTTTCTATTATATCTAATAATGATAATGAATTGCTTATTATTGTACTTAATGAAGAGGAAATTTTTGAAGTTCTTAATAGCATGAACATAGATTTTGTTACTGGTCTAGAGGGTTTCACTACCCAGTTTTTTCAAAAATTCTAGTCTATTATTAAAAATGATTTGGTTGAGGCTGTGGTTGAATTTTTTAATGGTAATCCTTTTCCTAGATATTTTTCTACCACTTCTATTGTTCTCATACCTAAGAAAGATAATCCACTATTGGAGTGATTTTTATTACCTCTGCGCACCTTCTTCAATAAGTTGATTTTCAAAATTCTAACTAATTGGCTCAGTCCTTTACTTCATAGGATTATCTATCTAAACCAAACTAGTTTTGTTATAGGTAGATCTATTTCTGATAATATCTGCTTGCTCACAAATTAATTCATGATTTAGATGCTAAGACTAGAGGTTGCAACATTATGTTCAAATTAGATATTACCAAAGCTTTTGATAATATATATTTGAATTTCCTTATCCATATTCTGAAATTATTTAAGTTTTCTAATAAATTTATCTTTCTTTTTTAAATTTATATTAATAATGCGGTTTTCTATTTTTTTTTAGGGGAAGCCTTAGGCTTCTTTCCTTCTTCCCATGGACTAAGATAAGGGATCCTCTATCTCATACCTTATTTATTATTTTGTAGTTATTTTAGAGCATCAAAGATCTATTCTTAAATAATCCTAATATGTATGAATCTTAAATGATTTCATTATTTTAAGAATCAAAATTTTTTTTTAAATAAATTTGTTATAGAAAGTAGTCTATCAATGATAACAAAAGTTGTTTAATTACTTCTCAAGCATCTCCAAGAATAAAATTAATCAAATCTTTCATATCATTAACTTTAAACATCAACACCTTCTAAAGTACTTGAGTGCTCCTCTTTTAAAGAAAATGATCCCATCTTTTGATAAGTTAATTCAAAAAATTTTAAATAAAATTTCTATTTAGGAATATTATTTACTTTCCTTTGGTGACAGGCTCACTATTCTTGAAGCACTCTCAATTCAATGCCTCTTTATTTAATTCAAACTATTATCCCCACTAATACTACTCTTATCAGAATTGATTGCTTTAATATTTAATAAATTTTTCTAATAAATCTGTCTAATGCAATGGACTGGCATAAATGTTGTGGTCTAAAATTTATACATATCTTTATAAGAATGATAGCCTTTGGGCTAATTTTATGATGAAAAAATATTTCCAAGGTAAACACCCTCTTATCTATGCTTATAAAGTTGGTGACTCTGGTTTGGAAAAGGCTTTGCTCCATTAAATAAGTTGCTAAACCCTTAATATCTTAGGGAATTCATTGGTTCTTCTTTCTTTTGGCAAGACAATTGGATTGTCAATGGCTCTAATGACTTTATCTACCCACTCTACTACTATCAAAGTTAACTCTTTCTTGCATAATAACACTTTGAATGAGAACAAACTTGAGAATTATATCCCTATTTCTCTTTCAGATAACTTTAGAAATATCCTTATTTTCTCTAACAAACTTGACCAAATTCTCTTTAAGCTTTTTTATAAGGGTGATTTCTTTCTTAAAGAGGTTTGGACTTTTATTAGAGATAAGCAAAACTCCTCTAATGTTTTCATTAAACTTGGAACAATATCATTCCCATTTCTTATTTAGTTTTAGCTTGGAGGATTTTGAATAACTTTATTCCTGTGGACTCTTTGCTCTAGAATAAAGAGTTTTAGTTGCCTTCAAAGTGCTATTGTTGCTTTCATATTGAAAATGTTAATCAAGTTTTTTTAATGGTGCTATTGCTTCTAAATTATGGTTATGGTATGATGATTTATTTAATACCATCTACTTTCATGGCACTCTTTCCATGTAACACCTTCATGAAGTCTATTTCCAAAAAAGTGTGAAAGGTCATATCAAAGTTCTAGTTGCTATTATCTTTATCTGGTTCATCTAGATGGACAGAAATGATGCTAAATATCATGGTATTCCTATGAGCCATAAAAGTATCTTAGCTAGAACCAAAGAAAAAAATCATGCTTTGTTTAATGCCAATCTTTTTAATAACATTCATTTTAGAGGCTATAAATTTGTGGCTAAAAATTAGTGTCATTCTCCTCGTTCACTCTTATAAAAGAGCCATGATTTTCCATCAGATCAAACCCAAAAAAAATTTGATTAAAGTGAATACTGATGGTTCTATTGCTTCCAATAAATATGGTTGTGGTGATATTTTAGGGATTCTAAAGGTTTTGTCATTTATGCTTTCGTGTATCCTCTCAAAGCCTGCTCTGTTATCTATGTTGAGCTTATGCTGTCAATAAAACTATTGAAATGTTTTTGAATAAAGGTTTCCTCAACATCTGGATTGAAGTTGATGCGCTCATGCTTCTTGACATGCTAAACTCTAATAGAAAAGGAAATGCTGATTTATTTTATCTTCACAATCATACTAAAAATCTTCTTTCTCAAGTTTATTATAAAATTTCTCATATCCATTGTGAAGGTAATGCTTGATTTCTTGGCTACTTTAGGTGCCAAGTTAACGATTTCACTTTATTTGACAACCAAAATTTTCCTAAACTATTATTTGGACAACTGATAACTGGATTACCTTATCTCAGATTATTATTTTCTTGGCTTGTTTTTTTCAGTTGGTTTCTGATGAGCAATTGCTTTTGGTTCCCCTTTGTTAAACCCTCTTTGGGTTGTGTCCATTTGCTTATTTTCACTCTTGAGCCTGCGCTGGGTTGGTTGGCTGGCTAGTTGTGTTGGATGGTTTCTCCGCTTTTGTTGGTGGCAGATTAGAGGGAATGTTGATGGTCTAATTTTGGATTAGATTTGGAATGGTGAAGGTTATTTGTTGACTGTTACTTCTTCTTTTTCGTGGATTGGGTTTTGAAGGTCAATTTTGGTGGTTTGGGTTTGTTCCTTTTGTGGTTTTGACCTCTTCGTAATGGTCTTCCTCTCTTGGATGTAGTTTTTTATTTATGTTATTATTTTAGGTTATTGGCTATTTAGTGGCTGTTGTTTTGCTTTGGGATCTAGTGACATTGGTGCCTAACTTGGTTGTCATTATGATGCTTGCATTCATTAATATTTCTACTCCTTTTTGCTATTGGCTTTGGTGGTGTTCCTCTTGTATTTCTACTACTCCTGATGGATTGCTTTCAGTCTGTCTTACTATCTTTGCTTCATTTTATTTTTTGCTGGCTATTTACCTCACCTAGATTAGAATTTTGGCTACTTTGGTTGGGTTTGGTGGACTCTGTTGTTTGCTTCTACCCTTTTCTTTGTTGTCTTGGGTTGTTTTGGCATGATGGATGTTGTTGGTATTTTTCAATCGATTTGGATTTTCTCTGTGGTGGTTGGCTAGAGGCTATGTTATGGCCGAGTTGGTTGGATGGGTGGCTATTTTGGCCTTTCTTTCTTGCTGTGTTCATGACATGTTGGTTGACCTACTCATGCTATGGTTCTCCTCTCTTTCCTGCTCCTGCTTCCCTTTTTCTGGTATAGGTGACAGCCTTGCTACCTTTCCTATTTTCTTATCAAGGATATGAGCTCTTGTGTTTTTTTTTCTTTTTGCTCTTGGTTTTTTTTGGTTCAGTGTTGAGGTCATGATGTTTGCTCCCTTTGATGTTGTTATTCCTCTTTGGTGGTTTTGGTGGTGCTCCTACTTAACTGTTGATGTCCCTGATGTTTGGTTGATTTTCTGCCTTATTGGGCTTATTTGTTTTGGTGGCTTCTGGCTATTATGTCTACCGCTTGGAGGAGTTTTGCCTTGCGTGATGATGGAGTTGGGATGATGGGCTACAAGAGGTATGGCAATGATGGCCTTAATGTTTTCCTCTCTATCTTTTTTTATCGGTAGCACTATATGTAATTGTAACCCTTCTTCGAAAGTTTGGATGCTTCCATATAGTGTTGTTCTTTGAGATGATTGTAACTGAGCATAACACTTTTTTTTCTTTGCTTATACTCTTTATGCTTGCTTAATTTTACTGATTCTTTCACTAGTATGTTGAAGATTTCTTTTATAGGTTGGGAGAATGTTGTAAATGGATCTTGCTAGTATCAAAAGGGCCTAGTGGATGTTGCTGTTGCAAACATGGATATGTTGTTGTTGCTGACTTGGTTTTCCTTTTGTTTTTTTCCTTATATTGTTGTAAAAGTTATGGGTTTTATCTCCTTAGAACTTATTATGGCACTTTGAAAATTAGTTTAGAGATTCACCCCCTCTAAGGACTTTGTACATTTTCTTTATGGCAATAAAATTCCTAATTTATTTAAAAAAATCTAAACCCTAAGAATAAACCTTGATGGCAGAACATCACCATCCAACCGTGCTCACCCAGATCTAGAGTGGAGGTGAAGGTCGAGGAAGTTATCGAAGTGGGGGGATCCGACATGGATATGGAGGTGGTTCGAGTAAAGGTGGTTAGAGGTTGAGGAGAGACGGGTTACAACCGCGGTGGTGTGGTGGTGTGGCGGAGAGATCCAGGATATGATTGTGGATCCAGCTACTCAAAAGGCCGGGGTGGTTCAAATGGAAACTAGAGAAACTGAAGAACGGTCGATCCAATCTGCTGCTCATGGAACTGTGTCTTCACAGTAGAGATGATTATAATTATCCAGGGTTTTTGGTTTTCTCTATGCATGCTCATTTTTTATCTATGTCATTGCTTGTGTCTTAAAGAACTTCGTGTGTTACTTGGTTGATCAAATCAAAAAAAGGAAATGTTGAATATGAATTTGTTCTCTATAGAAAAAAAACCAAAAATCCTAAACCCTAAACTAAAACTTCAACCCTAAACCTAAAACCCTAAAAATCTTAAACCCTAGAATGTAAACACTAAACCCTAAATAATAAACCCTAAAACCCTAAACCATAAACCCTAAACCCTAAGACCAAAACCCTAAACCTAAATAAACTAAACTCAAAACCTCCCTAAACCATACCACCACCATAAACCCTAAACCTGGGACCCTAAAACCTACCCAAACCCACTCTTAACCCCAAACCCTAAACCCAAACCTACCAAACTGACCACCCAAATCACACCACCTAATCCTGACCACAATGATAAATCTTCTAAAGCTTCTTCTTAAACTCCCTGAGCTAAACCCTGGGCCCCCAACCCTAACCTATAAAACCCTAAACCATAAACCCTAAACCATCACTACACCCTAAAACCTAAACACTAAACCCAGGCTAAATAAAATGTAAAATAAAATAAATAAAAGAACCTAAACTTAAATAAAATAAAATAATAAAAGAAAATAAAAATATAAACTAAACATAAACCTAATAAAATAAAATAATAATAAAAAACTAAAATAAAAAAAATAAAACCTAAACTAAACTAAAAATAAAATAAACCTAACAATAGAAAACCTAAATAAAATAAAACTAAATGTAAAATAAAAATAAAATTAACATAAAATAAAATTAAAAAAAACTAAATAAAAACCTAAACCTAAAAAATAAACCTTGAAATAAAATCTAAAAATAAATAAAAAATAAAACTTAAACCCTAAACTAAAAAAAAACCTAAACCTATAATAAAAAAAACAAAATAAATATAAACATAAACCTAAACTAAAATAAATAAAATCAAAACCTAATCCTAAAATAAACTAAACCTAAACCTAAATTTAATTAAATAAAATAAAATAAAATAAAAATAAACCTAAAATAAAAACTTAAAACTTAAAAATAAAAAAATAAAATAAAAACTTAAACTTGAACCTAAAAATAAAAAATAAAACCTAAACCTAAAAAATAAAATAAAAATAAATCTCAACTAAAACCTAAACCTAAACCTAAAGCTAAAAAATAAATTAAAATAAAAAACCTAAACTAAAATAAATAAACTAAACTAAATCAAAAAAAAAACCTAAATAAAAATAAAAAATAAAATAAACTTAAATAAATATTAAATAAACTAAGTAAACTAAATAAACCTAAACCTACCAAATTATTTAATTTTAAAAAAAACCATAAATCCAAAATCTTAAACCCTAAACCCTAACCCTAAAATCCTAAACCCTAAACCCTAAACCCTAAAAGCATAAACCTTAAACCCTAAATCCTAAACCCCAAACCATAAAAACCAATAGTAACCTAAACCTAAACCATAACCTCGAAACCCTAAACATAAACCTAAAGTAACTAAATAAATTAAAAAATAAACCTAAACCCTAAAAACTAATAAACCTAAACCTAAACCTAAACCCTAAGCACAAGAGAACCTTGACAACAATAACATCACCGTCAACTAGGCTCAGTCTAGATCAAGTGGTGGAGACGAAGGATGAGGCGACGGTTATCGCTATGGTGGTGGAGGATTTGGAGGTGCCGGTGGGTATGAAGGTGGTGGTCAGAGTAATGGTGGTTATGGAGGCGGGAGGAGCAACATAGGATACTACTGGTGGTGGCGAGAGAGAGATCGGTATCTTTGGTGGATCCCGCTACTCAATTTATCGAGGCAGTTCTGATAGGAACTAAAGAAATTGAAGAATGACTGATCCGATCTACTGCTTATGGAATTGTGTCTTTATAGTAGAGACAGTTTTAGTTATCTAGAGTATTTGATTTGCTCTATGCATGGTAAATTTTGATCTATCTCATCGCTTGTGTCTTAGAAAACTTCGTGTGTTACTTGGTTGGCAAAATCTATAAGAAGAAATGTTGAATCTGAATCTGTTCTCTATTAAAATAAAAAAAAACCAAAAAACCTAAACCCTAATCTAAAACTTGAACCCTAAACCTAAAACCGTAACCCTAAACCCTAAACCCTAAAACCTAAACCCTAAAACCCTAAACCCTAAACCATAAAAAACCCTAAAGATTAAACCCTAAACCCTAAACTAACCCTAAACCCTAAGCGAACCCTAAACCCTAAATCCTAATCCCAAAAAACTCTAAACACTAAAACCTAAACAATAAATCCTAAACCTTAAACCCTAAAACCTAACCCTAATCCCTAAACCCTAACACCCTATACCTTGAAACCCTTTACCTACTGCAGAACCCAAATCCTAAAACCTAAAAGCTTAAAAATGAACTAAATAAAACCTAAAATAAAATAAATAAAGAAACTTAAACCTAAATAAAATAAAACAAATAAAATAAATAAAACCTAAACTATAACCTAAACTTAAACCATAAAATAAAATAAACTAAACTAAAACAAAATAAATAAAAACCTAAATTAAGCTAAAAATAAAATAAACATAAGAACAAAAAATGTAAATAAAATAAAACTAAAGGTAAAATAAAAATAAAATAAACCTATAATAAAATAAAAAATACTAAATAAAAAACTAAACATAAAAAATTTATCTAAAAATAAAACTTAAAAAATTAAAAATAAAACAAAAACCATAAAACCTAATAGACCTAAACCTAAACCCTAAGAATTGGTAGAACCTTGATGGTAGGAACATCACCGTCAACCAAGCTCAGTCTAGATCTAGTTGTGGAGGCAAAGGAGGAGGTGGCGGTTATCTCAATGTGGTGGGGGATCTGGAGGTGCTGGTGGATATGGAGGTGGTGGTCAGAGCAATGGTGGTTAGGGAGGCAGGAGGAGCGACCAAGATTACAGTCGTGGTGGTGGCCAAGTGAGAGATCGAGGATATGATGGTCGATCCCGCTACTCGTGAGGCTAGGGTGGTTCTGATGGGTACTATAGAAAATGAAGAACGGCCGATCTGATCTTATGCTTATAGAACTGTGTCTTTATTGTAGAGACGATTCTAGTTACCTAGGGTTTTTTTATTTGCTTTATGCATGCTCATTTTTAATTTATGTCGTTGCTTGTGTCTTAGAAAACTTTGTGTGTTACTTGGTTGATGAAATCAAAAAGAAGAAATGTTGAATATGAATTTGTTCTCTATTAAAAAAAAATAAAAAACCAAAAACCTTAAATCCTAAACAAAAACTTGAACCCTAAACCTAAAACCTAAAAAATAAAAACCTTAAACCCTAAACTCTAGACCGTAAAAGCTTAAACCCTAAACCCTACACCCCAAAACCTAAACCCTAAACCCTTAAACCCTAAACTATAAACCCCAAACCCTATGCCTAAATCCTAAACTAAACATAAACCCTAAACCTAAAAAAAATAAAGCTAAAATAAATAAACTTAAAATAAAATAAATAAATCCTAAATGAAAATAAAATAAAGTAAACAAACAAAACCTAAACCTAAACCTAAACCTAAACCAAAGAAGATAAAATAAAAGAAAAAACTAAACTAAAATAAAATAAATCAAACCTAAACTAAACATAAAATAAAAACATAAATAAAAAAACTAAACTTAAATTAAAATAAAATAAACCTAAAATATAAAATAAAACTAAATAAAATATAAACCTAATAAGTGAACCTAAAAATAAAACCTAAAGTAAATAAAAAACCTAAACCATAAACTAAAAAAAAAACCTAAACCTAAAAAAAAAATAAAAACCTAAACCTAAATAAAATAAACTAAACAAATAAGTAAAATGTCAACCTAAACCTAAAATAAATAAAACCTAAACCTAAACTTAAACAAAATAAAATAAACTAAACTAAAAAATAAACCTAAACATTAACTATAATAAAACTTAAAATAAACCTAAAATAAAATCCTAAACATAAACCTAAAAAAATAAAATAAAACCTAAACCTAAACCTAAAATAAAAAATAAAACCTAAACCTAAATATAAAATAAAATAAAACAAAACTAAAAATAAACATAAACCTAAACTTAAAAAAGTAAATAAAAGCTAAACTAAAATAAATAAACTAAACAAAATAAAATAAAAATAAATAAATAAAAAATAAATAAACTAAAATAAAATAAAATAATTAAAAATAATAAATATAAACCAGTTTGTTTAATTAAAACCCAAACTCTAAACCTACCCTAAACCCTAAACCTTAAACCCTAAACCCACCCTAAACCCTAAATCATAAACCCTAAACCCTAAATCCTAAACCATAAAAAACCCTAAACCCTAAACTTACAACCCCCCCTACAACCCTGAATACTAACCATAAAAAAAACCCTAAACCACAAACCCTAAATCAAAATCTTAAATAAAATATAAAAAAAAATGAAAGAAAACCTAACCCTAAACTCTTTAAACCTCTGACCCTAAACCCTAAACCCTAAAACCACTGAGCCCTTAAACCTAAACCATGAGCCCCAAACCACCCAAACCCAAAATAATGACACCACTAAACCCTAAACTCTTAAAACCTAAAAACCTAAACCTAAATTAAATAAAACATAAAAATAAAATAAATAAACATTTTTTTATTTTTTTAAACAAATAAACTTAAATCCAAATAAAATAAAAAAATTAAATTAAATTAAAACCTAAACCTAAACCTAAACCAAAAAATAAAAAGATATAAAAAATAAAAACTAAACTAAAATAAAAACCTATTCTAAACTAAAAAATAAAATAAATCTAAAAATAAAAGACCTTAATAAAATAAAATCTTAATGTAAAAAAAAACTAAATAAATTAAATAAACCTTAAAATAAATCTACAAATCAAACCTAGAATAAAAAAAACAATACCCTAAACTTAAAAAAAAACCAAAACCTAAAATAAAATAAACCTGAATACTAAAATAAACTAAACTAAAATAAATAAAACCCTAAACCCTAAACCCTAAACCACAAACCCTAAACCTTAACCACAAACCCTAAACCCTAAAAGGTAATAAACCTAAACCTAAACCTAAACCCTAAGAAAGGGAGAACCTTGACAATAATAACATCACCGTCAACCAGGATCAATCCAAATCTAGTGGTGGAGACGAAGGCGGAGGCGGCAGTTATCCAAGTAGTGGGGGAGGATTTGGAGGTGTTGGTGGGTATGAAGGTGGTGGTTAGAGTAGTGGTGGTTATGGAGACGGGAGGAGCAATGTAGGCTATAACCGTGATGGTGGCGGAGGGAGAGATCGGGGGTATGATGGTGGATCCCACTACTCTAGAGGCCGAGATGGTTCTGATAGGAACTAGAGAAACTGAAGAATGATCGATCTAATATGCTGCTTATGGAATTGTGTCTTTATAGTAGAGACAGTTCGAGTTATCTAGGGTATTTGATTTTCTCTATGCAATAGTAAATTTTGATCTATCTTTTCGCTTGTGTCTTAGAAAACTTTGTGTGTTACTTGGTTGGTAAAATTAAAAAGAAGAAATGTTGAATCTGATTATGTTTCTCTGTTAAAATAAAAAAACCAAAAAAACTCTAAACCCTAAACTAAAACCTGAACCCTAAACCTGAAACCTAAAACTTAAACCCTAAACCCTAAACCCCAAACCCTAAAAACCCTAAACCATAAAACCTAAACCTAAAACAAGCTAAACCCTAAGACTTAAACCCTAAACCTTAAACCCAAAAAAAATGAAAAATCCTAAACCCTAAATAAACTCTAAACCCTAAAAAGCTAAAACACTACACCTAAACAAAATAAAACCTAAAAATAAAATAAATAACTAAACCCTATACTAAAATAAATAAAATAAAATAAAATAAAAATATAAATTAAAACTAAAACAAACCTAACCATAAACCTAAACCTAAAATGAAAATAAAAAAAAACTAGACTAAAATAAAATAAATAAAAACCTAAAAAAGTTAAAAAAAATAAATAAATTAAATAAAATAAAAGCTAAAGCTAAAATAAAAATAAAATAAACCGAAAATAAAATAAAAACCTAAACTTAAATAATAAACCTAAAAATAAAATGTAAAAATAAATATAAAATAAAACCTAAACCATTAACAAAAAAGAAAACCTGAACCTAAAATAAAAAAGACCTAAACCTAAACTAAAATAAATAAAACTTAAACCAAAACCTAAAATAAACTAAACTAAACTAAATAAAATAAAATAAACTAAAAATAAACCTAAACCTAAACTGAAAAATAAAACCTAACAATAAACCTTTAATAAAAACATAAATTCTAAACCTAAAAAAGAAAATAAAACCTAAACCTAAACCTAAAAATAAAAAATAAAACCTAAACCTAGAAAATAAAAAAACTAAACTAAAATAAACCTAAACCTAAACCTAAAAAACAAAAATAGAGAACCTAAACTAAAATAAATAAACCAAAAATAAATAAACTAAACTAAAAAAAATAAAAAATAAACAAAAATGTAAATAAAAATAAAATAAACAAAAATAAGTAGAAAGAAACTAAATAAAGCTAAACCTACCAGTTTATTTAATTAAAAAAATAAAAAATAAAGAGAAATCCTAACCCTAAATCCTAAACCCTAAAACTAATCCTAAAATTGAAACTCTAAACCTTAAACCTTAAACCTTAAAACCCTAAACCCTAAACCCTAAAGCCTAAACCCTAAAAAACCCTAAAGCCTAAACCCTAAACCCTAAATGTTAAACCCCAAACTAACCATAAACCCTAAACCCTATACCATAAAACCCTAATTACTAAACCCTAAACCCAAACCCCTCTCCCCAAGAGCGCTCTCTCATTCTCTAGTGATTTTTTACCTCTCAGTGGCGCATCCTGATTGGGGATTTCTGTGGCTTTGGCTTTGGATTCGTCCGAATTCAAAGGCTTGAATTTCATCTGGCCATTTGCGTGATGCTTCATCATTGACCATGGCTGTAGTGAGTTCTATTCCTTGGGCACCACCTCAAATTATGGATGCTTCGGCTAGAGAATCCAACAATTTGGGGCTTGGCGGTCCTAATGCTGCTTCCTACTAAATCGTTCATGGAAGCGCTCTCTGGTAAGACTTCTCCCTCTATTGATTTGGTTAATCTCATTTTGACATCTTTTAGAGGTTTGTCGGCCGTTAAGTGTTTTGATGTGGATGTTGAAAAGTTGGAAAAACCATTTGAATTTTTCTGTCAGAAAATTTTCTTTGCTTCGTCCAAATCTGGGTAAGATTTGCACTTTTTTCCATAATCTCAAGCTTACGGGTGCTTTCTCAATTGGTCTTATTGACCCTCGGCATATCCTGATTCAACTTTCTAACGATCTGGATTATTAACATGTTTTTTTGCATCATTCTTATTTCATCTTTAATTGTCAAATGCGTTTGTTGAAGTGGTCACCACTTTTAACATTAAGGAGGAATCTCCTATTATTCCTATGTTGTTATTTTTTCCTAATATTCACATCCATTTTATTACCCATCATGTGCTTTTTATTGTCGAGATTTATTTGGACAGCCTTTGCAACTCGACCAAGTGACCACTGAGTGATCTTGCCCATCTATGGCTCGGATCCTCGTGGAATTATACATAACTAAAAAATACCCTAAGGAAGTTTGGATTGGCTCTAAAAATATGGGGATTCAAAAAAGGTTGAATTGGATAACCTTTTGGTTTTTTAATTCGATTGTAAAATTCATGATCATGATAATTCAGAAGATTTTATTCTCCATCCACACTTTAAAAAAAATGAAATCCACCTAAAGAGAATGTTGTTCTTACCCATAAGCCGATTCCTGCTTATGTTCAAAAATCATCCTCGGATCCTAAGAATGGTATGAAGGCTATTATTGAGGTTGATTCCCTGGATATCGAAGTTTTCGCTCCTACTGTTGATATAGAATCAGCTAATTTTCAAAATGGAAAGGATGACTTACCTCTTTTTTCTTCTTTAAATTTGAATATTTCTAATGTGGAGAATAATAAATTTTCAAAGTTATTGGAAGATGATTTTGTTTCCTCTGATTCTATTCCTGCATCTATGCTAGCTTTGATTGATGAAAATGAGGCTTTTAATGATGATTTAAATGATGTCAAGCATGTTGAAATTTTTTTTGATCAGGATTTAACTACTCATGCTTTAAATGGTTCTAAATCATTATCGTCTCTCATTTCTAATCTTGATATTCATGTTAATCCTGCTTTTCAGCTTAATATGGATTTGGAAGAGGGTGAACTCCCCTCCGAATACTTGGAGAATTATCCTAAATTTGTGACCAATCTTACTAAATCTTACTTGGATGATGACTCTAGGGGAAAAGAAAATGGTTTCCAAACTTATCATGCTAAAAAGAAAAAAAGTTTTAAAAACTACCCTCCCAAATTATCCAAAATATTAGATCTGTTGTGGCCTCTCACTCCTCTTAATTAACCTTTGCTTAACCCCTTTTATTTTACTTATGTTTAATTTTATTGTTTGGAATTATAGAGGGATCTATACCCTCTCTATTCATAAACATATTAGAAATATTTGTCGCATTCATAATATTTATTTACTTATTGTTCTGGATCCTCTTATTCATGCAAATAAAATTAACCATGTTGCTAGAACGATCAGCTTCAATAAATTTTCTTTAATGTTAGTAATAAGATTTGGTGTTTTTGGAATAATTTTGTTGAGGTTTCTATAATTATGATCCCTAAACACTAAATCCTACACCCTAAACCTTAAAACCTAAACCCTAAAACTAACCCTAAATCTTAAACCCTAAACTTACAACCCTAAACCCTAAAGCCTAAACCCTAAACCCTAAAAAATCCTAAATCCATAACCCTGAACTCTGAACCCTAAACATTAAACTAACCCTAAACCCTAAACCCAACATTTGCCCTAAACCCAACCTACCCTCCATAAACCCTAAACCCAATCTTAACCCCTAACCCTAAACTCCACAAACCCTACCCACAAACCCTAAACTCAAAACCCTACCAAACTCTAAACTCACTACCAATATTACCTACCCACCCCGCACCCTAAACCCTAAACCTAAACCACTAAACCCTACACTCTAGCCCTAAACCCTAAACCCTAAACCCTAAACCCTTAAATCCTAAAACTTAAACCCCAAACCCTAAACCTAAACCCAAAGTAACTAAATAAATTACAAAAAATAAACCTAATCCCTAACACCTAATATTCCTAAACCTAAACTTAAACCCTAAGAATAGGAAGATCCATGATGGCAGGAACATCACCGTCAACTAAGCTCAATTTAAATCTAGTGCTGGAAGTGAAGGTGGATGCGACAGTTATCTCAATGGTGGTGGGTGCTCCAGAAGTGGTGATCGGAGCAGTGGTGGTTATGGAGGTGGGAGGCGCGATAGAGGTTATAGCCGTGGTGGTGGCAGAAGGAGATATTGTGGATATCATGGGGGATCCCGCTACTCAAGAGGTCGGGGTGGTTCTCATGGCAACTAGAGAAATTGAAGAACGGACAATCTGATCTACTACTTATCGAATAGTGTCTTTAAAGTAAAGACGATTATAATTATCTAGGGTTTTGATTTTCTCTATGCGTGCTCATTTTTTATCTATGTCATCGCTTGTGTCTTAGAAAACTTGTTGTGTTATTTATTTGATGAAATCCAAAAGAAGAAATGTTGAATCTAAATTTGTTCTCTATTATAAAAAAAACCAAAAACCCTAAACCCTAAATTAAATCCTGAACCATAAACCTAAAACTAAACCCTAAACCCTAAACCTTAAACCTTAAACCATACAAACCTTAAACCCTAAACACTAAACCCTAAACCCTAAACCCTAAAACCATAAACCGTAAAACCTAAAACACAAACCTAAACCACTAAACTAAACCTAACCCAAACCTAAACCCTAAACCAAAACCAAAACCCTAAATTAAGCCTAAACCCTAAAAACTAAAAAGCTCTGGCTAACTAAATAACATAAATTAATATAAAAAAAACCTAAACCAAAATAAAATTAAAAATAAAATAAAATAAACATAAACTAAAACCCACATAAAAAAAAAGAAAATAAAATAAAACATAAACCTAAATAATAAAATAAAAAAACCTAAAATAAATAAAATAAACTAGACTAAAACATAAACCTAATAAAATAAACTAAAATAAAACCTAAAAAAAATAAATTAATAATCTAAATAAAATAAAAAATAAACCTAACAAAAATTTAAAATAAAATAAACAAAATAAACCTAACTAAGTTTACTTAATTTAAAAAAAAAATAATCAAACTAAACCCTAAACTCATAAACCCTAAACCAACCACAAACAAAAACCCTAAACCCTAAAACCATTAATCCTAAAACCCTAAACCCTAAACACTAAAACCCTAAACACTAAACCATAAACCCTAAACCCTAAACCCTAAACCCCAAACCTTAAACCTAAGCATAAATTAATTAAATAAATTAAAATAAATAAAATAAAAAATAAACCTAAACAAATAAAAAGATTAAATAATGATAAATAATAAATCAAATAAAAAAAAATATGATCGTAGTATATATATTGGTCAAATATCTAAAAGAAGTTGTATTTGGAAATAGTGGACATGCATTCTCATTTTTGATCTATGTCCTCACTTGTGTCTTAGAAAACTTGGTGTATTACTTAGTTGATGAAATCGAAATGTAGAAATGTTCAATCTGAATTTCTTCTCTGTTAAAAAAATAACCAAAAATCTTAAATCCTAAACTAGAACCTAAATAAAAAAACTTGAATAAACCTAAACCCTAAAATAAACCAAAACCTAAACCCTAAATAAAAAAAACCCCAAACCTTAAACCTAAATAAACCAAAATAAAACCTAAAACTAAACCACAAACCTAAACCATAAATCCTAAATTCTAAATAATAACTAAACCTAAAACTAAATCTTAAAAAAAAAATAACCATAAACTCAATAAACCTAAACCATTAAAAAATAAAAAAATAAACCTAAACTAAATAAAAAAATAAAACATAAAATAAAAAATAAAATAAAACTAAAATTAAAATAATATAAATAAACCTAAACTAAACTAAAACAAAAAACCTAAAATAAAATAAAACTAAACCTACAATAAAAAATAAAATAAACCTAAAATTAAATAAATATAAAATAAATAAAATAAACATAAAATAAACTAAAAATAAAACCTAAATTAAAAATATTAAATTGAAACTCTAAATTAAAAAAAACCCAAAACCTAAAAAACTAAAATAATAAACCTAAACCAAATCCTAAATAAACTAAACCTAAACCAAAACTTCAACTAAATAAATAAAATAAACCAAATTCAAACCTAAACTAAAAAACATAAAATTAACTTAAAATAAAACCTAAAACCTAAAAAAAATAAATAAAATAAAATAAATAAAAAATATAAAATAAAACATACCTAAAATAAAATAAAAAATAAAATAAAATTAAAATAAACCAAATAACCTAAACTTAAAAAATAAACTAAAATAAAACCAAACTAAAATAAATAAACCTAAAATAAATAAATGAAACTAAATATAAAATAAACCAAAAAAATCCAAAATTAAATAAACTAAAATAAATAAAAAATAAACTAAATATATTAAATAAACTTAGACCTACTAGTTTACTTAATTAAAATAAAATTAAAAAAATGAAAAACGCTAAGTCTAAACCATAAACCTAAAACCCAAACCCCAAACTAAAAAATCACCTAAAAAACTAAACAAACCTAAACCATAACCACCAAAAACCTAAACCCAAAACCAAAACCTAAAATTAAAATAAATAAATAAACAAACCTAAATTAAATTAAAAGTAAAATGAAATAAAACTAAAATAAAACTAAACCAAATTGAAATCTAAAAATAAAATAAAATAAAAATAAAAAAACTAAACTAAAAATTAAATAAAACCTAAACTAAATAAAAAATTAAAATAAACCTTAATATAATAAAACTAAATGTAAAATAAAATAAAATAAACCAAAAAAATAAAATAAAAAACCTAAAATAAACCTAAAAAATTAAGAACAAAATAAACCCTAAACTTAAATAAAATAAATTAAACCTAAACTATACTAAAATAAACTAAACTAAAAATAAATAAAACCTAACCCTAAAATAAATAATAAAACCTAAACTAAATTAAAATAAAATAAACTAAAATAAACCCAAAAAATAAAAATAAAACCTAAATAAACCTAAAATAAAACCTAAAACCTAAAATAAAAAATAAAATTAACACTTAAATCTAAACCTAATTATAAACTTAAAATCTGGACCTAAAAAAAATAAATAAAAATAAATAAACTAAACATAAATAAACTAAATAAAAAAAAATAAACTAAAATAAATAAACTAAAAATTAACAAATATAAATTAAATAAATGAATTATAAAATAAAATAAATAAAATAAATAAAATAAACTAAATAAACCTAAACTTACCATTTAAATAAAATAACCTAAAACCCTTAACCCTAAATCCTAAACCCTAAACCCTACTACTAGTTTACTTTAAAACCCTAACCTAATCCTAAACCATAATCTTAAAACCAAACATAAACTAAATAAACCTAAAACTTAAAACCAAATTAAATCATAAAATAAAATAAACTAAAAAAAAAACCTAAATAAAATAAATAAACTAAAATAAAATAAATAAACTAAAAAAACAAATTGAATAAACCTAAGAATAAAAACCAATAAAATAAAACTAAACAAAAAATAAAATAAAAACAAACTAAAATAAAAATAAAATCAAATTATAAAAAACTTAATTATAAAAAAATAAACCTAAATATAAATAAAAAATAAAACTAAAACCCTAAACTTAAAAAATTAAAAAATAAAATAAAAACAAATGAAACAAACCTAAAAAAAAATTAAATAAAACCTAAACCTAAACCTTAAAAAAATAAACCTAAACTATAAATAAAACTAAACAAAATAAAATAAACTAAAAAACCTAAACTAAACTAAATAATAAAACCTAAAAATAAAACTAAAATAAAACCTAAACCTAAAAAAATAAAATAAAACCTAAACTAAAAAATAAAAATAAAATAAAAAAAACTTAAAAAATAAAATAAAAATAAAACTCAACTAAAAAAAAAGCCTAAACCTAAACCTAAAATAAACTAAAATAAAAAACTAAATTAAGATAAATAAAATAAAATAAATAAAATAAAATAAACTAAACAAAAAAAATAAATAAATAACACAAATAAAAAAAAAACTAAATATAAACAAACCTAAACTGTTGGTTTAATTTTAAAATAAACCTAAACCAAATCTAAACCTTAAACCCCAAACCTTAAACCCTAAACTTTAAACCTACAGATAAACCCCAAATCCTAAACCATAAACTCTAAATCCTTAAACCTTAAAACCCAAAAAACCAAAATAATAAACCTAAACCCTAAATAAACCCAAACCATAAAATACAAAACTTAAACTAAAGTAATTAAATAAATTTAAAATAAACCTAAATCCTAAATCTAATAAAATAAAAAAGAATAATAAAATGAACATCGCATAAAATAATCTAAATCTTTATGGAGGTGAACTAAATATTATTGTAGTGGTGGTGGGGATAAAATGGTCATACTATATGGATAATGTAGGTTACAACCATGGTGGTGGTGGTAAAAATAAAATATGATGGTGGATCCCTACTTGATATGGTTGATAAACTATGACAGTGATCCGATCTACTTATGGACCTTTCATAAAGTTCAGTTATCTAGGGTTTTGATATCGTGCTCATTTTTCATCAATGTCGTCACTTGTGTTAAAATAACCTGTGTTACTGATGAAATAAAAAGAAATGTTGAATCGACTATGTTAAAAAAAAACCTTAAAAACTAAAACTTGAACCCTAAAAAAACATAAACCTTAAACCATAAACCCTAAACTCTAAAACCTAAACCTAAACCTAAATAAACCCTAAACACTAAACCCAAACCTATACCTAAATAAAATAAACCCTAAACCCTTAACCTAAACCCTAAACCTAAACTAAACTAAACCTAAACCCAAATTTTGGTATGGTAGTAGCTCTTGTGTTGTAACCCTTCCACAAGTTTGGATGCTCATATTTGCATAAATATGATAATGTGAAGCCTTCTAAATTACTTCATAATCTTTCTCGGTTTATCGCTTTCAATTTTCATTTTGTCAATACTTTAAGCTCTAATTTCTATCTTTCTATAATTTCTGGTGCTCTTCTCTTGTTCTCTTATAGGTTAAACCCTGTGTCATGCATCATCTTGAGCTTTGGCCCTAATCTATCCATTAAACTTATCTATGTTAATCAATTTGTATCTTTTGCTTTCCTTTCTCTTTTATTTTGCTTTTGCTTAGATAGATTTACTCTAGTGATAGCTCTTTGAGCAATGGAGTTTATCCCCTTTAAGGTTACCCTCTTTGTGGAAAAATTCCCCATATATGGGTTTTCCAAAAAAAAAAATCAAACCAAAACCCACCCTAAAACCTAAACCTAAATAAAATAAAATCTAAAAATAAAACAAATAAAAAAACCTAAACCCTAATTAAAATAAAATAAAGACGTAAACTAAAATGTAAACCTAAACCAAAACCTAAACCTAAACCTAAAACTAAAAAGAAAATAAAATAAAAAATAAAAACTAAACTAAAATAAAATAAATTAAAACCTAAATTAAACTAAAAAAATAAAATAAAATAAAAATAAATAAAATAAAATAATAAACCTAAAATAAAATAAAATAAAACTAAATAAGAACTAAACTTAAAATAAAACAAAAAAAAATAAAAAAAAATATAATAAATAAACCTACTAAAATAAAATAAAAAAATAAAATAAACCTAAAGTGAACAAAATAAACTAAAATAAAAATAAATAAAACCTAAACCTAAACTAAAATAAATTAAACATAAACCAAACTAAAACTAAATAAATATACTAAACTTAAAATAAACCTAAACTATTTGAAAAAAAAACTTAAATATTACAAAAAAACCTAATACCTATTTGAAAAAAAAATAAAATAAAACCTAAAACCTAAAATAAAACATAAACTTAAAAAAACTTAACTAAAATAAACCTAAATAAACCTAAACTTAAAAATAAACTAAAATAAAAACTTAAACTAAAAATAAACATAAAATAAATAAACTACATAAATCAAAATAAACCTAAATAAAATAGTAAAGTAAACTAAAATAAATAAAAAAACTAAATAAATCTAAAAGTATGAGTTTTCTTAACTAAAAAAATAAAAATAAAATTAAAATAAGAAAAATATAACCCTAAACCCTAAACCCTAAAACTAACCCAAAACTCTAAACCCACCACAAATAAAACCCTAAACTAAACCCATCCTAAAACCCAAACTTACCAAAACCCAAAAAACCCTAAACCAAAATCCTGTAACCTACCCTAAACTACCCTACCTTACTTAAACCCTAAGCTAAACTAAAGAAAACCTAAAAAATAAATTAAAAAAATCCTAAACCTAAATAAAATAAATAATTAAAATAAAAATATAAAATAAAACCTAAACTTAAACCTAACCTAAAAATAATAAAATAAAATTAAATTAAATATAAATAAATAAAACTAAACTAAACTAAAACCTAAATAAAATAAAATAATCAAAAAATAAAATAAAGATAATTAAAACCTAAATGTAAAAAAATAAACCAAAAATAAAACCTAAAATAAATAAAAATAAAATAACCTACTAAAAAAACCCAAACCTAAAAAAATAAAAATAAAATAAACCTAAACTAAACTAAAATGAACTAAACTAAAATAAATAAAACCTAAACCTAAAAAAATAAAATAAAAACTAAAAAAAATAAAAACTAAAACCTAAAAAAAAAATAACCAATGAAAACTCAAATAAAATAAACTAAAATAAATTAAATAAACTAAACTAAACTATATAAAAATATAAAATAAACTTAAATTAATAATAAAATAATCTCAGATAAAGAAATAAACTAAATAAACCTAAACCTAATGGTTTACTAAATTTAAACAAAATACATAAAACATATACCCTAAACCCTAAACCCTAACTCCTAAATAATAAACCCTAATCCCTAAAAAACCCTAAACCTTAAACCTTAACCAATCCCAAACTACCCCAAAACTAAAACCTAAACCTAAAACTTACCCACTACCCTAAACCTAACCCCTTAAACTGAGCCCTTACACCTAAACTCCAACCTTAAACTACTAAACTACCTAAACCTACTATCACAAAAAACTCTCTAAATCATCTAAACTGACCCCAAATAAATCCAACCCAATCCCTTTAAACCATAAAATACCCTAAACCTAAACCCTAAACCTAAAAAAGCTAAAACTAAATATAACCTAAATAAATAAAACCCTAAAATTAATATAATAAATAAATAAAACCTAAACTAAACCTAAATCTAAAAAATATAATGAAATAAATTGATAAACTAAAATAAAATAAAATATAATAATATAATAAATAAACTAAAATAAAACCTAAATAAAAATAAACCTTAAAATAAAACTTTAAATAAATAAAATAAACCCTAAAATAATAAAATACCTAATCCTAAAATAAAATTAAAATAAACAAAATAAAATTAACCTAAACATAATCTAAAATAAATAAAACCTAAACCTAATCCTAAAATTAGCTAAACCAAAATCTAAACATAAACTAAATAAAATAAAATAAACTAAAAATAAACCTAAACTAAACTAAAATAAAAATAAACATAAACCTAAAAAATAAAATAATGTGAACCTAAAAATAAAATAAACCTAAACTAGAAATAAAATTAAAATCAAACTAAATAATAATCTAAAAATATATTAAAATAAAACCTAAACTAAAATAAATAAAGCTAAACTAAATAAAATAAAAAAATAAACCAAAATAAAAAGAAAATAAAATAAACTAAAATAAATAAAAATAGACTAAAATAAAATAAACCTACTTGTTTACTTAATTTTTCAAAAAAAAAACCATAAACCCTAAATCCCAAACCTAAACCCTAAAACCCTAAAAAAACCAACCCTAATCCCTAAAAACCCAAACCTAAGCATAAACCTAAACCCACCCTAAACCACCCAAACAAACCCTAAACCTAATAAACCCAACCCTAAACTAAACCTAAAGTAACTAAATAAATTAAAAAATAAACCCAAACCCTAAAACCTAATAAACTTAAATCTAAACCTAAATCCTAAACCCCAACTTTACATGGATGAATAAGGTAGGGTTTATTTAAGATAGATTCTAAAGTTCCAAATGGGGGCAAGCCCCCATAATTACATCCTAAAGAAGGTGAGTTCCTTAGGAATACTCTCGATTAAAGTAGGCAATTATTGTCTCCAAATATTTCAAAGATGGGACTATCAATAAATTGGCTATGTTTAGAAAATCAATCAGGATAGATCAAAAAAAGAGAGACTTATTATCAAAGCCAATGGGAGATGAATAGGGAATAGTCATGATACTAAGAAAGCTAGTAAGCATTCCATCATATCCTATGGTTAGAATTTATATGTTTGAAGTTGAGGAGAATTATATGTTTGAATTGGAATTTTATTAGAAAGTTGGGATTTATAATCTCACAACACAAGGTTATGGAAATACTTATGAGGTGAGAAATTATGCCTATAGCCCAAGGGAAAATAGTAACCTTAGATCCTAAATCTAGGGAGCTTTAGCGAGGGCCAAAGCACCTCATAAGCCTAAAGGATATGATGGTTGATTCGATCTATCACTTATGGAATTGTGTCTTTATAATATATATGGTTCTAGTTATCTAGGGTTTTTGATTTGCTCTACGCGTGCTCATTTTTTATCTATGTCATCACTTGTGTCCTATAAAACTTGGTGTGTTACTTGGCTAATAAAATAAAAAATAAGAACCATTGAATATAAATTTGTTCTTTATAAAACAAAAAAAATCCAAAAGAAATAAAACTTCAACCCTAAACCTAAAACCATAAACTCTAAACCCTAAACCCTAAACCATAAATACCCTAAACCCTAAACCACAAACCTAAAACCTAAACCCAATAGACCCTAAAAACTAAACTCTAAACCTAAACCCTAAACAAAAAAACCCTAAACCTAAACTAACCTACCACAAAATCTAAAACCTAAACCTAAAGAAATAAAACCTAAAAAATAAATTAATAAAAAAACCTAAAAATAAAATAAAATTATAAAATAAAATAAAAATATAAACCAAAACCTAAACCTAACCTAAAAAGAAAATAAAATAAAAATTAAAAAGTAAACTAAAATAATATAAAAACTAAACCTAAAATAGAAATAAAATATAATAAAAACTAAATAAAAACATATCCTAAATCATAAACTAAAATAAATAAAATAAATAAAAAATAAACCCTATCACTAAACTAAAAAAACCTAAACCTAAAATAAAAATAAAATAAACCTAAACCTAAACTAAAATAAACTAAACAAAAAAAAATAACTAAACTAAATAAAATAAAATAAACTAAAATAAAAAAATAAAATAAAAAATAGGACTAAAATGAAAACTTAAAACCTAAACCTAAAAAAATAAAAAAAAACCTAAACCTAAACCTAAAAATAAAAAGTAAAACCTAAAAGTTTGAATAAAAATAAAACTAAACTAAAAAATAAACCTAAACCTAAACTTAAATGTAAAACATAAACTAAAATAAAAAAAAAAGTAAAATAAATAAATAAATTAAATAAATTAAATAAACATAAACCTAGGGTTTACTTAATTTTAAAAAAATTAACCCTAAATCATAAACCCTAAAACTAATAAAAATGAAACTCACCCAAACTTACAACCCTAAACCCTAAACACTAAACCCTAAAACCCTAAAACCCTAATCCCTAAACCCTAAACCCTAAAAAAACTTAAATCATAAACCCTAAACTTCCCTTAAAGCCAAACACTTATGCCCCCTCCCCTTCCCCGGGCTTTCTCTCATTCTATAGCAATTTATGAATCCCTCTTGGTGGCATTTCCCTGATTGGGGATTTTCGTGGATTTGGCCTTGGTTTTAACTGAATTCAAAGGCTTGAATGGCATCTGGCAATTTGTGTGACGCTTCATCATTGATCATGGCTGTGGTGAGTTTTATTCCTTGGGCTCCACCTAAATTATGGATACTTTGTCTAGGGCATCCGAGCTATGGAGCTTGGCGGCCCTGATGCTGCTTCTTCTACTAAATCTTTTAAGGAAGTGCACTTTGGTAAGCCTTCTCCCTCTGTTGATTCGGTTAATCTCATTTTTACATCTTTTAGAGGTTTGACAGTGGTAATGTGCTCTGATGTGGATGTTGAAAAGTTGGCAAAATAATTTGTATTTTCTCTTATCTATAAATTTACTTAGCATCATCCAAATTTGGATAAGATCCACTCTTTTTTCCATAATCTCAAGCTTACGAGTGATTTCTTGATTGGTCTTATTGACCCACGACATATCCTAATTCAACTTTCTAATGATCTAGATTATTCTCATGTTATTTTGCATCTTTCTTATTTCATCTTTAATTGTCAAATATGTTTGTTGAAGTGGTCACCCCTTTTTGACATTAAAGAAGAATCTCCTATTATCCACTTTATCTCTTCTAAAATGCACATTCATTTTGTTACCCATCATGTGCTTTTACTATCTGCTTTATTTGGTCGACCTTCAGCGACCATTGAGCAATCTCACTCTTAAGCTCGATCCTCATGGAATTAGACATAACTAAAAAATACCCTAAGGAAGTTTTGATTAGCTCTGAAAAATATGGGTATTCACAAAAGGTTAAATTGGAGAACCTTATAATTTTTTGTTAACACTATAAAATTCTCGGTCATGATAATTTGAAATGTTATATTCTCCATCCCCACTTAAAAGAATGAAATCCTCCTAAAGAGAATGTTATTCTTGCCCATAAGCTGATCCCTACTTATGTTCAAAAATCGGCCTCGGATCCTAAGAACAGTATGAAGGCTATTATTAAGGTTGATTACGTATCAAGTTAATCTGTTGAACAAGTTTCCTACTATTGATATAGATTGACGATTTTTAAAATGGGAAGGATGATTTACCTCTTTTTCCTTCTTTAAATTTGAATATTTCTAATGTGGAGAATAATAAATTTTTAAATTATTAGAAAATGATTCTATTTCCTCTGATTCTATTCCTACATCTATGCAAGCTTTGATCGATGAAAATGAAGCTTTTAATGAGGATTTAAATGATGTTGAGCATGCTGAAAACATTTTTTATCCATATTTAACAAATTATGCTTTACATGGTTCTAAGTCATCACCGTCTCTCATTTCTAATCTTGATATTCATGTTAATCCTACTATTCAACTTAAGATGGTTTGGAAGAGGGTGAACTCCCCTCCAAACAATTGGAGAATTCTCCTAAATTTATGAGCAATGTTACTAAATCATACTCGGATGATGACTCTAGGGGAAAAGAAAGTGGTTTTTAGACTTGTCTTTCTAGAAAGAAAAAAAGTGTTAAAAATTACTTTCCCAAATTGTCCAAAAACACTAGATCTGTTGTGGCCTCTCACTCCTCTCATAATTTTCCTTTGCTTAACCCCTTTTTATTTTACTTATGTTTAATTTTCTTGTTCGGAATGTTAGGGATCGGCACCCTCTCTATTCGTAATCATATTAAAAATCTTTGTCACATTCATTATATGTATTAACTTATTATTCTTGAGCATCTTATTCATGCTAATAAAATTAACCATGTTGCTAGAATGATCAGCTTCAATAAACTTTTCTATAATGTTAGTAATAAGATTTGGTGTTTTTGGATAATTTCATTGAGGTTTCTATTATTGATGATTTTCAACAAGTTGTCAATGCTCAAATCTCTTATGGACTATTGCATTTTGGGCTCTTTTGTTTATGCATCTTGTTATAGATCTGGTAGAAATCTTCTTTGAGATAATTTGAGGAATTTTGCTACCTCGGTCAAAAAACTTGGTTTGTTGGTGGTGGTTTTAACACTATTTTATTCTCTTCTAAACAAAGCGGTGGTTGTTCTCCCAATATTCATTTTATGGAAAATTTTTCCAATATGATCCTTGATTGTAATTTGATTATAATTTAATTGAAATTAAGGGTTCTAGTTATACTTGGCAAAACACTATACTTTGGCAAGGTTGGATTCTTTTAATACTCATTGGCTTACTCAATGGCCTATTACTTTTGTTGATGATTTTAGCATAACCTTGTCTGATCATGCTCTTCTTCTAGTTTCTATTAAAGATACTTCTAATAAATTACATAAATCCTCTCCTTTTAGATATCAGATCATGTGGATTTAGTATATTGTTTTTTTTTATTTGTGGCTAATAATTGGAAATCCCCTTTACATCCTGATAATTCCATTATAGGGAATGAATAGATTTTGGTTTAAACTTAAAAGACTTATACAAAATTTGGGTTTGTGGAACAAGCATTATTTTAAAAACCTATTTGCTAATATTTTAAGATATGGAAAAATTGGTTTATGATCTTGAAGTCTCTTTTATGTCTGATCCTTCTAAGATTAATGACTTGACTAAGGTGAAAGAAGATCTTATTAACTTCCAAAATATGGAAGAGACTTACTTATGCCAAAAGCTGCTAGTAAGCATATTGCGGATGGTGATAGGAATACTAGGTATTTCCATGCTTTAGTTAATAAAAAGAGAGCTTCAAATAATATTTAACAAATTAAAGATGACAATGGTGTTTGGATTATGAGAATAATGATATTAAAGAATCAGTTATTAATTACTTTAGAAATATTCTTAATAAGAGTTGCTCTTATGAAGCTATTTCTAAATTTTAAAAATGCTGGTTTATCATTAAAAATGATTTGATTGAGGCAGTGGTTTATTTTTCTAATGGTAATCCTTTTCCTAGATATTTTTTTGGTACTTCTATTATTCTCAAACCTAAGAAAGATGATCCAAACTATTGGAGTGATTTTAGACCTATTAGTCTTTGCACCTTTTTCAATAAGTTGATTTCCAAAATTCAAACCAACAGGCTTAGTCCTTTACTTAATAAAATTATCTCTCTCAACCAAACTAGTTTTGTTAGAGGTAGATCTATTTCTGATAATATTTTACTAGCCCAAGATTCAATTCATGATCTTGATGCCAAGATTATAGGTGGCAACATTCTTTTCAAATTAGATATTACTAAAGACTTTGATAACCTTTCTTGGGACTTTCTTTTCCATATTCTAAATTTATTTGGGGTTTTTGATAAATTTATTTTTCTTAATAAAAATTATATTAATAATTCTTAGTTTTTGATTTTGCTTAATGGGAAAGCCTTGGGTTTCTTTCCTCTTCACATGGCTTAAGACAAGGGATCCATTATCTCTGCTTTATTTATTGTTGTTGAGTACCTATCTAGGATCATCAATGATTTATTCTTTAACAATCCTAGTATGTACTACAGAACTCTTTATGGTCTTCCTGTTTCCCATTTAAGCTTTGTAGATGATTTCATTATCTTTTATAGTGCTTTTATTCATCATATCAAGCATCTCAAGTATTTTATAAATAAATTTGGTAGAGAAAGTGGGCTTTCTATCAATGGTAACAAAAGTTATTTGATCACTTCCTCTCAAGCTTCAATAATAAAATCAATCAAATTCTACATATCACTAATTTTAAGCATCAACACTTACCTCTAAAGTACTTTGGTGCTCCTCTCTTTAAAAGCCCAAAATGATCCCATCTCTTTGATGAGTTAATTAAACAAATTTAAATAAAATTTCCATTTATGAATTCCATTTACTTTCTTTTGGTGGCAGGCTCACCATTCTTAAAAGAACTCTCAATTCAATGCCTCTTTATTTGATTCAAACTATTATCCCCACTAATGCTACTCTCATCAAAATTGATCGCTTGCTTAATAAATTTTTTTGGGCTCCAATAACTCTACCAAAAGAATGCATTGGACATCTTGGCATAAATGTTGTGGTCCTTTGGGTGAAGGTGCTCTAGGTTGCAAACCTATTCATGAAGCTATCACCACTTTCTCTCATAAGCTCTGGTGGAATTTTTGAAAGAATGATAGCCTTTGGGCTAATTTTATGATGGAAAAATATTGCCAAGGTAAACACCCTCTTATCTGTGCTTATAAAGTTGGTGACTCTCCGGTTTGGAAAAGGCTTTCCTTCATTAAATGGGTGGTCGAATCTTTAATATCTTGGTGTATTCATTCAGGTACTTCTTTCTTTTGGCAAGACAACTGGACTGGCAATAGCTCCATTGACACCCTTTTATCTACCCACTATACTTCATTATCAAAGTTAACTCTTTTTGGCTTAATAATAATTCGAATGAAAGTAAACTTGAGAATTATATCCCTATTTCTCTTTTTGACAATTTTAGAAATATTCCCATTTCTTCTAACATACCTAATCAAATTCTTTTAAGCTTTCTTAATAATGGTGATTTTGTTCTTAAAGAGGTTTGGAATTTTATTAGAGTTAATAGAACTCCTCAATGTCTTTATTAAACTTTGGAACAATATCATTCCCATTTCTATTTAATTTTTTCTTGGAGGATTTTGAATAACTTTATTCTATGGACACTTTGCTCACTAAAGGGTTATATTTACCATCAAAATGCTATTATTGCTTTCATGAAAATATAAATCATGTTTTTTGTCAATGGTGCTATTGCTTCTAAATTATTGCTTTGGTATGATGATTTATTTAATACCAACTATTTTCATGGTTCTCTTTCTTTATATCAACTTCTTGAAGTTTGTTTAAAAAAAAATTGTGAAAGGTCATATAAAATTTTTAATTGTGATTACCCTTCTTTGGTTCATCTGGATGGATATAAATGATGCTAAATATCATGGCACTCCTATGAACCACAAAAGGATTTTGGCTATAACTAAAGAAAAAAATGCATGCTCTATTTAATGATAATATTATTAGTAACATTCATTTTAGAGGCTATAAATTTGTGGCTAAAAAATTGGGTATCATTTTGCTTGACTTGGACCTATATAAAGGTGTTAGGATTATCCACTGGATCAAACCTAAAAATAACTTGATTAAAGTGAATATTGATGGTTCTATAGCTTCCAATAAATATAGTTGTGGTGGTATCCTTAGGGATTCTAAAGGTAATATCATTTTTGCTTTTTTCTATCCTCTCAAAGCATGTTCTGTTATTTTTGCTGAGCTTATGGCTATTAATAAAGCTATTGAAACTTGTTTGAATAGAGATTTTCTCAACATCTGGATTGAAGTTGATTCTCTCTTGCTTTATACATGCTTAATTCCAATAGAAATGGGAATCACGAATTATTTTATCTCCTTAATCATACAAAAATCTTATTTCTCAAGTTTATTTTAAAATTTCCCTCATCCTTCGTGAAGGTAATGCTTGTGCTGATTTCTTTGCTAATTTTGGTGCCAACTTAACTAAGTTCACTTTATTTGACAACCAAACATTGCCTAAACTATTAAGAGGCTTGGTTAATTTGGATAATACTAGATTGCCTTATCTCAAATTATAATTTCTTGGCTTGGTTTCTTTTGTGTTGGTTTTTTATGAGCCTTTGCTTTTGTTTGCCCTTTGTTAAACTCTCTTTGGGTTGTGGTTATTTGCTTATTTTCACTCTTTGGCTTAAGATGGTTGTTACTTTTGACCTTTTACTTTTGGGTTGGCCTGGTGTTTACTCCTTGGAGGTTACTATCATTACAGCCTCAGTTAATTTGTTTTTTCATGGTGGCTACTGTCAGCCTGGCTGGGTTTTTACAACATTTTTTTCCTTGGCTATTTTTTATAATCTCCTATTGGGTTGTGGCTTTTTCTGCTATTGGTTCTTCCTCTTGTATGAGTTTTTCCTCATTTCGAGGCTAATTTCTCACTTACTTATTTTGGATCTCCTGCTGTGGTGGTTGAATGTGGTTTTGTTTGTTTGGGTTGGTTGGCGGTGTTAGGCGGAGGTTAGCTAGTTGGTTATTTTGGCTATCTTTTCTTTTTCTATTGGTGACATATCTGGGGTACAATTGGTGGTTTATCTCTGGCTTCATTTTGGAATGGTGGAGGTTTTTGTTTGGCTATTACTTTCTTTGTCTTGTTGATTATTTATTATTTTAAGCATAGGTTTAAGTTTATTTTTAGTTTATTTTATTTGATTTGGTTTAGGTTTAAGTTTTATTTATTTTAGTTTAGTTTATCTTAGTTTTGGTTTAGGTTTATTTTATTTTTATTTTATGTTTAGATTTTATTTTAGTTTAGGGTTTAGGTTTTATTTTTTAAACATTTTTAGGTTTATTGTTTAGGTTTAGGTTTTTATTTAGTTTTCATTTTAATTTATTTTACTTTAGGTTTATTTTATTTTTATTATAGGCTTAATTTTTATTTTATTTAGGGTTTTTTAATTTAGTTTAGGATTTTATTTATTTTATTTTAATTTATCTTTTAATTTTTATTTTATTTTCTTCTTAGGTTTAGGTTTAGGTTTAGGTATTAGTTTATGTTTTAATTTTATTTTTTTGTTTAGGTTTTTTATTTATTTTATTTTTTAGTTTTAGGTTTAGGTTTAGGTTTATTTTATTTTGTTTATTTTAGGTTTTGGTTTTTTTATTTTTGTTTAAGGTTTAGGTTTTATTTTTTATTTATTTTTATGTATTATTTTTATGTTTATATTTTAGGTTTATTATTTTTTCTTTTTCATTTAGTTTTTATTTTATTTAGGTTTTTTTTATTTTTAGGTTTATTTTATTTTTCTTAGTTTAGTTTAGGGTATTTATTTATTTATTTTTTATTTTTATTTTACTTTTTTTAGGTTTAAGTTTAGGTTTAGGTTTAGATTTTACCTTAAGTTTTTATTTTATTTTAATTTTTTTATTTTATTTAGCTTTAGGTTTTTTTAATTTATTTTACTTTTTAGGTTTTATTTCTAGGTTTATATTTTAGGTTTAGGTTTTTATTTAGTTTTTATTTTATTTTTATTTTTTGTTTAGTTTTCATTTTATTTTTGTTTACTAGTTTTTTATTTATTTTATTTTTAGGGTTTATTTAGATTAGGTTTATCTTTTTTGCTTTTTAGAGTTTAGGGTTTAGGGTTTAGGTTTTAGAATTTTTTTTCGGTTTTATTTTTTAGTTTAGGTTTAGGTTTATTTTTAGATTATTTTATTTTATTTAGTCTAGGGTTTAGGTTTAGTTTATTTTAGATTTAGGTTAAATTTTTATTTATTTTAGTTTCAATTTAAGTTAATTTTTTTTTGTTTATTTTATTTTTATTTTAGGATTACTTTTCTTTTAAGTTTAGGGTTTAGGATTTGTTTTTTATTTATTTTAGGTTTATTTTTTAGGTTTAAGTTTTTATTTAGTTTTCATTTTAGGTTTATTTTAGGTTTATTTTATTTTTATTTTATGTTTATTTTTGTATTTTATTTAAATTGTTTATTCTTATCTTTATTCTATTTTTTAGCTTAGTTTAGATTTTTTATTTATTTAGTTTATTTTTATTTTATTATATTATTTTATTTTTTAGGTTTATGTTTAGGTTTTAGTTTAGGTTTTATTTTATTTTATTTTTTATTTTATTTAGGTTCAAGGTTTTTTATTTATTTTATTTTTAGGTTTTATTTACTTTAGGTTTAGATTTTTAGGCTGTTATGGTTTAGGGTTTAAGTTTTAGGCTTTTATGGTTTAGTGTTTAGGGTTAGGGTTTAGTGTTTAGTGTTTAGGCTTTAGGGTTTAGGGGTTTCAAGGTTTAGGGTTTAAGCTTTAGGGATTAGGGTTTAAGTTTAGCTTAGGGTTTACGGTTAGTTTAGGGTTTAGGGTTTAAGCTTTAGGGTTTAGGTTTTTAGGGTTTAGGGTTTATGGTTTAGGGTTATTTTAGGGTTTAGGGTTTAGGGTTTAGGATTAGGGTTAGTGTTTAGGGGTTTAGAGTTAGTTTAGGGTTTAGGATTTAGGGTTATGGTTTTAGGGTTATTTTGGGTTTATGGTTTAGGGTTGTAAGTTTAAGGTTGTAAGTTTACGGTTCAGTGTTTAGGCTTAATTTTATCATTTATGGTTTAAGATTCAGGGTTCAGGATTTAGGGTTTAGAGTTTACGATTTAAGGTTTAGGTTTTTTTTTTAAATTATGTAAACTGGTAGGTTTAGGTATTTTTTTTAGTTTATTTAGTTTAATTTTTATTTATTTTAGTTTATTTTATTCTTTATTTTTATTTAGTTTTATTTTTTTATTTTTAATTAAATTTATATTTTATTTTTATATAGTTTATTTTATTTATTTTAATTTTATTTATTTTAGTTTTGGTTTTTTATTTTAGTTTATTTTTTAGGTTTAGGCTTATGTCTATGTTTATTTTTTAGTTTAGTTTTATTTTTATTTTATTTTTTTGGTTTAGGTTTTATTTTTTATTTTTAGGTTTAGGTTTTGGTTTTAATTTAACTTTTCTAAGTTTAGGTTTTAGGTTTTTATTTTAGGTTTATTTTTACATTTTATTTTTTAGGTTGGGTTTAGGTTTATTTTTAGTTTATTTTATTTTATTTAGTTTAGGGTTTAGGTTTAGTTTATTTTAGGTTTAGGTATTTTTTATTTTAGCTTAGGTTTAGGTTTATTTTATTTTGTTTATTTTAGGTTTTGGTTTTTTTATTTTTGTTTAAGGTTTAGGTTTTATTTTTTATTTATTTTTATGTATTATTTTATGTTTATATTTTAGGTTTATTATTTTTCCTTTTTCATTTAGTTTTTATTTTATTTAGCTTTTTTTTATTTTTAGGTTTATTTTATTTTATTTAGTTTACTTTAGGTATTTATTTATTTATTTTTAGTATATTTTTTATTTTTATTTTATTTTTTTAGGTTTAAGTTTAGGTTTAGGTTTAGATTTTAGCTTAAGTTTTCATTTTATTTTAATTTTTTTATTTTATTTAGCTTTAGGTTTTTTTAATTTATTTTACTTTTTGGTTTTATTTAGTTTTGGTTTAGGTTTTTAGGTTTTTAGGTTTTTAGGGTTTACGAATTAAGGTTTAAGGTTCAGGGTTTAGGGTATGCGGTTTAGGGTTTTGGGTTTTGGGTTGTAGGTTTTAGGGTTTTGGATTGTAGTTTTTAGGGTTTTGGGTTTAGGGATTAGGATTTAGGGTTTAGGGTTTAGGGTTTAGGGTTTAGGGTTTAAGGTTTAGGATTTTTTTAATTAGGTAAACTGATAGGTTTAGGTTTTTTTTCATTTATTCAGCTTATTTTTTATTTATTTTAGTATATTTTATTTTTTACATTTATTTAGGTTTATTTTTTAATTTTTATTTAGTTTATTTTAGGTTTCTTATTTAAGTTTAGGTTTTTTGTTTTAGTTTAATTTTTTAAGTTCAAGTGTAGGATTATGTTTATTTTTTAGTTTAGTTTTATTTTTATTTTATTTTTTAAGTTTAGGCTTTATTTTTAAATTTTAGGTTTAGGTTTAGGTTTTTATTTAATTTTTTTAGGTTTAGGTTTTAGGTTTTTAGATTTTATTTATTTTTATTTAGGTTTAGGGTTTTTTTTTAGTTTATGTTATTTATTTAGGGTTTTTAATTTTAGGTTTAGTTTTAGGTTATATTTATTTTAGTTTAGGTTTGTTTATTTTTATTTATTTTAGTTTTAGTTTTTTTTAAGATTTAGGTTTTTTTTTATTTATTTATTTTAGGTTTTATTTTAGGTTTATATTTAGGTTTATGTTTTGATTTAGTTTTATTTTATTATATTTTTTATTTTATTTTATTTTTTATTTTATTTTATTTTATTTTTAGGTTTGTTTTATTAGTTTTAGGTTTTATTTTATTTTATTTTAGTTTAGTTTTTATTTTTAAGGTTTAGGTTTAGGTTTAGGTTTTAGTTTTTATCTTATTTTATTTTTAATTTTATTTAGTTTAGGTTTTATTTATTTATTTAGGTCTTTAAGTTTAGGATTAGGTTTTAGGTTTTAGGGTAGGCATATAGTTTATTTAGGGTTTAGGGCTCAGGTTTTTAGGGTTAAGATCTTGGTTTATTTAGCATTTGGGTTTTGGATTATGGGTTTTGTTATGTATTTTAAAGTAATGGTAGGTTTAGGTTTATTTTGTTTTTAATTTATTTATTTTGTTATATTTTATTTTATTATTTTAGATTTATTTTATTTTATTTAGTTTATTTATTTATTTTAGGTTTTAGCTTTAGGTTTAGGGTTTGGCAGGGTTTGGATTAGTTCCATTTGGTTTTTATTTTGGTAGGATTTAGGTTTAGGGTTTGGGTAGTTTAAGGTTTAGGGTTTGGTCAGGGCCTTTAGCACAGTGTAGGTTTAGGGTTTTTAGTCAGGTTGTGATTTTAGGTTTGGGTGGTAGAGTTTTGGCCGTTTATGGTTTAGGTTTAGGGATTTATGGTTTAGGTTTTAGGGTTTAGGATTTAGGATTTGGGGTGATTTGGGTTATTTGTTTAATGGTTTTGGTTGGCCTAGTAAGTTTACAACTGAGCTAGTTTTAGCTGGGGTTTTGGGAGGTTTTTGATTTAGGGTTTAGTGTTTAGCATTTAAGATTTGGGTTTTTTCAAATTAGGAAAACCCGTAAGTTTAGGTTTTTTTTTGTTTATTTATTGTTTATTTTAGTTTATTTATTATTTATTTTAGTTTATTTTATTTTTTAATTTTATTTAGGTTTATTTTTTATTTTAATTTAGTTTATATTATTTATTTTAGGTTTATTTATTTAAGTTTAGGATTTTTTTAATTTAATTTTTAGGTTTATGTTTATTTTTTAATATAGTTTATTTTATTTTATTTTTAGGTTTAGGTTTTTTTTAAGTTTAGGTTTAGCTTAGGTTTTATTTTAACTTTTTTAGGTTTTAGGTTTTATTTTACATTTATTTTTAGGTTTTATTTTTTAGTTTAGATTTAGGATTTTTTAGTTTATTTATTTTATTTAGTTTTAGTATATTTTAGGTTTAGGTTTAGCTTTTTATTTATTTTAGTATAGTTTATTTTAGTGTAGATTTATGTTTATTTTATTTTATTTATTTTAGGTTTAGGTTTTTCTTCTATTTTAGGTTTTTTAATTTCCTTAAGTTTTTAAGTTTATATTTTATTTTAGGTTTCATGTTTTATTTTATTTTATTTTTGGTTTATTATATTTTTATTTTTGGTTCAATTTTTAGTTTATTTTTAAGTTTATTTTATTTTTAAGTTTATTTTATTTTTTTTTAGTTTTGTTTAGGTATTTACATATTTATTTTTAGTTTAGATTTTAATTTTTCTTTTATTTTATTTTTAGGTTTAGGTTTAGTCTTAGGTTTAGGTTTTCATTTTAGCTTAGGTTTTTATTTTATTTTATTTTTTTTAGTTAGGTTTAAGTGTTTAAATTTATTTTATTTTGGTTTTATTTACTTTTATAGGTTTTTTAGGTTTTTGGGGTCTAGTGATTAAGGTTTAGGGTTTATGGTTTAGGGTTTAGGGTTTTGTGTTTTGGGTTTTGGGTTTAGGGTTAAAGTTTTTTTAATTATTTTGTATTTATTTTTTTAAAATTAAGCCAAGTGGTAGTTTTAAGTTATTTTAGTTTATTCTTTAATTATTTTGGTTTATTTTATTTTATTTATTTTGATTAAGGTTTTTTTATTTAGTTTAGTTTATTTATTTCAGGTTTATTTATTTTAGTTTAGGTTTTTAGCTTTTTGGGGCTTAGGGTTTAGGGTTTATGGTTAATTTAAGGTTTAGGGTTTGGGGTTTAGAATGTATGGTTTTTTTTTTGGTTTAGGGTTTAGGGTTTAGGTTTTAGGGCTTAGGATTTTTGGTTTAGAGTTTTAGGGTTTGGGGTTTATGGTTGAAGGTTTAAGGTTTTAAACATTTAGGGTTTAGGGTTTTGGTTTTATGTTTAGGGTTTAGGTTTTAGTTTAGGGTTTAGGGGTTTTAATTTTTTTTAATAGAGAATAAATTCAAATTCAACATTTCTTCTTTTCAATTTCATTAACCAAGTAACACACAAATTTTCTAAGACATAAGCGACAACATAGATAAAAAAGAGCATGCATAGAGCAAATAAAAAACCTTAGATAACTAGAACCCTCTCTACTGTGAAGACAGTTTCATAAGCAGTAGATCGGATCGATCATTCTTTAATTTCTCCAGTTCCCATCAAAACCACCCCAGCCTCTTGAGTAGCAAGATCCACCATCATATCCCTAATCACTCACTCTGCCACCACAATGGCTATACCTCTGTCACTCCTCTTGCCTCCATAGCCACCACTACGATAACCACCACCTCTGTCTTTGCCTCCACCACTAAATCTAGACTAAGCGTGGTTAACGGTGATGTTTCTACCATCAAGGTTTTGCCCATTCTTATGGTTTAGGTTTAGGTTTAGGTTTATTTTTTAATTTATTTAGTTACTTTTTGTTTAGGTTTAGGGTTTAGGGTTTAGATTTAAAAGTTTAAGGTTTAGGTTTAGAATTTAAGGTCTAAGGTTTATGGTTTAGGGTTTAGGGTTTTAGGGTTTATGCTTTTAGGGTTTAAGGTTTAGGGTTTAGTGTTTTTTAGGGTTTAAGCTTTATGGTTGTAAGTTTAAGGATTTAAAGTTTATGGTTTTTTTTTTAAATTAAGTAAACCTAAAGGTTTTGGTTTATTTAGTTTATTTAATTTATTTTTTATTTATTTTAGTTTATTTTTTATTTTTATTTTTTAAGTTTATTTTATTTATTTAGTTTATTTATTTTAGGTTTATTTATTTTAGTTTTGTTTTATATTTAGTTTATTTAGTTTATTTTTTTTAGGTTTAGGTTTAATTTATAGTTGTGCTTTTTTTATTTTATTTTTTAGGTTTAGGTTTTTTTTATTTTTTTAGGTTTAGGTTTTATTTTATTTTATTTGTTTAGGTTTAGGTTTTAGGTTTTATTTAAGTTTATTTCTAGGTTTTATTTCATTTAGGTTTAGGTTTATTTTAGTTAATTATTTTATTTAGTTTAGGTTTAGGTTTAGGTTTATTTTTATTTATTTTAATTTTTTTATTTTATTTTAGTTTAGGTTTATTTATATATTTATTATTTTTTTATTTTAGGTTTAGTTTTTTTTTAATTTAGGGTTTAGGTTTTATTTTTTATTTATTTTTAGGTTTTATTTTAAAGCTTATTTTTAAGCATAGGTTTTTATTTACTTTTTATTTTATTTTATTTTTGGTTTATTTTATTTTTATTTTATGTTTAGTTTTATTTTATTTAGGTTTTAATTCAGGTTTATTTTATTTTTAGTTTAGTTTAGCTTTGTAAATATTTAATTTTATTTAATTTTATTAGTTTATTTTATTTAATTTTAGGTTTAGGTTTTAGCTCATTTATTTTATTATTATCTTTATTTTATTTTATTTTGGTTTTATTTATTTAGGTTTGTTTAGTTTAGTTTTAGATTTTGGTAGAGTTAGGCTCAGTGGGTTTAGGGCCTTAGGCCCAGTGTGTGGTTTTAGTGGTTTAGGTGGTGATTGGGTTTAGGGTCACCAGGGTTTAGGTTAAGGTTTAAGTTAGCCTGAGTGTGGCTGGGCACAGTTAATCAGAGTTAGAGTTTAGTGGGTATAATTTAGGTCATGGTTGGGCTCAGGTAGGGTGTTAGGGTTTAGGGTCACCATTTCAGTTAGGTGGGTTTTAAGGGTTTAAGATTTAGGCTTTTTTAAAAAAAATATTAAGTAAACCGATAGGTGTATGTTTATTTAGTCTATTTTTATATTTTAGTTTTTTTTTCAGATTTATTTTTTATTTTTATTTTTATTTAGTTTATTTATTTTAGTTTAGGTTTTTTATTTTAGTTTATTCTTTAGGTTTAGGTTTATGTTTATATTTATTTTTTTAGTTTAGTTTTATTTTTATTTTATTTTTTAGGTTTAGATTTTATTTTTTATTTTTTATTTTTTATTTTTTATTTTTAAACTTTTATTTTATTTTTTAGGTTTAGGTTTTAGGTTTTTATTTTAGGTTAATTTTTAGGTTTTTTTTATTTAGGTTTAGGTTAATTTTTAGTTTTCTTATTTTATTTCATTTAGGGTTTTAAGTTTATGTTTAGGTTTTATTTATTTTAGTTTATTTTATTTTAGTTTAGGTTTATGTTTATTTTATTTTATTTATTTTAGGTTCAGGTTTTTTTTTATTTTAAGGTTTATGTTTTATTTTTTATTTATTTTTAGGTTTAGTTTTTAGGTTTAAGTTTTTATTTAGTTTTTATTTTATTTAGGGTTTTGTGCCACCATCCTTAAAGATCTTTGATGGCAGTGGGAACCCACGATAACACATTGCACACTTTAGAGCCGACTGTTGCAACATCTATGGCTGCAATGCACTCCTCTTCTGCCTTTTTGTTAGCAGTCTGTCAGGTGTTGCATTTGATTGGCGTGTCAAACTGCCCATCAGTTCAATGAAGACTTTTGCAAAGTTGGAGCACCTCTTCATCATGAGGTTTGCTAGAGCTCAGTGTAGAGGGTGATTGTAGGCTACCTTATTGTAGAGAAACAAAAACTCATCGATTTCATGCTTCAAGTGGCACAACCGAGCATGAAAATTTAACACGCTTGTCCAAACAACATGCCACCCCAAGCCGCAGAAGGTGTTTGAGAAGAAGTCAGGGATAGTTGTGTCATTGGATAGAGGGAAGGAATCAGCTAAAGTCACTATGAGAGACTATGAGCTTAAGAGCCTCCTTTACCACCTCCTCTTCCACCACATCAGCCATCATACTAGCCACCACAGCTACCATCATACTAGCCACCACTGCCAACACAATAATCATTTCCACAGCCTAAGCAGCCACCCAACAACGGTATTCATATCAATCCCTAGGTAGCTACTTTCCACCTACTCTTGCTGATCTATTGAATAAGCCTTATTCATTCAAGAGGGAGGTAGTTAGAAAACTCTTTAAGAATCCCTTAAAGAAACTTGACTTTCATTTGCTAAAGCCTAAGAGGTAGGAGGAAGTGGGCAAGAGCGATGATCCTAGCTATTTACCTTACCACCGCATGTTAGGCCATGTCTTAGAGGATTGTATCACTTTTAAGGACTAGCTTGAGTGCAGCTACAAGTTGAGAGCCATAGTTATCTCTAAGGTATACTTATTAGAACAACCTTTCAGTTCTGTTAGAGTAATCCTTGGGGATACTTGCAATCCTCTTAAGACCAAAGAAGGTTAGGATATCTCCCTATACCGAACCTCAAAGAAGATCATTTCTAAGATCAAGAAGCTTTTCTTGCAGGTGTTTGAAGTAGCTCAAACCTCTAACACCAAGGATGGTTTGCTAGTTGCAAAGGACAACTCAGGGAGGGTGATAACCCAACAGCAGTAGCAACAACTCACCATACTTGCCCGAGATAGTCCAGAAGTGTAGCCACCATCCGAGTCCAATACTCCTTCCACTATTGCAGCTACCACCTCTTCTGTTATCTCCTCTTCTACCGCAGAACATTGTATCTATGAAAAGGGCACTAAATCCCTTACTCGCTTACTTTACTTGATGCCATGTACCTCTACCCAAAAGAAATTAATGAAGAAAGCTAATTCTAGTTATATATTGTCCACTTTTAATGCTCTTGATTTTATTCCTATTAAAAGCTCTCCAAGTCTAAATAAAAATAATAGATTTAGTAGTTCCGATCCTTTTTTTGATTCAAAGTCAGACTATCCTTCTCAGAATCAATCAGGTTCACCTCTTAAGATTGACTTGGAGTCAACTGACTCTGAGGATCCCATAGGAGAAGTTGTAGGTATGCCAAATGAGAAGGTAAAACTTTCCACAAGCTCATCATTCCAAGAAGTCACTAAAGTCAACCTACGCATTGATAAAGTTCTACCTCCTAGGGTAGCACCTCAGGATAAGGGTAAGCAATTCATTGGTTCTAGTGTGTAGATACCCCTCCATAGGATGCTCCACCCATGGATATGATTCTGGAGGACCAAGCTAGAGTTGATTACAATGTCCTAGCTCACCTTAGAAAGTTTTCAGCTAAGTTATGCATATATGATGTCCTTGTCTTATACAAAGAGATGAGGAAATCTCTAATCAAGGCCTTAATTGATCTAGAGATATTCATAGCTCAGCTAACTAGTACTAAAGAAGAGGCATGCCACTTGAAGGATATCTTAGGAGTTACATTCAGCGATGAAGACTTACTCTTAGGGATGACTGAGCACAATTGCCTCTTTACATTATAGTGGATGTTGGCAGATACATGTTATCCAAAGTTTTGGTTGACCCAGGTGTATCAATCAACATTATGAGTCTAAGAACCCTTGCCTCCTTGAGGATTGACATCTCCAAACTCCAAAAAGAAAGGATGATGTTGAGAGGATTCAATAAATAAGGTGAGAGGGCTTTGTGGTGTTTATTTTGGATGTATGTATGAGGGTGGGACACCAAGTGGATCGTAGGGGGGTAGTTTTTGAGGTGATTGAGTACAACATTAAGGTATGATATACTATCTTGAAAGATAGAGGCAACACCCTACAATGGACCTAATCACGTAAAAAGGACTCCTAAGGCATGATAGGTCTTTGAATATACAAGAGATTTTTTGCCAACTTTATATGGATTAATAAAGCAGGGTTTATATTAAACCAAGTTCTTAACTTCCAATTGGCGACAAGCCTCCATAGTTAATTACATCTTAGGAAATGAAATTTTTTAAGAATACTCTCAATTAAAGTAGACAATTATCATCTCCAAATATTTCAAGGTTAGACTATCAAAATATTAGTATATTGGAAAATCAATTAGGAAAGCTCAAGGAGAAGACTTATTTTTGGAATCCAAATGAAATAAGTAGGAAATGCTCATGATACTAGGAAGCCTAGTGAGCATTCCAATCTATCCTATGGTTAGGCTTTATAATTTTGAATTGAGGAGATTTATATATTTTGAGTTGAAATTTAATTAGATTACTAGGGCTTATAATCAACCAGCATAAGGTTGTGGGAATCTTTAAAGGTGAGGATTAATGCTCATAGCCCGAAGGAAATAGCTAACTCATATCCTAAATCTAGGGAGTTTTAGCGTGACCTAAATCTAAGAGACAGGTAGACATAAGGGTTTACCTCCACAAGAGAGAATAAATTGTCGACTTACGGACTTATAATCACAAGTGCCGCTAACTCCTCCTATGATTTTAAAATCATGTAGTCTTATGAATTGCAAGATAAAGGTACTATGGTGAAAATTTTCAATTTCTCTAAAAGAAATGTATACTTCCATCTTCACTTTACAAGATAAAATGAAGATAGAAATATACTTTTTTTTTATGCATTTGGACACCACGCAGATGTAGATGGGTACATTGAGGAGAAGTGTACTATTTGAAAGATAGAAGTCACTACCTATAATGGACCTAATCACCAAATAAGGACTCTAAGGACAATGGTGCATGTATAGAATTTCTTCCCTACTTTATAAGAAAAGTAAAGGGGTTTATTTTAAGCTAAGTTTATTAAGTTCCCTAAGGGAAAGCCCCATAGTTAATTACATCCTAATGAAGGGGATTTAGAATACTCAAAGGTAAATGATTGTTTTCTAAAGATTGCAATAGGTAGGACTATCAATCGAATTTATTTTGGAAGATCAAATGGGATTGATCAAAAAGAGGAGTTATTATCAAAGCCAAATGAAGATAAGTAGGAGATGCTCACGATGATAGAAACCTAGCGAGCATCTCAAACTATCCTATGGGGCTTTACATTTTAAAATTGATTTAATTTATTTGAGTTGAATTTTTCATTAGAAATTTAGGGCTTATGATTCCACAACACAAGATTGTGGAAATTCTTAGGAAGTGAGGATTTATACTTATGGCCCACAAAAGGGAGAAGCAACCTCAGAACTTAAATCTATGGAGCTTTGGCAAGGGCAAAAAACACAACCTAAATCTAATGCAAAATTGGGTATATGGTTTACCTCCACAAGAGAGAGTAAACCACTCTACTGCTTGGACTTAAAACGCTGTGGCGCCAACTAACTCCTCCTACAATTTTAAATTCATGTAGGCAAGTCATATGCTTTATGCAAGATAGCTAGGCTATTATTTATTTAGAAAGAGACTAAATCCTTAAACTCACTCCCTAAGTGACTAGATCATGTAAGGGCATGAAAGATGACCTAGATCTAATGCAAAACATACTACATATTATTTTCATTTTTGGACAATCATTTTGACTCAGGATTAAAAGATCCATATGCCTAACACATAAGAAGTAAGATTATTGGCCAAAATCAATGATAAGAGAGGAGGTGTGGTTCCACCATGACTCTCAAAGGTTAAGCTAAGTTTCTCTGGCAAAGGTGGAAGCCCTCCAATCAAGAGTAAAATAAGATGCTTTTATGCTTAATATTATAAAAGAAATACTCATCCAGCAAAGGGGTTGCTAATTTTATCTTGATTTTAACTTAGGCTTTAAGTGAGGTTATGAGTTTTTATTTTTACTTTTGAGTTGATTAATTTGATAAAAGATTTATTTTCCTCTGAGAACCTAATTGTCATCCAGGCCATACATCAAGCAAGAAAGAAACTAGAAAATGATGCCATCTTAATGCACAAGTTAAACAAATCATCAATAAATTTATAAAGCTAACGTAAAAGAATAAGAGGCCATTTGTGGTCAGGCACCACTGCACAAACCCAAAAACAAATTGGGTAGTAGAGCTATACCCTTATACAACCTAAATTACAAATGAATTAATTTACAATCAAGTAAGGAAATTCATGTTATAGGGGCCTTCAAGCTTCATTTCTTCATTCTTCTTTTCTTCTTTCTTCTTTCTTCTTTGGTTCATTCTTTTGGATGGTTAGAATATGGATGCTCCAAAGGTTTCACATGGTACATAAGATGAGATCTTATGACCAATGCTCATCCTAATCCCCATAACAATCATTCCAAAATCCTAATTGCCAAAATTACATGAAAATGGCAAAAATGGAAATTTAACTAACACCTGCAAAATAGAGATTAGATAAAACAAGCCATACAAATCCCATACATGTATATTAGACTTAAACTTAACACCCCACACATGGTTGACTAAGTCCACCTGGCCTATTGGATTATGCTTAGGGGTATAAGCGCCTACACAGCAAAAATATTTATATTTTTAATTATTACATCACCCCTTGAGCCATAAAAATATTTATATTTAGACTAAGATTGGCCTACCATTTATTCTATGCACATACACCCTAACATCTAGACTAAAAAAACATCAAAAAAAAAAGTAAACATCAAATCATGCACCACCCTAATCTAAAGCTACAAGTGGTGACTTAGCCTAATGTGTGCTTTTAAGTGGTATGCTTAGCTATGGCTTTAAGTTAGAGTTTTCTAAGTGTGAAGAGTGTTCAACTTAGAGGTTTATTTAAGTTGTTTAGTTATTTGGGTTGATTTTATTTTTGTTTTGATTAGGTTCAATTGAATCTACAATTAATTACTAGGTTGTAAAGAGAGGAAAGAGAAGAAAAAACTACTCTTTCCTTCCCTACCTTAAGTAATTTCTAAAGTAGATTCATATTTTAGTTTTGTTTAGTGAATATTTTATTATGTGTTTTAATTAATCCTAAGTTTAGATCAACTCTAAATAAGCCTATTCAAAAGAAAGGCATTTTAAGATTAAGTTAATTAATATCACAAAACACACATCACTTGATTTCTTTCCCAACATGTAAAACATGCACATGGATGAATCCTAAGCATATCTATACACATAAAATGGGAATGTTTAGCATACTTTATGATGAATGCTAAATAAGTTACTTAAGAAAATTTGAATGCTTATGATGCATGATTTTCATTAAGTAGAAAAGGGGAGTTTCTTATCCAATTTTCACATGCACACATGAATGTATGAAAGGCATAAGTGAGTACGGTGCCATTGTTAACACCAGTGGTGTAAGGTACAAGACCTACTTAGGGTTACTTAAAGCCTCACAACCCCAGGGTTGTCATGACTAATATACCACTTTCCTTAAATACAAGCATATTTACAAAAGAAATGAATGGAAAAAAAGAATGCAAAAAGTTATACTTGATTGTTTGATTTGTTTATGCAATTTATATGTTTGAATATGAAGATCCTTCTTATGTTATAACATGGAAGGGGATAAGAGTAGATTTGAGCAAGTGTTATGTTCTTTTAAAAGAACTATACACTTTGCAAATCTTATTCAAATCCATGTTAAGAGGAAAGAAAGGAAGCAAACATAAGACACATTTTTATATTCACATGCAAACTTATAAATAAAATATAAGTAACACACTTTCAGTTTTGGTAATTGATTTATATATTTTGAAAATAATTTGGAATTTAATAGTGATAATAGCCATTCATTTTTTTTACTTTAGCCAAAACATGCAATTTGACATAAAGAAAACATTTTCATTTTAATTTTATTTTTGAAAAGCATGAATGCATGAAATCCATATGACATACACATTTAGCATGCTAGGAAAGAAATCAATTGATGAAAGCAATGTAAATTCATCCACCCTAATTAATTTTTAAAGACAATCCTATGAAATAAGAGAGCTTAAAGCAAATCAAGTTATTTTTAAAGAAGGTTTGATTTTGTTTTGAGTTTGATTTAATTTGAGAAATGTGAGGTGATTTTTCTGTTCCTAACCCATTCCCACATGTGTATGATATTTAAATTCAATTTTTAGATGATTAGATCCATTTTATATTTTGATTAGGTTAAGGTATGAATTAAGTGTGTTAATTACCCCTTACCTATACCACCTTAGCATAGTTAATCAAATAATTATGAGCCAATGAGATGACATAAAACCACACAAGGAATTTAAATCAGTAATGAACCTAGCAAGAAAAGGGCCTAATGCATTTGGCTCATGATTAATGATTAATTAAACTAAGGGGTTTAACTTAAGTACTTTCATAACCCCCCTCACACATGTGAGTTGAATTTTGATTTCCTTAATTGTACTTAGACTCTTAGACACCTAAGCATCTACCCAAGAAAGATTAATTAAGTTCTAGAAAGTTTTAGAATTTTATGAAATTAATTAAGGGGTAATTAGTGAATTACCCTTAATTAAAGATGGATTAAGGAAGAAAAGGGAGTTTAGAAAATATCATGAGGAAAGTATCTTAGAATTATTTCCTAAACCTCATATTCACTTAATCAAATCTTAATTGACTCAATCAAAGGGTTAAACCAGTAATTATACCCTTAATTATTTTAAATTATATTCAGGGAGTGATTAAGGAATGAGATAGCAATTCCCCTAATTTAGCAACCAATAAATCCCAAGAAAGTTAGGGGAGGCATGAGTTATCCCACTAATCATACACAACAAGTTTAGGATTAATTAGTGGAGTAATTAGAGCATAATTAGTAAAATAACATTCCCAATAAAACCTAAATTTAGAGAAAAGAACTATTCAAAATTAAGTAAAATCAATTTTAGAATATTCTACATTCAATTATCTTTCCAATGCAATTTTTCTCATATTTTCTTGATTTTTCTAGGCTTAAATATGAATTTAGGAAGGTTTGGTGATTAAATAATAATTAAAAAGCCTAATTATATGTTTAATCCCGTCGGTGCCATGTGGGCCATTGATGCAGCATGCGCTTTCCACATGACATGACAAGATTGGGTCTTTAACTTATCACATCATAGCATGCTAGATGCTTTCTTCTCACCGTGATGGTCGAGATTAAAGCTACAGTTCTAAAGGGTGAAGCATGGGATGCTACGTGTTTAATCTCAATCGTCCATCCAAATGCGCGTATGGATGGTCAGAGATTCATCCCTGTAATTCCCTATGAGCAATGGAGATTATCCATGTTCTAGGGCAAGATTCGAGCTTGATTGAGCTCAGATTGAGCTAAAATTTAGCCCACACCTTCATCATACAATGGAGATCATATCCAATAGCTAGTTTATCATGCAATGAAAATTTCTTTCACAAAGCTCCACACTATGGCTAGATTAAGCTTAGAAAAATGGTTTACCTCACCAGAGGTAATCACCGGCACACAATTTTCTTAGAGAAGCTTTATCTAGTGGAGTTGAAGCTTTGCTGAGAGTTTAAGGTCTTGAGATTGGGTGGTTGCTTCTAGAGGCCAACTCCACCTTGAACTCCTTGCATTTGATCGAACTAGCACCCCTCTTGCCTTTGGAGCTTGGGAAAGAGCTTGGACAAGTTTGATTGGGGTCCCTGAGGGAGCTTGCAAAGGGAATTTGGTTGGTTTTAAGTATGGAGTTAGATTGGATTTTTATTTTCTTCGCTTATTTTCAACTTGAGAAATCAAGAAATGGGAAGTTGATCCTCTCTCTAAGAAGCTTGGGAAGAGTAGCTAAGGCTTGCTCGAGTTCCTTTACTTCAATCAATTAGCAAGAGTGAAGATTGAGTTGAATTAGGGGAGTATATCTCCCAAGGGAAATCGATAGCCACAAGCCTCCTTGCCATTTTGATCCAATTGAACTTATGCCATGTTTGTTAGGCTAGGATGTCCTTGAATTCAATTTTAGCCAGGGAAGAAGTGGGTGAGGTGGCCATATGCTTGAATTGAGTGGAAGGAGGATTCCATGTGCTCCATTTCAAGGCATGTTGTCGATTTGGCCATTGGGCTTGGTTGGGCTGACCCAAACCCATTGGGTTGGGTGCACCACACTCCCTAGTGTTCACTTGATCCACTAAGAGGGTGCCAAGTGGTTATGGAGAGGATTTGACCAAATTCGAAGTGGATATGGCCTAGGGGTAAAATGGTCATTTGACCTTGATTTTAGTTTAGGCATATTTGGTATGATGAGAAAATAGGTTTGGCCAAGTTTCATTGAATTTGGAGTTGATTTGATGTGATTTGGCTCATGTTGACCCATTTAGGTCAAAATGGGTCAACTTAGTCAAGTTGAAAATTGGTCAAATTGGGTCAAACCAAAGGTTGGGTCAAGTTCATATGACCATTTGAAATATTTTGGTGGCTTTGGTTTGATGCAATTTGGTTTAGGTTTGAATTTGGTTCAATTGAGTTCATTTAGGTCAAATGGGTCAAGTTGACCAATTTGACCCATTTGACCTATTTTAGGTCATGGGTTGGTTTAGGTTTAGTTGGTCATATGAAATGGATTGGTATCTTTGTTTCCAATCAATTTTAGTTAAGATTGAATTTGGCTCAATATGACCCTTTAGGTCAAGTTAGGTTCAAGGTCAATTGGGCTAGGTTAGGTCTAGTTGGCCAATTAAGGCTTTGGTCAAGTTCAACAATCATTTTGGGATGAACTTGACCCATTGATTTCAATCAATTTGGCTTACATTTTTGCTTTTTAGGTCAAGTTGGATCAAGTTGAGTCAAGTGGCCAATTGGGCTAGGTTAGGCTCAAATGTTGACATGGTCAAGTTCGAACATTGATCATGAATGAACTTAGATCATTGGTTTCAATCAATTTGGACTATGATGGATTTTGGCTATGTTGGGCTTCATTTTGGCTAAGTGTTGACTTGGTCAACCCTTAGGTTTGACTTGGTTTGACCCAATTTGATTGATTGATCATCTCATGATGATTGTTGATCATGATGAGAGGCATAGATTGGGCTTAGTTCAATTCAATTTGGTTAGGATCATAATTTGGCTCATAAGAGTACTTTCAAATGGCTTGGTCAAAGCTTGATTTGAGTTTGGTTGAACTCACATATGGACTCATGATTGAAATATAAATCCATTTGTAAGTGGTTTGAAGTCAAATGGGTTCTAATTCATTTGATAATTTCATGTTCAAAGGGTGAACATGAGATGGATTTTTGATTTTGAATTGAGTTTTGTTAAGTGTTTGAAGTTTGTATTTATATTTGGATTGAAGGATTAATTGAATCATGAAGAAAAATCAAGAGTTTAGCTTGATTTGAAATTGATTTGGCTAAGTTCGTGATTTTGACTTGAAAGGCATAGGTTAGATTTTGAATGAATTTGTGTTTGATTTTGGATTTGGTTTTGGTTGTTTGAATTTATATTTCATTTATATATGTGAATATAAATGAGAATATAAATGGGTTATGAGAAAATTTCAAGGATTTGAAGTGATTTGAACATGATTTAGGCTAAATCCTTAAGAGAGGATTAAAGGACTTAGGAAAGAATTGAAATTTTGGATTTAGTTTGGTTGATTTGAATTTATATTTCATTTATATATGTGAATATAAATGAGAGTATAAATGTGTTGTGGAAAATTTTATGAATTTGAGATGGATTGAACTTGATTTGGGCTAAGTTCTTAAGAGGAAATCAAAGAACTTTGGAAATATTTCAAACTTGGAATTTCAATCATGGGTTTCAATCATGGGTTTCAATCAAGGATTTCAATCATGGATTTCAATCATGGATTTCAATCATATGGAATTGATTTGTGTTTGAAGAAAATAAATAAGGCTGGAATTGATTTAAGTTTGATGTTGATTTGATTTGGAGTTTGACTTGAAGGAAGGAAGTGAGGAATGTGGTTCAAGCTATATGGTAAAGAAATTTTCTTAACACCCCAAGGCATGACCTCCTATGGCTAACTCTTCTAAGTCTCTAGGCTAGGTTGAGTGTCCACCTAATCACTAGATGTGTCTTAAGACTAAGGAACTCTTAGTGTCTAAGAGAAGTCCTATGTCTAAGAGGGAGGGGTTGAGAGCTCATTCTAAAAATGAGATCAACAAAAGGTGCCCAATAGGTTTGGTGTGATTGACAAGGAACACTGCACATATTGGTGTTGACCAAAATGATCAACAACACTGAAAGATCACAACCACTAACAGAAATAATCTACCCCTAACCCAAGGTATAGAAGGAATCTAGAGTTTAGTGCAATGTGACTCTACTTATGTCAAAGACATAAGAGAGAAAAGGAGAAATCCACTAGGGATAGAATATGTGAACCTTCCACTAGGGAAGTGGGTTCATCCCACAAGGGGATGAAAGGTTTGATTTAATTTGAGTCTCACAGGGGAGAAAATTTTGATTTATTTAAGTAAGTTATGCTGGGGAAGAGGATTAAATTTTTTTAAATTTATTATTTGTTTAATTTGTGTTTATTTTGACTACACGAGGATAGAAAGTGAACTCTCCACTAGAGAGGCAAGTTCAAGTCATCCACAAGGGAGGGGTTGTGAAATCTACTAAGGGATTAGAATTCTAGATCCAGGGGACTAGAAAGATTTGCATCTCATTGAGGAGAAATAAAAAAGATTTGATTTAGATTGATTGATTGTTTATTTTGTTTATTTCATTTTTTTTGTTGAATTTGTTTCATTTCTAAATTTTGGATTTTGAGATGGACCTGTGATTTATGGATCGCACAAGTAGGAGTCAAAGAGGCTAGACCTAACTCATTTACCAATCCAAAGTGGTAGTCTACTAAACACATGGTAGGACTAGCCAACCAAAGGGATGCCTTTCATGAGCAACTAGGAAGAAAGCAGAGTAGACTTACATCCTCCAAAGTAGGACCGCTAGGGTAATCTATTGGCAAGGCAATAGATTGAACCCAACCTAGGGCTGACTATTGAGTGAATGCCACTAAGGAACTTAGATCAACTCAAAGATAGCCAAGATTAATTTCATTTTTAGATTTGTTTTGATTATGATGGATCCCATTGATTGCAATGGAGCAGTAGGGCCATGGCTTAGACCTAACTCAGATTCACCTAAGGGAGTAGTCTACTACCAACAAGATATGACTATCCAACTAAAGAGGTGCCTATTGGTGTGTAATGTTCAAGTTAGAAAGAAAGGGCAGGGACTCACATCTTCTAAAATAAGGAACCACTAGGGTGATCGATTGCTTCGAGTAACAAATCGAACCCGACCTAGAGTTGGCTATTGAGTGAATGCTGCTTGGGTACTTAAATCAACTCAAAGATAGTCAAGATTAATTTCATTTTTATATTTATTTCAATGGATTCTATTGATTTGTGATGGATCACACTGAGAAGGAGCTTATATCCCAGACCTATCTCGATTTATGAACCAAAGGGAGTAGCTTCCGTGATGGGAGAACTACACCAAGGAGTGCCTTAAAGTTTGCAATGATCAATTTAAGGGAAGAAAGCTCAGGGACTCACATCTTCCACTACAAAAGACCACTGGGTGAGTGGTTGCTTTGGTCAACAAATCAAACTAGACCTAAGGCTGCCCATCAATTTGCAATCATGCTAGAACGAAAGCATCATAGTCTTATATCTTCCAAAGCGGAATGACTGTCGGGGTAACCTATTTATGGCAAAATAAATTGAACCTGACCTAATGGTGACTATGGAGTGAGTACCAACCTAGAGATTTATCTCAACTCGTAGTCCAAATCCTATAGGAGTTAACACGCCCTAAAGATAGATGCCTGCTTGGGAAAAGGGGCCTTTGGGGGCTTCAATTCCTAATCCATAAGCGAATTAATTTGTTTATTTATTTTGTTTATTTTAACGTGGACCCTTTTGATTTATGAGGGATCAAGCTGAGAATGAGCTTATATCAGCCTAGACCTAACATAGATTTACTGAACCAAGGGAGAATTTGCGCATCCACTGAACAAATTCTTCAACCACAGGGGTGGCTACTAGGAAAAGGGGACTGTCCAATCCAAGGGTAACTCGGATAGTGTCTAAATGGGGTCACAAAAGGCGTGATCTAAATAGAATGCCCACAGGGAGAGGGGCCGCTAAGTAGCTTAATCTAACACCCTGGAGAAGATGACATGGATAGTCATATATCCAATAAATATTCGATGTCCAACTCAAGGAGAAAGCTCGGGGACTCAGGTCTACCAAGAGTGGTGTACTCACAGTGAGTCGCATAGTGAACATCAACCAACCTAAGGTGCCCATCGGTTTGCAATACTAGAAGAAAGCTGGGACTCACATCCTCCCATAGTGGAACTGATGGATAGTCTGCTTTGGCTGGTGCCATCCGACCTAGATTACTGAGTGAATGCATTGGAGGACTTATATAAACTCAAATATAGTCAAGAGGAAAGGAGCCTGGGGACTTATCCTAAACCTCAAATATACTGACCTAGTTAGATCATGATGATTAAAGAAAGCTTGAGACACACATCTTCTTAAACAAAATCAACATGAGGTAGTTTACTGGCTGGGCAGTGAAATCTACCATACTAACAAGGCACTCATTGGTTTGCAATGATCAAGTTAGGAAGAAAGTATGGGGACTCACATCCTCTAACAAATGACCACTAGGGTAACATACTAGCAAGGTAGCATGTAAACCTGACCCAGAGTAGCTAATAAGTGAGTGCCACAATGGGCTTGTTCCCATATCAAAACAACCCAAGAAAAAAGATATGTGTTTATTTTTTTGTGCATGTGTTAAAAAGAATAGGATGCCTCTTGGGTTCTCTCACACCTATCCTAAAGATGCTGGGGAGTTTGATGAAATGGCACCATGGATGGAAACCGAGAATTCCCACCAAGAAAGGATGTCGCTCAGGTTTTCTTATACCTAACTTAGTTGTGCTAATCAAAATAGGATGCCTCTTGGGTTCTCTCACACCTATTTTAATAGCATCAGGAGGTTGTGTTTGTGATGTGAAAGAGGGATAGGATGTCATTGGGGGACTCTTACACCTACCCTAAACACATCATGGTGGATTCGCAAGACAAGCAAATAATGCTTTGAAAGAAGAGAGGATTTGATGAATGGAATCTGATTTTGTTCTTTTTATTAATAATTGTTTTCAAACATGATTTATTTCATGGGTAATATTTCTTTAGATAGAGCCCATTAATTAGAAGCATCGGTTGTTCCCCTTTACAATCGATGATATAATCCTCCTGGTATGCCTTCTCTATAGCATGGGGCCTTCCCAAGTGGGTTCAAATTTGCCTCCCATCTTCAATGGCAACAATTGGTCTCCTTAGGACTAACACAAGTTCTCCTACTTGGAAAGACCTAGGTTGGACCCAAATTTTGTTGTGAGAGCTTGATTTTGGCTTTGTACAACTTCGAGGTTCTGCACACCTTGACTCTCTCCAAACCTTTGAGCTCTTCTAATAGTAACTTTGCATTATGATCTGTAATGATCTTGCTACCCAATGCTATCCTTAGTGATGGGAGTTGAACTTCTAAAGGTAGAATGACTTCAGACCCATACACTAAGGAAAATGGGTAGATTGAGTTGGAGTTTAGTATGTGGTGTGGTAGGCCCACAAGGCTTCAACCAACTGCTCATTCCACTACTGCTTGTTGTCATCAAGAGTCTTCTTAAATATCTAGATGAGAGTTTTTTTTTTTGAATGCTTTTGCTAAGCCATTTGCTCTAGGGTAGTAGATGGTGGAGTATCTCCAATCTATACCATGTCTTCTAGTGAAGCTATTAATCTTTGTGCTTTTGAATGCAGTACCATTATCGAATATAATTTGTCAAGATACCCTGAACCTATATATGATATGGTTCCTAAAAAATTGAAGCACATGTTGAGTTGTGACCTCTCTGAGTGGGATTTCCTTCGCCCACTTGGAAAAGTAGTAGGCAGCTAAGATGAACTGGTGACACTTGGAAGAAGGAGGATCAATCGGACCCACAATGTCGGTACCCCAACACTCAAATGGCCATGAGGCCAATGTATGGTGTAGAATGTAGAATGTTGGGTGGTTGGTGGAGGACCACACCGTGTACCTGACACTGATGGCATCTCCTAGCTACATCCATGCAGTCTGAAATCATCGAAGGCTAGTAGTATCCAAGTCATTTGATCTTCATCTTCATCTTTGGACCGGACTGATGTGCTTGCATAGACCTGAATGTACCTCAGTTATAATGCCATGGGCTTCATGTTTGTCTAAATAATGTAACCACATTTAGTCAAAGGATCGGCGTCTAGGGGTTCCATCAAGCGAGCATAGGAGAGAGCTCTATTTCACTAATGGGCTTGTGACTTTTCTTGAGGTAGTTTACTAGTGTTCAAATTGTCTATGAAGCGTTGCCTCAATCAGCTCCTTGTCCATTTTGGCAATGATAACCTCCCTTCAAGAGAAAGTCTCTCGATGAGTTCAGCATCAATAAGGGACATGAATTGTCTATTTTGGACCTTTATTGGAATGGACTCTTCTTCTAGACATGCTAATTCTTTGGCAAGTTTGGCCAAAGCATCACTCTTGTTCTGCTAGAACCTTGTAGATGGTGACTTGAGAATTTGGGCCAACGACTTCATGGTATATTCATGGTAATGATGAAGCTTGGGTTTGAGAACCTTGTAAGACCCATTTGGTTGATGACCAACGAGAATCCCCATAGATGTTGATGCTCTTGACCTTGTTAGCTAACTCTAGACAGAATCAAAGCCTCATACCTTCATTGTTGGTGCGGTTGGATAGATAGTATGAGAATCTCATCATATCGAGTTAGAAGAACTATTCCTACGCCTTTCACGGAGAATAGATTGGTGCTTCCCCTTTATGAAAGAAGTTGCACCATCAAAATACATCTCCCATCGGAGGTTGTCGCCTCCCCAAGTTCATGATTTGTTCATCACTATGGTGAATCAACAGAAAATAGGTGTGTTGTTAAAAAATTTGCCAATACCTATCCTTTTACCACATGGAGGGGTACAAATGTAATGTCAAACTGTGAAAGTATCATAGACCATCATGCCAACCATCCAGATAACATTGGTCATGTCATGAGATACTGCAGTGGATTGGTTCTGGAGATCAAGTTTACCTTATAAGAAAGAATATAATGCCATAGCTTTTGGGAAGTCAAGATCAAAGCTAGGCAATGTTTCTCAATAGGCGGTAGTTCACTTGTGAGGATCGATGGCGAGGTAGTAGAGCACTCTCCTTTCCTTGTTGTTAGCTTGGGCCAAAAAGCATCGAGCAAGTCATCAATGAAATAGAGGATGAGTGGCTGCAGGATAGAGTAGGCAGCGGCTTCACCAAATCTTGCTTGATGTCTTCATCACTTGATTTCTTTTCATCATTATTGAATGAATCCTCTTCAAATTTTGGAGGTACATCCTTGATTTGGAGATCATTGGATCATAGGTTTCTTAACACATCTCATAAAGTTGGTGTTGTGTGAAAATTTAGATCAAATTTTAAATAATATGATAATGATCATCATCATTTAATGCATGACAAAACTACCTTTCTTGGTGCTTCCCACTTTGATTATTCCATAGAATTTCAAAATACTCACCTATGTAGACCATATGAGGAACCACTTTAAGATTATGAACACAAGAACAAGTAAAAGTCATGGCTTCCATTAATACTTTAAATGAATCTTCCCCAGTTCTACAATAACTTGAGGATGATGATCAAATGATCTCTTGATCATATGTTTGGAAGACTTGGGGCTTCTTTTAATTACTAAACCTTTGCTTTTTTTATATGAAAGTGAGGTTAGAGCTACATGCCATTTCTAATAGATAACATTCAAACATTGCTTTTATGAGGGCCCTCTTTGTACTATTTGGATCTAAGTCACCTCAATAGAACCATGAGATTGGTTGGTATTCTAATCATTAGATTCTTTCATTTTCTCTATGAATGGTAGGACTCTTGAACTAGAACATAACTTTTTGGGTGATGGACAGCATCATCACTCAATGACCATTTTACATCCGCCTTTGGTGGAGGTTGATCATCTACATGTCCATATGATGGAATGAGCATGGTGGAATGTGATATCAAATCTATTTCTTATTCAATTCCCCTTTCTTGTTCACTTGGATTTTCATTTTTCTTTTCATTTTCTTTTAATTTTTCTTTTTCTTCTTTTTCTTTTGCATTTACATTTGATTTTTATCCAAGTTGATGACAAAGGGTATTTTTTGGAAGATAGTAGGTTGCATCCTCATAAATCTCAACCTCTTTGATTAAAAATAAATTTTCATTTGACACGGTATTCAATCCCATCCTTTCTAAATTTGATGCATTGATGGATGAAGGATGGAATTATCTTTGATGTATCAAGGCTTTTCATAAGTTGTGAATGAAGTATTGAATCATTATATGAAAACTTAGCCAGTCTTCCATTATATCTCCATGTAACACTATGAACTAAAGCCCTCTTATTCATTGAATCCTCTCAATCATCCATCTCCTGGTGTGGAGATGTAATCCTAAATAGATAAGAGTCTTTGACTCATTTGTTCACATAATACTAATTGGAGAACTGGAAAGTTTGAATCGCCCATGTCAACTTGTGATGTAGAGGGCGGTTGTCTCCAAAATCTCCCAGAAGAAGGTCTTCATCTGTGGTGATCACGATCTTTTTTGCATAATGTGCCTCTTCACAATAATGGTTAGCTATTTGCATATTTTAAGATAGGGAGAGTTTTTTAAATGACTCCTCATCTCTTTGGAAAAGATGAGGGCATCATATCTTCAGATGGACTTTCTTGTGAGAGAGGACATTGTAGTCCACCTTGGGCTAATCTCCAATAACATCAAGGTGGATCATTATGGAGGCTTCTCAATCTGTATACCAATGTCTTGTTCCCCTACATCTTGGTGCCCTGTACCTTGCCACTATGGAGGTTGACGGTGATCTCTTGTGAAGGAAGTATTTAGGTTCTACATCTTGCTCACTGCACTTCTCTTATGGGACCCTTATTATGATTCCAAGTTTATCTCAAGAGGAAAACCATAGTGTTTGAAGAAAGTCATCAATCAAAAGGAGATCAAAATTATTATAGCTATTATGACTTGAAGTAATCATATGAATAGAAGAAGACAACTCATAGTGATGACATGTAATTCAAGCTAGCTTTATTCTTCAATTTCTTAGATTTGATAGGAGGTACAAAGTAGAATCAAGTAAAGTAAGTGGGGAATGGATTTTACCCTTATCAGTACAAGAGTTACTTGTGAAATAGAAGAGCTAGCGAACTAGGAGAAGTCTCGATGTGGTAGGCTCAATGATGTGGAGGCTCTCATGGTGTTGTCTTGGACTATCCCTCACCAGTGATCTCTGCGGCTTCTTCTTTGTTGAGCTCCTCTTTCCTTGAGTTGTGCGGTAACATACAAACCTTCCTTGATGTTGAAGGTTTGAACTACTGAGCACCTATAAGGAAAGTTTCTTGATCTTGAATGATGATCTTTTAAGAGGTTTTGGATAAGGAGATATCAACATTCTTTGGATTTGGAGAGATTGCAAAATCCCCAAGGATTAGATGGAACTAAATATGTTCTATAAGGTATTCCTTGAGGATAATAACATTGGTCTTGAAGCTATGTTCAAGCCGTCCTTGAGGTAAGCAATCCTCAAAACATGACCTAGCATACAGTGGTAGGGAAAAAGTTAGAATCATGGCTTTTTGCCTCTTTCCTCAGTCTCTAAGTTTAATTTAGCTGAAAATCGCTTCTTTAAGAGGTTCTTAAATATCTTCATGATTACCTCCACTTAAATGAATAAGGCTTGTTAAGCTTATCTAAAAGTAGGTGAGCCATAGCACCTAGATGAATAAGTTTCCACTCTTGGTGATGATATGAGGAGGAGGTAGCGATGTAGGCCATGAAATTTGATCATATGGTTTGGTGGTGGAAGAGAAGGCTGAACCTGGTCTCTGGTATCTCGTGGTTGCTTCCCCTTATCTACTATAAATGTTACCAACTTCTTTCATTGATTGGCTTTGGCTTGAGTTGATCTTGAAAAGGTGACTATTTGGCCTCTCCTTGGAGACTAGCCACCTTGAAGAACAACTTCTCAAAAGTTTTGATAGTGAGGCCCTTAAGCATGAAGGCAACCAGGGCATGGATATTCTTTAGAAGAATCTTAATGACATGTTATTCAAATAGTGTGATTTCATACTTTAGGTTTGCATCTAAGAATGTAGTCATGAAGGACTTACTTGGGTGGTTGTGCTGGTGAGATTCATAATAACCCTCTTGAACTCATGAAGCCTCTTGATGAAGAGTTGCTCCAACTTCAAAAATGTTTTCACTAAATTGTTGGGAAGTTTCTTCTGATCAAAGCTCTGTTAGGCTACTAACAATGACATAAAAAAGCAAGGGTTCGCCATTTTGCAACAACTAGCTCTAAAATGAATGATGTTAGCTTCTGTTTCCCCGCCATCAAAACTCTTGAAGGAAGGTGGCACGAACCCTTGGGATATTGGATTGCATCAAATTCCTTTAGGTAGGGTCTACCCTTTGGAACTGATGATCCTCCCTGAGCTTGAGCCAACTCTTCCTTCACTTACTACTCAACCATGGACTTTATATCTTCTCCTTTTATGGAGGTACTTTCTACTACCTTCTTATACATTCTAGTGCTACCTTGCTCAATGGGAGGTAAGGCTTTGGCTGGGTCCAAGACATGCACTAACTCTGGTGAGGTCTCGGTATGATGTCTTCTTGATGTGATCTTGTGCTGCTAATAAGTCCTCAGCATCCTATCTATCTTTTTAATCTTTTTGCTTTATTTATGCTAGAGGTGTTGGTGCAGTGTTGTATCTTCTTCTTTCGACCTCATCAACTTCCTTAACTCTTGCTCGAGAGGGATCCCACAGTATCACCATGTAAACCCTCTGAGTCTCCCAACAAATAATATTCATTGAAATCAAAGCTAATCTTCTCCTCATGAAACCAATTGTATCCCATAATTTCTTTCTTTTCTATAAAATAATGTGCCACTATGTCCTCTAGAGAACGATCACTCTAAATAGGCATGAATGATTTTGGTGGGTGATCACTCATGTACTAAGAGGTTTCCTCCACCCTTCTTGGAGAATCAATCTATGAGGACTATACTGCTAGAAGAGACACACTCCCTCATGACTATGAAGGGGTGACACTTCTGGAGGTTCTATGATCATAGCTGGGCTATCATCACACTCCCCTACAAATTTTTACCATCTCTATGTCTTCTGGTGGTGTGATGGTGTAGGGATGACCACTGCCCAGGTTACCATTCCTTTTACCACAACTAGGATGAAGGTTGAGTGGGAGAGACTGCCACTGGTGGTGTAGATGGAATGGGATCCTTTGGCCATACCTGGATCACCAACGAGGTTATCTTCTCCCCGGATGTGGCCTTCATGGCCTTGGAAACAGATGCTTTTGAACAAGTGATGATGGACTACGGCGTGGTGGAGACACCACCACTCTCTTGAATGGACCCATCTCCTATGATGGGTCATCCTAAACAGTATTGTCATGTGATTGACGTGGGCGCATCGATGAAAATCAATGAGCGTAGAGGCCACTGAATGCTGACTAAACCTTCACCTCTCTCGGCTAGTGATCTAAACTATAGTGCAGGCCTCCATGGTCCTCTCTTTCCATAGATGTTTCCCCACATTGTGGGGCATAACATATCTCAAGTAAAATTGAGCTCCAAATTTAGAACATCCGTAGCTCACCAACCACCAATGAATGAGGCCACATATGACCTTCTACTTCGCTAACAGTTGGTACTAAACGCTGGTGGAGGTGAAGTAGGGATTCTCCTAGCATCCTCTCTGTAAGACCCAGAGAGAGGATGAAATGGGTTCGCTGTAACTGGCGGGGAAATCAGAGTGGGCAACTTCTCCACAACTGACCATGTAGCGGCCTTCATCTCCCTAGCGATGCATGTATGGTACCACTTAATCATGTGATTGTTCTTCCTCCTCTGAGTCTTGGTAGGGTGAGTGGAGTAAGAGCTAGACCCAATCTCAAAAGCTGGGGAGATAATCTCTGGGATCAAAGGAGCCTTACCTTCGAGGGTGCTAATGAGTGGGTGCTAGCCCTCACTAGGGTAGCATGAGAAATGACTAGGTGCACAGGCATGATCACAGACGCTGGCATTGACATTAGCACTTATGTAGAAACTATCACTACCTTCCTCTTTAGTGAGGGGATATTAAAGTCTGATGGAAAATTAATTTGAATGACCACTACGCACTGTGGTCCATAGTTATGAGGGGTGCCCTCACAGTAATCCTCACCTCTAAACCTCAAAATGGATGAGATGGGTGTAATCACTTGGGGATTGGCGATCTAAGGCCAAGTCCATATGAGAAGAGTAAACACATACTTCTGTGATGCTTCCATTATAGTCAACTAAAAAATTGAAAACTGAATTGTAGCTTCAATTGAGGCGGATGCTGAGAATTTGCAATGTTGGAAACAACCTTGGATCAGATTTCAATTTTGTTGACTTTTAAATTTGAAATTAAAATTTGAACCCACATCCAACATCTTGGAAGTGTTAAGTGGGGTTCAAATGGATTTAGAGAAGATTTAGAGATTTGATTGGAAAGATGAATTTTTGGATATGAATCCAATTTCAACAAATTTGGATATGTTGAAAATGGGTTCAAATATTTTTAGAAAGATGCTTCCATATGTTCATGGTTGAAATTAGATTTTGATTTGAGGATCGTTTCCTTTCACAAATTTGAGTAAGTTAAAACAAAGGGTCAATTGGTTTTGTTTTTGATTTGATATTTTGGAATTCACTCACTTAGCAAATTTGGGTACGCTAAGTGAGGTGTTTGAAAACAATTATTTTTTTTTCTTTGTTTGCTTTGTGAATCTTTGGTGATTTTGAAAATTGGATTTCCCACTTAGCAAATTTAGGTATGCTTAATGAAGAACCCAACTGTGTTTTGTTTTTTTGAAAAATTTTTGAAAGCGGATTCTTAACAAATTTGAGTATGCTAAGAAAATCCTAAAGTGTTTCATTTATTTTGGATATTTTTATTTTGAAAATAGGATCCTTAGCAAATTTGGTATGCTAAGGAAATCTAATGTGTTTCTTTTGAAAATTTTGATTTTGAAAAGTAGGATCCAGTAAATTTGATTATGCTATGGAAATCTAATGTGTTTCTTTTGTTTTGATTTGTTTTGAAAATAGGATCCTTAAAATTTAAGTATGCTAAGGGAATCCTAATGAGTTTCTTTTTGGTTTTGATTTGTTTGTGAAAAAATAGGATCCTTAGTAAATTTAAGTATGCTAAGGGAATCCTAATGTGTCTCTTTTTAATTTTGATTTATTTTTTCGTTGAAAGTGGAGACTTAACTTTAGCAAATATGGAATGCAAAAAATAAAGTTCCAAATATGTTTTGAAAAAAGTTTTGTGAAGTGAAAATTTCACTTAGCAAATTTAGTATGCTAAATGAAATTTCAAAGGTGTCTCAATTTTGTTTTTTTTTAGAAAGGGAGACTTCATTTTAGCAAATGGGATGTGTGCTGAAATTCAAATATATTTTGAATTTTTTGTTTTGATTTATTTTGAAAGAGAGATATTTCCATTTAACAAATTTGGGTATTGTGGTGAAATATTCCTTCATCTATCCTTTCTCGAGAGGATAAATAAAAATAGAAATATACTTTAGTTGGACACCATGTAGATACAGATGTTCTTATTGAGGTGATGTAGACATTGAGGAGAGGTGTGATATCTCAAGATAGAAGTCATAACTCTACAATGGACCTAATCACCGACAAGGACTCTTAAGGACAATGGGTTGCATATGTACCAAATATTCTTCCCCACTTTACATGAAAAGTATAGTAAGTTTATTTTAAATTGGTTCGTTAAGTTCTCTGAGCAAGCCCCTAGTTAATTACATCCCAAGGAATGAGATCCCTTAATACTCTCGATTAAGGTAAATGATCATTGTCTCAAAGATTTCAATAGGTAGGACTATCAATCGATTAGTTTATTTTGGAAAATGAAATTGACCAAGGAGAGAGTTATTCGAAGCCAAAGAAGATAAGTAGAGATGCCCATGATGCTAGGAAACCTAGCAAAAAACTAACATGGTTGGGCTTTACATTTTGAAATTGATTTAATTTGTTTGAGTTGAATTTTTTATTATAAATTTAGGGCTTATGATTCCACAACACAAGATTATGGAAATGCCAAAGTGAGGATTTATGCTTATGGCCCATAAAAGAAGAAACCTAACTAGGAGCTTTGAGGGCAGCACAACATAAATCTAAGGTGAAATGGTCATTTGGTTTGCCTCCACAAGAGGACAAACCACCCGGCTTGGACTTATAGGTTAGGGGTGGTCCAACTAACTCCTCCTATCATTTTAAATTCATGTAGGCAAGTCATATGCTTTATGCAAGATAGTTATTATTATTTAAAAGAGACTAAGTCCTTAAACTCACTCTAAAGAGGCTAGATCATGTAAGGGCATGCTATAAATGACCTAAATCAAATGCAATTTAGATTTCATTTTTATTTTCATTTTTGAATAATCATTTTGGCTTAGGCTAATAGGATTCATATGCATGAGAAATAAGATTATTAGCCAAAATTAGTGAGAAGGGAGGAGGTGTGTTTCCACTCATGGCTCTCAAAGGTCAAGCCAAGTTTCTTTAGCAAAAGTGAAAGGCCTCCAATCAATAGTGAAAATAATATGCATTTGTGCATGATGTTATACAAGAAGTACTCATCCAGCTAAGGGGTTGCTAATTCTTTTATCTTGATTTTTAGCCTAAGATTTAGGTGAGGTTATGAGTTCTTTATTTTTAGTTTTGAATTGTTAGATTTGGTAGAATATTTATTTTTTCCTAAGAGCCTAATCCACATCCAAGCCATACATAAAGCAAGGAACAAATAAGGAAAAAGGATGCCACTTAATGCACAAGCTGAAAAAATCATCAATCAATTTATAAAGCTAATCACAAAAGAATAAGAGGCCATTATGGTTGGGTACCATCGCATAAACCCAAAAATAAATTAGGTAGCCAAGCTCTACCCTTATACAACCTGGATTACAAATGAATTACATACAATTAAGCATGGAACTCATTGTTATGGGGGTCTTCAAACTTCAATCCTTCATTCTTCTTTTCTTCTTTCCTTTTTGATTCTTTCTTTTGGTTTGTTGGAAGGTGGATGCTACAAAGGCTTCACATGGTGCATAAGATGAGATCTTATGACCAATGCTCATCCTAATCCCTATTGACATGTATTGGCTAAAGTAAGAATATGAATGGCTATTATCACTATTAAATAAAAATTATTTTCAAAAATATATGGATCAGTTATCAAAACTGAAAGCATGTTACTTATATCTTATTTATGTGTTCACATGTGAGAAAAATATAAGAATTTGCTTAGTGTAGGTTTTCCTTCTCTTCTCTTTTAGTATAATTTTGAATAGGATTTGGCAAGGTGTATGGTTCATTTGAAAAGAACCTAACACTTGCTTAAATCCACATCCTATTCATTCCTATACTATCACTTAGAAAGGATAACTATGCTTGGACATATAAGTTGTATATATAAAATAAATCAACCAACACCAACTTTTGTATTCTTTCTTTTCCATTCATTTCTTTTGTACACATGCTTGTATTTAAGGAAAGTGGTATATTAGTCTGAAAAACCCCGAGATTTTGAGGCCTTAAGTATAAGTAGGTACTATACCTAAGACCTCTGGTTAACAATGGAGTCATACTCATTTATGCCTTTCATACATTCATGTGTGCATGTGAAAGTTGGATAAGAAACCACTATGCTACTTAATGAATAATCATGCATCATAAAATTTCAAATTTGCTTAAGTAAATTACCTATCATGCATTATAAAGCATGCTAATAATTCCCATTTGCATGTATAGATATCTTTAGGACTCATTCATATGCATGTTATACATGTTGGGAAAGAAGAAGTAATGTATGTTTTGTGAATTTAGTTCATTTTACTTAATCTTCAAATGCCTTTCTTTTGAATAGGTTTGTTTAGAGTTCATCTAAACTTAGGATGGATTAAAATACTTAACTAAAACATTAACTAAACAAAACTAAAAATGAATCCACTTTAGAAATTTCTTAGGTTAGGGAAGGAAAGAGAAGTTCTCTTCTTTTCCCTCTCTTTATAACTTAGTAATTGTAGGATTCACTTAAACCCAATCAAAACATAAAATAAAATCAATCCAAAATAATTAAATAACTTAAATGAAATCCTCCTCTAAGTTGAATATGCTTCACACTTAGAAAATTCTAAACTTAAATCCATAGCTAAGCACACCACACAAACCTCTAAACACACATTAGGCTAAGACCACTTCTAGCTTTAGGTTAGGTGCATGGTTTGATTCTTTTTATTTTGAGATATATGTTTTAGTCGATGTTAGGGTGAATGTATTTAGAATGGTAGTGATCTTAGTCTAACCATTATCTTATGATTGTGCTTAAGGGTGTTGTAATAAATAAAAATATAAATGCTTTTGCTGTGCAGGTGCTTATACCCTTAAGCATGATCCAATAGGCCACGTGGACTTAGTCACCCATGTGTGGAGTGATAAGTCTATTATACATGCTTATGCTTGGGATTTGGTGGTTTGTTTAGCAAACTTTTGTTTTGTAGCTGTTAGCTAGATTTAGTTTTCCTTTTCATGTAAATTTTACAATTTGGATTTTGGAATGATTGTTATAGGGATTAGGATGAGCATTGGTCATAAGATCTCATTATGCACCATGTGAAGCCTTTGTAGCATCCACCTTCCAACCAACCAAAAGAAGGAATCAAAGAAGAAAGAAGAAAGAAGAATGAAGGAGTGAAGTTTGAAGACCCCCATAACAATGAGTTCCATGCTTAATTGTATGTAATTCATTTGTAATCAGGTTGTATAAGGGTAGAGCTCGGCTACCCAATTTATTTTGGGATTTATGTGGTGGTACCCGACCATAATGGCCTCTTATTCTTTTGTGATTAGCTTTATAAATTGATTGATGATTTGTTTAGCTTGTGCATTAAGTGGCATCCTTTTCCTAGTTTCTTCCTTGCTTTATGTATGGCCTGGATGTGGATTAGGCTCTTAGAAAAAATAAATCTTCTACCTAACAATTCAAAACTAAAACAAAGAACTCATAACACCTAAATCTTAAAATAAAATCAAGATAAAAGAATTAGCAACCCCTTATATTTGGATGAGTACTTGTATAACATCATGCACAAATGCATATTATTTTCACTCTTGATTGGAGGGCTTCCACCTTTGCTAAAGAAACTTGGCTTGACCTTTTGAGCCATGGTGGAAACACACCTCCTCCCTTCTCACTAATTTGGCCAATAATCTTATTTCTCATGCATTAGGCATATGAATCCTATTAGCAGTCAAATGATTGTCCAAAATGAAAATAAAATGAAATCTAAATTGCATTTGATTTAGGTCATTTATAGCATGCCTTTACATGATCTAGTCTCTTTAGGGAGTGAGTTTAAGGACTTAGTCTCTTTTTAAATAAATAACAACTTAACTATCTTGCATAAAGCATATGACTTGCCTACATGAATTTAAAACCATAGGAGGAGTTAGTTGGTAGCCACCCCTAGGCGACTATAAATCCAAGCAATCGGGTGGTTTGTCCTCTCTTGTAGAGGCAAACCAAATGAACATTTTTGCCATAGATTTATGTTGTGCTTTCGGCCCTCGCCAAAGCTCCCTAAATTTAAGTTCTGAGGTTGCTTCTCTCCTTTGTGGGCCATAAGCATAAATCCTCACCTCTTAGGCATTTCCATAATCTTGTGTTGTGGAATCATAAGCCCTAAATTTATAATGAAAAATTCAACTCAAACAAATTAAATCAATTTCAAAAATGTAAAAGCCCAACCATGATAGTTTGAGATGTTTGCTAGGTTTCCTAGCATCTCTACTTATCTTCCCTTTGGCTTGATAATAACTCCCTCTCCTTGGTTCATTTGATTTTCCAAAATAAACTAATGTCGATTGATAGTATTTTGAAATCTTTGGAGATAATGATCATTTACCTTAATCGAGTATTCTAAGGGATCTCCATTCAATTAATATCTCTCTTAGAGAACATTTAAATAAACCTTATACTTTTCCATGTAAAGTAGGAAAGAATCTTTAATACATATCTGATTGTTATCATAAGGTGGTCCATTCTAATTATGACTTCTTTGAGATAGTATACCTCTCCTCAATGTATACCTGATCACCCTCACAAGAACATCTGTATCTACTATGGTGTCTACTAAAGGCATATTTCTATTTTCATTTATCCATTTATCCTAGAAAGGATAGATGGCTGTGAGAATATTTCACCACAAAATAAATATCTCTTTTCAAAATCAATCAAAAAAAAAAATTCAAATATATTGAATTTTTTTTTTTTTCTTACTGAAATTCCAAATATTTTGAATTTTTATTGATTTTTTGAGATTTATTTATTATTAGTTTGGAATTAAAAATAAAAAATTAAACTAAGTTTATGAAAGAGATTAGATGATCTATGGAATCACCTCTTAAGAGATATTTTACATGAAAGAAATAGTAAATATAAAGTTTTTTCATTAGATTAATTTTTATAAATATCATTATCTCTAAAATTCAATAGTGAACTATCATAGAAAATATCAAAAGAGAATATTTCAAGAAATGATATGGTTTAATCTTAAAATTTTATAATTTGTCACAAAAATTTATGCCAAAGAAAGGTTTATGCTTAATAAAGAGAAATTAAAAATCAACATAAGACTAATGTTCATTTGTTTTCTAAAGACAAATCATGACTTATTTACATAATTTTTAAACAAATAGAGTTTCTTTATCAGATAATTTTTATTTAAACAAGTCCAAACTCACTTAAATGATCATGTGCATGCTTATGAAAGGTTAATTTTTTTTTTATATTTTTGTGTGAAGGCTAATATTAACATATTATGAAATTGTAATTTATTTTTCAAGGAGCTTTAAAAACCCTCCAATCAATAGTGAAAATAATAGTGCATGATGGAAAAGACTCATGAAGAGGTTAACAATTTTTTTTTTCTTGATTTTTGCAAGATTTAGTTATAGTTCTTTTGTTTTGGTTTAATTATTTGATGAAGAATATTTGTTCCTGAGCCTAATCCACATCAGTATACATAAAAGTAATGCCATAATAAGAAATCATCAATCAATTTATAAACATCATAAAAGTGCCATATTGACATAAACAAATAAATTATACAACACAGGACAAATGAATTATACAATTAAGCATGAACTAATTATTATGGGGTCTTCAAACTTCATTCATTCTTCTTTTTTCTTCTTTCTTCTTTGATTATTTTTGGTTGGAATGGATAGAAAATTCAATTCATGTGCATGAAATTTATGACACATATTTAGCATGTTGGGAAGAACTAAAAATGAAAGCATGTAAACACATTCACTTCAATTAAATCCTAAAGATAATCTTATGAAATAAGAAAGCTTAAAGTAAATCAAAGTTTATTTAATATGATTTTTTGCTTGATTTTGATTTAATTTTGAAAATGTGAATTGAGTTTGCTATTCTAACCCATTCCCATATGTTTGACATTTTGTTCAATTTTTAGATGATTAGATTCATTTTATATTTTGAATAGGTTAAAGGTATGAATTAAACATGTTAATTATCCTTACCAACCATAGCATAGTTAATCAAATAATTATGAGCCAATGAGATGACATAAAACATAAAACATAAGGAATTTAAATTTGCACCTAAAAGAAAGGGGCCTAATGCAATTTGGCTCATGATTAATGATTAATTAATCTAAGGGGTTTAACTTAAGTAATTTCAAAACAACCTCACACATATGAGTTGAGTTTTTATTTTTTTAATTGAACTCTTGAACACCTAAGCATCTACCCAAAGTAGATTAATTAAGTTCTTGAAAGGTAATTAGTGAATTAGGCCTTAATTAAGAGAGTAAAAGAAAAGGGTTTTAAGAAATAATTAGGAAATGAAATTATTCCTAAACCTCTCATTCTAATACATAATCAACTTCAACAAAGGATTAAACCACTAAACAAACCTTTAATTATCCTTAATTACATTAAGTGGGTAATTAGGAAATGAATTAGAAATTTCCCCAATTAAGCCACCAATAAATCCCAAAAAAAATAGGGGAAGCAAAAGTCATCCCCCAAAATACACTCAAGAAGTTTGAGATTAATCAATGGATTAATTATGGAGTAATTAGTAAATTAATATTTCTAATAAAATCAAAAATTATAGAAAATATAGTACCCAAAATCCATTAAAATGAATTATCTTTCAGTGGCAATTTACCTCATATTTTTCTGATTTTTCTTTAGAGAGATATGAATTTTAGAAATTTAGAGGATTAATTAGAATTATTTAAAACCTATTAATTCCCAAATCCTACCACCATGCATGACTTGCTTTACACTTCATCCTCGGTGGCCACTTAAACATCACATCATAGAGCACCATTGGGCTATGAGCTTTTTTTTCCTCCTTGATCAAGGATCGAACAATTTAATTTAATCCGGTTTAGAGGGGATAAAATAAGATATAAAATGTGATTTAATCTTGGCCATCCATCCAAAATTGTGGATGGGTCATAGATCATCCTTGTCGAGAATAATGGGAAGATACTTTTTTTTGAAATATAGGCTTAATGGGATCAAAATTTCTTTCACAAATCTCCACACCACATTGAGTTGAATGGTCAAAAATTGTCATACCTCACTAGAGAAGATCACCGATGCTCAATTACCTTGGAGGAGCTTTGTCTGGTTGAGACAAAGCTTTGGAGAATGTTTTTGGTCTTGAGGTAGAGTGGATAGCTCTATAGACCAACTCCTCTTCCTAGTGAGCTTGATTTTGATTGAAGTGGATCTTCCCTTTGGAGCTTGGGAAAGAGGTTGAGCAAGTCGAGGGAGTGTGCAAAGGGAATTGACTTGGTTTGGTGTGTAAGTTGGCAAATCCTTGGAGCTCCCTATTTTTTTTGCTTAAGGAAACAGAAATGGCAAATTCTAACTCTCTAGAAGCTTGAAGGCTCTCAAATGGCTCCTCGCTTCCTATGCTTCAATCAATTAGGCTCTATTGGAATTGAAGTGAATTAGGGGAAGTATATCTCCCCTTTAGGCAATCGGATGGCCAAAGGTTCACTTGCCCTTTTGATCCAATTGACCTTAGTCAGTGGGTTGTTTGATTTGTTAGAGGCTTGCACATGATCGGTTTGGGCTAGGAGTGGAATGGTAACTCCCCATGTGCTCAAATTGAGTGGGAGCATGATTCCCATGTGGCCAATTTGATCCATGTGCTCGGTTTTGGCCTTGGGTCAAGTTGGGCTGACCCAAACCCATTGGGTTGGGTGCACCACCCTCCATAAGGTTTACTTGACCTATTAAGAGAATATCAAGTAGGTGTGAAGAAGATTTGACCAAATTCCCCATAGATTTGACCAAATTCCCCATAGATTTGACCAAAATTTGTTCTATGGCCTTGGGGTAGAATGATAATTTGGATAATTTTTTATTTTGGATATGTTGAGTATGTGGTAAAAATAGGTTTGGCCAAGTTTCATTGGATTTGGAGTTCATTTGGTATGGTTTGGCTCATATTGACCCATTTAGGTCAAAATCGGTCAACTTGGGTCAAGTTGACTAATTTGTCAAATTGGGTCAAACCAAGGGTTGGGTCAAGTTCATGTGATAATTTGAAATGTTTTTGTGGCTTTGGTATAATTCAATTTGGTTTAGGTTTGAATTTGGTGCATATGACTTCATTTAGGTCAAATGGGTCAAGTTGACCAATTTGACGCATTTGACCTATTTGAGCTATGTCATGGGTAGGTTTAGGTTTGGTTAGTCATATGAAGCGGATTTGTATCTTTGTTTCCAATCAAGTTTGAATTTGGCTCAACATGACCCTTTATGTCAAGTTGGGTTTAAGGTCAATTGGGCTGGGTTAGGTCTAGTTGGCTAATTGAGACTTTGGTCAAGTTCAACAAGTGATTTGGAATGAACTTGACCCATTGGTTTCAATCAATTTGGCTTAGATCAAGTTTTGATAGATTTTGACCTTTTAGGTCAAATTGGGTTAACTTGGGTCAAGTGGCTATTGGGCTGGTTAGGCTCAAATGTTGACTTGGTCAAGTTCAAACATAGTTCATGAATGAACTTAGATCAATGGTTTCACTCAATTTGGCCTATGGTGGATTTTGGTGACATTAAGTTTCATTTTGGCTAAGTGTTGACTTGGTCAACCCTTAGGTTTGACTTGGTTTGACCCAATTTGATTTATTGATCATCTCATGATGATTGTTGATAATGATGAGAGGCATAGGTGAGTTTGATTCAATCCAATTTGGTTAGGAATAAAATTTGGCTCATAAATAGGTCACTTTGGGTCAAGTGAGCCTAAGTGGGTCAAATGGCTTGATCAAAGATTGATTTGAACTTTATTGATCTTGTACATGGACTTATGATTGAAATATAAATCCATTTACAAGTGGTTTGAAGTCAAATGAGTTTTGATTCATTCAATTTCATATTCAAAGGAAGAACATGAATGGATTTTGGCTTGATTTTTTGAATTGAGTTTTGGTTTAGTGATTGAAGTTTGTATTTATATTTGAATTCATGATTGAAGGATTGATTGAACCATGAATAAAAATCAAGAGTTTGGCTTGAATTGAAGTTTATTTGGCTAAATCCAAGATTCTAATTTGAAAGGCTTAGGTTGGATTTTGAATGGATTTGAGTTTGATTTTTAGAATGGGTTTTGATTGATTGAATTTATATTTCATTTATATATGTGAATATAAATGAGAATATAAATGTAACATGAGAAAATTTTATGAATTTGGAATGATTTGATCATGATCTTGGCTATGTTTTTTAAGAGGATATTTAAAGGACTTAGGAAATTTTGGAGTTTTGGATTTGATTTTTGAGTTTAGTTTGATTGATTTTAATTTATATTTCATTTATATATATGAATATAAAGGAGAATATAAATGATTCATGAGAAAATTTTATGAATTTGAAGTGTGTTTATCATGATCTAGGCTAAATCCTTAAGAGGAAATTTAAAGGATTTATGAAATTTTAGAGTTTTAGATTTGAGTTTTGAGTTTAGTTTGATTGATTTGAATTTATATTTCATTTATGTGAATATAAATGAGATTATAAATAAGTTATGAGAAAATCTCATGAGTTTGAATTGATTTGAAGGTGCATTTGGATAAGTTCTTAAGTGGGAAATTAAGGATTTAAAAAAATGATTTTGGATTGGGAATTTGAATTTTGGATTTAGTTTGATTGATTTGAATTAATATTTCATTTATATATGTGCATATAAATGAGAATATAATTGAGTTATGAGAAAATTTCATGAGTTTGAATTGATTTGATCATGATTTAGGCTAAGTCCTTAGAGAAGATTAAGGAGTTAAGAAAGATTTGGAATTAGAATTTCATTCATGGGTTTCAATCATGGATTTCAATCATGTGGCATTGATTTGAGTTTGGAGAAAATCAAATAAGATTGATTTGGAGTTTGACTTGAAGGAAGGAAGGTGAGGAGTGGTTCCTAAGTAGGTAAATTTTCCTTACCTCAGGCATGACCTATTCCATGGCTAACTCTTCTAAGTCTAAAGGGTTGAGTGTCCACCTAATCACTAGACGTGTCTTAAGACTAAGGAACTCTTAAAGTCTAAAAGAAGTCCTCTGCCTAAGATGGAGGGGTTGAGAGCTCATTTTAAAAGTGAGGTCAACGAAGTGCGCCAAATAGGTATGGTGTGACTAATAAGGAACACAGCACATATTGGTGTTGACCGAAATGATCAACAACACGAAAGATCACAAGCATTAGAAACAATCTATCCCTAACCCAAGGCATAGAAGAATCCAAAACTGTCAATGTGACTCTACTTATATCCAAGATATAAGAGGGGAATCCACTAAGGGATAGAGTGTGAACCTTCCACTAGGGAAGCAGGTTCAAGTCATCCACATGGGGATGAGAGGTTTGATTTGATTTAAGTCTCATTGAGAAATTTCCATTAGGGAAGAGGGTTGAATTTGTTTCCATTTTTAAGTTTGGGATTTTAAAATGAACCTTATTGGTTTGTGGTTCACACTGAGTAAGAGCCATGGAGGCCTAGACCTAACTCAGATTTATCAATCCAAAGGGGTAGTCTACTAAACACATAATAGGATTAGCCAACCAAAGGGATGCCTTTTGGTATACAACAACTGTACTAGGAAGAAAGCATAGTAGATTTACATCCTCCAGAGTAGAGATCAATTGATATGGCTGACAAGATAATAGATTTAACCCAACCTAAGACTGACTATTGAGTGAATGCCCCTGGGGAAATAGATCAACTCAAAGATAGTCAAAATTAATTTTATTTTTAGATATATTTTGATGGATTCCATTGGTTTGAGATGGATCACAGAAGGAGCTATTATTATACTTATCTTAGATTTATTGAACCAAAGGGTAGCTTCCAGATGGGAGAACTATCGACTAAAGAGTGCCTTTTAGTTTGCAATGATCAATTGAAGAGAAAAAAGTTCGGGCACTCACATCTTCCATAATAAAAGACCACTAGGGTGATTGTTTGCTTTGGGCAACAAATTAAAACTAACCTTGGGCTTTCGTCGGTTTCATCATCATGAATAGTCTTACATCTTCCAAAGTGGAATGATTGTTGGGGTAATTTACTTTAGACCAAATGAATTGAATTCAACCTAAGGGTGACAATAGAGCGAGTGCCGACCTGGGGACTTATCTCAACTTAGGTAGTCGAATTCTATAGGAGTTCACTTCAAAGATAGGATGCTTGCTTGGGAAAAGGGGAGCTTTGGGGGCTTGAATTCCTAATCCACAGGCAAATATTTTTTTGTTTGTTTATTTAGTTTGTTTATCATGGACCCTATTAGTTTGCGAGGGATAAAATTGAGAAAAAGCTTATATCAGCCTAGACCTATCTCAAATTTATTGAACCAAGGGAGAATCTATGCATCTGCTGAACAAATTCTCTAACCACAGGGGTGGATGCTAGGAAGAGGCGTATTCCAAAGTAACCAAGTGTGAATGGGGTTGCAAAGGATGTGATCCAAATAGAGTGCCCGTAGGGGATGGGGTTGCTAAGGGCTTAATCTAAAACCTTGGAGAAGATGACATGGCTAGTCATATATCAAATAGATATTCGATGGTCAACTCAAGGAGAAAGCATGGGGACTCACATCTCTTAAGAGTGGTGTATCCACCAAGTGAGTCATTGTCAACATAGTGAACATTAATCAACCTAAGGTGATTGTCAGTTTGCAACAATAATCCTAGCAAGAAAGCTTGGGGACTCACATCCTCTTATAGTGATTGTGATAGCTCTTTTGCTCGATAGGTGCCATCCAACTAGGGGCATTCGGTGAATGCCACGGATTTATATTGACTCAAAATAGTAAAGAAAAAAAGAAGCCTCAGGGACTATATCTAAACCTCAAATATACTCAACCTAGTCAGATCATGATGATTAGTTCAAGAAAAAGCACGGGGACTCACATGTTTTTAAATAAAACTAACATGAGGTAGCTAGTAGAAGACTATATTAATAAGGTGCTCATTGGTTTTACAATGGCCAAGTTAGGAAGAAAGCTTGGGGACTCACATCTTTCAAACAAATGACCCTGGGGTGACATACTAGCAAGGTAGCATGTAGACCAGACCTAGAATAGCTAATCAGTGAGTGCCACACGAGGCTTGCTCCCACATGGAAATAGCTCGAGATAAAAAGATTTATGTTTATTGTAGAGCATGTGTTAAAAGGAATAGGACACCTCTGGGAGACTCTTACACCTACCTTAAACACACTAGAGATTTTGATGAAATGGTTCCATGGATGGAAAATGTGAATTCCCACTAAGAAAGGATGTCATTGGGGTTCTCTCACTCCTAACTTAGTTGTGCTATTCAAAATAGGATGCCTATTGGGTTCTCTCTCACCTATTCTAATATCACTAAGAGATTGTGTTTATTTTGTGTTTGTGTTGTAAAAGAGGTATAAGATGCCACTAGGGGACTCTTACACCCTACCCTAAACACATCACGGTGGATTCGTAAGATAAGTAAATAATTCTCTGAAAGGATAAATGATTTTGATGAAATGGAATCAGATTTTTGTTGATTGATAGATTTATATTCAAACATGATTTTTATGGGTAATATTTCTTCAAATAAAGCCCATTAATTTGAAGCATCAGGTGTTCCCCTTTACAATCAATAAGTTGATGAGATCCTCTTTGGTAGGCCTTCTCTATGATATAGGGGCCTTCCCAAGTGGATTCAAATTTGCCTCCCATCTTTTGATGGGCAACAATTGGTCTCCTTAGGACTAACACAAGTTCTCCTACTTGGAAAACCTAACGCCTTGTTGTGAGCTTGAATCATTTTGGCCTTGAACTTGAGGTTGCACACCCAGTGATTCTCCTCCAAACCTTTGAGCTCTTCTAACTGCAACTTTGCATCTCGCTTTGTAGAGATCTACCCAATGCTATCCTTAGTGATGAGAGTTAAACTTCTAAAGGTAGAACATCTTACCCATAAACTAAGAAAAATAGGATTGAGTTTGATATGAGTAGACCCACAAGGCTTCAACCAACTACTCATTTCACTGCTGCTTGTTATCGTCAAGTGTCTTCCTTAGTATTTGGATGAGAGTTTTGTTGAATTCTTCTACTAAGCCATTTGATCTGGGTAGTAGATGGTGGAGTATCTCCAATCTATGTCATGTCTTCTAGCAAAGATGTTGATCTTGGTGCTTTTGAATGCAATACCAATATCAAATATAATTCATCGAGGCACCCCGAACTTATATACGATATGGTTCTTAAAAAACTGAAGCACTTGCTAAGCTGTTACCTCTCTAAGTGGGATGGCTTTTGCCCACTTAAAAAAGTAGTCAGTGGCAGCTAAGATGAACTGATGTCCCTTGGAAGAAGGAGGATTGATCAGAACCACAATGTTGGTACCCCAACACTTGAATGGCTATGAAACCAATGTAGGGTGTAGAATATTGGGTGGTTGGTGGAAGACCACACTGTGTACCTAACACTGATTGCATCTCCTAGCATCCATGAAATATAATCATAAGGCCAGTATCCAATCGTTGATGACCAACTAAAAATCCCCAAATATGTTGATGCTCTTGACACTGATAATGATGGCTAACTCCAGACCGACCATCAAAGCCTCATACTCAACTTCGTTATTGGTGGAGGGGTTGGAAAGATAGTATGAAAATCTCATGACATCTTAGTCTGGAGTGAGGAGAACTATTCCTACCCCTGCCTTTCCTTGGAGAATAGATCATGGTGCTTCCCTTTTGTGAAAAGAAGCTACACCATTAAAATATATCTCCCATTGATGGTTGTCAGCCTCTCCTAAGTTCATGATTTGTTCATTAGGGATATTGTCACTATGTAAAGAATCAGTAGGAAGTTGGTCTACTACTAAGAAATGCTAAGCCTATCCTTTACCGCAGGAGGTATGAATGTGATATCAAACCGAGAGAATCATGGACCATCATGCCAAATGTCCGATAGCATTGTGTTATGAGATACTATAGTGGATTTATTCTGAAGATCAAGTTAACCTTATGAGAAATCATATAAATCTGTAGCTTTTGGGAAGCAAAGATTAAAGCTAGGCAATGTTTCTCAATAGGTGGATAGTTTACTTCAGTAGGAATAAGATCACAACTGAGGTAGTAGAGAGTGTTCTCCTTCCCTTTGTCATTGGCTTGGGCCAACAGAATGCCGAGAGAGTCATCCAATGTAGCAGTGCAGAGAATGAGTGGCCTATCTGGGATAGGGGCTGCTAGAACGAATGACTTTACCAAATATTGGTTAATGTCTTCAAAGGCATGCTGGAACTTGTCATCTCACTTGAACTTGGCATTCTTTTGACAAGTACTGAAAATGGCTTGCATCCACTGATAGGTTGGAGATAAATCATCGTAGATATGCCAACCACGCTTGGAAGGATTTGAGTTGAGTTAAACTCTTAGGAGGTGGAATTTTTAAAATAGCTTTAATCTTCTCTAGATCTATTTCTATTCCCCGATGTCAGACAACAAACCTAAGGAATGTTCTTGAAGCTACTCTGAATGCACACTTCACGAGATTTATTTTGAGGTTATATTATCTCAAGTCAAAGAGGTGGTCAACTCAGCTCTTGACTACTAGAGAATCAACATAACACTCAACCTGATGATGGATGAGCTCATTGGAGATTTGAGTCATGGCCCATTGGTATGTAGCACCAACATTTTTAAGGCCTAAAGGCATGACCCTATAACAAAAGATTCTGATCGGGGTTTGAAAAATAGTGTTTCTTTCATCTTCAAAAGACATCTTGATTTAGTTATAGCCAGCTTATCCATCCATGAAAGAGAACACTGTGTGAGATGAGGAAATGTCCACCATTAATTTTGATATTGGAAGAGGAAACTCATCCTTAGGACATGCCTTGTTTAAGTCTTGAAATCGATGCATATGTGAATTTGGCCATTCTTCTTCTTAATTGGGATGACACTACTTAACCATACCCATTTTCATTCAAACATATCTAAATCAATATACGTAAACATAGAAAGTAAGCTCCAAATCATATGTCAAATTAATTCAACCACTTAGTCAATTATGAATGCATGCAATTTTAATGTAAAATGGGATTTTCATTCACTAATCACATATACATATACATGTACAAAGATATAGGCAAGTACTTGTCATTGTTAAACCGGGAAGTGATGTAATCAAATGACCTCCTTGGGCTAACTAAAGCCTCATATTCTGGATGTCCAAAATATATACTTGCTTTTCATGGACACACATGGATGTATACATAAATGGGAGAAAGAAAACCATGCAAATATTTAATTATTTTTATTGAATCATTTATATATATATGAATTAAAACTCTATCCAAATTCTAATGTTGAAATACATAAGAATGAAATCAAATGGGTATGTGTCGTTATTAAACCACGCAAGTGAGGTAATCAAATGACCTCCTTGGGGCTAGTTAAAGCCTCGTGTTCCCAGGATGTCCAGATTATATACCCATTACCATTCAATCTTATATAAATCAACACATGAATAGAGGAAAGAGAACTAAAAATTCATACATTTAAGCTATAAGCACATGCATTTCTTATGTATTTATAACTAGCATCATAACACATTATTATTCATTTATAAGCTTTTAAAAATACATTTGGATTTAATAGTAATAATAGCCACACATATATTAAATTAAATCAACACATGCAAGCTTACATAAAGGAAATCCATTTTGTTTTACTTGATTTTGAAAAGATGGATGCAAGAATTCAAATGACATACCAAATTTAACATGATAAAAGAGGACAATCAAATATAAGCATGTGATTCATTCAACCAAGCTAGTTCTTAAGGACAATCAAATCAAATAAAATTATTTAAAACAAACCAAAGCTTTTTTATTAATTAAGTTTTGGATTTGATTTGATTTAAAAAGGAGAAGAGAAATCATCACTTGCTGTTTTAAACCCATTCCACATTAGTGATTTTATTTAATTTAAGGAAATGTAATTAAGTTGATTTTATGGGTTAATTAAGTTGAACCCTTAATTAAATGAATTAATTACCCTTACCTATGTCACCTTAAAGTAATTAACTAAATAATTATGAGCTAATATGATATTCATGGAAGATAAACTTGCAATGATCCTAGGAAATAAAAGGGGCCAAATGCAATTGGTTCATGATTAATAGTTAATTACATTAAGGAACACTTAATTAATTTTGGTTTTCGACATGTAACCATAATTTCATTAAACTCCTTTAGGTTTTTAAACACCTAAAGATCTACCCCATTATTTAATTAATTAAGGTTTGATGTGATTATAATTTTAATTTGATTAAGTTATTTAATTAATTAGTTAAATCTTAATTAATTTAATTTTAAAAAAAGGTGAAATGAACTTAGGGAAAGGGGTCCCAACCCTATTCCTTAGTTCAGTTACTGTTGAACAATGAATAATAAACTTAATTAACTAATTTGTTACTATTCATGGGATTAACTAATCATTAATTAACTTAAAAGAGTAGTTAAGGTTTAATTAGTCAATTTTTTGAATTAAGTGAGCAATAAATCCCTATAAAATCATGGGAGGTAGAGGTCATCCTATTAAATTAACCCACAAAATTTGGGATTAATTCCTCAAGTAATTAAGAAGTAATTAAACTAATCAATTTTGTAAATAAACTTTAATTACTATTTAAAATTTAGTTAAGATCATTTTAATTAATTCTCCTCAAAATATCTTTAAAATGAGTATTTATTTGCATTTTTATTTCTCTATGATTTTTTAAGATTTTTAGAAGTTTCAGCCATTAAAAATGATTAATTAAGCTTAATTTCCTAATTCTATTGGTGCCACATATAGCTGATGCAATGTGCTTTCCACATGGCATCGCGATATTGGCTACCTAAAACTTATCTGACTCAGTGCCTTTGTGATGGTCGTGGACATGCTTTCTTGTCCATTATCTGAGCTAAGATCAGACAACTATGATTAATCTCATAGATTACTATTATTAAATCATATCAATCTAGCTGATTTAATCATGATCGTCCATTCTGATCACACAGAATGGACGATGCATGATCTAACGTCATGCGAGTGAGGGAGAATGGAGTTCGTCCACCATTATTTTGATCTTACTCGAGCTTAGATCAACTCCAAAAGGACCCACACCTTCACATCATCGATCGGAGGGGATCTAATGATCAAGATCACACGAGATACACATTTTCTTCAAAAAGCTCCAACCTAATTTTGCCTAAGGATCAGTTTTGGAAGCATACCCCGCCAGAGCTCAAGACCGGCAGCTAGAACGATTGAGGAAGCTTCATCTAGTGGATATGAAGACTTGTTGAGCAGTAATTGGATCATTTCCTCAATGTTCACTAAAAAGTCCATGAATCAATGATTTAGAGATTTTTTGATCAATCACCTCTAGTGCTCAAAATCTTGGGAGATGATTCATTCTTGCTAGATGAGGCCTAGGGAAAGTGCAAAGTTAATTTGAGTTTGATGGAGAAATAGAGAAGTTTGGTCAAAAATGGGAGTGTCTTATTTTGACAGAATGGCATTTTCGATCAAAGAATGAGCTTGGGAGCTTAGGGAATGGCTCTAGGCTTGACTTGGGTAGCTAGGCTGAGGAATGATTTTGTATGTGTTAGAGTAGAAATGAGGGGATTATACCCCCTTCATCTTGATTGGATGGTGTGATCGAGTTTGGCTTTTATCTGGCCCAACCATCTCGTGAGTAGTAGTGGTAGGGAGGAGGTGAGGCTCTTTGGTCAAGGTGTGGAGGTGGCTACCAAGGAGGAATCATGTGTCCTATGGGTTTCAAATGCTCCAATTAGAAGAGTGAGTTGATTTCACCTCCCATGAGTCATGGCCAACCCAACCACCCCTTGGGTTAGGTTGAGCAGTGTCCTAGGTGCCTAGGTGGACCATTGGGAGAGTACCAAGTGGCCAAGTAATGGAAATTACCACTTATATGGGTGATTTGTCTGATGTGATGCCCTTGACCCAAAGGTAAAATGATCATTTAGCATTAGTTTTAATTTGGGTAGATTTGTAATAAGCCAAAAGTGGGTTGGCCCAAATTTTAAGTCAATTGGAGTTGATTTGGTTAGGTTAGGCTCAATTTGACTCATTTAGGTCAAATTTGGTTAGCCATGTTGAACAATTGGTCAAATCAAAAACCAAAGGTTGGACAAGTTCATATGATCATTTAGGATGTTTTGGTTCAATTGGTTTGGTTTAGTTTGGCTTAGAATTGATTTTGGCTCATTTGAATTCATTTGGGTCAAATGGGTTAAGTTGACTAATTTGACCAAATTGGTAAAATTGACTTGGGTTGGGTGTTGGTTTGGGTTTAGTTGACCAGTAGAAGATTATTGTAAGCTTTAATTTTAACTAATTTGGAGTTGGTTTTCTTTAGACCAACTTAAACATTTAAGTCAGTTTGGGCTAAGTAGGTCAATTGGGTTCAATTAGGTCCAATCATGGCTTTGGTCAAGTTACAATTAATTTAGAATGAACTTGAGCCATTAGTTGCAATCAATTTGATTTATATTTTGATTTGACCCAATTTAGTCTTTTAGGTCAATCAACTTGGGTCAAGAGGACCAATTGGGTTTGGTTTCACTCAAGATGGTCAAGTCATATTTAAATAATGATTTTGATTTAGTATGAAACATTGGTTTCAAGGGATTTGAATCTTAGGTTACAATTTGGCTAGTTTGGGTTAATATGAGTTAAGGGGTTGACTTGGTCAAATGACCAAGTTGACTTGGTTTGACCTAATTTGTTATAATTGATCAACCTAGGGTGACGCAATCATGATGGGAGGTTTTGATGGGCTTGGTTCAATCCAATTTGGAAGGATTAGAACTTGGCTCAAATAGGTCAATTGGCCACTTTGGGTCAAGTGGACCAAGGGTTTAGTTGGTTTGATTTTTGAGTTTGATTTAGTTGAGTTTATATATGGATTTGGGATTGATATATAAATTCAATTGTAATTAGCTTGGGTTCAAATGGGTTTTGGTTCTTTTGAACATTTCAAGTCAAATGGGTTAAGTTGGGTCTGATTTGGGTTGATTTTGGTTTGCCTTGATGACTGTAGATTTCATTTTTATTTATGAATATGATTGAAGGCATGATTGATTCATGAGAAAATCAATTCAATTTAGGTTTTGGAATGATGGAATTTGGCTAAGTCCATGGAGTTGAGTCGTGTGGCTATGTTTGGATTTTGATTTGGTTTGATTTAATTTTGATGATTTAAATGTATATTTCATTTAAATTTATGAAGATGATTGAAAATATGATTGATTTGTCAGAAAATCAATTGATTTTAACTTAATTTGGATTAAGATTTGGCTAAGTCAGTGGGATAGGTTATATGGCTTAGGAAGGGTTTTAATTTAATTTGATTTAGTTTCATTTAGTTTTAATAATTTGAATGTAGATTTGATTTATATTTTGGAAGATGATTGAAAATATAAAATGATTATGAGAAAATCAATTGATTTTGGATTGATTTAGATTAAAATTTGGCTAAGTCTGTGGTATAGGTCATATGGCTTTAGAAGGGTTTCAAGTTTTGGATTTGATCATGGGCTTCAATCATTGGGTTTTGAATTTGGGTTTGGATTTGGATTTGAATTTGATGTTTGAATTGAACTTGATGTTTGGTTTGAGAAGGTGAACATGGATTGGATTTGGGTTGTAGGGTAGGTGGATTATCCTAATCCTAAGGCATAACCTAACCCTATGGTTAACCCTTCTAAGTCTTTAGAAGTGTTTTACCTAATTGTTAGAAGTGTCTTATGACTATGGAAGTCTTAGTATCTAGAAGACTCTAAATCTATGATGGGAAGATTGAATCTCCAAAGTGAGGTCAATAAGCCTTAGGCTCCATAGTGTTGCCCTTGGCGATAGATGATTGGAAGATTGAAGCTAAGTTTCAAAATATAGACTCAGATACATCTTTCAAAGCTTTGCTTGGGAGATCATGGATACATGAGAACAACATAGTTTAATCTTCTCTACATCAATATATGAAGTTTGTCAGAGGTGGGATCGTCTATTATGTTAAAGAAGATCTCAAGTCATTTACAGTTCAAAAGATCAGCATATATGAGGATGCAGCTTACTACCTCCCACAAAGTCAACAAGTCTATTCTCATGAACTTGGCCAAAGTTTAAAAAGAAAAAAGAAAAAAGAAAGAGAAAAGATAAAGAAAAGAAAAGAGAAATGAAAAAGAAAATAAAAGGGAGCAAATAGAGTTGGAGGAAATTGGAGCGACATTAGATTCCAAATAAAGATAGCCCCAAGATAAAATAAACACTACTTTTAGAACTCGAGAATCTATATATATGGTCAAGCCCTTTATACTTAAAATGTCATTATATGCTACCACTCAATCTTTGATGAACTCATTCATCATCAAGTCTAGTGCTATGTCAATGATCTCATGGTCAAAAGTAGAGAAAAAGAAGACCATCTCTTTGACTTGAGAGTAGTTTTCAAATAGTTTTAATAATTTAACCTCAAAATAAACCCCCTGAAGTGTGCATTCATAGCTGTGGAAATTCCTTGATTTGTTGTCCAACACTAGGGAATTGAAATTGATCCGGAGAAGATCAAGGTGATATTAGAAATTCCACCCTCTAAAAGTTTAACTCAATTTAGATCATTCCAAGGGTGGTTAGCATATTTAAGATTCTTTATATCCAACCTATTAAGAAGATGTTAGCCATTCTCAGAACTTGTAAAAAAGGATGCCAAGTTCAAGTGGGATGATAAGTGTGGGCATGCCTTCGAAGACTTCAAGCATTACTTGATGAAGTTGTCAGTTCTAGTGGCCCCTATCCTGGGCAAGATGCTCATACTTTACTGTACTGCATTAGATGACTCCCTTAATGCTTTGTTGGCCCAATCCAATAAAAAATGGAAGGAAAATGCACTATACTACCTCAGCCATCATCTAATCCCTGCTGAGGCTAGCTATCCACCCATTTAGAATCATTGCCTAGCTTTAATCTTTGCGTCCCAAAAGCTACACCACTACATGCTTCCTCATAAGGTGAACTTAATCTCTAGGATTAATCCACTATAGTATCTCATGACACGATCAATGCTATCTGGATGGTTGGCATGATGGTCCATGATCTTCTCACAGTTTAACATTACCTTTGTACCCCTCAGTGCGGTGAAAGGACAAGCACTAGCAGATATCTTAGTAGCACTCCCCACTTCCTGTTGACTCTCTGCTAAGTGATGATCTCCTCAATTAAGAAATCATGAATTTAAGGGATACTAGCATTCATCGCTAAGAGATGTACTTTGATGGTGCAGCTTCCTCTCAAAGAGGAGAAGAACCACAATCTAGTATTTGAAGAAAGGCAAGGGTAAGAATAGTTCTCTTAACTACGGGCTATGATGTGATCAGATTCTCAAATCATCTGTCCAATCTTTGTATCAATAATGAAGCTGAATATGAGGTTCTGATTGCTGGTCTGGAGTTAGCCATTACTCTAAGCATCCAGAACATCATCATCTTCGGGGATTCTCAGCTAGTTATCAACCAAATAGCTGGGTCCTATAAGGTTATAAAGCCTAAGCTCCATCACTACCATAAGTACACCATGGAGTTGTTGCCCCAAATCCTAGAGGTTACCATTTATAAGATTCCTCAAGGAGAGAATGTCGTAGCATATTCTTTAGCCAAGCTTGCCAAAGAGTTGGCATGTTTGGAGAATGAGTTCATATCAATAAAGGTCCAAAATAGACAAGCCTTATCCCTTATTGATATTAAACTCATCAAAAAGTACTCTCTTGAAGGGGAGGTTACCATTGCCAAGAAGAATGAGAAGTTAGATTGGAGGCTATAATTCATGGATTACCTAAATTAATGTAAACTACCTTAAGAGAAGTCCCAAGTCCATCAGATGAAGCCGAGAGTACTTTCCTATGCTCTTGTGGTTGGTGTCTTATACTGACGGTCTTTTGATCATATGTGGTTATGTTGTTTAGACAAGCACGAAGCCCGTAAGATCATGACTGAGGTACACTCATGATTATGTGAAGCCAACCAATCCAGTCCGAAGATGAAAGCCAAGATTAAGAGACTAGGATACTACTGGCCTTCGATGATTAAATACTACATGGATATGGCAAGGCGATGCCACCAATATCAAATACACGGTGTGGTCCTACACCAACCACCCAACATTCTACATCCTACATTGGCCTCATGGCCATTCAAGTGTTGGGGTACTGACATAGTGGGTTCGATTGATCCTCCTTCTTCTAAGGATTATCAATTTATCTTAGCTACTACTGGCTACTTTTCTAAATGGTCAAAGGAAATTCTACTTAGAGATGTCACACCAAGATGTGCTAATTTTTGGAACCATATCGTATATAGGTTCGAGTGCCTTGATGAATTATATCGATAATGTTATTGCATTCAAGAGTGGAGATCAACAACTATGCCTAGAGACATAACATAGATTGGAGATATTCTACCGTCAACTACCCGAGGGAAAATGGCTTAACAGAAGCCTTCAACAAAACTCTCATCTAAATACCGAAGAAGACACTTGACAACAACAAGCGACAGTGGTTTGAGCAGTTAGTTAAAGCCTTGTGGGCCTACCACACCACATATATAACTCTAACACAGTCTACTCCTTTCTCCTTAATGTATGGGTTTGAAGTCGTTCTACCATTAGAAGTCCAACTCCCATCACTTTTGATAGCTGTGGTTAGCAAGATCACAATAGTGAAGAACACCAAGTTGCAGTTAGAAGATCTCAAAGGATTAGAGGATAGATGCCTGCAGTCATGCTGAAACATCAAGTTGTATAAAGCTAAAATAATTCAAGCTCACAACAAGTTGGTCCATCCTAGAGCTTTTCAAGTAGGAGAGCTTATTTTAGTTCTAATGAGACCGATTATTGCCTATCATAAGATGGGAGGCAAGTTTTAACCCACTTGGGAAGGCCCTTTTACCATAAAGAAGGCCTACCAAGTAAAATCTTATCAGCTTATTAACCATACGGGAGAGTGTTCAATGCTTCTAATTAATGGGATCTACTTAAAGAAAAATTATAAATCATGTTTGAAAATAATTATCATCAATGAAAATTCCATTTTGAATTCAATCTCTTCCATGTTGAAAGTGTTCTTGTTTACAAATCTGCCATGATGTGTTTTGGGTAGGTGTAAAGAACCCTAGCAACATCCTATCATTCATTGACACAATACAAATAAAAACTACACACAAACATATAAAATAAACATATATCTTTTATCTCGGGCAACTCTGAGTTGAGATAATGCCCCCAGTGACACTCACTGGTAGCCGACGCATTTATGTGTCACCATGTACGCTAATGTGTCACCCAGATGTACTACCCTGGTCAGTTATACTTGGAAAGTTGTAAGCCTACATTCTTTCTTTCCAAATTGATCATTGCACACTGACGAGCACCTTAGGTTGGTTGGTTCTCACTATGCTGATGAAAACACCACTCATATTGATAAATACTTTAGGTTGGTTGGTTCTCGCACCTCAAGATACACCACTCATGGAAGATGTAAAGTTTATGCCTTCTTCGAAGTACATACACCTATAGGCTTTCTTTTATATGGCTTAGGATAACACCCTTGGTAGCACCTCCCCTGTGGGCACTATATTTAGATTACATCCTTTCTGACCCAATTTAGACACTACCTAAGTTACTATCAGATTGGACAGTTCACCTTTCCTAGTAACCACCCTTGTGGATGTGCCGATTCTCTCATTTGTTTAGTGAATATGAGATTGGTTAATGGCAACATAGCCCTTTCTCATTGTGATCCCTTATACACCAACACGGTCCATGCAAATATATAAATAAAATATATATTCACTTGTGGATTAGGAGGACACCCCTAGCAATATCTTTTTCCAAGTAAGCATCCTATCTTTAGGGCAGTGTCAATAAAACTCCATATAGAAATTATCGACTACTCTTGAGTTGATATAAGTCCCCAGTGTCATTCACTCAGTAGTCACTCCTAAGTCAGGTTTGATTTGTTGTGCTACCAATAGGTCACCCCAACAGTTTTTCCCTGCTTTAAAAGATGTAAGTTTGCTACACCTTCTTCCTAGCATAGCCATTGCACATCGAAAGGAAATCCCTTAGGTTGGTTAGCTCTACCCCACAGGCAGTAGACCATCCCTTTGGATTTATAAATCTGAGATAGGGCAAGTTCGATATAGCCCCTTCTCAGTGGGTCCATCGCACACCAACATGGTCCATAAAATAAATCTATCAAATTTGACTGAGTTCATATCCCTAATGAATATGCCCTCAATTCAAAATTAAACTAAACCAAATAAATCATATCAAATCACATGAAATTAAGAAAAAAAATAATCCTGAATACTTTCGAGTTGACATAAGTCCCCAGTGGCATTCACTCAATAGTCACCCTAGGTCAGATTTGATTTATTGTGCATTCAACAGGTCACTCCAGCGGCTGTTTGTCTCTTTCAAAGATGTAAGTCTGCTATGCCTTCTTCCTAGCATAGTCTTTGCACACTGAAAGGAAACCCCTTAGGTTAGCTAGCTCTACCCCGTAGCTGGTAGGCTATCCCTTTGGATTTTAAAACATGAGAAAAGTCAAAGCTGATATAGCCACTTCTCAATGGGTAAATCGCACACCGATAGGGTCTATACCTTAACTCAAACTAAATTAATCAATCTGATTTTCCCTAGTGGAGCCCCAAATCATATATGAACAAGTCATGGAAATAAATCAAATTCAAAAACCAACATCCCTAGTGGAGCCAAATTAAACCAACTCCCCCAATAGAGTCTATATTGAAGAAATCCAACCAAACTGTTATTCCCAATAGATACATCCCCAAACAAATCTATTAAATCAAACTCAAATCCCAATCCCCAGCGGATAGCCTAAACTTGCTTCCCTAGTGGAAGGTTCATATACCTGATCCCCAGCAGACTTGAGCCCATATCTCTAGCAGATATGCCTCTACATCAATTAAAACATAATAAATTAAAGTTAATTCGATCTTAATCCCTATTGGATTATAGTTTCTTATCCCTAGCAGATCTTTTTTTCTACAAATCATATAATCAAATCAAATTCAAACTTTATCCCCAATAGATTTTCTTCTTCTATGCCCTCGACATAAACTCCTCGCATGTCATGTCCAATGCATGTCTATTCCCCTAATAGATCTCCCTCCATGTCCTTGACATAGAATTCTCTTCAAATCTTATCTCTTCTCTTATGCACACCTTTAATACTTCAACCAAAATCCTAACAACGTATTCATTAAAATTACATCATCTTAACATTTTAATCAACATTTTATGATTTATGATGGTGCAAGCTCAAACTAACTATACAATATCATGCTAAACATATTATTATTTGAATTAAGAAACAATATTATATTATAATATATGATGTTATATTATAATTTTCTATAATATAATATATTATCTAACACTACACCTCATTAGAATCACTTAAAAGTAATAAATAACAAAATTTTCTCAAAATATGAATAATGTTCATTTTGGTTGTAAAATTGTTATTTTTCTATTAGAAATGGTACAAAATAGCATAATTTTGGTGTTGGTCGTTGGTGTGTGCTATGAATTTGGCCAAATTTTTCCATCTCAACCTTCAAATTAATATTTTTGTGAGTTTTTTCCCAATGTATTATAACAAAAGTAAAACATACTAAAATGTACAATAACATTTAGTAACACACCGCCACATTCATGTATATCTGAAGTTATATTGTTATGTACATTATATTTTAGTATGCTTTCATATAATATATTTTCTTACATTACATTTTAAAATGAATCACTTTAAGCAAAAAAATTATAAAATCTGGTTGAAAAATGAACATTTATTTTGGATGCAAAGTTTCATTCTTTTGATTAAATGACACATCATAGCACACCCCAAATGATGTTCCTTAAAGCTTACCTTAAATTTTGCGAGATCCCATCATCTCAGCCTATAAATCAAAATTTCTATGATTTATACCAGTACAAACTCTACTACTTCATACAATACCAAACTAAAATATGCTAAACAATAAGCAGTTATACACAATAGTATGCTATAATGCATGACAGTGCACAATGTTATAGCTTCTTATATTATAATACAATATAACATATTATATTTTATTATATTGCATATCACAGCACAAGCAATTTCTTAAGATAAAAAATCATTAAATTAGTTTAAATAATAAAAACTATATTTTTTAGTCGTATCACTTACATATTTTAAATTGAAATAATATATTATGATGCCATGCTCTACTTATAATGAATTTGGCCAAATTCTACCATTTTAAAGTCAAAATCAACATTTTTATAAATAATTCTAGTGTATGCTCGACTGCATGATTGCAAAATAATAAAAGAATTTAAAATTCACAGAATAATATATTATGACATATGATGCGATATAATGCTACAACATATAATGTTTATTTTGAACATAAAATCTTACTTATTAGAGTACATATATAGCACACCTTTGGTACAACAACCTAATCCCCACTTCAAATTTAACAAATTTCATTATCGATTTATTAAATCAATATTTTTATGATTTATATTAATATAGACTATGCATAATATCATAACATACTAAAACATTTCAAAACATCTTAGAACATCCAAAACACATCACTACATGTTCAAATATATGATGCTACATTATACTATATATATGGTATTATAATATGATTTGGTTAGGGTTTAGGTATTCAAATCTCTAATAGTCAAGTAAAGTCTCTTGAAGGAATTTTATTTAACTTTACCATAACTATAAGATTAGGTTATTCTTTAGATCTACTCCAATGACATCTTTATTCAAAGTTTAGGGTTTAGGGTTAGGGGTTAGTTTAGGTTTAGGGTTTAGAGTTAGTTTGGTTTAGGGTTTAGGTTAGTTTAGTGTTTAAGGTTTAGGGTAGTTTATGGTTTTTGGTTTAGGTTGTCAATTTTAGTTTATGGATTATGGTTTGTGATAGGTTTGGTAGGGTTTTAGGGTTTAGGTTTAGGGTTTAGGATTTAGGGTTTAGGGTTTAGGTTTAGAGTTTAGGGTTTAGTGTAGGGTTTAAGGTTTAGGGTTTAGGGTTTTGTGGTTTAGGTTTAGGGTTTATGTTTTAGCTTTAGGGTTTAAGTTTTAGTTTAGGGTTTCGAGTTTAAGGATATTTTTTTGACATAGAGAACAAATTTAGATTTAATATTTCTTCTGATTTCACCAACCAGTAGCACCAAGTTTTGTAAGACACAAGTGATGACATAGATTAAAATGCACACCCATAGTAAAATTAGAAAACTTAGATAAGTAGGACCATTTTAACTGTAAAGACACTATTTCATAAGCAGTAGATTGGATCAACCGTTCTTCTATTTCTTTAGTTCCCATCAGAACCCCCCCCCTAAGTAGTTGGATCCACCATCATATACCTGATCTCTCCCTCTCCCACCACCACGACTGTAATCTTTATCACTCTGTCTGCCTCCATAACCACCACTGCTCCAACCACCACCTCCATATCCACCAACACCTCTAGATCCCCCACCACCACTACGATAACTATCACCTCCACCTTTGCCTCCACTGCCAAATCTAGATTGAGCTTAGTTGATGGTGATGTTCCTGCTGTCAAGGTTCTGCCCATTCTTAGGGTTTATGGTTACTTTTAGGGTTTAGGGTTATTTTCAGGTTTAGGGTTTGGGGTTTAGGGTTTAAGGTTGTAGGTTTTAGGGTTTAGGACTTAGGATTTAGGGTTTTAGAGTTTAGGGTTTTAGGTTTGTTTAGGTGTTTAGGGTTTAGGTTTGTTTTGGGGTTTGTTAGGGTTTAAGGTTTGTGGGTTTAGGGTTTGAGGGTTATAGGTTTAGGGTTTAGCTTTTTTTTAAATAAAGTAAACTTGTATGTTTAAGTTTATTTAGTTTATTTTTTATTTATATGAGTTTATTTTATTTTTATTTTTATTTTTAATTATTTTAATATATTTATTTTAGGTTTATTTACTTTAGTTTTGGTTTCTTATTTTAGTTTTTTTAGGGTTAGGTTTATTTTTTAGTTGAGTTTTATTTTTATTATATTTTTTAGGTTTAGGTTTTATTTTTTATTTTTAGGTTTTGGTTTAAGTTTTTATTTTATTTGATTATGTTTAGGTTTTAGGTTTTTATTTTAGGTTTAGTTTCAGGTTTTCTTTATTAGTCTAGGTTTAGGTTTATTTTTAGTTTAGCTTATTTTATTTAGTTTAAGTTTAGGTTTAGGTTTAATTTATTTTAGGTTTAGGTACAAGTTTTATTTATTTTAGTTTATGTTTAGGTTTATTTTATTTTGTTTTTATTTTATTTTAGGTTTAGTATTTTTTTTTTAGTTTAGGGTTTTATTTTCTATTTTACTTTAGGTTTTATTTTAAAGTTTATTTTTTAGGTTTAGGTTTTATTTAGTTTTATTTTAGTTTATTTTAGGTTTATTTAATTTTAATTTATGTTTATTTTTTATTTTAGGTTTATATTCTTAGGTTTATTTTATTTTTTATAGGTTTTATTTATTTTATTTTAGTTTATTCTTATTTATATATTTTATTTTTAAGTTTAGGTTTAAGTTTTAGTTTTAATTTTTATTTAATTTAATTTAATTAATTAATTATTTATTTTATTATTTAGTTTTATTTAGTTTAGTTTACATTTTTAGGTTTTTAGGGTTTAGGGGTTTAAGATTTAGGGTTTTAGGGTTTAGGGTTTAGGGTTAGGGTTTAGGGTAGTTAGGGTAGGGTTGTGGTCAGGGTATGGTTGTGGTTTAGGGCTTAAAGTTTAGGTTTAGGTTTAGGGTGGGGTAGTGTTTATGGTTTAGAGTCTAAGGATTGGGGCTTAGGGTTTAGGGTAGGATTTAGTGTTTTGGGTTTGTTTTTTTTAAATTTAGTAAACCGGTATGTTTATTTTAATTTATTTAGTTTATTTTATTTATTTTAGTTTATTTTATTTTCATTTTATTTAGGTTTATTTTATTTTATTTATTTAGCTTTTATTTTATTTTAGTTGAGTTTATTTTAATTTTATTTTTAGGTTTAGTTTAGTTTACTTTTAATTTTATTTTGTTATATATTTATGTTTTAGGTTTTATTTTTTATTTTAGGTTTAGGTTTTATTTTAATTTTGGGTTTAGGGTTTAGGTTTATTTTAGGTCTTATTTTGTAATTTAGTTTTGGTTTACTTTATTATTTTATTTTATTTAGTTTAGGTTTAGTTTATTTTATTTTAGGTTAGTTTAAATTAATTTTTTGTTTTATTTTATTTTAATTTTAGGTTTAGTTTAGTTTAATTTTAGGGTTTAGGTTTTATTTTATTTATTTTAGTTTTATTTCTAGGTTTGGTTTAGTTAGTTTTATTTTATTTTATTTAGGTTTATTTTATATTTATTTTACATTTAACTTTATTTTTTATTCAAGTTTTCTTCTTAGTTTATTTTATTTTTTCATTTAGTTTATGTTTTAATTTTTTTACTTTAGTTTATTTTATTTAATATTTATCATTTTATGTTTAGGATTAGGTTTAGGTTTTTATTTTATTTTATTTTATTTTATTTTCTATAGTTTAGGTTTAATTAATTTATTTTATTATTGGTAGGTTTAGGGTTTGGGGTTTAGGGCTCTGTTTTAGGGTCTAGGGTTTAGAGTTTAGGGTTTATGGGGGTTTAGGGTTTATTTTAAGCTTGGGTTTAGGGTTTAGGGAGGTAGTTTTAGGGTTTTTTTTTAGGCAGGGTTAGGGTTAGATTTTTTTTTGAATTCAAACCCATGGTTTAGGTTTATTTAGTTTATTTTATTTATTTTAGTTTATTTTATTTTTTTTTTTATTTAGGTTTATTTATATTTTTTTATTTTAGTTTAGTTTTATTTTATTTTATGTTTATTTATTTTAGTTTATTTTAAGTTTAAGTTTATTTTATTTAGTTTAATTTTATTTTATTTTAGGTTTAGGTTTTATTTTATTTTAGGTTTAGGTTTATGTTCCATTTTAGGTTTATTTTAATTTTATTTTATAGGTTTAGGTTTATTTTAATTTTATTTATTTATTTTAGGTATGGTAGGTTTATTTTATTTTAGGTTTAGGTTTAGGTTTATTTATTTTAGTTTAGTTTAGGTTTATTTTATTTCATCTAGTTTAGCTTTTAGTTTAGGGTAGACATTATTTATTTCTTTAGTTTATATTTAGGTTTATTTTATTTAGGATTTTATTTTAGTTTTATTTTATTTTATTTAGGTTTTTTTATTTTGATTTTAAGTTTAGTTTTATTTTATTTAGGTTTTATTTTAGTTTAGTTTAGGTTTTAATTATTTTATTTTAGTTTAGTTTTAATTTTATTTTATTTACTTTTAGGTTTAGGTTTTGTTTTATGTTTAGTTTTATTTTTTATTTTATCTTTTTTAATTTGATATTTATTTTATTTTAGGTTTTATTTTATTTTAGAGATTTTTTTTTTTTAGTGTTTAGGGTTTAGTTTAGGGTTTAGCATTTGGGGGTTTAGGGTTTAGTAGGGTTTAGGGTAGGTTAGGTTTTTAGGTTTATGGTTTATGGTATGGTATGGTTTAGGGTTTAGGGTTTAGGGTTTTAGGGTTTATGGGTTTAGTTGTTAGGGTTCAGTTTCATTTAAGGTTTAGGGTTTTCATTTTTTTTAACAGAGAATAAATTCATATTCAACATTCCTTCTTTTTGATTTCATCAACCAAGTAACACACCAAGTTTCCTAAGGGATAAGCAAAGACAGATAAAAAATGAGCACGCATAGAGTAAATCCAAAACCCTAGATAATTAGAATCATCTCTATTGTAAAGGCACAATTCCATAAGCAGCAGATCGACTCATTCTTATTTATCCGCCCAACCATAACCACCTTGCTCATCGAGGATCCCCATCATATGTTTGATTTCTTTCTCCATCACCACCACGGTTGTAACCTCCTTCGCTCCTCCTACCTCCATAACCACCACTACTCTGAACACCACATCCATATCCACCAGCACCTCCAAATTCTCGACCACCACTGCAATAACCACCGCCTCAACCTTTGCCTCCATCACCAAATCTAGATTGAGCCTGGTTGACGATGATGTTCCTATCACTAAGGATCTCCCCATTCTTAGAGTTTAGGTTTATTAAGTTTTAGGGTTTAGGTATAATTTTTTATTTATTTAGTTACTTTAGGTTTAGGTTTAGGGTTTGGGGTTTAACATTTAGGGCTTAGGGTTAGAGTTTAGGGTTTATGGTTTCTGGTTTAGGGTTTTTGCTTATAGGGTTTATGGTTTAGGATTTTAGGTATTTCAAGATTTATGGTTTAGGGTTGTAGGTTTAGGGTTGTAGGTTTATGGTTTAGGGTTTAGGATTTATGGTTTATGATTTTTTTCTTTCAATTAAGCAAACAGGTAGGTTTATGCTAATTTACTTTACTTAGTTTAATTATTATTTATTTGAGTTTATTTTATTTTTTATTTTTATTTAGATTAGTTTATTTATTTTAGGTTTATTTATTTTAGTTTAGGTTTTTTTTTAGTTTATTTTTTAGGTTTAGGTTTATTTTTTAGTTGAGTTTTATTTTTATTTTATTTTTTAGGATTAGGATTTATTTTTTATTTTTAAGTTTAGGTTTAGGTTTTCATTTTATTTTTTTAGGTTTAGGTTTTAGGTATTTATTTTAGATTTATTTTTAGGTTTTATTTTTAGGTTATTTTATTTTATTTAGTTTAAGTTTAGGTTTAGGTTTAGTTATTTTAAGTTTAGCTTTAGGTTATATTTATCTTAGCTTAGTTTAATTTAGTTTAGGTTTAGGTTTATTTTATTTTTATTTTAGGTTTAGGTTATTTAGTATGGTTTAAGTTTATTTTATTTATTTATAAGTTTTATATTTAGGTTTATTTTTAGGTTTAGGTTTTATTTAGTTTTTTATTTTATTTTATTAAGTTTATTTTATTTTTTTACTTTACGTTAGTTTTTATTTTGATTAGTTTTATGCTTAGTTTATTTTATTTTTAGTTTTGTTTAGGTTTCATTTATTTTATTTTATTTATTTTTACTTTTAATTTATATTTTTTAGGTTTAGGTTTTTTTTTATAATTTTATTTTATTTAGGCTTAATTTTTAAATATTTTATTTTTGGTTTATTTATTTAGGTTTAGGTTTTTTAGGGTTTATGGTTTAGGATTAGATTTAGGGTTTAGGTTTAGTGGGTTAGGTTTAGTAGGGTTTAGGGTTTAGTGTTTAGGTTTAGGCTGGATTTGGGTGGTTTTGTGGTATTTATTTATGGTTTAGGGTTTTGGGTTATCTTAGGGATTAGGGGTTCTTTTTTTCTTTTAAACTAAGTAAACTAGTAGGTTTAGGTTTATTTAGTTTATTTTTATTTATTTTAGTTTATTTTATGTTTTATTTATATTTATGTTTATTTTTTTTTATTTATTTTATATTTTATTTGGTTTATTTATTTTAGTTTTATTTTATTTTTTTTATTTTTAGGTTTGGGTTTATTTTTTGTTGAGTATTATTTTATTTTATTAAGGTTTAGGTTTTAATTTTTATTTAGGTTTTATTTTATTTTTAGGTTTAGGTTTCACATTTTAAGTTTATTTTAAATTTTATTATTTAGTTTAGGTTTTAGTTTATTTTATTTATTTATTTAGAGTTTAGTTTGTTTACATAAGGTTTAAGTTTATTTTATTTTTATTTTAAGTTTATGATTTTTTTTGGTTTAGGGTTTAAGTTTTATATTTTATTTATTTTTAGGTTTATTTTTTAGGTTTAGGTTTTCATTTAGTTTTTATTTTATTTTATTGTAAGTTTATTTTATTTTTATTTTATTTAGGTTTTTTATCCTTAGATTTATTTTATTTTATAGTTTTTTTTAGATTTTTATTTCTTTTACTTTTAGTTTATTTTATTAGTTTAATTTATTTGATTTTAGGATTAGGTTTAAGTCTGTCTGTGTTTTATTTTATTTTATTTTATTAGCCTTTTTTATATATTTTATTTTAGGTTTTATTTAAGTTTAGGTTTAGGGTAGGGTTTAGTTGGATTTAGGGTTCAAGGTTTAGGATTTAGGGTTTAGGCTTTTAGGTTTAGATGTTTTTTCATTTAAATTAAGCAAAACAAGTAGGTTTAGGTTTATTTAGTTTATTTTATTTATTTTAGTTTATTTTATTTATTACTTTTATTTAGTTTAGTTTATTTATTTTAGGTTAGGTTTTTTATTTTAGTTTATTTTTAGGTTTATGTTTATTTTTCAGTTAAGTATTATTTTTATTTTATTTTTAAGGTTTATGTTTTATTTTTATTTTTATGTTTAGGTTTAGGTTTTATTTTATTTTTTCTAGGTTAAGATTTAGGTTTTATTTTAGGTTTATTTTAGGTTTTATTTTTAGTTTAGTTTTTTTTTAGTTTATTTTATTTTTTTTAGTTTAGGTTTAGGTTTGGTTTTATTTACTTTAGGTTTAAGTTTTGTTTACTTTAGTTTAATTTATTTTAGTTTAGGTTTAGGTTTATTTTATTTTGTTTATCTTATTTTTATTTTTGGTTTAGTTTTTTTTTAGCTTAGGGTTTATGTTTTATTTATTATTTAATTTTGGTTTATTTTAGATTTAGTTTCTATTTAGTTTTATTTTATTTTATTTTAGGTTTATTTTAAGTTTATTTTATTTCATATTTATGTTTAGTGTTTATTTTATTTAATTTTTATTTTATGTTTATTTTATTTTTAATTTAGTTTTATTTTATTTATATTATTTTAGTTTCTTTTATTTATTTTATTTTAGGTTTAAGTTTAGGTTTTAGTTTATGTTTATTTATTTATTTTATTTATTAATTTTATTTAGGTTAGGTTTTGTTTATGTTTTATTTTATTTTAATTTATTATATTTAGGTTTAGGATTAATTTATTTTAATTTTAGGTTTTAGATAGTTTATGTTTTTTTAGCTTTTGGAGTAGGGAGTTTGGTGTGGTGAGTTAGGTTAATGGTAGGATTTAGTTTAGCATGTGGTTTAGGTTTTGTGGTCTAGGGTAGTTACCAGGTTGGGTTTTGGCCTGGTAAGGTGGTTAATGCCCAAGTCTGGGGGTTTTTAGGTATGGGCCAATAGGTTTAGGATTTAGGATTTAGTGTGATTTAAGGTGTGGTTTGGGTTATTAGTTGTGCAGGACTTGGTTTAGGATGGGTTTGGGTTCAGATTTAAGGTTTTTTTTAGGGTTTTAGGTTTGTTTTTGCTTAGGGTTTAGGGTTTAGGGTTTAACGTTAAGGTTTTTATTTTATTTTTTATTTCTTTATGTACTTTAAATTACATAAACTCTTAGGTTTAAGTTTATTTAGTTCATTTTTTTATTTATTTTAGTTTATTTAATTTTATATTTAGGTTTAATTATATTTTTATTTAGTTTAGTTTATTTATTTTAAGTTAATTTATTTTAGCTTAGGTTTTTTATTTTATTTTATTTTTTATGTTTATCTTTCGCTTTATCTTTATTTTTTAGTTTCATATTATTTTTATTTTATTTTTAGGTTTAGGTTTTATTTTATTTCTTTAGGTTTGGTTCTAGGTTTATTTTAGGTTTTATTTTTAATTTAGGTTTAGGTTTATTTTTAGTTTATTTTATTATATTTAGGGTTTATTTTAGGTTTAGTTTATTTTATGTTTAGGTTTAGGATTTATTTATTTTAGTTTAATCTTATTTTAGTTTTTGTTTATGTTAATTTTATCATTACTTTAGGCTTAGGTTTTTTTTCAATTTAGGGTTTAGGTTTTATTTTTTTATTTATTTTTAGGTTTGATTTTTACATTAATTTTTTGGTTTTTATTTTTATTTAGTTTTTATTTTATTATATTTTCTATTTATTTCTTTCTTATTTTAGGTTTACTTTTTTATTTTATTTAGGTTTTTTATTTTTTAGTTGAGTTTAGGTTTTTATTTATTTTATTTTATTTTAGTTTTTATTTTTATTTTATTTTCATTTTAAGTTTAGGTTTAGGTTAAGTTTATGTTTTATTTTTATTATTTTTATTTATTTAGATTTTTTTATCTATTTTCTTAGGTTTTATTTAGTTTAGGTTTAGGTTTTTATCTTTTTAGGGTTTAGGGTTTATTGTTTAAGGTTTAGGGTTTTTTAGGGTTTATGGTTTAGGTTTTAGGGTTTGGGGTTTAGGGTTTAGGATCTAGGGTTTCTTTTTAGGTTTAGGGTTTAGCATTTAGGGTTTATGGTTTAAGTGTTATGGTTTAAGGATTAGATTTTAAGGTTTTAGAGTTTAAGATTTTGGGTTTATGGTTTTGGTTTAGGGTTTAGGGTTAGGTTAGTTTGGTTTAGGGTTTAGGGTTTTTGGGTTTTGGTTTTTTTTAATAGAGAACAAATCCATATTCAACATTTCTTCATTTTAATTTCATCAACCAAGTAACACACCAAGTTTTCAAAGTCACAAGAAATGACATCGATAAAAAATGGGCATGCATAGAGAAAATCAAAAACCTTTGATAGCTATAACCATCTCTACTCTAAAGACACTGTTACATATATAGTAGATCAGATCGACCATTCTTCAGTTTTTCCAGTTCCCATCGGAACCACCCCGACCTCTCGAGTAGCAGGATCGACCATCATATCTCCAATCTCTCCCTCCACCACCACCATGGTTGTAACCTCCGTCGCTCCTCCTAACACCATAACCACCATTACTCCAACCACCACCATATCCACCGACACCTCTGATCACCCACCTAAATCTTAATCATCGCTTCCACTACTAGATCGGATCAGTTTTGACGGTGATGTTCTGCCATCAAGGTTAGCATTCTTAGGGTTTAGGTTTATTATTTATTAGGGTTTGGGTTTATATTAGTAATTTATTTAGTTACTTTAGGGTTTGGGTTTAGCATTAGGGTTTAGGGTTTAGAGTTAGTTTAGGGTTTAGGTTTAAGATTTAGGGTTTTAGGGTTGAGGGTTTAGGGTTAGTTTAGGTTTTATGGTTTAGGTATGGGTTTGGGTTTAAGGTTTATGGTTTATGGTTAGGGTTTAGGGTTAAAGGTCGTAGGTTTAGGGTTTTTTAATTCAAAAAAATTAAGTAAATCGATAGGCATACGTTTGTTTATTTTATTTAGTTTATTTTTTATTTATTTTATTTTATATTATTATTATTTATTTCAATTTATTTTTTTATTTTATTTAGTTTAGTGATTTACTTTAAGATTTTTATTTTAGTTTATTTTTTTATATTTTTTTTTAGTTTAGTTTATGTTTATTTTTTAGTTTAATTTTATTTTATTTTATTTTTTAGTTTTATGTTTTTTATTAGGTTTAGGTTTTAGGTTTTTATTTTAGGTTTATTTTTAGGTTTTATTTTTTAGTTTATGTTTAACTTTATTTTTAATTTATTTTATTTTGTTTTGTTTAGGTTTAGGTTTTAGTTTATGTTTATTTATTTATTTTATTTTATTTCTTAATTTTATTTAGGGTTAGGTTTTGTTTATATTTTATTTTAATTGTATATTATTTAGGTTTAGGTTTATTAATTTATTTTAATTTAGGTTTATTTAGATAGGTTTATGTTCTAGTTTTTGTTTTAGGTCCAAGTTTTGGGTTTAGTATTAGTTTTGGTTTTGGTTTTTAGGTGTGGCGATTTTTCAGTTATAACAGCATGTGTTTTATGGTTTAGGGTAGCTCAGGAGGTTTGTGTCATTTGGGTTTTAGGTTTTAGGTTAAGGCTCAGGCCTGTTAATGCCCAAAGTTGTTTGGGATGACAATTTGTGGTAGGATTTGGATTTTGTGGGTTTAGGATTTAAGGTTTAGGGTTGGGGTTGTCCAGGATTTAGTGGACTTTAAGGTTGATAGGTTTAGGTTTTGTTTTGTGAGTGTGGGTTTGAGGTTTAGGGTTTAGGGTTTAACGTTGGTTTTATTTTATTTTTATTTCTTTATGTACTTTAAATTACATAAACAGTTTAAGTTTATTTAGTTCATTTTTTATTTATTTTAGTTTATTTAATTTTATATTTAGGTTTAATTATATTTTTTTTATTTTAGTTTATTTATTTATTTTAAGTTAATTTATTTTAGCTTAGGTTTTTTATTTTATTTTATTTTTTATGTTTATCTTTCGCTTTATCTTTATTTTTTAGTTTCATATTATTTTTATTTTATTTTTTAGGTTTAGGTTTTTATTTTATTTCTTTAGGTTTAGGTTCTAGGTTTATTTTTAGGTTTTATTTTTTAATTTAGGTTTAGGTTTATTTTTAGTTTATTTTATTATATTTAGGGTTTAGCTTTAGGTTTAGTTTATTTTATGTTTAGGTTTAGGATTTATTTATTTTAGTTTACCTTATTTTAGTTTTTGTTTATGTTAATTTTATCATTACTTTAGGCTTAGGTTTTTTTTCAATTTAGGGTTTAGGTTTTATTTTTTATTTATTTTAGGTTTGATTTTACATTAATTTTGGTTTTATTTTATTTAGTTTTATTTTATTATATTTTCTATTTATTTCTTTCTTAGGTTTACTTTTATTTTATTTAGGTTTTATTTTTAGTTGAGTTTAGGTTTTATTTATTTTATTTTATTTTAGTTTTTATTTTTTATTTTATTTTCATTTTAAGTTTAGGTTTAGGTTAAGTTTATGTTTTTATTTTTTATTATTTTTATTTATTTAGATTTTTTTATCTATTTTCTTAGGTTTTATTTAGTTTAGGTTTAGGTTTTTATCTTTTAGGGTTTAGGGTTTATTGTTAAGGTTTAGGGTTTTAGGGTTTATGGTTTAGGTTAGGGTTTGGGGTTTAGGTTTAGGATCTAGGGTTTCTTTTAGGTTTAGGGTTTAGCATTTAGGGTTTATGGTTTAAGTGTTATGGTTTAAGGATTAGATTTTAAGGTTTTAGAGTTTAAGATTTTGGGTTTATGGTTTTTAGGGTTTAGGGTTTAGGGTTAAGGGTTAGGTTTAGGGTTTAGGGTTTAGGGTTTTTGGGTTTTGGTTTTTTTAATAGAGAACAAATCCATATTCAACATTTCTTCATTTTAATTTCATCAACCAAGTAACACACCAAGTTTTCAAAGTCACAAGAAATGACATCGATAAAAAATGGGCATGCATAGAGAAAATCAAAACCTTTGATATATAACCATCTCTACTCTAAAGACAGCTATATAGTAGATCGACCATTCATTCTTCGCTTTTCCAGCTCATCTGAACCACCCTCCTCTAGTAGGGATCACCATCATATCTCCAATCTCTCCCTCCACCACCACCATGGTTGTAACCTCCGTCGCTCCTCCTAACACCATAACCACCATTACTCTGACCACCACCTCCATATCCACCAGCACCTCCAGATCACCCACCTAAACTGTAATAATCATCGCCTCCGCCTTCGCCTCCACTACTAGATCTAGACTGAGCCTGGTTGACGGTGATGTTCCTGTCATCAAGGTTCTGCACATTCTTAGGGTTTAGGTTTATTATTTATTAGGGTTTGGGTTTATATTAGTAATTTATTTAGTTACTTTAGGTTAGGGTTTGGGTTTTAGCATTAGGGTTTAGGGTTTAGAGTTAGTTTAGGGTTTAGGGTTTAAGATTTAGGGTTTTTAGGGTTGAGGGTTTAGGGTTAGTTTAGGGTTTATGGTTTAGGGTATTAGGGTTTAGGGTTTAAGGTTTATGGTTTATGGTTAGGGTTTAGGGTTAAAGGTTGTAGGTTTAGGGTTTTTTAATTCAAAAAAATTAAGTAAATCGATAGGCATACGTTTGTTTATTTTATTTAGTTTATTTTTTATTTATTTTATTTTATATTATTATTATTTATTTCAATTTATTTTTTTATTTTTATTTAGTTTAGTGTATTTACTTTAAGATTTTTTATTTTAGTTTAGGTTTTTTTATATTTTTTTTAGGTTTAGGTTTAGGTTTATGTTTATTTTTTAGTTTAATTTTATTTTTATTTTATTTTTTAGTTTTATGTTTTTTATTAGGTTTAGGTTTTAGGTTTTTATTTTAGGTTTATTTTTAGGTTTTATTTTTTAGTTTATGTTTAACTTTATTTTTAATTTATTTTATTTTGTTTTGTTTAGGTTTAGGTTTAGGTTTAGGCATAGGTTTTATTTATTTTAGTTTAGTTTATTTTAGTTTAGATTTATGATTATGTTTATTTTTATTTTAGGTTTAGGTTTTATTTTTCATTTATTTTTAGGTTTTATTTTTAGATTTAGAGTTTTATGGTTTAAGGTTTAGGTTTTAATGTTTAGCATTTAGGGTTTAAGGTTTATGGTTTTTAGGGTTTACAGTTTAGGGTTTTGTTTTTAGGTTTAGGGTTGAGGTTTTAATTTAGGGTTTAGGATTTTTGGTTTTTTTTAATAGAGAACAAATTCAGATTATATATTTCTTTTTTTTATTTCACCAACCAAGTAACACACAAAGTTTTCTAAGACACAAGCGATGACATAGATCAATAATGAGCACGCCTAAAGTAAATAAAAAATCCTAGATAATTAGAACCTTCTCTATTGTAATGACAGTTTCGTAAGCAGCAGATCGGATTGGTCGTTGTTCAAATTTTTTTAGTTCCCAAAAGAACCTCCCCGGCCTCTCGAGTAGTGGGATCCACCATCATATCCCAAATCTCTCCCTCCGCCACCCCCACGATCATAACCTCTATCACAGTTCCATATGTTTTTTAATTTATTTTATTTTTATGTTTCATTTAGTTTAGGTTTAGGTTTTGAGGTTTTTAGGGTTTAGGGCTTAGTGTTTAGGGTTTAGATTTTTGGGGTTTAGGGTTTAGGGTTTAGAGATTAGGGTTTGGGGTTTAGGATTTAGGGTTGTAGGTTTTACGGTTAAGGGTTTAGGTTTAGGGTTTAGGGTTTAAGGTTTAGTGTCTACGTTTTAGTTTTTAGGATTTCTAGGGTTTAGGGTTTAGGGTTAGCTTTAGGTTTAGGTTTTTTCTCTTAAAAGAAAAATTAAGTAAACCTGGTAGGTTTAGGTTTATTTAGTTTATTTAGTTTATTTTTTTATTCATTTTAGTTTACTTTATTTTAATTTTATTTATGTTTACATTTTATTTTATTTAGTTTAGTTTATTTATTTTAGGTTTATTTATTTTAGTTAAGGCTTTTTTATTTTAATTTATTTTTTAGGTTTAGGTTTATTTTTTAGTTGAGTTTTATTTTTATTTTATTTTGTAGGTTTAGGTTTTATTTTTAATTTTGTAGGTTAAGGTTTTTTTTATTTTATTTTTTTTAGGTTTAGGTTTTAGGTTTTTTACTTTAGGTTTTATTTTTTAGTATAGGTTTAGGTTTATTTTTAATTTATTTAATTTTATTTAGTTTAGGCTTAGGTTTAGGTTTAGTTTATTTTAGGCTATTTTTAAGTTTATTTACTTTAGTTTAGATTTAGGTTTATTTTATTTTGTTTATTTTAGTTTTACTTTAGGTTTAAGTTTTTTTTAGTTTGCTTATGGTTTAGGTTTTATTTTTTTACCCACTTTTAGGTTTAGGTTTTTATTTAGTTTTTATTTTATTTTTTATGTTTATTTTATTTTTATTGGTAGGTTTATTTAGTTTATTTAGTTTATTTAGCTTTAGGTTTAGTTTAGTTTATTTAGTTTATTTTATTTTTAATTTTTATTTATGTTTACTTTTTATTTTTATTTAGTTTAGTTTATTTATTTTAGGTTTATTTATTTTAGTTTAGGCTCTTTTATTTTAGTTTATTTTTTAGGTTTAGGTTTAGGTTTAGGTTTATTTTTTAGTTGAGTTTTATTTTTATTTTATTTTGTTGGTTTAGGTTTTATTTTTTATTTTTTAGGTTAAGGTTTAGGTTTTTATTTTATTTTTTTAGGTTTAAGTGTTAGCAATTTATTTTAGGTTTTATTTTTTAGTATAGGTTTAGGTTTATTTTTATTTTATTTAATTTTATTTAGTTTAGGTTTAGGTTTAGGCTTAGTTTATTTTTTCTAGCCTTAAGTTTATATTTATTTTAGTTTAGATTTAGTTTATTTTATTTTGTTTATTTTAGATTTTCTTTAGGTTTAGGTTTTTTTGTTTGTTTATGGTTTTAGGTTTTATTTTTATTCATTTTAGTTTAGGTTTTATTTAGTTTTTATTTTATTTTTTATGTTTATTTTATTTTTATTTTAGATTTAGTTTTTATTTTATTTTAGGTTTTTTATTCTTAGGTTTAGTTTATTTTAAAGTTTTGTTTATGTTATTAATTATTTTATTTTATTTCTTTATTTTATTTTATTAGCTTTAGGTTTTAGTTTAGGTGATTTTACTTTAATTTTTTTAGGTTTAGGTTTTATATTTATTTTATTTTGTAGGTTTATTTAGTTTAGGTATTTTACATTTTAGGGTGGTTTAGGGTTTAGGGTTAGGGTTTAGGATCCAGGGTTTAGGGTTAGGGCTCAGATTTGCTTTATTAGGCTTTGTGTTAAGGGTTTTAATATTTAGGGTTTATGTTAGCATAGGGTTTAGGGTGGGCTTTTTGGGCTCAGGGTTTAGGGTAAGGTAGATCCGTGGTCATGGTTTGGGGTTAGTTATGGGGTTTTGTGTTTTAGCCAGTTTTTATTTATATTTTATTATATTTTATTATATTTTATTTGAGGTTTATTTTATTTTTATTTTATATTTTAATTATATTTTATTTAGTTTTTTGTTCGTAGGTTTATTTTATTTCTTAATTAAGTTATTATTTATTTTATTTTAGTTTCATATTTATTATTATTATTATTATTATTATTATTATTATTATTATTATTTAAGTTTTAGGTTTTAGTTTATGTTTTTTAGTTTATTTTATTTTTTTATTTTGGTTTAGATGTTTTATTTATTTTATATTTAGGTTTTATTTAGTTTTGGTTTAGGTTTTTAGCTTTTAGGGTTTAGGGTATTTTTTGGGTTTACGGTTTAGTGTTTAGGTTTTAAGGTTTAGGGTTTAGGGTTTAGGGTTTTAGGGTTTAGGGTTTAGGGTTTAGGGTTTAGGGTTTAGGGTTTAGCATTTAAGGTTTTTAAGGTTTAGGGTTTAGGGTTTAGGGTTTAGGTTTTAGATTTTAGTTCTGGGTTTAGGGTTATTGATTTTGATTTTTTTTATTTTTAATCGAGAATAAATTCAAATTCAACATTTATTCTTTTATTTATTTAGTTTATTTTTAGGTTTTTTATTTTTATGATTATTATTTTAGTTTAATTTTGGTTTTTATAAATTTTATTTTATTTAATTTTATTTTTAGTTTTATGTTTAGGTTTTTATTTGACTTTATGGTTTATGGTTTAGGGTTTAAGGTTGTAGTTTTAGGGTTTAGTTTATTTTTTATTTTAGTAAATCGATAGGCTTACATTGGTTTAGTTTATTTTTTATTTATTTTAGTTCATATAATTTTTATTTTTATTTAGTTTAGTGTATTTACTTTCGGTTTATTTATTTTAGTTGAGGTTTTTTTTTAGTTTTTTTATGTTTAGGTTTAGGCTTATGTTTATTTTTTAGTTTAGTTTTATTTTTATTTTACTTTTTAGTTTTTGGCTTTTTTTTAGGTTTAGGTTTTAGGTTTTTATTTTAGGTTTAGGTGTAGGTTTTATTTTTTAGTTTATGTTTAGGTTTATTTTTAGATTATTTTATTTTTTTAGTTTAAGATTAGGTTTAGGTTTAGGCTTAGGTTTTATTTATTTTAGTTTAGTTTATTTTAGTTTAGGTTTATGTTTATTTTATTTTTATTTTAGTTTTAGGTTTTATTTTTCATTTATTTTTAGGTTTTATTTTTAGATTTAGAGTTTTAGGGTTTAAGGTTTATGGTTTAAGTGTTTAGTGGTTTAAGGTTTATGGTTTTGGGGATTTGATTTGGGTTTTGGTTTTAGGTTTAGGGTTGAGGTTTTAGTTTAGCGTTTAGGGTTTTTGGTTATTTTTTTAATAGAGAACAAATTCAGATTATAAATATATATATATATATTTATTTTTTTTGATTTCATCAACCAAGTAAGACACAAAGTTTTCTAAGACATAAACGATGATGTAGATCAATAATGAGCACGCATAGAGTAAATCAAAATCCCTAGATAACTAGAACCTTCTCTATTGTAAAGACACAGTTCCCTAAGCAGCAGATTAGATTGGTCATTCTTCAATTTTTTCAGTTCCCAAAAGAACCTCCCCGGCCTCTAGAGTAGTGGGATTCACCATCATATCCTCAATCTCTCCCTCCCACACCCCACCTAATCGTAACCTCATTCTATATGTTTTTAATTTATTTTATTTTTATGTTTTATTTAGTTTAGGTTTTAGGTTTTTTTAGGTTTGGGTTTTGTGTTTAAAGTTTAGGCTTTTGGGGTTTAGGGTTTAGGGTTCAGAGATTAGGGTTTGGGGTTTAGGGTTTAGGGTTGTAGGTTTTAAGGTTAAGGGTTTAGGGTTTAGGGTTTAGTATCTAGGTTTTACTTTTTAGGATATTTTGGGTTTTGGGATTAGGGTTAGCTTTGGGTTTAAGTTTTTTTTAAAAAAAAAGAAAAATTAAGTAAACTGGGAGGTTTAGGTTTATTTAGTTTATTTTTTATTTATTTTAGTTTATTTTATTTTTAATTTTTATTTATGTTTACTTTTTATTTTTATTTGGTCTAGTTTATTTATTTTGGGTTTTTTTATTTTAGTTTAGGTTTATTTATTTTAGTTTTTTTTTAGGTTTAGGTTTCGATTTAGGTTTATTTTTTAGTTGAGTTTTATTTTTATTTTATTTTGTAGGTTTATGATTTATTTTTTATTTTTTAGGTTAAGGTTTAGGTTTTTATTTTATTTTTTAGGTTTAGATTTTTATTTTAGGTTTTATTTTTTAGTATAGGTTTAGGTTTATTTTTAATTTATTTAATTTTATTTAGTTTAGGTATAGGCTTATGTTTAGTTTATTTTAGGCCTAGCCTTAAGTTTTATTTATTTTAGTTTAGATTTAAGTTTATTTTATTTTGTTTATTTTAGTTTTACTTTAGGTTTAGGTTTTTTTTTGTTTGCTTATGGTTTAGGTTTTATTTCTTATTCACTTTTAGGTTTATTTTATTAGGTTTAGGTTTTTATTTAGTTTTTATTTTATTTTTATGTTTATTTTATTTTTATTTCAGATTTAGTATTATTTTATTTAGGTTTTTTATTCTTAGGTTTATTTTATTTTAAATTTTTATTTAGGTTATTAATTATTTTATTTAGTTTCTTTTATTTTATTTTTAGGTTTAGGTTTAGGTTTAGGTTTTAGTTTAGGTTTTTTTTTCTTTTTAATTTTATTTAGGTTTAGGTTTTTATATTTATTTTATTTTTAGGTTTTATTTAGTTTAGGTTTTGGTTTTTAGGTTTTTAGGGTAATAGAGAACAAATTCAGATTCATCATTTCTTCATTTATTTATTTAGTTTATTTTTTAGGTTTTTTATTTTATGATCATTTTATTTTTTAGTTTAATTTTAGTTTTTATAAATTTTATTTTATTTTTAGTTATATGTATACCTTTTTATTTTTTTTTTTTTTTTTTTAAGCTCTTTTATTAATTTAGGTTTATTTAATAGCTTTTAGGGTTTAGTTTTAGTAGGGGTTTAGGGTTTAGGGATGGTTAGGTTTAGTGTTTAAGGTTTAGTTTAAGGTGGAGGTTTAGGGTGGCAGAGTCACTTTAAGGTTTAGGGTTTATGCCTCAGCTTTAGGGTTTGGAGATCATGGTATAAGACGTTAGTTTAGTGGAGAGTTTTGGGGTTTAAGAACCCACAGGGAGGAGAGAAGTTTAGGGAGTTGTGGAGAGAGTTTGGTTAGTTTTTTAGGGTTTAGGGAGGGTTTAAGGATTTAGGGTGTGGAGGTGGGTTTAGGAGGTTAGAGAGGATTTAGGGAGAGTTTAGGGTTAGTTATAGGGTTTAGGGTTTAGGGATAAGGTTTTATTTTATTTATTTTATTTTTTATTTTTAGTTTTTTTTAAATTAAGTAAATAGGTAGGTTTATTTTTATTTAGTTTATTGTAGATTTCATTTTAATTTAAGTTTATTTTAATTTTTATTTTATTTAGTTTATTTTATTTATTTTAATTTAGGTTTTAATTTTAGTTTATTTTTTTAGGTTTAGCCAGGGTACTTTTGGTTTAGTTATATTTTTTATTTTCTTTTAGGTTTAGATTTTATTTTTATTTTAAGTTTAGGTTTAGGGTTTTTATTTTATTTTAGGGTTTTATTTTAGTTTTATTTGATTTATTTTTAGGTTTTATTTTTTGTTTTAGGTTTAGGTTTATTTTTAGTTTATTTTATTTTATTTAGTTTAGGTTTTAGTTTAGGTTTAGTTTATTTTGGGTTTAAGTTTAGTTTTTATTTATTTTAGTTTAGTTTATTTTAGTTTAGGTTTAGGTTTATTTTATTTTATTTTAGTTTTAGATTTTTTTTTGTACTTTAAGGTTTTGGTTTTATTTTTTATTTATTTTAAGGTTTATTTTTTAGGTTTAAGTTTTTTTTTTTGTTTTTATTTTATTTTATTTTATGTTTGTTTTATTTTTATTTTAGGTTTAGTGTTTATTTTATTTAAGTATTCAATTTTTTAGTTTAGTTTAGGCTTTTTTTTATTTTATTTTAGTTTAGTTTTTATTTTTATTTTATTTTCTTTGGGTTTAGGTTAAGTTTTAGTTTATGTTTTATTTTATTTTATTTTAATTTATTTTAGTTTAGATTTATTTATTTATTTTATTTTAGGTTCTTTAATTTAGGTTTAGGGTTTTAGGTTTTAGGGTTTAGGTTTAGGGTTTATGGTTTAAGGCCCAAAGATCTTGGGTTTAGTTTTAAGTTTGAGATTAGGGTTTAGGGTTAGGGTTTAGTGTTTAGTGGTAGTGTTTAGTAGGGCCTTTGGTTTAGGGTTTAGGGTGGGAGGTCAATTTAGGGCTAGGGTTTAAGGTGGCATCAGCTTGGCCTTTAGAGTCTTTAGGTTTATTCTTAGTATAGGTGTGGCTTAGGCTTAGGGTTAGGGTTGTGGAGCCAGGGCCAGTCCATTTAGGGTTTAGGGATCAGGGTTGGGTCTGGTATGGTAGTCAGTTTAGGGTTTGGGATTTAGTATTTAGTTTAGGTTTAGATTTAAGTTTAGGTTAGTTTAGAGTTAGGGTTTTTGGGTTTAAGGTTTAGTTTTTAGTGTTTAGGGTTTAGGGTTTAGGGTTTAGGTAGGTTTAGGGATAGGGTTAGGGTTTAGGATTTAAGGTTTAGGGTTTAGGGTTTTGGGTCACAGTTAGTTTAGGGTCCAGGGTTCAGAGTTTTGGGTTTAGGTTTAGTTTTAGGGTTTAGGGTTAGGATTTTATTATTATTATTATTATTATTCAAAAATTAACTAAAGTGGTAGGTTTAGGTATATTTAGTTTATTTTTATTTATTTTAGTTTATTTTATTTTTTATTTTGATTTAGATTTATTTTTATTTTTATTTAGTTTAGTTTATTTATTTTAGGTTCATTTATTTTAGTTTAGGTTTTTTATTTTAGTTTATTTTTTAGGTTTAGGTTTTAGTTTCAATTTAGGATTATTTTTTAGTTTTGTTTTATTTTTATTTTATTTTTTTAGCCTAGGTTTCATTTTTTATTTTTAGGCTTAGGTTTAAGTTTTTATTATATTTTTTCGTGTTAGGTTTTAGGTTTTTATTTTAGGTTTATATTTAGGTTTTATTGTTTAGTTTAGGTTTAGATTTATTTTTAGTTTATTTTATTTAGTTAAGGTTTAGGTTTTATTTATTTTAGTTTAGTTTATTTTGGTTTAGGTTTAGGTTTATTTTATTTTAATTTTATTTTAGGTTTCATTTTTTTTAGGTTAGGTTTAGGTTTTGATTTATTTTATTTTTATTTTAGGTTTACATTTTACTTTGTTTAGTTTAGGTTTAGGTTTATTTTATTTTTATTTTATATTTAGTGTTTTTTTATTAGTTTAGAGTTTAGGTTTTTCTTTGGTTGTTTTGTTTATTATTTAAGTTTATCTTTTTATTTAGTTTGTATTTTATTTTCTTTTAGGTTTATTTTATTTTTATTTTAAGTTTAGTTTTTATTTTATTTAAGTTTTTATTTTATTTGTTTAGTTTAGATTTTTATTTATTTTATTTTTGTTTAGTTTTTATTTTTTATTTTATTTTCTTTTTAGGTTTAGTTTTAGGTTTAGGTTTAAGTTTAAGTTTTATTTTATGTTTTTATTTCATTTTTATTTTTAGTTTTTTGGTTTATACTTTTTATTTATTTTATTTTTAGGTTTTATGTTAGTTTTGGTTTAAGTTTTTAGCTTTTTAGGATTTAGGGTTAGTTTAGAGTTTAGGGTTTGGGATTTAGGGTTTAGGGTTTAGAAATTAGGGTTTAATGTTTAGGGTTTTTAGGTTTAAGGGTTTAGGTTTTAGGTTTAGGGTTCAGGTTTTAGTTAACGGTTTAGGGTTTTTGATTTTTTTAATAGAGAACAAATTCAGATTCAACATTTCTTCTTTTGATTTCATTAGCCAAGTAGCACACCAAGTTCTCTAAGACACAAGCGATGACATAAATAAAAAATTAGTACTCATAGAGGAAATCAAAAACCCTAGATAACTAAAATCATCTCTTGAAAAGACATTTCCATAAGCGAGATAGATCAAGCCTCTACAATTTCTCCAATTACTAGAAGAACCACCACCTCTCAGTGGGTTCCACCATCATATCCCCGATCTCATTCTCCGCCACCACCATTCATAGGGTATAAGTTTAGGTTTAGATGTATTAGGTTTTTAGGTTTAGGTTTATTTTTTAATTTATTTAGTTAGTTTAGATTCAGGTTTAGGGTTTGGGGTTTAGGGTTTAGGCTTAAGGGTTAAGGTTTAGGGTTTAGGATTTAGCATTTAAGGTTTTAGGGTTTAGGGATTTTTAAAGTTTAGGGCTTAGGGTTTAAGGTTATAGTTTTAGGGTTTAAGATTTACGATTTAGGGTATAGGGTTTAAGGTTTAAGGATTTTTTAAAAAAAAATATTAAGTAAATCGGTAGGTTTAAGTTTATTTAGTTTATTTTAAATTTATTTTAGTTTATTTTTTTTATTTAAGTTTATTTTTTATTTTATTTATTTTATTTTATTTAGTTTAGGTTTTTTTTATTTTATTTTTTTAGGTTTAGGTTTAGGTGTAGGTTTACCTTTTAGTTGAGTTTACCTTTATTTTACTTTTTTAGGTTTATTTTATTTTAGGTTTTGGTTTAGGTTTTTATTTTATTTTTTTTAGGTTTATTTTTAGGTTTAGGTTTAGTTTATTTTAGGATTTGGTTTAGGTTTTTTTATTTTAGTTTAGTTTATTTTGGTTTAGGATTAGGTTAATTTTCTTTTATTTATTTTATTTTATTTTAGGTTTTTTTTATTATTAGGGTTTAGGTTTATTTTCTTTATTTTTAGGTTTAATTTTAAGGTTTATGTTTTAATTAGTTTTTATTTTATTTTATTTTATTTTATTTTAGGATTAATTTATATTTATTTCACATTTAGTTTTTATTTTGTTTAGGTTTTTATTCTTAGGTTAATTTTACTTTTTTTTAGTTTTAGGTTTATTTATTTTATTTTAATTTTATTTTATTTTAAGGTTTATGTTTTATTTTATTTTATTATGGTTTAAGTTTTATTTATTTTATTTTATGTTTATTTAGTTTAGGTTGAGGTTTTAGGTTTTTTAGGGTCCAGTAGCATTTAGTGTCCGTTTTAGGTTTTTTTAGGGGGGATAGGGTTGGGTAGGGCCTGGGTTTAGGGTTTAGTGGTTTAGGGTGGTTTAGGCCCAGGGTTTAGGGTTTTGGCCTGTTTATGCTTTAGGGATGGTATTTATTTAAGTTTAGTTTAGGTTTAGGGCTCAGTTAGTTAGGGTTAGGTTAGGGGTCAGTTTATTTAGGGCCCAGGTTAAGGTTTAGGGTGGTTTTAGGGTTTAGTTTTAGGGTTTATGGTTTTTGTAGTGTTTAGGATTTTTTTTTAATTATGTAAACCACTAGGTTTAGGTTTATTTAGTTTGTTTTGTTTATTTTTTATTTATTTTTATTTATTTTATTTTTTATTTTTATTTAGGTTTATTTTTTATTTACTTTAGTTTATTTATTTTAAGTTTATTTGTTTTAGTTTAGGTTTTTTTATTTTAGTTTTTTTTTTTAGGTTTAGGTTTATGTTTATTTTTTTAGTATAGTTTTATTTTTATTTTATTTTTTATGTTTATGTTTATGTTTTATTTTTTATTTTTAGGTTTAGGTTTAGGTTTTAGTCTTTTATTTTTGGTTTATTTAGGTTTTTTTTTAAGTTTAGGTTTAAGTTTATTTTTAGTTTATTTTATTTTATTTAGTTTAGGGTTTAGTTTAGTTTATTTTTGGTTTAGGTTTTATTTATTTTAGTTTAATTTATTTTAGGTTAGGTTTATGTTTATTTAATTTTGTTTATTTTAGGTTTAAGTTTTTTTATTAATTTTTAGGTTTTATTTTTAGGTTTAGGTTTTTATTCAATTTTTATTTTATTTATGGTTTTGTGCCACCATCCTTCAAGATCTTTGATGGCAGTGGGAACCCAAGAAAATACACTACACAATTTAGAGTCAGTTGTAACACGTGGTATGCACTCCTCTGCATTTTTTTTAGAGTCTGTTGCATTTGATTTGAACTTCCCAACAATTCGGTGAAGTCTTTTTGCTAAGTTGGAGCACCTCTTCATCAAGATGTTTGCTGGAGCTCAGCAGAGGGTGATTGTAGGCGACCTCATTATAGAGAAACAGAAACTCAACGAGTCCCTTGTTGACTACTTTCTCAGGTGGCACAACCTGAGCATGAAATGTGAACCACAGCTGTCCGAAAATCATGCCTTTGAGATTCTTCTCAAGAATATCCAATGGACCGATCTCCTTCATGCTTCAAGGATTTACCTTCAAAACATTCGAGAAATTAATCGATAAGGCGAATAGCCTACAAGAGGAAGCCAAATAGTTTCCCTTTCTCGACCAATCATCTAGGCCCAAGCTTCAAAAGGTGTTTGACAAGAAGAAGCCAAGGACAGTTGTGTTAGTGGATAGATGGAAGTAGCTAACCAGAGTTTAGTATGAGAGACTACGAGCTCAGCAACCTCCTTGGCCACCTCTTCTTCCACCACCTCAGCCATCATACTGGCCACCGTAGCCACCATAATGACCATTTCCACCACCTCAGCAGCCTGCCCACCAGTGGTATTCATATCTATCGCCAGGTAGCTACTTTCCACTTACTCTTGCCGATAGATTGAATAAGCCATATTCAATCAAGAGGGAGGAAGTTAGGAAAATTGATGTGTGCTCAAAGACTACATCAACCCTTAACAGAAAAAGAGAACGAAAAACACCAGCATGGCATAAAGACTTTGTAAAGTAGACATGAAAATGGCATCAAGTAGTAAACAGACAAAAATAAAAGCTGTAAGCAAGGGCCAACAACACCAGATCCAACAAACAGAACATCAGAGAAACCACATTTCAACAAACAAAAAAAAACCCTTTTGTAAAGAACTTCAAGAAACCGAGGGAGGATGTAAATGAAACCAGAAAATAGATTCAGTTAGAAACCAAGAAAATGTAACCGATTCACTATATATACACTAAGAAAACTACAGAGAAAGGGATGAAAATATTTCTTAGAACTTCTTTTCTTCTTCTACTTCTTCTTCTTCTTCTTCTGCGTCAGAATTCTTCTTCTTTCTCCTCTCTAATTTTTTCTCTAGAGTTTGGCCGCTCGAATGGCTTCCTTTTCTTTGAATAGCTAGGTTAATTCCCAAGGCAGCTTTGATTCATTCTTAAGGAAGACTTGGTTCCTTCTCAAAGAAGCCTTCAGAGTCACAAGGGACACGTGCTTACATCACTGGGAGCCCTTGCCTCAATCTCAAGGCACACGTGCTCACATCATTGGTACTTTCGTCGAACCTCTGCATAGAAAGAAAATTGCAGAAGGCACAAAACACACATAAAAAACAATAGAAGAATGCATGGGGCAACTGAACAAAAATGACGAACAGATGACATCAATTACCCTAATCCTCAATGAAGTTTCTCGTAGATTATCATCCATTGAAGACAAGCTTGAGAAATCAATTCAAGAATAGCAACAAGGAAGTAAAGGATCACAGGTATGTCATTCCACAACTATAGAATTTACTACATAAATAAAATCAACAAATATAAATTCAAGACAAATTAAAGTGGACATGCCCCGCTTTAATGGAGAAAACCCAAGAGGATGGTTATTCAAAGCAGATCAGTTCTTTCAATATTACAATCTTTCAGAAGAACAAAAGTTTATTATAATATCAGTTTACATGGATGGGCCATCATTAAGTTGGTTCCTATGGATGCATCTTAACAAATTACTAAATTCTTGGCAAAACATCAAAGATCAAGTCATACAAAGATTTGGACCATAATTATATAGAGACTTACGTGGAGAACTATCCAAAATGCAACAAAAGACATCAGTACAAAATTTCTACAATGAATTTGAAGATTTAGCAAATCAGATTTTAGGAATTCTACCAGATTTCCTTCAAAGTTGTTTTGAATCTGGACCTAGACAGGACATAAAAAGAGAAGTGAGTGCCTTACAACCAACATCATTAAAACAAGCCTTCTAGTTGGAAAAATTAATGGAAGATAGATTATCAGATGAAGTACACATAGGGAGAAGTTACCGTAATAATCAAGCAACAACATTTAAATAACAGTAACCTTTACTGCCCACTATAACTACTTAAATTCAAAATAACCAAGAAAATAGTAAATTTACACTGCCAATTCAAAGACTTATAGAAGCTCAGTTGGAAGAAAGAAAAAAAAAGGATTATGCTTCAATTGTGATGAAAAATATCATAGGGGTCACAACTGTAAATCAAAGCTATTTGCTCTCATGGTAGTTAATGATGAGTAAGAACATAATCTGCAATAAGAAAGCCAACAAAAAAACACATTAGTCCAATATGATATCCCAGAAATCAGCCTTAATGCATTCACAGGACAATCAAACCCAAGAACTTTACATTTAGAAGGAATAATTAGAAATATTACAGTATAAGTATTGATTGATAGTGGATCGACACACAATTTCATCCAATCCAAACTAGCAAAATTTATTGAACACACTGTAACATCTGCATCCTTCTTCAAAGTATTAGCAAGAAATGGGGAGACACTACAATGCTCAGGAATATGTGCTAGCATACCAATCAAACTACAAGGATACACATTTGTAATAGATTGTTACCTATTACCAATGCAAGGAGAAGATGTAGTATTGGGAGTGCAATGGCTAGAACACCTTGGAGAGTGGACAAAGATTACAAGAAACTCATAATGAAATTCAAATACAAAGACACAATAATACAAGTACAAGGAGACACAATACCAAATTTGGAACAGATTTCTCTACTCCAGTTTACAAAATTGAAAGGCAAGGCTGCAAGAGTATCATACCTACACATCAAAGAAGTTTCACAGCAGCCAAACGATCCATTAAATGACTTCAAAAATTTACCTGCAAACATACAACAAGTTTTACAACAATACCAAGAATTATTTCAGACTATAATAGAATTACCTCCCAAAAGGGGAATAGACCACCATATCAACCTGTCACCAGAAGCCCAGCCGGTAAGAGTAAAGAATTATAGATACCCTCATTTTCAAAAAATAGAAATTGAAAAACTGATAAAAGAAATGCTAGATACAGGAATAATAAGAGAAAGCATTTGCCCATTTTCTTCACTAGACCTTTTAATAAAAAAAAAGATGGGACATTGGAGATTTTGTGTGGATTATAGAGCATTAAACAAAATTACTATCCCTGACTGATTCCCAATTCCAACACTAGAAGAATTAATGGATGAACTACATGGAGCAATCATTTTTTCAAAACTAGATTTACGTTTAGGTTACCACCAAATCAGAATGGCAGAGGAAGATATATACAAAATAGCATTTAGGACACATGAAGGACATTATGAATTCATAGCCATGCCATTTGGTTTGACAAATGCACCATCAACATTTCAAACAATGATGAATACAATTCTAAAACCCTTCCTAGGCAAATTTGTGTTAGTATTCTTTGATGACATATTAATCTATAGCCCTTCCATGAATCAACATCAACACCACTTACAATCAGTTGTAAAAAAATTGGAACAAAATACCTTGTTTATCAAACCATCAAAATGCACATTTATATAAAAAAGAATAAAGTACTTAGGCCACATCCTGTCAGCTCAAGGGATAGCAGTAGACCAAAGAAAAATTGAAGCAGTACAGTCATGGCCAGCTCCACAGTCTGTTAAACAGCTAAGGGGATTCTTAGGTTTAACAGGATACTATAGAAAATTCGTGCGATAGTATGCAACAATTGCTGCACCTTTAACATCACTACTAGCTAAGCAACAATTTCAGTGGTCAGAGGAACGTCAGAAGGCATTCATACAACTTAAAATGGCTATGGTATCATAACCTGCATTGGCATTCCCCAATTTCTCTTTACCTTTTGTATTAGAAACAGATGCTTCAGGTATAGCAATAGGAGCAGTGCTACTCCAAAATAGCCACCCTATAGCATACTTCAGTAAGAAATTATCACCAAAGATTGCAAAAAAAATATCAACTTATGTCAAAATTGTATGCAATCACGTAAGGGGGGAGATGACGCTAATATCTGCTAGGCAACAAATTCACAATTAGAACAGAACAAAAGAGCATAAGAGAGTTAATGCAGCAAATGATTCAAATACTAGAACAACAAAGATTTTTAGTCAAACTACTGGGTTTTGACTACACAATAAAATACAAACCAGGAATAATTAATAAAGCAGTTGATGCCCTATCCCGCAAGAGTCACAGCATAGCGGTAGACCAATAAACAACTAAAATCTCACAAAATCACAATGATATGAGCCTCTATACTTATACACAACAATTTAACTCCCTACTAGAACAGATTACACAGAAACACAAGCTCACCAAGAATTACAAAACTCGTGATTACTGAAAACTCGAGAGAAGTTTAATTACGATACATAAAGGGTTAGTATACTATAAAAATTGCATTATCGCTGACTCTAAATTCTGTATACCAATCATGAGAGAACTACATTCATCTCCTGTAAAAGGTCACTATGGGATAAGAAGAACATTAGCAAGGATACCTCAACAATTTTATTGGAAAAAAATGAAATAAGACATTCAACAATTCATCAACACATGCCTCATATGCCAACAAGTAAAATATGATAGTAAAAAACCTACAGATTTACTGCAACCTTTACCCATACCAACAGCCATATGGGAGGAGCATTCAATGGATTTCATTATAGGCTTACCCAAATCACAAAATAAAATAACTATCTTAGTAGTGGTAGATAGGCTATCAAAATATTCACATTTTTCAACTCTTTAGACCAATTTTTCAGCAACATCGATTGCACATATTTTTGTTTCAGATATATGCAAACTGCATGGCATACCACAGAGTATTGTTTCAGATAGAGATCCTATTTTTATGAGCAATTTCTAGCAAGAGCTATTCAGATTAAGTGGCACTACACTTAACCATAGCAGTTCATATCACTTACAAACAGATGACCAAACAGAAGTAACTAATAGAACACTTGAGAAATACCTTCGCAGCTTTGTATTAGAGTCACCCAAAAGTTGGCTACATTATCTACCATGGGCAGAAATCTCCTACAACACAGCCGTTAACACCTCCACAAAGATGACTCCTTTCCAAAGAGTTTATGGGAGACTTCCACCATCGATAATACCATATAGTAGTAATTCATCTACCAATATAGAAGTAGAACTAATCTTACAACATAGAGACAAAATACTACAACAGCTCAAATAGAATTTGCAAGAGGCCCAAAACTGAATGCAACAAATGGCTAACAAAAAAAGAAGAGAGTTGCAATTTCAAGTAAATGATCTGGTTCTCATGAAACTACAACCATACAAACAGACGTCTGTAACAATCCAACCTTATACAAAGTTACAAAGACAATACTATAGCCCTTTTAAAATCATACAAAAGATAGGATCAGTGGCCTATTAATTGGAGCTTCCAGACATAACAAAAATCCACAACGTATTCCGTCTCGCCTTAACAGGTTTGAAGACTCCAACTTACATCCAAGAACTTCCAACACAATTTATTGACGGCCAACCATTAGTTAAACCAATCAAAATCCTAGATGAACGAACCATATTACAAGCAGATAGACCCATAGAAGAAATATTAGTGCAATGGGGTGGACTATTAGCCAAGGATGCATCTTGGACATCTTTCAAAGAATTTCAGAAAGCTTACCCTAACTTCGACCTTGAGGGCAAGGTTGATTGTCGGGAAGGGAGTAATGATGTGTGCTCAAAGACTACATCAACCCTTAATAGAAAAAGAGAATGAAAAACACCAACATGGCTTAAAGACTTTGTAAAGTAGACATGAAAATGGCATCAAGTAGCAAACAGATAGAAATAAAAGCGGCAAGTAAGGGCCAACAACACTAGATCAAACAAACAGAACATCAGAGGAACCACGTTTCAATAAACAAAAAAAACCCCTTTTGTAAAGAACTTCAAGAAATTGAGGGAGGATGTAAATGAAACCAGAAAATAGATTCAATTAGAAACCAAGAAAATGTAATCGATTGACTATAAATACACCAAGAAAACTACAGAGAAAGGGATGAAAATATTTCCCAAAACTTCTTTTCTTCTTCTACTTCTTCTTATTCTTCTGCGTCAGCATTCTTCTTCTTTCTCCTCTCTGATTTCTTCTCTGGAGTTTGGCCACTCGAATGGCTTCCTTTTCTCTAAATAGCTAGGTTAATTCCCAAGGCAGCTGCAATTCATTCTCAAGGAAGACTCAGTTCCTTCTCAAAGAAGCCTTCATAGTCACAAGGGACACATGCTTGCATCGCTTGGAGCCATTGCCTCAATCTCAAGGGACACGTGCTCACATAAAAAGTATTTAAGAATCTCTTAAAGAAACATAACTTTTAGTTATTAGAGCCTGAGAGGCCGAAGGAAGTCGGCAAGAGCGATGATCCTAGCTATTGCCCCTACCACCGCATGTTAGGACATGTTTTAGAGGATTGTATCACTTTTAAGGACTAGCTTGAGCACAATTATAAGTTATGAGGCATAGTTATCCCTAAGGAACACTTATTAGAATAACCATCTAGTTCTATTATAGTAATCCTTGGGGATACCTATGATCCTCTTAAGACCAAAGAAAGTTAGGATATCTCCCTATCCCAAACCTCTAAGAAGATCATTTCTAAGATAAAGAAGCATTCCTTGTAGGTGCCTCAAGTAGCTCAAACCTCCAACACCAAGGAAGGTTTGCTAGTTACAAAGGATAACTCAGGGAGGGTGGCAGCCCAGCAACAACAGTAATAATAGGGATAGTCCAGTAGCCCTCCACCATTGCAGCTACCATCTCTTCTGTTAGCTCCTCTTCCACTGGTAGGAGCATTGTATCTATGGATAAAAGAACTAAATCCCTTACTCTGCTTACTTTATTTGATTTCTATCATATACCTCCACCTAAAATGAAATTAATGAAGAAAGCTAATTCTACTTATATATTGTCTACTTCTAATGCTCTTGATTTTTTTCCTATTGAATGCTCTTTGAGTCTAAACAAAAATAATAGCTTTAGTAGTTATGATCCATTTTTTTTGATTTGGTATCCTTCTCTATCAATAGTTCACCTCTTTAGATTGACTTGGAGTCAACTGACTTTGAGGATCCCATAAGAGAAGCTGTAGGTATGCCCGATGAGAAGGTAAAACTTTCCACAAGCACATCATTCCAAGAAGTCACTAAAGTCAACCTACGTAGTGGCAAAGTTTTACCTCCCAGGGTAATACATCATGATAAGAGTAAGCAAGCCATTGATTCTAGTAAGCAGATAGCCCCTCCATAGGATGCTCCACCCTTGGATATACTTGTGGAGGACCAAGCTAGAGTTGATTATAATATCCTAGCTCACCTTAAAAAGTTTCCAACTAAGTTAAGCATATATGAAACCCTTGTCTTATCCAAAGAGATGAGAGAATCTCTAATTAGGGCCTTACTTGAATAGATATATGCTTAGCTCAGCTAACCGCTACTAAAGAGGAGGCATGCCACTTGAAGGACATATTAAGAGTTACATTCATCGATGACGACCGAGCATAATTGCCTCTTTACATTATAGTGGATGTTGGAGATACAGGCTATCCAGAGGTTTGGTTGACCTAGGTGTATCAGCCAATAATATGAGTCTAAGAACCCTTGCCTACTTGAGGATCAACATCTCCAAACTCTGAAAAGAAAGGATGATGTTAAGAGGATTTAATGAACAAGGCTAGAAGGCCTTGTGGTGTTTATTTTTAGATGTATGGGGGGGTACTTTTTGAGTCTAAGAACCCTTGCCTACTTGAGGATCAACATCTCCAAACTCTAAAAAGAAAGGATGATGTTAAGTGGATTTAATGAACAAGGTGAGAAGGCCTTGTGGTGTTTATTTTAGATGTATGTACTTTTGAGGTACAACATTGAGGTATGATGTACTATCTCAAAAGATAGAAGAATCACCTTACAATAGACCTAATCACATAATAAAGACTCCTAGGGAATCATGGGTCATCGAATGTACTTGAGATTTTTCTCCTACTTTATATAAACTAATAAAGTAAGGTTTATATTAAACCAGGTTCTTAAGTTCCCTATGGACCTCCATAGTTAATTACATCTTTAGAAATGAAATTTCTTGAGAATACTCTCGATTAAAGTAGACAATTATCATCTCCAATGATTTTAAGGTTAGACTATCAAAGGATTGGTTGTATTTGGAAAATCAATTGGGAGAAGACTTATTTTTGGAATCCAAATGAAATAAGTAGGAAATGCTCATGATACTAGGCATCCTAGTGATCATTCTAATCTATCCTATGGTTGGGCTTTATAATTTTTAAGTTGAGGAGATTTATATGTTTTGAGTTGAAAATTATTTAAATTACTAGGGCTTATAATCCACCAACACAAGGTTGTGGGAATGCTTAGGAGGTGAAGATTTATGCTCGTAGCCCAAAGGAAATAGCTACCTTGGATCCTAAATCTTGGGAGCTTTAGTATGAGCTAAACCATGATCAAAATCTAAGTGACTGGTGGACATAAGAGTTTACCTCTACAAGAGAGAATAAATTGTCCGACTTTTAGACTTATAACCATCTGGAGTGGCCTCCAGTTAACTCCTCCTATGATTTAAAACCACATAGTTCGGTCTTATGAATTGCAAGATAGCTAGGGTAGTTATTTAATTAGAAAGATACTAAAGTCCTACATAAACTCCCTAAGAGGCTAGAGCATGAGTGGTATAAGCATATGACTTAATATATAGATGAAAAATCTTTTTAAATTTTATTTCATTTTAGACACATCATTTTGACAGAGGCTTTAGGATTTCTTATGCCTAAATTATTGATGAAATAGGTTATGGATCAAATTAGCTAGAAGAAGGTGTTCTCCACCATAAGGGATGCCCTCAGTCAAGCATTCCTTTATTGTGCAAGAATAGAGATCCTTCATGTTGAGAGAAAGAATATGCATGCATGATGTGAAACATACAACCATACAACTAAGGGGTTGCAAAATCTTTTAATTATTTTATTTATGTCTTAGGTTTTATGATGAGGTTATGAGTGGTTTAAAATTTAGTTATGAGTTATTAGTTGGGTAGAAAAGTTATTTTTATCCTAAGAGCCTAATCATATCCAAGCCACACATTAAAGCATCAATTATTTAAGAAACCATGAAAATCATGTCATCCTAATGCATAATGTAAACATAACATCAAATAATTATATAAATTATCATAAAAGAATAAAAGGTTAGTGTGGTCGGGTATCACCGTACAATCTGAAGAGAGAAAAGATGAGTAGCCGAGCTCTACCCTTACATAACCTAGAATATGAAAGAATAATTATAATTGTATTCAATGTTATGTGGGTTTTTCTTCATATTTACATTTTTGATTTGGTTCCTTCTTTGATTTGGATGGTGCTTGCTTCAAAGGAATCACAGGGCACCCCAGGACAAAGCCTTCTGGCCACTGCTCATTCTAATCCCTCATAGCACTAACCCTAATTCCTATTATAAAAATTACATTTATGTGGGAAAAGTAAATCTAACTGCACGTGCAAAATAGAGGTTAGCTAAATATAAATATAATCCTAAGCAGTTGCATTTATAATTAGGACTTAGCACCCTACAAATGGGTAACTAAGCCTACCTATCCTAACTTGGATTATGGTTAAGGATTTAAGCAACCTATAGAAAGAGCATTCACATTAATTTTTAAGCATCCCTTAAGCATATTACCTGACAAAAAACATGATTAGGCTAATATTGTCCTATCATCTAAGCTACGAAGCATACACCCTAACATCCAATCTAAAATAATATAATATAAAACAAACCATACAACACATCATGCATTGTCTTAACTTAGAGCTAGAAGTGGTGACTTAATTCTAATGTGTGTATTAAGGCTTGTGTGGTAAGTCTTGTTAGGCATTAGTGTTGTATTTTCTAAGTGTAGAAGGATTCAATTTAACATGAAAGGTTGATTTCACTTGAAGTAGTTTAATTGATTTAAGAATTTTAATTTGTGTTTTTTTGTTTCATTTGATTACACTTAGCAACTAAGTGTTATAAATAGAGAAAAAGAGCATTACCCTCTTTCATCCCTACCTTAAGTCACTTTTTAAAGTATATTAATTTCATTTAGTTCTCTTTAGTGAATGGCTTATTAAATGATTTAATTAATCCTAAGTTTAGGTTCACTTTAAATAATCCTATTCAAAATGAAAGGAATCTTAAGATTAATTTAATTGAATTACTATAACATGACATATATTAAATCATTCCATTCCATCACATGTAACATGCATATGATTTAATCCTAAGTGTATCTATACATGTGACATATTTTAGCACACTTAAATGATGAATGTATGTATATGTTTAGAATTTATATTTTATTTTATTGAATCATTTAAACATATTAATTTAAAACTTTATCAAAATCTTATGCAAAAAACATAAGAATGAAATTAAATAGCATGTGTGTTATTAAACTGAAGTGATGTAATCAAATGACCTCCTTGGAGCTAGTTAAAGCCTCATATTCTGGATGTGTTTAGACTATATACCCATTTACATTCAAACATATGAAAATTTATACATGAACAAGAAGCAAGCTCTAAATCATATGGTAATTAAATTCAACTACTTGTCAATTATGAATGCATGCAATTTTAATGTAAAATGAAATTTTTATTTAGTAATCACGTACACATATACATTTTCAAAGATATATGCAAGTACATGTAGTTGTTAAACCAGGGAAGTGAGATAATCAAATAACCTCCTTGGGGCTAACTAAAGCCTTATATTCTCGGGATGTCTAGACTATATACTTGATTTTCTTGGACACACATGGATGTATACATAAATGAGGGAAAGAAAACTATGCAAAGATTGTATATTTTTTGATCGAATCATTTATATGTATGAATTAAAGCTCTATCAAAATTATAATGTTGAAATATATAAGAATGAAATCAAATGGGTACATGAAATTGATAAACCAAGAAGTGAGGTAATGACCTTCTTGGGGCTAATTAAAGTCATGTTCAGATGTCAGATTATATACCCATTATCATTCAATCTTATATAAATCAACACATGAATAGAGGAAAGAAACTCAACATTCCTTAAGCTATAAGCACATGCATTTCTTATGTATTTATAACTACCATCATAACACATATTATTATTATTCATTTATAAGCTTTTGAAAAATACATTTGGATTTAATAGTGATAATAGCCACACATATATTAAATTAAATCAACACATGCAAGCTTACATAAAGGAAATCCATTTTATTTTACTTGATTTTGAAAAGATGGATGCATGAATTCAAATGACATACTAAATTTAACATGATTGGAAAGAGGACAATCAAATATGAGCATGTGATTCATTTAACCAAACTAGTTCTTAAGGATAATCAAATCAAATAAGATTATTTAAAGCAAACCAAAACTTTTTTATTAATTATGTTTTGGATTTGATTTGATTTAAAGAAGAGAAGAGAAATCATCACTTGCTATTTTAAACCCATTCTCATATTAGTGATTTGATTTAATTTAAGGAAATATAATTAAGTTGATTTTATGGGTCAATTAAGTTGAACCCTTAATTAGTTGAATTAATTACCCTTGCCTATGTCGCCTTAATGTAATTAAATAGGTAATTATGAGCCAACATGATATGCATGGAAAATAAACTTGCAATGATCCTAGGAAATAAAAGGGGCCTAATGCAATTAGCTCATGATTAATATTTAATTAGATTAAGGGAGTTAATTAATTACTCTTATAGTTTCCCACATGTGGACTAACCATAATTTCATTTGGTTAAACACACAAGATTTACCCCATGATTTAATTAATTAAGGTCTGATGTGATTATCATTTCAATTTGATTAAGTGATTTACTTAATTGGTTAGATCTTAATTAATTTCATTTTAAAATGGGGTGAAATGAACTTAGGGAAAGGGGTCCCAACCCCATTCTTTAGTTCACTTACCATTAAATAATGATTACTAAAATTAATTAACTAATTTGGTACTATTCATAGGATTAATTAATCATTAATTAACTTAAAAGAGTAGTTAAAGTTTAATTAGTCAATTCTCTAATTAAGTGAGCAATAAATCCTAAGAAAATCATGGGAGGTAGAGGTCATCCAATTAAATTATCCCATAAAATTTGGGATTAATTGCTCAAGTAATTAAGCTAATAAATTTTGCAATTAAATAATTAATATTAGTAAAGATCATTTTTAATTAATTCTCCTTTGAAATACCTTTAGAATAATTATTTATTTGTATTTTATATTTCTTTATGATTTTTTATGATTTTTAGAAGTTTTAACCATTAAAAAATAATTAATTAAGCCTAATTAAAGCCTAATCCTCTTGGCGCCATGTGGCGCCTTATTGCTTTTGTGTGCAGTGAGTGGCTATTTAAAACTTATCTAACTCAGTGCCTACGTGGCGGCAGTGGACTCGCTTTCTCATCCATTATCTAATATAAGATTAGATGGCTATGATTAATTAATGGCGGGTGGATCTACTCGACCATCCATTTGATCATAGAACGGATGGGTGCATGATCTCAGTGAGGAGAATGGAGTCCATCCATCATTGTTCACTTGATCTAAGCTTACCTGAGCTCTAATCAACTCCAAAGGATCCAACACCTTCATGACATCGATCAGAGGTGATCCAATAGTCAAGATCACATGACATGCAAGTTTTATTCAAAAAGCTCCAACCCATTTTTTCCTAAAGATTAATTTTGAAAGCATACCTCATCAGAGCTCAAGACTGGTGGCTTGAATGATTGAGGAAGATTCATCTAATGGAGATGAAGCTCTGTTGATTAGAAATTGGATCAATTCCTTGACCTTCGATCAGAAGGCCATGAAATGATGATTTGGAGCTCAACTTCATCAGTCCCACCGATGCTTAAGCTTGAGATTTAGTTTGTTCTTTTCGATGAGGCCTAGGGAAGGTGCAAAGTTATATATTGAGTTTGATGGAGAAATGGAGTTAGGGGAAATTAGAGTGTCTATTTTTGAGATAGATGGGAATGACATTTTATGATCGAGGAAAACTCAAGAGCTTAGGGAATGGCTCTAGCAACCTCTTTAGGGCTCTAAGGAATGATTTTTGTGTGTGTTTGAGTGGAAATGAGGGGGTGTATACCCCCTTTCATCTTGATCGGACTGTGGGATCAGGTTTGGCTTGTAGTGGACATCTGGCCATCTCAGGGAGTCGTGGGTGGCAGGTAGGAGGTGAGTTGGCTCGGCTTGGTTGGTTGGAGGTGTGGAGGTGGCTACCAATGAGGAATCATGGGTGTCCTTTGGGTTTTAAATGCTCCAATGGAGAGGGTGAGGTGATTTCACCTCCTATGGGTCATGGAGGACCCAACCACCCCTTGGGTTAGGTTGGGCAATGTCCTAGGTGCCTAGGTGGACTATTGGGAGAGTACTAAGTGGCCAAGAATAGAAATGACCACTTACATGGGTGGTTTATCTCATGTGATGCCTTTCACCCAATGGTAGAATGATCATTTGGTATTGGATATGATTTGGGTAGATTTGAAAAATGAGCCAAAAGAATTTCAAGTCAATTGGAGTTGATTTGGTTAGGTTTGGATTTGACTCATTTAGATCAAATTTGGTTAGATTGGGTCAAGTTGACCAATTGGTCAAATTGGGTCAAACCAAGAATTTGGTCAAGTCCATATGATCATTTGGGATGTTTTGGTTCAATTGGTTTGGTTTAGTTTGGCTTAAATTTGATTTTGGCTCATTTGAATTCATTTGGGTCAAATGGGTTAAGTTAACCAATTTGACCAAATTGGCCAAATTAGCTTGGGTTGGGTGTTTGTTTGGGTTTAGTTGACCAATTGAAGATGATTGTAGGCTTTGCTTTCAATTAATTTGGATTTAGTTTTGATTTGGGCCAACTTGAACCTTTAGGTCAATTTGGGCTAAGTAGGTTAATTGGGTTCAATTAGGTCCAATCATGGCTTTTGGTCAAGATCAATAATCAATTTGTATTGAACTTGACCCATTGGTTGTAATCAATTTTATTTATATTTTCATTTGACCCAATTTGGTCTTTTAGGTGAATTTGGGTCAACTTGGGTCAAGAGAGCCAATTGGGTTTGGTTTGACTCAATTGAAGGTCAAGTCATATTTAAATATTGATTTAGATTCGGTATGAATCATTGGTTTCTTGGTATTTGACTTAGGTTACAATTTGGCTAGTTTGGGTTCATATGGGTTAAGGGGTTGACTTGGTCAAATGACCAAGTTGACTTAGTTTGACCCAATTTATGATATAATTGATCAACCTAGGGTAATCATCATGATGGGAGGTTTTGATGGTTCAATCAAATTTGGGTAGGATTAGAACTTGGCTCAAATAGATCAAATTGGCCACTTTAGGTCAAGTGGACCAATTGGGTTTAGTTGGCTGATTTTGGGTTAGGTTTGATTTAGTTGAGTTTATATAGATTTGGGATTGATATATAAATTCAATTACAATGGAGTTCAAATGGTTTTGGTTCATTTGAATATTTCAAGTCAATAGGGTTAAGTTGGGTTTGACTTGGGTTAATTTTGGTTTGACTTGATTGTAGATTTCATTTATATTTATGAATATGATTGAAGGTATGATTGATTCATGGGAAAATCAATTGAATTTGGGTTTTGGAATTAAGCTCAGTCCATGGAATTGGGTAATGTGGCTTAGGTTTGGATTTTGATTTGGTTTGATTTAGTTTTGATGATTTAAATGTATATTTCATTTAAATTTGTGAAGATGATTGAAAATATGATTGATTTATGAAAAAATCAATTGAGTTTGACTTGATTTGGATTAATATTTGGCTAGTTCATGGGATAGGTCATATGGCTTAATAAGGCTTTCAAGTTTGGATTTTATCAAGGGCTTCAATCATTTGGTTTTGGAATTTGGGTTTAGATTTAGATTTGGATTTGATGTTTGAATTGAACTTGAGGTTCGGTTTGAGAAGGTGAACATGGATTGGATTTGGGTTGTAAGGTAGGTGGATTTTCATAATCCCTAAGTCATAACCTAATCCTATGTTTAACCCTTCTAAGTCTTTAGGCTTAGGTTAAGTGTTAACCTAATTGTTAGAAGTGTCTTATGATTAGAAAAGTTTTAGTGTTTATAAGACTCTTAAGTCTATGATGGGAAGTTGAATCCGCACTCCAAAAGAAAGGACAGTAGGCCTTAGGCTCCATAGTGTTTCCCTTGGAGATAGATGATTGGAAGACCGAAGCCAAGTTCCACATTATAGACTCGAATACATCTTTCAATGTTTTTCTTGGGAGACCATGGATACATGAGAACAACATAGTTCCATCTGCTCTACATCTGTGTATGAAGTTTGTGAGAGGTGGGATTGTCTAATGTGTCAAAGGAGATCTCAAGTCATTTACAATTCATGAGGTCAACATATATGAGGATGTGGATTACTACCTCCCTTAAAAATCAACAAGTCTATTCTCACAAACTTGACCAAAGTTCAAAAATAAAAGAAAAGAAAAAGAAAAAGAAAAAGTAAATGAAAGAGCAATAGAAGATGAAAAGAAAGGAGAAAATGAAAAAGAAAATAAAAGGGAGCGAAAATAGACTTAGAGGAGGAAGTGGAGCCTTACATTAAATTCCACTCACAATTTTTTACTCCATCTGAACATATGGGTAGGGGCCTCCTGAGAGGAAGAGCAGTTCAGGAGTCTAGGGTGGAAAACCTCCTTATTGGCCACCCAATAAAAGATATGTTCTAGCTACAAGGAGTACACCTATTAGCCTTATAGACTTAGAATCTAGTTCATAGGATGAGTCTTATATGGTTAGCACACTAGCTAACTCTTCACAGTAGTAGATTCCCTTGGAGGTGACACTTGAGCCAGATAGTGAAGAAGGCTAGGCTCCAAAGCAAAGCATAAGTGTATTCAAGTCTACAAATGAAATAGTTAGGCATCAGTTGGGAACTTTAGCTCTAACCACACTTTCCTCTCAAAAATATGAGGGTTTGGTAGTTAAGGAAGCCCCTAATTCATCCACAGCCATGAAGACTCAAAGGTTCTTTTTGGGAGTGATGTAGAACTTGAGGATGATTCATATAAAGATTTAATAGTATTACCTTTTGATTTGTACTTGCCTTGTGTTAATAATTTAGCAAAGAAAGGGTTAACCCCACATACTTGGTCAAAGCATAGGTCAAACTACCTCAAAAGAATATGGAAGAACAAATGCAACAGCTCTCAATCAATACGAGAACTAGGATTCGGTACAATGGTTCCATTCGATGATTACGATTACTGCTTAGTCATCACCAATCATTTGGAATCTAATATGTTCTTTTCAAAACACATTAACCCATATGAGGAGTTGTGCTTAGAAACTTCAGATGATCCATATAATTTTGAAGTCAAAGATGCACCGCCAGAGTTTGATGAAGAGATCTAGTCAAACCATGAGCTCAAGGAAATCAACCTAGGCGAAGAAGATCCGACATACATCAATTTTTTGTTAAATGAAATTGAAACTAATACTTAGACTATTGACTGAGTTTAAGGACTGCTTTGGATGATGCTATTAAGAGATTCCTGGATTGGCTCCTAACGTAGTGGTCCATAAATTAGCAATAGAGTTTCTGCTATCTTCTTCTAGACATGCGATTAGACATAGAATAATAGGTCATTTATGAGGTCAAGAAATTGATTGATGATGGCTTCATTCGAGAAGAAAAATACCCTACCTGGTTAGTCAGCGTCATCCCAGTTAAGAAAAATAATGAGAAAATTCACATATGCATCAATTTTAGGGAATTAAATAAGCCATGTCCAAAAGATAAATTTTCACTACCAATCCCCAAGCTGATGGTAGAAATTTCCTCATCTCATGCAGTCTTCTCTATCATGGATGGCTCATCTGGATATAACTACATAAAGATGTCCCCTAAAGATGAAAGAAACACTACTTTTAGAACCCATGATCAAAATCTATTGCTATAATGTCATGCCTTTCAGCCATAAAAATGCTGGTGCTACATAACAGTGGGCTATGACTCAAATATTTGATGAACTTATTCATCATCGCTCCTCCCGCCTCCAAAACCACCACTGCTCTGACCACCACCTCCATATCCACCAGCATCTCCCCCCACCACAACTATGATAAAAGTTGTCTTCACCTTTCCCACCAGATATAGATTGATTTGATTTGATGTTACCATTAAGGTTCTATTCTTAGTGTTTGGGGTTAGTTTAGAGTTAGTTTATGATTTAGGGTTTAGGGCTAGTTTAGGGTTTAGGGATTAGGGTTAGTTTTGGGTTTAAGGTTTTGGGTTATAGGTTTTAGGGTTTAAGGCTTAGGGTTTATGGTTTAGGGTTTAGGGTTTAGTGTTTTAGGGTTTAGCATTTAGGGTTTGGGGATCAGGGTTTAGGGTTTAGGGTTTTAGGGATTAGGGTTTAGGGTTTATTTTAAAAAATTAAGTAATGAGAGTTTAGGTTTATTTAGTTTATCTTTTTATTTATTTGAGCTTATTTTCTTTTTTCTTTATACTTAGGTTTATTTTTTTATTTTTATTTGGTTTAGTTTATTTATTTTAGGTTTATTTATTTTGGTTTAGGTTTTTTATTTTAGTTTATTTTTTAGGTTTATGTTTATTTTTTTGTTGAGTTTTATTTTTATTTTATTTTTTTTAGGTTTAGGTTTTAGGTTTTTATTTTTAGTTTATTTCTAGGTTTCGTTTAATAATTTTGGTTTAGGTTTATTTTTAGTTTATTTTATTATATTTAGTTTAGGATTAGGTTTAGGTTTTATATATCTTAGTTTAGTTTATTTTAGTTTAGGTTTAGGTTTATTTTATTTTGTTTATTTTATTTTTATTTTAGGATTAGGTTTTTTATAGTTTAGGGTTTAAGTTTTATTTTTTTATTTATTTTTTGGTTTATTTTTTAGATTTAAATTTTTTTAGTTTTTATTTTATTTTATGTTAGGTTTACTTATTTTTATTTTATGATTAGTTTTTATTTATTTAGATTTTTATTCTTAGGTTTATTCTATTTTTTAGTTTATTTAGGTTTTTATTTATTTTATTTTATTTTATTTTTATTTTTATTTTATTTTTTTAGGTTTAGGTTTAGGTTTGATTTTAGGTTTTTTTTATATTATTATTTTATTTTATTTAGGTTTAGGTTATTTATTTATTTTATCATTAGGTTTTATTTAGTTTAGTTTAGGTAGGTTTTAGGGTTTAGGGTTTAGGGTTTAAGATTTAGGTTAAGCGTTTAAGTTTAGGTTTAGGGTTTAGGGTTGTGGTTTAGGGTTTATTAGGGTTATTAGGTTTAGTGTTTAGGGTTTAGTATTTAGGCCTTAGGCTTTAGGGTTTAGGGTTTAGGGTTTTTTAGGGTTAAGGGTTAAGGGTTTAGGGTTGTAGGTTTAGGGTTAAGGGTTTAGGGTTTAGGATTTGGTGTTTAGGGTTTAAGATTTAGGGTTTAGGAATGAGGTTTTTTTGTGTTAAGTAAACCATGAGGTTTAGGTTTATTTAGTTTAATTTTTATTTATTTTATTTTTTATTTTTATTTAGTTTAGTTTATTTATTTTAGGTTTATTTATTTTAGTTTGGGTTTTTAATTTTAGTTTATTGTTTAGGTTTAGGTTTATGCTTAGTTTTTAGTTTAGTTTTATGTTTTTATTTTTTTGTTTAGAATTTATTTTTTATTTTTAGGTTTAGGTTTGGGTTTAGGTTTTATTTTTATTATTTTAGGTTTACATTTTATGTTTTTATTTTAGGTTTATTTTTAGGTTTAATTTTTTAGTTTAAGATTAGGTTTATTTTTAGTTTATTTTATTTTATTTTGTTTAGGTTTAAATTTAGATTTAGGTTAAGGTTTAGGGTTTAGGGTTTACAGTTTACAATTTACAGTTTAGGGTTTAGGGTTTTAGGGTTTAGGGTTGTAGGTTTAGGGTTACTTTTAGGCTTTAGAGCTTAGTGTTTTAGGGTTAAGGGTTTTTTAAAAAAAAAAATTAAGTAAACAGATAGGTCTTGGTTATTTACTTTATTTTTTATTTATTTGAGTTTTTTTTTATTTTTTTTATTTTTTATTTTTATTTAGTTTACTTTACTTGTTTTAGGTTTATTTATTTTAGTTTAGGTTTTTTATTTTAGTTTATTTTTTAAGGTTAGGCTTATTTTCTATTTGCATTTTATATTTATTTTAATTTTAGGTTTAGTCTTTTTTCTTGTTTTAGGTTTAGGTTTTTATTTTATTTTTTTAGTTTTATTTTATAGGCTTTTATTTTAGGTTTTTTTAAGTTTTATTTTTTTATTTTAGGTTTATGTTTTTCTTTAGTTTATTTTATTTTATTTAGTTTAGGTTTAGTTTATTTTAGGTTTAGGTTTAGGTTTTCTTAAATTTAGTTTATTTTATTCTAGTTTAGGTTTAGTTTTATTTTATTTTGCTTTTTTTTATTTTAAGTTTATGGTTTAGGTTTTATTTTTTATTTATTTTTTAGGTTTTATTTTAGGTTTATTTTTTATGTTTATGTTTTTATTTAGTTTTTATTTTATTTTATTTAGGTTTATTTTATTTTTATTTTATATTTAGTTTTATTTTATTTTGGTTTTTAACGCTTAGTTTTTTATTTATTTTTAGTTTAGTTTAGGTTTTATTTAGTTTATTTTAGTTTATTTTATTTTTTTATTTTAGGTTTAGGTTTAGGTTTTACTTTAGGTTTTTTTATTATCTTTTAATTTATTTAGGTTTAGGTTTTTCTTTATATTATTAGGTTTTATTTAGTTTAGGTTTAGGTTTTAGGGTTTAGGTTTAGGGTTTAGGGTTTAGGGTTTAGGGTTTAGGGTTTAGGGTTAGGTTTATGGTTTAGGGTTTATGGTTTAGTGTTTAGGCTTTAGGGTTTAGGGTTTTGAGGGTTTAGGGTTTAGGGTTTAGAGTTTATGGTTAATTTAGGGTTTAGGGTTTAGGGTTAGTTTAGGGTTTAGGGTTTATGGTCAGGGTTAGGGGTTTGAGTTTAGGGTTTAGGCTTAGTTGAGGTGTTAGGGTTTTGGGTTTCTTAGGGTTTAGGGTTTTGGGTTGTAGGTTTAGAGCTATAGGGTTAGTTTTAGGGTTTAGTATTTAGGGTTTAGGATTTATGGTTTAAGGTTTAGGGTTTTTTTAATTAAGTAAATTGGTATGTTTAGGTTTATTTAGTTTATTAAGTTTATTTTTTTATTTTAGTTTATTTTAGTTTTTACTTTTGTTTAGGTTTATTTTTATCTATTATAATTTAATTTATTTATTTTTATTTAGGTTTTTCATTTTAGTTCATTTTTTAGGATTACGTTTAGGTTTATGCTTATTTTTTAGTTTAGTTTTATTTTTATTTTATTTTTCAGGTTTAGGATTTATTTTTTATTTTTAGCTTTTGGTTTAGTTTTTTATTTTATTTTTTAGGTTTAGGTTTTATGTATTTATTTTAGGATTATTTTTAGGTTTTATTTTTTTTGTTTATTTTATTTTATTTAGATTAGGGTTTAGGATTAGTTTATTTTAGACTTAGGTTTATGTTTTATTTATTTTAGTTTAGTTCATTTTAGTTTAGGTTAAAGTTTTATTTATTTTAGGTTTAGGTTTTATTTTTTTGCTTAGGGTTTAGGTTTTATTTCTAATTTACTTTTGGTTTTATTTTTAGGTTTATTTTTTAGGTTCAGGTTTTTATTTAGTTTTTCAATTTTATAATGTTTATTTTATATTTATTTCATGTTTAATTTTTTTATTTTATTTATTTATTTATTTTTAAGTTTATTTTACTTTTTTAGTTTAGTTTATGTTTTTATTTATTTTTTATTTAACTAGTTTTTAGTTTTTTATCTTATTTTATTTTATGTTTAGGTTTAGTTTGGGTTTAGGTTTATTTTATGTTTTTTTTAATATTTATTTTTTTATTTTATTTATGTTTAGGTTTCTTATTTAATTTATTTTTAGGTTTATTTAGTTTAGGTATAGTCTTTAGGTTTTAGGGTTTAAGTTTAGGTTTAGTTTAGGGTTTAGGGTTGTTTAGGGTTTAGGGTTTAGGGTTTAGGGTTTTAGGGTTTAGAGTTTATGGTTTAAGGTTTAGGGTTTAGGTTTAGGGTTTAGGGTTTAAGGCTTGTTTATTTTTGGGAGTTTAGGGTTTAGGGTTTAGGGTTTAGGGTTTAGGGTTAGTTTTAGGGTTTGGTTTTTCTATTTTTTAATTGTATAGTTTTTAAATTTTTTATTTTAAATTAAGCAAAGTCGAAGGTTTATGTTTATTTTGATTATTTTTTATTTATTTTAGTTTATTTTTTTTATTTTAATTTTATTTAATTTAGTTTATTTATTTTAGGTTTATTTATTTTAGTTTAGGGTTTTATTTTAGTTTATTTCTTAGGTTTATGTTTAGGTTTATTTTTTTACTTTAGTTTTATTTTTAGGTTTAGGTTTTATTTCTTGTTTTTAGGTTTAGGTTTAGGTTTTATTTTATTTTTTTTTTAGTTTTAGGTTTTATTTTAAGTTTATATTTAGGTTTTATTTTTTTTAGTTTAGATTTATGTTTATTTTAGTTTATTTTTTTTATTTAGGGTTTAGGTTTATCTTTAGTTTATTATAAGTTTAAGTTTAGGTTTTATTTATTTTAGCATTTTTTTATTTTATTTTATTTATTTTAAGTTTATTTTATGTTTATTTTGGTTTAGGTTTTATTTAGTTTTATTTTATTTTATTTTGCTTTTTATTTTTTTATTTTAGGTTTAGGTTTATTTTATTTAAGTTTTATTTTATTAGGTTTTTATTTTATTTTATTTTATTAGTCAATTTTTATTTTATTTTATTTTTAGGTTTAGGTTTAGGCTCAGTTTATGTTTTTTATTATTTTATTTTATTATATTTTGCTTTAGGTTTTTTTATTTATTTTATTTTTAAGTTTTATTTAATTTAGGTTTAGGTTTTTAGGCTTTTATGGTTTAGGGTTTAGGGTTTAGGGTTTATTGTTTAGAGTTTAGGGTTTAGGGTTTAGGATTTAGGGTTTAGGGTTTAGGGTTAACGATTTAAGGTTTAGGTTTTAAGGTTTACGGTTTTAGGGTTTAGGGTTTAGGGTTTAAGGTTTAGTGTTTGTAAAGTTTAAGGTTTAGAGTTTAGGTTTTAGGTTTAGGGTTCAGGTTTTAGGTCTACGGTTCAGGTTTTAGTTTAGGGTTAAAGGATATAAGTTGGGTTTGGATTTGAGTTTTGAATTTATATTGATTTTATTTTGTCCATTTGAATTTATATTTCATTTATATTTGAATGTAAATGAGAATATAAAGGATCTATGAGAGAAATTAAAATTAGAGTGATTTTATTATGAATTTGGCCAAGATAAGTCAAAATGTTTGAAAATGGGGTTTTGATTTGGTTTGATTTATATTCATTTGATTTGAATGACTTGCATGCCTATTTTATTTATAATTGTGAATATAAATGATGGAATAGGTGATTTATATTGAACTTATTTGGATTTGGGTTGATTTGAAGGGTTTGGCTAAGCTTATGGATGTGATTCATAAGGCTTAGGAAAGTTTTGGAATTGGAATTGATCATGGGTTTTAATCATTTGATTTGAAATTGATTCATGATTTGGATTTTGGAATTTGGATTTGAATTTGGATTTGAATTTGAGGTTTGGTTTGAAAGAAGGAAGCAAAGATTGGGTTCTATAGGGTAGCAAGTCCTCCTAAACCCCTAAGGCATAACTTATTCTTATGGCTAACTCTTCTAAGTCTCTAAGGTTAGGTTATGTGTTCACCTAATCATTAGAAGTGTCTTAAGACAAAGGAACTCTTGGTGTTTAGAGGAGTCTTATGTCTAAGATGGATAAGTTGGGAGCTCACTCCAAAAGAGAGGTCAACAAGCCAACAAAAGCTAAAATAAATAGGTAGAGAAATAGCCAGCCAATGGGCAAACCACACATCAAGGACAAAATGCCCAACCTACCACCAACAAAGAGAGAAAAAGCAGCAACCAAAGAAAGGCAAGCCAGCAAAAATGAAACCACCTTCACAAAACCAACCAGCCAAAGGGCACCAAAATAAAAACCTAGTAAATAGAAAGTGAGAAACACCAATCCAGAAAGAGGAAAATTAGCAAAGAAGCCAATACTCTAGCTACCAAGAAAACACACGGTAAAAGCTCAACCAACAAAGAAAAAAACCAACAAAAGAAAAACCTCTAAGGATAGAGATTATTTCCATGAAGCTTTGGAATGAGTAACCCTCAAAGTTAGGAGGGCATAAATCAACATTTTTTTTTCATTTTCTTCTTGTAGATAGTTTTATATCCATGCCCTTTCTCCAAGAAATCTCCATCCAAAATAAACCGATTGTTATAAAAGGCATGGGGATCAGCTATTATCAATTTCAAAGAAGAGCATTCAGAGTCATCCACAACAGTAGACAAAGGAAACTTAGAAATAGTATGCATTTCAGAATCAGAAGTGAAAGGAGCAAAAATAGCTTTATTAAGAAGACAATTATCAATATTTTCACCTTCCAATAAAATCTAAAGAGTATCCTCCCTGTCTTCATTCATAAAAGAAGCAAGAGACCTAGAATCTAGATTTTCATTATAATCTTCATGTAAGGGATTAAGTTAAGATTAAAATCCCTTAAAAACATAGCATATTACCAAAATTTTGAACATAATTATCAGCCATAGAAAAACCATCATTTTGAACCAAAATAGAACTATTCACAAGAAGAGAATTGTCACAAGTATCTAAATCTTATTTTTTAAAAGAAGGATCACCAATATTATCAAGATTATTAGGACCAGAAGTTAAAATATTATAAATAAGAACATTCTTTTCCCCACCATTCTCAATCAAAGAAGGCAAAGCAATAGTCTCTTTCCCAAGATCTAAAGCAGACACAAGAGAAAGAGAAGCAACATCCAACTGATTGGAATAAATGGTGTTAGCATCAATAATATTTGAACCATCATCATGAAAAGACTTATGCACAACATCCAAACCATTAGAATCATTAATCATAGCCTCTGAAGTCTTTCCTTTAATAGAATCCTCAAAAGAAACACTTAGAGCATGATTAATAGTTAAAACATTTTCAAAAACATCAAAATTACCTTCTACATTAGAAAAATCATTAATAGATAAAACTTTTTCAGAAGATTCAGAAATCTAGTTTTGCAAAACTTCAAAATTTTGAAAAGTAGATTTTCCTTTATCCAACTTGAGAGAATCATCAATTTTTTCAACAATTAAATTCTTACTGGTGATTTTCTTCCTAAAGAGGGATAAGAAATAAAGCATTCAGAAATTTCATGCCCATGAATTTTACAATGATTATAGAAATGGGAAAGTTCTCAAATACAACTTTCTAAAAATAACTACATTTCTTTAAACCCAACCAAATTTCTTTTAGATATTTTTAGTAATATCAATCTCTATAAGAATTCTAGCAACATACGCCTAGAAGAAGTAGTTGTTGCTTGATCAACTTGCAAAGGTGACCAAAAATTGACCTAATAGCATAAAGAATGATGATTAAATAGATGAATCTAGTTAGGTAAAGAAATCCAAATGGGAACAATAGAGACTCTTCATTAACATCAAACATAGGCATCCACTTCAAATACATTTTCCAATTAATAACATAGTAAGAACTCTAGAAATAAATTCTTCCATAATCAAGGTCATTAGAAAGTTTAATTAGAACATGCCTTGCATCAATTAGTCCAATAGAAAAAGAACCAGATAAATTTAAGCTATGAGAAAAGAAAGAATATCTTCCATCTTTGGTCGTTTAAATTAAAACTTTCCAATCAAAGAAAAAGAAAAGGCTTAGCTAATCTTTCAATATCCTCATCTAAAATCATAATTGTCAGAGTATCTTTAAAAGTCATATGAAGCAAATTCAAAGAAGGCTCGGTGGAGGAATTCTTACCAACTAAAGCCTCTTTGATAGATTTAATAACAACAAGTAATTTAGAGGTAGGATTACGCAAAAAATTTGATGCCCTAGTGGAATCCATCGGCACATGGGATTTACCCCATGGATTTGAAGAAGCTGACGCTATGAGTCATGACACCGTGATAAGAATTGGTCGAGATCAGCCCAAGGATGACAATCTATAGGGAATCTAAGAGAGAAAGCACTCAAAAGCTCACCAAGAATGTGAGGGATCCCGAAATCGCCCAATAATAAGGTTTAGTCTAGTTTTAGGGTTTAAGTTATAGATTTAGTGTTTATTAGTTAATATTAGGTTTTATTAGTTTTAGGTTATTATTAATTTATTATTAGTTTATGTTTCATTTAGTTAGTTTAGTTTTAGTAAGGTTATTAGTTTAGTTTTATTAGTTTTAGGTTATTATTAGATTTATTATTATTAGTTTATTAGTTTAGTTAGTTAGTTATTAGTTTTTATTAAATTAGTTATTATGAGATAGTTTTATTATTATTATTATTATTATTAGTTTATTTATTAAGTTTATTAGTTTAGTTATTTAGTTTAGTTATTGAATTAGTTATGTTTTATTTAGTTATTAGTTTATTATTTTATTATTATATAGTTATTATTACTTTTAGTTTTTTTATCATTAGTTTATTATTATTAGTTAGTTTCATTAGGTTTAGTTATTATTATTTTATTTATTAGTTAGTTTTATGGTTTATTAGTTTAGGTTCAAGGTTTAGTTTTAGTTGGTTATTTAGTTATTCATTATTTGTTATTATTATTAGTTTATTAGTTTAGTTTTAGTGTTTATTATTTATTAAGGTTTAGGTTTATTTATTAATTAGTTAAGTTTTTTTAGTTAGTTTTTTATTAGTTTATTAGTTTATCACTTATTAGTTTTTGGTTATTAGTTATTTATAATTAGTTTTATTTAGTTTAAAGTTTATTATTAGTTTAGTTTTTATTAATTACTATTAGGTTTTTAGTTTATTATTTATTAGTTTAATTCGATTATTAGTTATTAGTTAGGTTTAGTTTAATTTTATTTTAGTTTATTAATTTTTTATTGTTTAGTTATTGTTATTAGTTTGATTAGTTAAGTTATTTGTAATTTTAGTTTAGTTTAGTTTATTATTATTAGTTTTATTAATTTAGGTTTAGGGGTTTAGTGTTTAGTTTATTTGATTTAATTATTATTATTATTATTATTATTAGTTTTAATTATTATTATTATTAGTTTAGTGTTAGTTATTATTACTTATTTAGTCTTGTTTATTAGTTATTTTAGTTTTATTATTAGTTTTAATTACTATTATTTAGTTAGTTTATTATTAAGTTTAATTAGTTTATTAGTTTATTAGTTTAGATTAGTTATTAGTTTTAATTATTAGTTAGCTATTATTATTAGTTATTTATTAGTTATTTTGTTAGTTTATTAATTTTAGTTTAATAGTTATTAGTTTTAGTTTAATTATTATTAGTTTACTTATTGGGCATAGTTTTAATATTTTATTTATTAGTTGTGATTAGTTTAGGTTTATTAGTTAGTTTTATTTATTAGTGTTTAGTTTAGTTAGTTTATTAGTTTAATTGGTTATTAGCTTTAGATTTTAGTTTTATTAGTTATTAGTTTAGTTTACTTTAGTTATTATTGGGGTTTTGTATATGTTTCATTTTTACTTTTATTAATTAGTTTTTGTTATTATTAATTTATTAGTTGTTTAGTTATTATTTAGTTAGTTTAGTTTAGTTAATTTTATTAATTTTTATTTTAGTTTATTATTAGTTTATTAGTTCTAGTTTATTATTTATTAGTTTTAGTTTATTATTTATTAGTTTTAGTTTTAGTTAGTTTAGTTTATTGTTTTATTAGTTTCTTGTTAGGGTTTAGGGTTTTATGGTTTAGGGTTGTAGGTAGGGTTTAGGGTTAGTTTTAGTGTTTACCATTTAGCATTAAGGTTTTTTTTTATTTTGTATTTTTTATCTTTCAGGTTTAGGGTTTAAGTTTTAGGTTTTAGTTTAGGGTTTAGGGTTTTTATTTTTTTAACAGAGAATAAATTTAGATTCAACATTTCTTTTTTTTTGATTTCATCAACCAAGTAACACACCAGGTTCTCTAAGACACAAGCGACAATATAGATAAAAAATGAGCATGCATAGAGCAAATTAAAAACCTTAGATGACTAGATCCATCTCTATTATAAAGACAATTCCATAAGTAGTAGATCAGATTGGTCATTCTTCAGTTTCTCCAGTTCCAATCAGAACCACCATGGCCTCTCAAGAAGCGAGATCCACCATCATATCCATGATATCTCCCTCCACCACCTCCACGTCTGTAACCTCTATCGCTCCTCTCGCCTCCATAACCACCACTGCTCTGACCACCACCTCCATAACCACCAGCACCTCCATATCCTCCACCACCACTACAATAACCACCGCCTCCACCTTCACATCCACTGCTAGATCTAGATTGAGCCTAGTTAATGATGATTTTCCTGCTATTAAGGTTATTCCCATTCTTAGGGTTTAGGTTTAGGTTTAGGGTTTGGGGTTTAGGGTTTAGGGTTTGGAGTTTAGGGTTTATTTAGGGTTGGTTTGGGGTTTATGGCATTTAGGGTTTAGGGTTTAGGTTTAGGTTTAGGGTTTAGGTATGAGTTTATCGTAGGGTTTAGTATTTAGTTAGGGTTTAGGGTTTAGGTTTAGGGTTTAGGGTTTAGTTTAGGTATTTAGTAGTTTGGGGTAGGTTTAGTGTGTATGAGGGTTTAGGGTTATTTATTTAGCTTTAGGGTTTAAGGTCTTTTAATTAAGCAAACCAGTTTAGGCCAAATTAGTTTATTTAGTTTATTTTTTTATTTATTTTAGTTAATTTTCTTTTTTGTTTATATTTAGTTTTATTTTTAATTTTTATTTACTTTAATTTATTTATTTTAGGTTTTTTTATTTTAGTTTAGGTTTGTTATTTTAGTTTATTTTTTAGGTTTAAGTTTATATTTATTTTTTTAGTTGAGTTTTATTTTTATTTTATTTTTAGGTTTAGGTTTAGATTTTATTTTATTTTAGGTTTATTTTAGGTTTTATTTTAGGTTTATTTTAGGTTTATTTTTTTAGTCCTTTAGGTTTATTTTTAATTGAGTTTTGTTTTTATTTTATTTTTTAGGCTTAAGTTTTAGGTTTTTATTTTAGATATACTTTTAGGTTTAGGTTTACTTTTAGTTTATTTTATTTTATTTAGTTGAGGTTTAGGTTAGGTTTAATTTATTTTAATTTATTTTATTTTAGTTTAAGTTTAGGTTTATTTTATTATTTCATAATTTTTTTATCTTAGTTTAATTTTTTTTTTAGTTTACTTTAGGCTTTATTTTTAATTATTTTAGGTTTTTTTGTTTATTTTAGGTTTAGGTTTTATTTAGTTTTATTTTAGTTTATTTTAGGTTTATTTTATTTTTATTTTACATTTAGTTTTTATTTTATTTATTTTATTTATTCTTAGGTTTATTTTATTTTTAAGTGTAGTTTATGTTTCTATTTATTTTATTTTGTTTTTAAGTTTAAGTTTAGGTTTAGTTTAGGTTTTTATTTTATTTTATTTTATTTTATTATTTTATTTAGGCTTAGGTTTAATTATTTATTTTATTTTTAAGTTTTATTTAGTTTAGGATTAGGTTTTCAAGTGTTTAAGGTTTAGGGTTTAGGGTTTATGGCTTAAGATTTTATGGTTTAAGGTTTAGTGTTAGCATTTAGGGTTTAATGTTTAAGCATTTGGGTTTAGGGTTTTTAAAGTCTAGTGTTTAGGGTTTATTTTGGTAGGTCAGGTTTGGTTGAGGGTTTAGGCTTTAAGGTTTAAGGTACTAGTGTAGGGTTTAGGGTTTAGGGTTAGATAGGGTTTGGGGTTAGGTTTAGGTTTAGGGGTTTGGCCAGAGTGGGTTTGCTTTATTAAATTAAGTAACCAGTAGTAGTTTATTTAGTTTATTTAGTTAATTTTTATTTTTTAATTTATTTTTTATTTAGTTTAGTTAATTTATTTTAGTTTTATTTATTTTAGTTTAGGATTTTATCTTTATTTTATTTTAGTTAATGATTTTTTTTAGTTTAGTTTTATTTTATTTTATTTTATTTAGGCTTTATTTTTTATTTAGGATTAGGTTTAGGTTTAGGTTTTATTTAAGTTTATTTAGGTTTTATATCTTAGTTTATTTTAGGTTTATTTTAGGTTTATTTATTAGGTTTAGGTTTATATTTTAGGTTTAGGTTTATATTAGTTTAGTTTAGGTTAGGTTTATATTTAGTGTTCATTTTCATTTTTATTTTCTTTTGGTTTGGTTTTAGGTTTCAAGGTTATAGGGTTTAGGGTTTAGGGTTTATGGTTTAGGGTTTAGGGTTTAGGGTTTTATGGTTTATGTTTTATGGTTTAGGGTTTAGGGTATGGAAGATTTGGGTTTAAGGATTTAGGTTTTAGGGTTTTATTTAGGGTTTGATTTTTTTTTTTTTAAATTTTTAAAATTAGTTTTAGGTTTATTTTATTTTATTTAGTTTTAGGTTTATTTATTTTTAGTAGGTTTTATTTAATTTTAGGTTTTATTTTAGTTCAGTTTAGGTTTATTTTATTTTATTTATTTATTTTAGTTTATTTGTTTAGTTTAGGTTTAGGTTTTATTTTATTTGGTTTATTTTAGTTTATTAATTAGTTTAGATTATGTTTTATTTTAGTTTAGTTTAGGTTTATTTAGTTTAGGTTTTAGGTTTAGGTTTATTTTAAGTTTAGGTTTCATTTAAATTTTATTTAATTTATTTATTTTTAGTTTCTTTTAGTTTAGTTTAGTTTATTTTACTAAGTTTTTAGTTTATTTAGTTTATGTTTAGGTTTATTTTTAAGTTTATTTAGTTTAGTTTAGGTTTAGGGTTTAGGTTTTTTTTAGGTTTTGTTTTTAGTTTTATTTAGGTTTAGGTTTTATTTTGTTTATTTATTTTTTTAATTTATTTTTATTTAGGTTTATTTTGTTTAGGTTTTATTTTTATTTAGGTTTAGGTTTTATTTTTATTTAGGTTTAGGTTTTATTTAATTTATTTTATTTGTTTTTATTTAAGGTTTATGGTTTAGTTTAGGTTTATTTTATTTTTATTTAGGTTTAGGTTTATTTTTCCTTTTAGTTTAGTTTATTTTGGTTTAGGTTTATGTTTTTAGTTTATTTTAGTTCAGGTTTAGGTTTATGTTTATTTAGGTTTATTTAGTTTAGATTTTTTATTTTTAGGTTTAGGTTTATTTATTTTTATTTTAGTTTATATTTCCATTTTATTAGTTTGGTTTATTTAGTTTATTTATTTAGGTTTTTTTTTGTTTAGGTTTAGGTTTATTTATTTTAGTATTGTTTACTTTTTTTATTTTTTGATTTATTTAGTTTTTAGTTCTATTTAGTTTAGGTTTAGGTTTAGATTTAAATTTATTTAATTATTTAGTTTTTAGTTTATTTAATTTAGTTTAGGTTTAGGTTTAAGTTTAGGTTTATTTATTTAGTTTATTTATTTATTTAGGTTTAGATTTAGGTTTATTTATTTAGTTTATTTAGGTTTATGTTTAGGTTTTATTTAGTTTAGTTTATTTAGTTTTATTTTATTTTGGGTTTAGGGTTTAGGTTTAGGTTTATTTAGTTTAGGTTTACTTTAGGTTTATTTTTATTTCTTTATTTAGTTTATTTTTTATTAGTTTATTTGTTTAGGTTTATTTTTTATGTAATTTTATTTTATTTATTTTCTTTTAGATTATGATTTTATTTATTTTAGTTTATTTTTATTTTTATTTTTAGTTTGGTAAGTTTAGGTTTTTATTTTAGGTTTAGGTTTAGGTTTAGGTCTTATTATTTTTATTTTATTTTTATTTATTTTGTTTAGTTTATTTTATTTTATTTATTTAGGTTTATTTAGTTTATTTGGTGCAAAATATTTAACTTTTATTGATTTATACAATAGATTAGATACCAAAGAAGGTGAAAGATGTATGTATAAGTTAGCCAACCAAAGAAATAGGAGAAGTAAAGACCTAATTCAACTGAGGTGTATTAATGATGAAAATAATAAAGTGAGTTTCTTAGAAAAGGATACTGAAAATAGGTGGATGAGGTATTTTGATAAACTTTTCAATGAAATATCTGAATGTACGATTGATTTTAGCAACCTTAATACCCTAAACAAAAATAGAGAATTTTATTTTAATCATCGTATTATTAAATCTGAAGTTAGAGAAGCTTTAAAGAAAATGAAATGTGGAAAAATAGTTGGACCTGATGATATTCCAATAGAAATGTGTAAATGTTCAGGAGATCAAGAAATTTCTTGGCTTACAAATCATTTTAATGTTTTTTTAAAGACTAAAAAGATGTCAGATGAGTGGAGAAAGAGTTTATTGGTTCCTATATTTAAGAATAAATGTGATGCACAAGAGTGTGCAAATTATAGAGGAATTAAATTAATGTCCCATACATTAAAATTATGGGAGAGAGTAATTAAGCATAGGTTACAATGTGATACAAAAGTTTCTCACAATTAGTTTGGTTTCATGCCAGGTAGATCTACTGTGGATGCTATACATTTGTTAAGAGGTTTGATGGAGAAGTATAGAGAAAGTAAGGAGGATCTACATATGATATTTATTGATTTAGAGAAAGCTTATAATAAAGTTTTAAGAGATGTTCTTTGGAGAGTTCTAGAATAGAAAGGAGTTAATACTGGTTATATTCAAGTCATTTATGTATACTAGAGCTATTGCTTGTGTCTAAACATAAGGAGGATTGACAAAATATTTTCCTATTTCAGTTGGATTACATCAAGGATTAGCTTTAAGCCCTTATCTTTTTTCTTTAGTTATGGATGATCTTACTAGGCATTTATAAGGAGATGTACCTTGGTGTATGTTTTATGATGATAACATTCTTCTTGTTTATAAGACTAGAGAGGGAGTCCAAGATAAACTTAAATTATGGAGGTCAACATTAGAGTCTAAAGGTTTTCATTTAAGTAGATCAAAAATTGAATATATGGAGTGTAATTTTAGCTGTAGAAGTTCTAGTGGTAGTGTTGTGACATTAGGTGAACAAGTCATTAAAGAGTAGCGATTCAAATATTAAGGCTCTATTGTTCAAAATGATGGTGAAATGGATGGAGATGTTATTAGTAGAATTCATGTTGGATGGTTGAAGTGGAGGAATGCATCTGGCTTATTGTGTGATCGAAAAGTTCCATTTAAACTTAAGGGAAAATTTTATAAGATGGTGGTAAGACCTACAATGACTTATGGTGCAGAATGTTAGCCAATAAATGAGAAGCATAAGACGAAGTTAAGTGTTACAGAAATGAAGATGCTCAGGTGGATGAGTGGCTTTACTCTTAGAGATAAAATGCGAAATGAGTATGTTTAGGAAAAAGTTTGAGTAGCTTCAGTGGCAGATAAGATCAGATAGAGTCGCCTTAGATGGTTTGGCCACATAAAGCATGGGTCGTCCGATGACCCGGTTGGGAGAGTAGATGCATTAGATTTGCCTTATGTTAAGAAAGGTACAGGTAGACAAAAAATACTTGGTTAAGTTGTATAAAAAATTACCTTAGTATACTTGAATTGAATGAGAATTTGGCACATAATAGGAAACAATGGAGACGAAGGATTCATGTAGCCGACCCCACTTAATGGGATAAAGGCTTCTTGTTGTTGTTGTTGTTGTTGTTGTTGTTGTATTTATTTAGTTTATTTTTTTAGTTTAGGATTTATTTTGTTTTAGGTTTAAGTTTTATTTAGGTTTAGGTTTAGTTTATTATTAGGTTTCGGTTTAGGGTTTAGGTTTATTTAGTTTTAGTTTAGGTATAGGTTTAGGTTAATTTTATTTTGTTTAGGATTATTTATTTAGTTTAGTTTATTTTATTTATGTAAGTTTAGCTTTATTTAGGTTTAGGTTTTATTTAGTTTATTTTAGTTTAGGTTTTTAGTTTAGGTTTTTAGTTTAGTTTATTTTTATTTATTTAGTTTAGTTTAGGTTTATTTAGGTTTAGGTTTACTTAGTTTATTTATTTATTTAGTATATTTTCTATTTATTGAGGGTTTAGGTTTATTTTTATTTTTTAGGTTTAGGTTTAGTATAGGTTTAGTTTAGGTTTTATTATTTAATTTTGTTTATTTAATTTAGTTTATTTAATTTATTTTTTATTTTAGGCTTGTTTATCTAGGTTTAGTTTAGGTTTAATTAGTTTAGGATTAGGTTTATTTTTATTTAGTTTTATTTATTTATCCATTTGTTTAGTTTAAGTTTAGGTTTAGGGTTTAAGTTTAGTTTTGTTTAGGGTTTAAGTTTAGGTTTAGGTTTATTTTAGGTTTATTTTTTGTTTAGTTTATTTAGTTTAGTTTAGGTTTAGGTTTATTTTATTTATTTATTTTATTTAGCTTATTTTTTGGTTTTATTTTAGGTTTTAGGTTTTGGTTTACGTTTAGGTTTATTTAGGTTTATTTATTTAATTTAGGTTTTAGTTTATTTAGTTTACGTTTAGGTTCAAGTTTATTTATTTAGTTTAGGTTTTAGTTTATTTAGTTTAGGTTTACATTCAGGTTTTATGTTTATTTTTTAGTTTTTTTATTAAGGTTTTAGTTTATTAAGTTTAGTTTAGGTTAAGTTTTTTATTTATTTAATTTATTTAGGTTTTGGTTTATGTTTAGGTTTAAGTTTATTTATTTTTTATTTTATTTTAATTTTTAGGTTTATTTATTTTAATTTAGGTTTAGGTTTATTTTTTTAGGTTTATTTTTAGTTTAGTTAATTTAGCTTTATTTAGGTTTAGGTTTAACTTTATTTTATTTTTAGTTTATTTAGTTATTATTTATTTATTTATTTATTTTAGGCTTAGGTTTATGTTTAAATTTTTAGGTTTATTTATTCACATTTAGATTTATTTAATTTAGTTTATTTTATTTTAGGTTTATTTATTTAGTTTATTTTATTTAGTCTATTTTAGTTTCTAGGTTTATTTTGTTTTAGGTTTTAGTTAGGTTTTTTTTCTCTAGTTTAGGTTTCAGGTTTAGGTTTAGGTTTTATTTAGTTTAGTTTAGGTTTATTTGTTTTAATTTTATTTAGTTTAGGTTATTTATTTATTTTAGGTTTAGTTTAGGTTTATTTAGGTTTTTTTTTAGTTTAGGTTAAGGATTTTTTTATTTTATTTTAGTTTAGGTTTGGGTATAGTTTATTTTATTTATTTAGGTTTAGGTTTAGTTTATTTAGTTTAGTTTATTTATTTATTTAGTTCTTAGATTAGGATTATTTAGTTTAGGTTTAAGTTTAGGTTTAGGTTTAGGTTTGGGTTTATTTTAGTTTATTTAGTTTAGGTTTAGGTTTAGGTTTTAGTTTAAGTTTAGGTTTATGTTTAGATTTAGGTTTAGGTTTTGTTTAGGGTTTAGGTTTAGGTTTAAGTTTTATTTAGTTTATTTAGTTTAGTTTATTTGTTTTAGTTTTTATTATTTTAGTTTATTTATTTTAGTTTAGTTTAGGTTTAGGTTGGTTTATTTTATTTAGTTTATTTTAGTTTAAATTATTTTTTATTTAGTTTAGTTTAATTTAGTTTAGGTTTAGGTTTAATTTATTATTTATTTTGGTTTAGTTTTAGTTTAGGTTTATTTTTTTATTTAGTTTAGGTTTAGGTTTTTTTTTTATTTAGTTTATTAGTTCATTTTAAGTTTAGGTTTATTTAGTTTAGTTTAGTTTAATTTATTTTAGGTTTATTTATTTAGTTTATTAGGTTTAGGTTTAGTTATTTTGGTTTAAGTTTATTTATTTTATTTTTTTTAGTTTAGTTTAGTTTAGTTTAAGTTTAGGTTTTATTTTAGTTTAGTTTAGGTTTAGGTTTATTTTTAGTTTAGGTTTATTTTTCGTTTAGCTTAGGTGTAGGTTTATTTTAGGTTTAAGTTTAGGTTTACATTTTTTTTAGTTCAGTTTAGGTTTATTTTATTTAGGTTTAGATTTTCATTATGTTTATTTATTTATTTAGTTTAGGTTTAGGTTTTGGTTTAGGTTTAGGTTTAGGTTTAGGTTTAGGTTTAGGTTTATTTTAGTTTATTTAGTTTAGTTTAGTTTAGTTTAGGTTTATGTTTAGGTTTATTTTAGTTTAGGTTTAGTTTAGTTTAGGTTTATATATTTAGTTTAGTTTATTTATTTATTTTAGGTTTAGGTTTAGGATTAGTTTAGGTTTATTTTAGTTTAGTTTAGTTTAGGTTTTAGGTTTATTTAGGTTTAGTTTAGGTTTTCTTTTTATTTAGTTTAGCTTTAGGTTTAGTTTAGGTTTATTTAGTTTATTATGTTTAGGTTTTTTTGTTGTTTAGGTTTAGGTTTAGGTTTATTTATTTTAGTTTATTTAGTTTAGTTTATTTATTTTAGTTTATTTATTTTAGTTTATTTATTTAGGTTCAGTTTTAAGCTTATTTTAGGTTTATTTAGGTTTAGGTTTATTTTTGTTTAGTTTAGTTTACTTAGTTTTTTAGGTTTAAGTTTATTTAGTTTTAGTTTATTTAGGTTTAGGTTTGTTTAGTTTCATTTAGGTTTAGGTTTAGGTTTAGTTAGGTTTGTTTTAGTTTAGGTTTATTTAGTTTTTGGTTTAGGTTTAGTTTAGGTTTATTTATTTATAGTTTATTTTAGTTTAGTTTAGTTTATTTATTTAGGTTTAGGTTTTAGGTTTAGGTTTATTTAGGTTTAGGTTTTGGTTTTGGTTTAGCTTTATTTTTTATTTATTTTAGTTTAGGTTTATTTTAGGTTTTATTTAGTTTAGTTTAGTTTAGTTTACTTTAGATTTATTTTATTTAGTTTCGATTTAGGTTTATTTTAGTTAAGTTTTGGTTTAGGTTTAGGTTTAGGTTTTAGATTTATTTACTTTTATTTGGGTTAATTTAGTTTAGTTTTTTTAGTTTCTTTTATTTACTTTATTTAGTTTATCTAGTTTATTTATTTAGTTTAGGTTTAGGTTTATTTAGTTTAGTTTATTTTATTTTATTTATTTTATTTAGGTTTAAGTTTAGGTTTAGGTTTAGGTTTATTTAGTATAGTTTATTTAGTTTATTTATTTAATTTAGTTTTATTTTATTTATTTAGTGTAGTTTAGTTTATTTTATTTAGGTTTACATTTATTTTTATTTATTTATTTAGGTTTAGGTTTAGCTTATTTAGGTTTAGGATTATTTAGGTTTTGGTTTTATTTAGTTTAGTTTTTTATTTAATTTAGGTTTATTTTAGTTTAGGTTTAGGTTTATTAGTTTAGGTTTATGTTTATCTATTTTAGTTTAGTTTATTTTATTTTATTTAGTTTTATTTTAGGTTTATTTTATTTTAGGTTTATTAGATTTATTTAGGTTTAGGTTTAGGTTTAGGTTTATTTTTATTTTGGTTTTATGTTTAGGTTTAGGTTTATGATTTTATTTAGGTTTAGGTTTAGGTTTATTTTTATTTTAGTTTAGGTTTTTTATTTATTAGTTTAGTTTAGGTTTAGGTTTTTTTTATTTTTTGTTTGCTTAGTTTATTTATTTTAGTTTAGTTTAGGTTTAGTTTAGTTTATTTTATTTATTTAGGTTTAGGTTTATTTAATTTAAGTTTTAGGTTTATGTTAGGTTTATTTTATTTTAGTTTAGTTTAGTTTAATTTGGTTTAGTTTATTTTTAGTTTAGATTTATTTATTTAGTTTAGTCTTTATTTATTTAGTTTATTTAGTTTATTTTTAGGTTTATTTTAGTTTATTTTATTTTATTTTTGGTTTAGGTTTATTTAGGTTTATTAAGTTTAGTTTATTTTAGTTTATTTATTTAGTTTATTTTAGTTTATTTAGTTTAGGTTTAGGTTTAAGTTTAGGTTTAGGTTTAGCTTTAGTTTAGTTTTGTTTAGTTTATTTTATTTTAGTTTTGGTTTAGGTTTAGATTTAGGTTTATTAAGTTTAGTTTATTTTATTTACTTTATTTATTTATTTATTTTTATTTTTATTTTTTTATTTACTTTAGGTTAATTTATTTTATTTATTTATTTTTTAATTTAGGTTTAGGTTTAGGTTTTATTTTATTTAGTTTAGTTTATATTTAGGTTTTGGGTTTAGTTTGGTTTTAGGTTTAGGTTGGTTTTAGGTTTAGGTTTAGGGTTTAGTTTAGGATAGGTTTAGTTTAGGGTTTAGTTTAGGTTTATTTAGTTTAGTAGGTTTTATTATTATTATTATTATTATTTAGGGTTTAGAGTTTAGGATTTTTTAGGGTTTACATTTTAGGGTTGTAGGATTTATGGTTTGGTTTAGTGCTTAGAGTTTAGGGTTTAGGATTTAGGGTTTTGAAATTTTTTTTAAAATTTAGTAATAGGTTTAGGTTTATTTAGTTTATTTAGTTTTAATTTATTTATTTTAGTTTATTTTATTTTATTTTTATTTAGGTTTATTTTTAATTTTTATTTAGTTTAGTTTAATTATTTTATGTTTATTTATTTTAGTTTAGGTTTTTTATTTTAGTTTATTTTTTTAGGTTTTGTTTAGGTTTTATTTATTTTTAGTTTATTTTTTATTTTTTTATTTTATTTTTTTAGGTTTAGATATTTATTTTATGTGTTTAGGTTTAGGTTTTTATTTTATTTTAGGTTTATTTTTGGTTTTATTTAGTTTAGGTTTTGTTTTATTTTAGTTTATTTATTTTATTTATTTGGGGTTTAGGTTTTTATTTAGGTTAAGGTTTAGGTTTTATTTATTTTAGTTTATTTTTTTTAGTTTTGGTTTAGGTTTATTTTATTTTGTTTATTTTAGGTTTAGGTTTTTTTTAGGGTTTAGGTTTTTTTAATTTATTTTTTGGTTTTTTTTCTTAATTTTAATTTTAAGTTTAGGTTTTTATTTAGTTTTTATTTTATTTTATTTTATTTTAATTTTATGTTTAGCTTTTATTTTATTTAGATTTTAATTTTTAGGATTATTTAATTTTATAGTTTAGTTTAGGTTTTTATTTATTTTATTTTGGTTTTGTTTTTATTTTACTCTATTTTGAGGTTTATGTTTAAGTTTAGATTTAGATTTAGGTGTAGGTTTATGTTTAGGTTTAAGTTTAGATTTTTATTTTATTTTATTTTATTATTTTTTAATTTAGGTTTATGTTTATTTATTTATTTTAGGTTTAGGATTTTAGGTTTTTAGGTTTTTAGTGTTTAGGTTTATTTTAAGTTTATTTGGGGTTTAGGGTTTGGGTTTAGGTTTAGGGTTTGGTTTAGGTTTTAATTTAGGGTTTAGGGTTTATTTTTTTATTTTTATTTATTTAGGGTTTAGGTTTAGGTTTATTTTTTTTTAGTTTAGGTTTAGGTTAGGTTTTAGGTTAGTTTAGGTTTAGGGTTTAGTTTTGGTTTTTTATTTTTTTTTATTTTTATTAAAACTTTTTAGGTTTAAGTTTATTTAGTTTATTTTTTATTTATTTTAGTTTATTTTATTTTTTTTTTTAGGTTTATTTTATTTTATTTAGTTTAGTTTATTTATTTTAGGTTTATTTTGTTTAGGTTTTTTAATTTAGTTTATTTTTAGTTTTGGTTTAGTTTAGGTTAATTTTTTTAGTTTATTTTTATTTTATTTTATTTTTAGGTTTAGGTTTATTTTTTATTTTAGGTGCTTAGGTTTTATTTTATTTTTTTAGGTTTAGGTTTAGGTTTTAGTTTAGTTTATTTTTTTAGGTTTTATTTTTTAGTTTAGGTTTAGGTTTATTTTTAGTTTATTTTATTTTTTTTAGTTTTGGGTTAAGTTTTGGTTTAATTTATTTTTTAGTTTGGATTTTTATTTATATTTTATTTTCTTTTTTGATTTAGGTTTAGGTTTAGGTCTTAGTTATATTTTTATTTTATTTTATTTTGGTTTAGGTTTTTTTATATATTTTATTTTTTAGGTTTATTTAGTTTAGGTTTAGGTTTTAGGGTTTAGGGTTTAGGGTTTAGGGTTTTAGGTTTAGAGTTTATTAGTTTAGGTTTAGGTTTTTTTTTGGATTTAGGGTTTAGGGTTTAGGGTTTTAGCATTTAGGGTTTAGGGTTTAGGATTTTTAGGGTTTAGGGTTTAGGTTTTAGGTTTAGGGTTCAAGTTTTAGTTTAGGGTTTAGGGTTTTTGGTTTTTTTTAACACAAAATAAATTCAAATTCAATATTTCTTCTTTTTTGATTTATCTTATTAGGTTTAGTTAGATTGAGCACTTAGGTTGCAAATCAAAATCTAAGATAAATAGAATTCTATTTAGACATTTAGTTAGATTTATTTTATTTTTGGTTTAGTGGTGATATTTATTTTAGGTTTGTTTTTAGCTCTTTTATAGTTTTTAAACTCCTAGGTTTTTTCTCCACCTTGTTAGATAGGCAGGTTTATGTTTATCAGTTATTCTTAGTTTATATTTATGTTTAGGTTCATTGGTTTTAGGTTTAGGTTTATTTTTTTAATTTATTTAGTAACTTATGTTTATTAGGGTTTGGGGTTTTAGGTTTATTTGGGTTAGGTTTAGGATTTAGGGTTTATGGTTTAGGTTTTAGGTTTAGTTTAGGGTTTAGGGTTTTTTTTTATGGTTAGGTTTTAGTTTAGGGTTTAGGTTTTATTTTTGGTTAGTGTTTTAGTTTAGGGTTATTTTAGGGATTTGGGTTTAGGGTTTAGGGTTTAGGGTTTAGGATTTAGGTTTAGGTTTTTTTAAATTAGTAAACTAAAGTTTAAGTTTATTTAATTTTAGTTTTTTTTATTTATTTTAGCTTATTTTATTTTATATTTTTATCTAGGGTATTTACATTTTTATTTAGTTTTGTTTATTTTTTAAGTTTACTTAATTTAGTTTAGGTTTTTTTATTTTAATTTATTTTTTTTTAGGTTTAGGTTTAAGTTTAGGTTTTAGTTAGTTTATTTTATTTATTTTAGGTTTATTTTTTAGGTTTTTTAGGTTTAGTGTTTAGGGTTTAGGGTTTAGGTTTAGGGTTTAAGTTTAGGGTTTTATGGTTTTAGGGTAAGGTTTAGTGTTTATGTTTGGGTTTAGGGTTTAGGGTTTAGGGTTTTAGGGTTTAGGTTTAGGATTTAAGGTTTAGGTTTTTTTAGGGTTAGGGTTTAGGTTTAGGGTTTGTTTAGGGTTTATTTTGGGTTTGGGGTTTAGGATTTTAGGTTTTTGGGTTTAGGGTTTAGTTTAGTTTTAGGTTTAGGGTTTAGTTAGTTTTATTTTATCTTTTATTTAGGGTTTAGGATTTATTTATTGTAGTATAGGTTTTAGGATTAGGTTATTTTAATTTAGTATAGGTTTATTTTAGGTTTATTTAGGGTTTTAGGTTTAGGGTTTTATGCTTTAGGTTTAAGTTTTAGGGTTTAGGGTTTAGGGTTTAGGATTTAGTTTTTTTTCAAATTAAGTAAACAGTAGGTTTAGGTTTATTTAGTTTATTTTTTATTAATTTTATATGATTTGATTTTTTTTAGGTTTATTTATTTATTTAGTTTATTTATTTATTTTAGTTTATGTTTTTATTTTATTTTATTTATTTTATTTTATTTTGGTTTAGGTTTTTATTTTATTTTATTTTTAGGTTTTATTTAGTTTAGGTTTAGGTTTTTAGCTTTTTAGGGTTTAAGGTTTAGGGTTTTTTTTGGGTTTAGGGTTTTGGGTTTAGGTTTTAGGTTTTATGGTTTGGGGTTTAGGGTTCACCTCTTGAGATTAACTTGGAGTCAACTGACTCTGAGGATCCCATAGGAGAAGTTGTAGGTAAGCCTGATGAGAATGTAGAACTTTCCAGAAGTTCATCATTCCAAAAAGTCATTGAAGTCAACTTACGCAGTGCCAAAGTTCTACCTCCTAGGGTAACACCTCGGGATCAAGTCATTATTTCCAGTGAGCAAATAGCCCATCCATGGGATGCTCCACCCATAGATATGCTTGTGGAGGACGAAGCCAGAGTTCATTACAATGTCCTAGCTCACCTTAGAAAGTTTCAAGCTTAGTTAAGCATATACATCTTGTCTTATTAAAGAGATGGAATCTAATCAAGGCCTTACTTGATCTAGAGATATGCTTAGCTCAATAATCGCTATTAAAAAGGAGGCATGCCACTAGGACATCTTAGAGTTAAATTGTGATGAAGACTTACTCTTTAGATTATTATATGTTTTGAGTTGAAATTTAATTAGATTATTAGGGATTATAATCCACCAGCACAAGGTTGTGGGAATGCCTAAGAGGTAAGGATTTATGCTCGTAGCCTGAAGTAAATAGCTACCTAAAATCCTAAATCTAGGGAGCTTTAGTATGAGCTAAAGCATGGCCTAAATCTAAGAGACTGGTGGACATATGGGTTTACCTCCACAAGAGAGAATAAATTTTCCAACTTTTGGACTTATAACCTGGTAGTCACTCTTTAATTTTAAATACATGTAGTTGATCTTATGAATTGTAAGATAGCTAGGTAGTAATTGAATTAGAAAAGACTAAAGTCCTAAACATACTTTAGAGACTAGAGCATGAGTGGAATGAGCATATGACTTAATCTATTGATGCAAAATCTTTTCAAATTTTATTTTATTTTAGACACATCATTTTGACAAAGGCTTTAGGATTTATTATGCCTAAATGCATGATTAAATAGGTTATGGGTAAAATCAACTAGATGAAGGTGTTCCCCACCACAAGGGATGCCCTCACAAGTCAAGCATTCCTTTATCGTGCAAGGATAGAGATCATTCATGTTCAGGGAAGAACGAATATGCATGCATGATGTAAAATAGATAATCATATAGCTAAGGGGTTGTTAAATCTTTTAATTATCTTATTTATGTCTTAGGCTTTAAGATGAGGTTATGAGTTGTTTAAAATTTTATTATGAGTGATTAGTTGGGTAGAAGAGTTATTTTTATCATAAGAGCCTAATCGTATCCAAGCCACAGATTAAAGCATCAATCATTTAAGAAACTATGAAGAGCATGTCATCCTAATGCACAATGTAAACATAACATCAAATAATTATATAACTATCGTAAAAGAATAAAAGTCTGATTTGGTCGGGTACTGCCGTACAACCCCAAGAGAGAAAATATGGGCAGCCGAGCTCTACCCTTATACAACCTAGAATATGAAAGAATAATTATAATTATATTAAATGATATAGTGGTCTTCTTTCATCATAGCTCAATTTTTGATTTGGTTCCCTCTTTAATTTGGATGGTGCTTGCTTTAAGGCATCATAGGGCACCCTAGGATAAAGCCTAATCTCCCATAGCACTAATCCTAATTTCTATTGCAAAAATTATATTTATGTGAGAAAAGTAAATCTAAATACACCTGCAAAATAGAGGTTAGCTAAATATACATATAATCCCAAGCAATTGTATTTATAATTTGGACTTAGCACATTACACATGGGTAACTAAGCCCACCTGTCCTAACTTGGATTATGCTTAAAGATTTAAGTTCACATTTATTTTTAAGCATCCCTTAAGCATAATCCCCTGCAGAAAATAAGATTAAGCTAATATTGGCCTATCATCTAGTCTACGAAGCATACACCCTGACATCCAATCTAAAATAATACATCATAAAATAAAATATACATCACATCATACAACATCCTAACTTAGAGCTAGAAGTGGTGACTTAATTCTAATGTGTGGATTAGGCTTGCTTGGTAAGTCTTGTTAGGCATTAGTGTTGTATTTTCTAAGTGTAGAAGGATTCAATTTAACATTAAAGGTTGATTTCACTTGAAGTAGTTTTAACTGATTTTAAAATTATAATGTGTTTTCTTTTGTTTCATTTGATTACACTTAACAACTAATTTTTATAAAGAGAGAAAAAAGGATTTCCCTCTTTCATCCCTACCTTAAGTCACTAACGAAAGTATATTAATTTTGATTTAGTTATCTTTAGTGAATGGATTGTTAAATGATTTAATTAATCCTAAGTTTTGGTTAACTTTAAATAATCCTATTCAAAATGAAAGGCATCTTAAGATTAATTTAATTGAATTAATACCACATGACATATATTAAATCATTCCTTTTCATCACATGTAACATGCATATGATTTAATCTTAAGTGTATCTATACATGCAACATATTTTAGCACACTTAAATGATGAATGTATGTGTATGTTTATAATTTATATTTTATTTGATTGAACTATTTAAACATATTAATTTAAAACTTTATCCAAATTCTTATACAAAAAGGACATAAGAATGAAATTAAATAGGCATGGCGGTTGTTAAATCAGGGAATTAAGGTAATCAAATGACCTTCTTAGAACTAGCTAAAGCACCATTATTCTCGGGACTATATACCCATTTGCATTCAAACATATGTAAATTCTATACATGAACATAAGTAAGCTCCAAATCATATGGCTAATTCAACCACTTAGTCAACTATGAATGCATGAAATTTTAATGTAAAATTGATTTTCATTCACTAATCACATATACATATACATGTGCAAGGATATAGTCAAGTATGTGTCGTTGTTAAACCAAGGAAGTGAGGTAATCAAATGACCTCCTTGGGGCTAACTAAAGCCTCATATTTCTGGGATGTCCAGACTATATACTTGCTTTTCTTGGACACATATGGATGTATACATAAATGAGGGAAAGAAAATAATGCACATATTGTATATTTTGTTTGATTGAATCACTTATATATATGAATTAAAGCTCTATCCAAATTATAATGTTTAAATACAAAAGAATGAAACCAAATGGGTACGTATCATTGTTAAACTTGGGAAGTGTACTAATCAAATGACCTCCTTGGGGCTAGATAAATCCTCATGTTCCCGGGATGTCCAGACTATATACTCATTACCATTCAATCTTATATAAATCAACACATGAATAGAGGAAAAAGAACTCAACATTCATACACTTATGCTATAAGCACATGCATTTCTTATGTATTCATAACATCATAACACATATTATTATTCATTTATAAGCTTTTGAAAAATACATTTGGATTTAATAGTGATAATAGCCACAAATATATTAAAAGATGGATTTTATTTTACTTGATTTTGAAAAGATGGATGCATGAATTCAAATGACATACCAAATTTAACATGATTGGAAAGAGGGCAATCAAATATAAGCATGCGATTCATTCAACCAAACTAGTTCTTAAGGACAATCAAATCAAATAAGATTATTTAAAATAATCCAAAGCTTCTTTATTAATTAAGTTTTGGATTTGATTTGATTTAAAGAGGAGAAGAGAAATCATCACTTGTTGTTTTAAACCCATTCCACATTAGTGATTTGATTTAATTTAATGAAATGTAATTAAGTTGATTTTATGGGTTAATTAAGTTGAACCCTTAATTAGATGTATTAATTACCCTTACCTATGTTCAAAGTAGTAATTAACTAAATAAACATGATATGCATGGAAAATAAATTTTGCAATGATCTAGGAAATAAAAGGGGCCTAATGCAATTGGCTCATGACTAATAGTTAATTATTAAGAGACTTAATTATTCTTATGGTTTTCCACACATGTGGACTAACCATAATTTCATTAAACTCCTTTTGGTTATTAAATACTAAAGTTCTACCCCATGATTTAATTAGGTCTTATGTGATTATGATTTCAATTTGGTTAAGTGATTTAAATCATTAAATCTTAATTAATTTCATTTTATAAAAGGGTGAAATGAACTTAGTGAAAGGGGTCCCATCCTTATTTCTTAGTTCACTTACTATTTAACAATGATTAATAAACTTAATTAACCAATTTATTACTATTCATGGGATTAATTAATCATTAATTAACTTAAAAGAGTAGTTAAGGTTTAATTAGTCAATATTCTAATTAAATGAAATAAATCCCAAGAAAATCATGGCAGGCAGAGGTCATCCCGTTAAATTAACCCACAAATTTTGGGATTAATTGCTCAAGTAATTAAAGAGTAATTAAGCTAATAAAAATTAAACTTTAATTACTATTCAAAATTATTTAAGATCATTTTTAATTAATTCTCCTTTGAAATACCTTTAAAATGAGTATTTATTTGCATTTTTCTTATTTCTCTATGGATTTTTATGATTTATAAGTTTTAGCCATTAAAATAATTAATTAAGCCTAATTAAAGCCTAATCCTATTGGCACCACATGGCGCGCTGACGCGATGCACTTTCCACATGGCATCATGAGATTTGCTACTTAAAACTTATTCGACTCAATGTCTACATGGCGCCGATGGAGTGCTTTCTCGTCCCATCAATCGATCGAATACTGATTAATCCCTAGGTTAATTAAATTAAATTGATTAATCTAGCGGATCTAATCATTCATTCATCACATGGAATGGATGGTGTGTGATCTAATCATGATGGAGAATGGAAATGAGTCCACCATTTTCTCACTTGATTGGCTTGAGCATGGATCAACTCCAAAAGATCCCACACCTTCATGACATCGTCGAGGGATCCAATGGTCATGATCACATGAGATGCAAGTTCTCTTCAAAAACTCCAACCCATTTTTTGACTAAGGCTTTTTGGAAGCATACCTCATTGGAGCTCAAGACTCAAGGATTGAAGGAAGCTTCATCTAGTGGAGGCCCTGATTGAAAGCAATTGGATCAATTCCTCAATGTTCACTCTGAAGGCCATGAACTAATGATTTGGTGCTTAGCTTTTATCAAAATCCCACCTTTGGTGCTTAAGATGCTTGGTAGATGATTCATTCTTGCTCGATGAGGCCTAGGGAAGGTGCGTGCTAAGTTAATTTAAGTTTGAGAAATGAGAGTTAGGTGAATTGTCTATTTCAAGATGGATGAATGGCATTTTGATCGAGGAATGAGCTTGGGAGCTTAGGGAATGGCTCTAACTCATCTTGGGTAGCTAGGGCTCTGAGAAATGATTTTTGTGTATATGTTTGAGTGGAAATGAGGGGTGTATACCCCCCTTCATCTTGATCAGATGGTGGGATGGGTTTGGCTTCTAGTGGCCATCCATCCATCTCAGAGTCATGTTGCGGGGAGGAGGTGAGTTAGCTTCGACTTGGTTGGTTGAAGGTGTGGAGGTGGGTAGGCGAAATCATGGGTGTCCTATGGGTTTCAAATGCTCCAATGAGGTGAGGTGATTTCACCTCCCATGGGTCATGGCCCACCAACCCTTGGGTGGGTTGGGAATGTCCTAGGTTCTTAGGTGGACCATTGGGAGAACACCAAGTGGCCAAGGAATGGAAATGACCACATGGGTGATTTATCTCACATGATGCCCTTGACCTAAGAGTAGAATGATCATTTAGCATTGGATTTGATTTGAGAAGATTTGAAATGAGCCAAAAGTGGGTTAGCCTAATTTTCAAGTTAGTTGGAGTTGATTTGGTTAGGCTTGGCTCAATTTGACTCATTTAGGTGAAATTGGGTTAGGTTGGCTCAAGTAGACCAATTGGTCAAACTGGGTCAAACCAAGGGTTGGGTCAAGTTCATATGATCATTTGGGATGTTATGGTTAAATTAGTTTAGTTTAGTTTGGCTAAGATTATATTTTGGCTCATTTGAATTCATTTGGGTCAAATGGGTTAAGTTGACCAATTTAACTAAATTTGCCAAAGTATCTTGGGTTGAGTGTTGGTTCGGGTTTAGTTGACCAATTGAAGATGATTGTTGAATTTGGTTTTAATTAATTTGGATTTGGTTTTGATTTGAGCCAACTTGAACCTTTAGGTCAATTTGGGCTAAAAGGTAATTGGATTCAATTGGGTCCAATCATGGCTTTGGTCAAGTTCAATAATCAATTTGGAATGAACTTGAGCCATTGGTTGTAATCAATTTGATTTTTTTTTGATTTGACACAATTTGGTCTTTTAGGTCAATTTGGGTCAATTTGGGTCAAGAGGGCCAATTAGGTTTGGTTTGACTCATATTCAAATATTGATTTTGATTTGGTATGAATCATTAGTTTCAAGAGATTTGGCTTAGGATTTTGGCTAGTTTGGGTACATATAGGTTAAGGATTGACTTGACCCAATTTGTGACAATTGATCAACCTAGGGTTATCAACAATCATGATGGGAGATTTTGATGGGCTTAGTTCAATCCAATTTGGGCAAGATTAAAACTTGGCTCAAATAGGTCAAATTGGCCACTATGGGTCAAGTGGACCAATTGGGTTTAGTTGGCTTTATTTTGGGTTGAGTTTGATTTAGTTGAGTTTATATATGGATTTGGGATTGATATATAAATTCAATTACAATTGGCTTGGGTTCAAATGGGTTTTGGTTCATTTGAACATTTCAAGTCAAAAGGTTAAGTTTGACTTGGGTTGATTTTGTTTGGCTTGATGATTGTAGATTTCATTTATACTTATGAATATGATTGAAGGTATGATTGATTCATGAGAAAATCAATTGAATTTGTGTTTTGGAATGAAGGAATTTGGCTAAGTCCATGGAGTAGGTTCATGAGGCTTATGTTTTGATTTTGATTTGGTTTGATTTAGTTTTGATGATTTAAATGTATATTTCATTTAAATTTATGAGGATGATTGAAAATAAGATTGCTTTGTAGAAAATAAATTGCATTTGACTTGATTTGGAGTAAGATTTGGCTAAATCCATGTGATGGGTCATATGACTTAGGAAGGGTTTTGATTTAATTTGATTTAGTTTGGTTTAGTTTTGATCATTTGAGTGTAGATTTGATTTATATTTAGAAGATGATTGAAGATATAAATTTATTATGAAAATCAATTGATTTTGGATTGATTTTATTAAGATTTGGCTAAGTCCATGGGATAGGTCATATGGCTTAGGAAGGGTTTCAAGTTTGGATTTGATCATGGGCTTCAATCATTTGGTTTTGGAATTTGGGTTTGGATTTGGATTTGAATTTGATGTTTGAATTGAACTTGAGGTATGGTTTGAGAAGGTGAACATGGAATATATTTTGGTTATAGAGTAGGTGGATTATCCTAATCCCTTAGGCATAACCTAATCTTATGGTTAATCCTTCTAAGTCTTTAGCTTAGTTAAGTGTTTACCTAATTTTAGAAGTGTCTTATAACTAGGGAAGTCTTAGTGTCTAGAAGACTCCTAAGTCTAAGATGGGAAGATTGAATCTGTACTCCAAAAGTGAGGACAACAAGCCTTAGGCTCCATAGTGTCACCCTTGGAGATAGATGATTTGAAGATCGAAGCAAAGTTTCACATTATAGACTCGATACATCTTTCAATGCTTTGCTTGGGAGACCATGGATACATGAGAACAACATAGTTCCATCCTCTCTACACCAGTGTATGAAGTTTGTGAGAGGTGGGATCATCTACTATGTCAAAGGAGATCTCAAGCCATTTACAGCTCATGAGGTCAACATATATGAGGATGTAGCTTATTACCTCCCTCAAAATCAAGAAGTCTCTTCTCATGAACTTAGCCAAAGTTTAAAAATAAAGAAAAAAAAGAAAAAAATGAAAAAAGAAAATAAAAGGGGCAGAAATAGACTTGGAGGAGGAAGTGGATCATGACATTAGATTCCACCCACAGTTCTCTACTCCATTCGAAGATAAGGGTAGGATGACTTGACCACCACCAGGCAGAGGAAAAAGCTTGTTTAGAGGCAGTCCTAGGGGTGGAAAACCTCCTTATTGGCCACGCAATAGAAGATATGTCCCAGTTACTAGAACCACACCTGTTATCCATATAGACTTAGAATCTAGTTCATAGGATGAATCTTATATGGTTAGCACACCTCTCTTCAGTAATTCTCTTGGAGGTGACACTTGAGCTAGATAGCGATGAAGACTAGGCTCCAAAGCAAAGCATAAGTTTATCCAAGTCTATATGTGAAATAGTTAGGCATCAGTTGGGAACCTTAGCTCTAACCCCACTTTTCCCTAAAAAAGCTGAGGTTTTGGTAGTTAAGGAAGCTCTAAGTCATCCATAGTGTGAAGACTCGAGGTTCAGAGCATCATCCTCAAGTCAAGAAGTTGATGTAGAACTTGAGGATGATTTATATAAAGATTTAATAGAATTACCTTTTGATTGGTACTTGCCTTGTGTTCATAATTTAGGAAAGAAAGGGTTAATCCCACATACTTGGTTAAAGCATAGGTTAGACTACTTTGAAAGAATATGGAAGAACAAATGCAAAAGCTCTCAATCAAGACTGGGACTAGGATTCGGTACAGTGGGTCTAGTCAATGATGACCATTACTGCTTAGTCATCACCAATCATTTGGAATCTGATAGGTTATTTTATAATCACATTAAATCATGTGAGAGAGTGAAGACTTCGATGATCTAGATGATTAAAGATGCACCGCCGAGTTTGAAGAAGAGATCAAGTCAACCATCGATGAGCTCAAGGAAATCAATTTAGAATAAGAAGATCCATGCCATACATACAATTCTTGTTGAATGAAATTGAAATCAATGACTTAGTTAGATATTGATTGAGTTTAAGGACTATTTGCATTGAGTTATGAAGAGATGCCCGATTGGCTCTACTAGTAGTCCATAAACTAGTAATAGAGCCTACGCTAACCCTATCAAGCAAGCTCCTAGATGCATGCAATTTAACATAGAGCAATAGGTCATTTTTGAAGTCAACAAGCTGGTTGATACTAGCTTCATTCGAGAAGTAAAATACCCTACCAGGTTAGCCAGTGTCATCCTAATTAAGAAAAAGAATGGAAAAATTTACATATGTGTTGATTTCATGGATTTAAATAAGGCATGTCCAAAAGATGAATTTCCACAACCAATCTCAGAGCATATGGTGGAGATTTCCTCATCTTATGTAGTATTCTCTTTTATGGATGACTCATCTGGATAAAACAAGTAAAGATGGCCCCTAAAGATGAAAGAAACACTACTTTTAGAACCCCGATCAGAATCTATTGCTATAAGGTCATGCCTTTTGTCTTAAAATGCAAAACATTCTGGTGTAACTTGATTCTTCGAAATTTTCATCATCAAGTCGAGTGTCAATGATCTCGTGGTCAAAAGTAGAGAAAAGGAAGACCATCTCTTTGACTTGAGAATAGTTTTCAAATAGTTAAGATAATTTAACTTCAAATGAACCCTCTGAAGTGTGCATTTGGATTAGCTTCAGGGAAACTCCTTGGGTTTATTGTCTGACACAAGGGAATCAAAATCGATCCGGAGAAGATCAAGATATTAGAAATGCCACCCCCTAAAAGATTAACTCAACTTAGATAATTCCCTAGGCGGTTGGCGTATCTAAGATTCTTTATATCTAACCTATCAGGAAGATGTCATCCTTTCTCAAGACTTATTAGAAAGGATTCCAAATTCAAGTGGGATGACAAGTGTGAGCATCCCTTCGAAGACATTAAGCATTACGATGATGCCGCTTGTAGCCCTATCCTGCAAGATGCTCATAATTTTACACCACCGTTAGATGACTCCTTGGTGCTTTGTTAGCCCAAGCCAATGATGAAGGGAAGGAAAATGCACCTACTACCTAGTCATCATCTAATCCCTGAGGCTAATTATCCACCCATTGAGAAGCATTGCCTGCTTTAATCTTTGCATCCCAAAAGTTACATTACATGCTTCCTCATAAGGTGAACTTAATCTCTAGGATCAATCCACTATATTATCTCATGGCATGGCCGACGCTATCCGGATGATTAGCACAACGGTCCATGATCCTCTCGTAGTTTGACATTACCTTCATACCCCTCTGTGTGGTGAAAGAATAAGCACTAGTAGATTTCTCAGTGGCACACCCACTTCTTGCTAACTCTTTGCTTAGTGATGATCTCCCCAATGAACAAATCATGATCTCCATGGGAGATGTACTTTCATGGTGCGACTTTCTCTCAAAAAGGAGAAGAACCATAATCTACTATTCTAGAAAGGGTATGAATAATTGTTCTTAACTCTGACCATGATGTGATGAGATTCTCATATCATCTTTCCAATCCTTGCACCAATAATGAAGCAATATGAGGCTCATGCTGGAATTATCCATTCTCTAAGCATCCATAAACATCAACATCTTGGGATTCTCTAGTTATCAACCAAATCAGGGTCCTATAATGTTAAAAGCCCAAGCTCCATCACTATCACATGTACACCATAGAGTTGTTAGCCCAAATCCCAAAGGTTACCATTTATAAGATTCCTCAATAAGAGAATGTCATAGCATATGCTTTATCCAAGCTTTCCAAGGAGTTGGCATGTCTGGAGGATGAGTCCATTTTAATAAAGGTCCAAAATTGATAAGTCTTTTCCCTTATTGATATTGAATTCATCAAAAAGTACTCTCTTGAAGGGGAGGTTGCCATTGCTAAGAAAGAGGAGTTAGATTGGAGGTAACCATTCATGGATTACCTAAATAAAGGAAAACTGCCTCAAGTGAAGTCCCAAGCCTATCAGATGAAGTAGAGAGTGCTTTCCTATGCTCTTGTGGATGGTGTCTTGTACCAAAATTCATTCAATCATATATGGTTATGTTGTTTAGACAAGCACGAAGCCTATAAGATCATGACTAAAGTACACTCAGGATTATGTGGAGCCAACCAATCTAGTTCAAAGATGAAAGCAAAGATCAAGAGACTAGGATACTACTAGCCATCGATGATCAAAGATTACATGGATATGGCTAGGCGATGCCACCAATGTCAAATACACGGTGTGGTCCTACACCAACCACCCAAAATTTTACATCCTACATTAGCCTTATGGCCATTCGAGTGTTGTACCACATAGTGGTCCGAGTGATCCTCCTTCTTCCAAGAATCATTGGTTCATCTTAGCTACTACTAACTACTTTTCAAGTGGTGAAGATGATTTCACCGAGAGGTCATCACTTAGCATGTGCTCTAGTTTTTAAGAACCATATTGTATATAGGTTTGGAGTGCCTTGACAAATTATATCTGATAATGGTACTACATTCAAGAGCACCGAGATCAATAGCTTTTCCTGGAGACACTGCATAGATTGGAGATATTCTACCATCAACTACCCAAGGGCAAACGACTTAGCAAAAGCCTTCAATAAAACTCTCATCCAAATACTAAAGAAGACACTCAAAAATAATAAGCGGTAATGGCATAAGAAGTTAGTTGAAGCCTTATGGGCCTACCACACCACATATAGAACTCCAACTCTACTCCATTCTCTTTAGTGTATGGGTCTAAAATTCTATCATTAGAAGTTCAACTCCCATCACTAAGGATAGTTGTGAGTAGAAAGATCACGAAAGAGCAGAATGCCAAGTTATGGTTATAAGAGCTTGAAGGTTTGGAAGAAAGATGCTTATGGGCATGCCAAAACCTTGAGTTTTACAAAGCTAAAATTATTCAAGCTAACAATAAGTTTGTTCATCCTAGAGCTTTTCAAGTAGGAGAGCTTATTTTATTTTTAAGGAGACCGATTGTTGTCCACAGTAAGATGGGAGGGAAGTTTGAACCCACTTGGGAAGGCCCTTTTCCATAGAGAAGGCCTACCAAGGGATCTTATGAGCTTATTAATCATAAGGAGAGTGCCTAATGCTTCTAGTCAATGGACTCTACTTAAATAAATATTATAAATCATGTTTGAAAATAATTATCAATAATGAAAATTCCATTTCGAATTCAATCTCTTCTATGTTAAAAGTATTCTTATTTATGAATCCGCCATGATGTGTTTAGGTAGGAACCGTAGTGGTCCTATCCTTCATCAATATAGCACAAATACAAACTACACATAAACATATAAAATAAACACATATCTTTTATCTCGGGCAACTCTGAGTTACGATAACGCCCCCATCGACACTCACACAGTAGTTGCTCTAGGTCGAGCTAATGTGCTACCCTGCTAGTGTGTCATCCTAGTGGTCTTCTTGCTTTGGAGGATGTAAGTCTGCTGTTCTTTTCTTTCTTACTTGGCAAATACACAATATAATATACTAAAACATTTTAAAACATCTTATAACATCCAAAAACATATCACTACATGATCAAATATATGATGATATATTATAAATAATATATAGTATTATAATATGATTTAGGCTAGGTTTTAGGGTATTCAAATCTCTAGTCAAGGGAAAGTCTCTTGAAGACATTTTCTTTAGCTACCATAACTATGTTAGGATTAGGTCATTCTTTAGATCTACTCCTAATGACATCTCTATTCAAGATTTAGGGTTTAGGGTTTATGATTTAGGGTTTAGGGTTTAGGGTTTAGGGTTTAGGGTTTTAGGGTTTAGGGTTTAGGTTTAGGGTTTAGGGTTTTGAGTTTTAGAGTTTAGGGTTTAGGTTTAGAAGCATTTAGGGTTTAGGGTTTTAGGGTTTAAGGTTTAGCATTTAGGTTTAGGGATTAAGTTTTAGGTTTAGGGTTTAAGTTTTAGTTTAGGGTTTAAGGTTTTTTATAATAGAGAACAAATTCAAATTCAACATTTCTTCTTTTTGATTTCATCAACCAAGTAGCACCCCAAGATTTCTAAGTCATGAATAGATCAAAAAGATAAGCACCCATAGAGCAAAATAAAAACCCTAGATAAGTAGAATTATCTCTACTCTAAAGACATAGTTCCATAAATAGCAGATCGGATCAGCCATTCTTCAATTTCTCTAGTTCCCATCAGAACCACCCTGGCCTCTCGAGTAGCGGGTCCACCCTCATATCCCTGATCTCTCCCTCTACCACCACCATGGTTGTAACTCCATTGCTCCTCCGTCCTTCATAACCACCACTGCTCCGAACACCACCTCCATATCCACCAGCACCTCTAGATCCCCCACCACCATTATGATAACTACTGCCTCTACCTTCACCTCCACCGTTAAATCAAGACTGAGCCTAGTTGACAATGATGTTCTTCTTAAGGTTCTCCCATTCTTAGAATTTGTGTTGGGTTTAGGGTTTAGGGTTTGGGTTTAGGTTTGTGGGCTTTATGGTTTAGATGTTTTGTGGTTTAGGTTTGTGGTTTTGGGTTTAGGGTTTGTGGGGTTGGGGGTTTAGGTTTGGGTTTAGGGTTTAGGGTTTAGGTTTAGGGTTTAGGGTTTTTAATTTAAATTAAGTGTAGGTTTAGGTTTATTTAGTTTATTTTAATTATTTTATTTATTTGAGTTTATTTTATTTTTATTTATTTATTTTATTTATTTTTATTATTTTATTTATTTTGAGGTTTATTTTTAGTTTAGGTTTACTTTAGTTGGGTTTATTTATGTAGGTTTTATTATTTATTTCTTGTTTAGTTTATGTTTTAAATTTTTAGGTTTAGGTTTTAGGTTTTACTTTAGGTAATTTTTTTTATTTTTATTTTAGGTTTAGGTTTATTTTAGTTTTATTTTATTTATTTAGGTTTAATTTATTCCAAGTTTAGGTTTAGGTTTATTCATTTTAGTTTAGGTTTATTTTATTTTATTTAATTTATTTTTATTTTAGGTTTAGGTTTTTTATTTTTGTTTAGGGTTTAGGTTTAATTTTTATTTATTTTTGTTTTATTTTAGGTTTGTCTTTTAGATTGGGTTATTTAGTTATTATATTTTATTTTATTTTATTTTATTTTATGTTTATTTTATTTATGTTTTTTTTATTCTTAGGTTTTATTTTATTTTTAGTTTTTATTTATTTTATCTTTATTTTATATTTTTTATTTTATTTATTTTTAGGTTTTATTTATCTATTATTTATTGATTTAGGTTTTTTTTATTTTATTATTTTTAGGTTTATTTAGTTTCAATTTAGTTTTAAGTTTGGGTTTGGTTAGGGTTGTGGTGGGCTAGATTTTGATAGGTTTCATTTAGTCAGTGCGGCCTGTGGTTTTGGGTTAGTTTAGGGTTTTAGGTTTAGGGTTAACCTAAGGTTGAGGATTTTAGCAGCTTTAGGGCTCAGGTATGGCCTGGGAGTGGTTATTAGTTTAAGTGGTAGGGCCTTTAAGATTTAGGTTTAGGGTTTAAGTTAAAGTTGTAAGGTTATATTTTAGGGTTTAGATTTAGTGTTTAGTTTTAGGATTTAGATTGTAGGTTTAGTTTATTTAGGTTTGTTTTTATTTAGGGTTAGGTTTAGGGTTTAGTGTTGTAGGTTTAGGATGATTGGGTTTTTTAGGGTTAATTTTAGTCAGTTTTTTTATCTTTTAAATTAACCAAATCGGCAGGTTTAGGTTTATTTTATTTTATTTAATTATTTTATTTATTATAGTTTATTTTATTTTATTTTTTATATAGATTATCGATTATTTTATTTTATTTATTCTAGTTTAGGTTTTATCTTTTAAATTTATTTAGCAATACGTAACCGAACGAAGCACTTTTTATTTTTTAGGTTTAGGTTTAGGTTTTTTTATTTTTTTAGTTTAGTTTAGGTTTTTTATTTTAGGTTTATTTTTAGGTTTTTTTTAGTTTATGTTTAGGTTTATTTTTAGTTTATTTTATTTTATTTAGTTTAAGGTTTAGGTTTAGTTTATTTTAGGTTTAAGTTTAGGTTTTGTTTATTTTAGTTTAGGTTTAGGTTTATTTTATTTTATTTATTTTAGGTTTATGATTAGGTTTTAGGGTTAATTTATGATTTAGGGTTTAGAGTTTAGGGTTGAGTTTAGGGTTTAGGGTTTATTTAGGGTTTAGGTTTTTTAGGTTTTGTTGATTTAGGGTTTTAGGTTTTGGGTTAATTTTAGGGTTTAGAGTTTAGGTTTAGTGTTTATGGTTTTGGTTTAGGTTTAGTTTAGGGTTTAGTTTAGTTGTTTTTTTAGGGTTTTTAGTTTAGGTTTAGGGTTTAGGGTTATAGGTTTAGGGTTGTAGGAGAACCAAGATGAGAGACTAGGATACTCGCCATTGATGATCAAAGATTTCATGGATTGGCGATGCCACCAATGTCAAATACATGGTGTGGTCCCCAACCACCCAATATTCTACATCCCTTCGGCCTCATTATTCAGTGTTGGGGTACACATGGCGGGTCGATTGATCCTCTTTCTTCCAAGGGTCATCGGTTCATCTTAGTCTACTACTTTTCAAAAAGGCGAAGTCGATTTTGCTCACAGAGGTCACAGCTCAGCATATGGTCTAGTTTTTTTAGGAACCATATCGTATATAGGTTCAGAGTGCCTTGATGAATTATATCTGATAATGGTAATGCATTCAAGAGCACCGAGATCAAAAACTTTTCTTGGAGACATAGCATAGATTGGAGATATTCTATAATCAACTACTAAAGGATAAGTGCCTTAGCAGAAGCATTAAAAAAACTCTCATCCAAATACTAAAGAAGACACTCGATAATAACAAGCGATAGTGTCATGAGCAGTTAGTTGAAGTCTTGTGGGATTACTGCACCACATATAGAACTCCAACTCAGTCTACTCTTTTCTCCTTAGTATGTGGGTCTGAAGCGGTTCTACCATTAGAAGTCCAACTCCCATCACTAAGGATAATTTTGGGAAGAAAGATCATAATAGGGTAGAATGCCAAGTTGCGGTTAGAAGAGCATGAAGGTTTGGAGGAGAGACTCCTACCGGCAACTTTGAGTTGAGAAAATGCCCAGATACTCATGTCTGCAGGTCGAGCGTGATATCTAGTGTGTCATTCTAGTGGTCTTCTTACTTTAGAGGATGTAACTCTGCTACACTTTCCTTCTTTGCTTGGCCACTACACACCAATGAGCACTTGATTAGTTTGGTAGGCCTTACTACATGGCCGGTAAGCTACCTCATGTTGGCTTCTTTTAATAAGATGTGAGTATACTATGCTTTCTTCTTGGATCGGCCTTTGTGCACATACTAAGTCAAATATATTTGAGGTTTAGGATAAGTCTCTTAGTGGGTCCTTCCCTCCTGACTGCTCCAAATTTGGGTCCAGTCCATCCTCGAGGCTCCCTACTTAGTAGTCACTCTAGGTTAGATAACATATGTCCCACTAATGATAATCTATCCTGATGATCAGTTCTGCTTGGAAAATTGTAAGCCTACACACTTTCTTTCTAAGTTGATTGTTGCACACTGACAGTCACTTTATGTTGGTTGGTTCTTACTATGCTGACGGATACACCATTCATGCTGATGGATACACCTTAGGTTGGTTGGTTCTCGAACCTTAGGATACACCACTCATGGTAGATATAAGTATGCTACGCTTTCTTCTTGAGTTGGCCACCGTACACTTATAAGCCTTCTTTTCTAGGGCTTAAGATAACACCCCTAGCAGTACCTCCCCTGTGGGCACTTTATTTGGATGACATCCCTCAATTTATTAGACACTACCGGTTACTATCGGATTGGACAATTCCCTTTTAGTAACCACCCCTATGGTTGGAGAATCGATCTGTGGATGTGTATTCTTTCCTTGGTCTAGTAAATCTAAGATAGGTCAAGGGTAGCCCCTTCTTAATTTGGTCCCTCACAAGGTCCACAAAACATATAAACAAAATATATATTCACTTGTGGATTAGGAGGACACCTCTGGTACCTTTTCTCAAGCGGTATCTTATCTTTAGGGCGGTCGAAAACTCCCTATAGAATCTTACTCTTGAGTTGATATAAGTCCCCTAGGCATTCACTCAATAGTCACCCTAAGTCGGGATTTGTTGCTACTACAGTCACATGGTTGTTCCCCTGCTTTAGAAAATGTAAGTCTTGCCTTCTTCCTAGCAGTCATTGCAAGGCAACCCCTTAGGTTGGTTAGCTCTACCCCACAGTTAGTAGACTATCTCTTTGGATTTGTAAATTTGAGATAGGACAAGTCTGATAAAGCCCCTTCTTAGTGGGTCCATCGCACACCGACATAGTCCATAAATTAAATCTATAAAATTTGACTAAGCTAACATCCCCAATCGATATGCCCTCAATTTGAAATTAAACTAAACCAAACAAACCATATCAAATCACATGAAATTAAGATAAAATTAATCCCAACTACTTTTGAGTTGACATAAGTCCCTAGCGCATTTCACTCAGTAGTCGCCCTAGGCTAGGTTTGATTTATTATGCATCCAACAGGTCACCTCAGTGGTTGTTCCTTGCTTTGGAAGATGTAAGTTTGCTACACCTTCTTCTTAGCATAGCCATTACACTGAAAGGCATCCCCTTATGTTGGCTTGCTCTACCCCGTAGCCTATAGACTATCCCTTTGGATTTGTAAACCTGAGGTAGGTCAAGGTTGATATAGCCCCTTCTCGATGTGTCCATGCATCGATCCATACATTAACTCAGATTAAATTAAACTCAATCTGATTTTCCCTAATGGACTTAAATCACACCCTTCTCCCTAGTGGATCCCCAAATCATATAGAAATAAGTCATGCAAATAAATCAAATTCAAAACCAACCTCCCTAGTGGAGCCAAATTAAACCAACTCCCCAATAGAGTCTAAATCAAATAAATCCAACCAAACTCTTATCCCCAGTGGATACTTCCACAAACATGTCTATGAAATCAAACTTAAATCCCAATCCCAGCGGATAGCCCGAACCTGCTTTTCTTGTGGAAGGTTCATATACCCGATCCCTAGTGGACTCGAGCCCATATCTTAAGCAGATATGCCTCCACATCAATTAAAATAAAATAAATTAAAGTTGATTCGATCTTAATCTCATATAGATTCTTATCCGGATCTTCATTCCACAAATCATATAATCAAATTAAATTCAAACCTTATCCCATAGATTTTCTTCTATGGCCTCGACATAGACCCTCACATGTCATGTCGATGCATGTGTGATCCCCTAATAGATCTCCCTCCATGTCTTTGACATGAAATTCTCATCAAATCTGTTTTCTCTTATGCACACCTTTAATACTTCAACTAAAAGCCTAACAGTGTATTCATTCAAATTACATTATCTTAACATTGTAATCAACATTTTATGATTTGTGATGGTGCAAACTCAAACTAACTATATAATATCATGCTAAACATATAATAGTGTGAATTAACACACTATATTATATTATAATATATGATGTTATATTATAATTTATAATATAATATATTGTCTAACATTACACCTCATTAGAATCACTTAAAAGAACAAAGTAACAATATTTTTCAATATATGACTAATGTTCATGTTGGAGTAAAATTGTTATTTTTATTAGAAATGCTACAAAATAGCATAATTTTGGTGTTGCTTCTTGGTGTGCCATGAATTTGGCCAAATTCTTCCATCTCAACCTATTAATATTTTTGTGAGTTTTGACCCAATGTATTATAATAAAAGTAAAACATACTAAAATGTACAATAACATTTAGTAACACCACAACATCATATATATATATATATATATATATATATATATGTATATTATGTGTGTGTGTGTGTGTGTGTATTATGTAGTTATATTGTTATGTACATTATATTTTAATATTCATATAATATATTATCTTACATTACACCTTAAAATGAATCACTTTAAGCAAAAAATTTATAAAATCTGGTTGAAAATGAACATTTATTTTGGATGCAAAATTCCATTCTTTTGATTAAATGACACACCAATGATGTTCCCTAAAGCTTACCTTAAATTTTGGCCAAATCTCATCATCTCAACCTATAAATCAGTATTATATGAATTATACTATCTACTACATCATACTATAACAAACTAAAATATGCTAAACAATAAGTAGTAATACACAATGGTATATAATGCATGATGCTATACTATGTTATGGTATCTATATTATAATACACTATAACATATTATATTATTTTATATTATATTGCATATCACATCACAAGGGATTGCTTAAGATAAAAAATCATAAAATTAGTCTAAATAATTAAAACTATATATTTTAGTCATATCACTCACATATTTTAAATTGAAAAAATATATTATGATGTCATGCTCTACCTATTATGAATTTGGCCAAATTTCACCATTTTAAAGTCTAAATCAACATTTTTATAAATAATGCTAGTGTAGGCTCGACTGCATGATTGTAAAATACTAAAAGAAATTAAAATGGGTAGAAAAATATATTATGATATATGATGCTATACTATATATCTACAACATATAATATTTATTTTGAACATAAAATCTTACTTTTAGATTACAAGTGGTACCTTTTACCTTTGGTACTACAACCTAATTCCAACTTCAAATTTAACAAGTATCATCATCGATTTATTAAATCTATATTTTATGATTTATATTAATATATACTATAGGAACAATACCTTAGTATACTAAAACATTTCAAAACATCTTATAACATCCAAAAACACATCACTACATGCTCAAATATATGATGTTACATTATACTATAAGATACAGACTAAATCCTAAATCTTAAACCCTAAACCCTAAACACTAAACCCTTAACCAAAAACCCTAAACCCTAAACCCTAAACCCTAAAAACCTAAAATCCTAAACCTAAACTAAATAAAACTTCATAATAAACCTAAACCTAAACTAAAATAAAATAAACTAAACTAAATAAACTAAACCTAAAAATAAACTAAATAAACTAAATAAATTAAAACTAAACTAAATAAATAAACCTAACCTAAAAATAAACTAAATAAATAAATAAACTAAACTAAACTACTCTAAACTAAACTAAACTAAAATAAACCTAAACCTAAACCTAAAACCTAAAATAAATTGACATAAACATAAATAAATAAAATAAACTAAAACTAAACTAAATAAACCTAAACCAAAACCTAAACGTAAACCTAAACCTAAACTAAAAATAAATAAACTAAACTAAATAAATAAAGCTAAACTAAATAAACTAAATAAAAAATAAAATTAGAACAAATCTAAACCTAAACCTAAAATAAACTAAATAAATAATCCTAAATTAAAATAAAAATAAAACTAAACCTAAAACCTAAATAAAAATATACCTATACCTAAACCTAAATAAACATAATAAACCTAAACTAAAATAAACCTGAACTAAAACTAAAAAAAATAAAATAAAATAAACTAAAATAAACAAACCTAAACCTAAATATAATAAGCCTAAACTAAATAAACCTGAACCTAAATGAAACCTAAACCAAAACTAAACCTAAATCGAAACTTAAATTAATAAACCTAAACTGAAATGAAACCTAAACCTAAACCTCAACTAAATAAACCTAAACCTAAACTAAAAATAAACATAAACTAGATATAAATAAACTAAATAAGTAAATAAAATAAACCTAAACCTAAATAAACTAGACTATACTAAACTAAATAAATAAACTAAAACTAAACTAAATAAATAAGCTAAATAAAACTTAAAACCTAAACTAAAATAAATAAATAAACTACACTAAATAAAATAAACCTAAACGTAAACATAAACCTAAAAATAAATTAAACTAAACTAAATTAAATTAAATGAAACTTAAACCTAAACTAAATAAATAAACTCAATTAATAAATTAAATTAAATTAACTAAAAAACTAAACTAAATAAATAAACCTAAACCTAAATAGATAAACCTAAATAAAAATAAAATAAAACTTAAACCTAAATCGAAACGTAAACCTAAACCTAAACCTAATCTAAGCTAAAATCTAAACCTAAACCTAAACCTAAACTAAACCTAAACCTAAACCTAAACCTAAACCTAAACCTAAACTGAACTAAAATAAAAATTAAATAAAATGAACGAAACAAAAAATAAACTAAATAAGCAAAACTAAATAAATAAACCTAAACCTAAACTAAACTAAACTAAAAATAAACTAAAATAAAACTAAACTAAATAAACATAAACTAAAATAAACAAAACTAAATAAACCTAAACCTAAACCTAAACCTAAACAAAATAAAATAAACTAATGAACTAAATAAACTAAAAAAATATACCTAAACCTAAACTAAATAAATACAATAAAATAAAATGAACTAAATAAATCTAAACCTAACCTAAATAAATAAACTAATTAAAATAAACTAAAATAAAAATAAACTAAACTAAATTAAAATAAATAAAATAAACCTAAACCTAAACTAAATAAAATAAACCTAAACTAAACTAAACTAAACTAAACATAACCTAAAATAAACCTAAACCTAAATCTAAACCTAAAACCTAAACTTAAATAAACTTAAACCTAAACCTAAATAAACTAAATACTAAATCTTAACCTAAACCTAAACCTAAACTTAAATAAATAAACTGAACTAAATTAAAATAAACCTAAACCTAAACCTAAAATATATAAATAAATAAATCTAAACCTAAACTTAAACCTAATAAATAAACCTAAACCTAAAATAAACCTAAACCTAAAAAATAAACCAAAACCTAAACCTAAACTAAACTAAATAGACCTAAACCTAAATAAACTAAAACTAAATAAAATAAATAAACTAAACCAAATAAAAATAAACTAAAATAAAAATAAACCTAAACCTAAATAAATAAACTAAAATAAATAGACCAAAACCTAAATAAAATAAACCTAAACTAAATAAGCCTGAAACTAAATGAAACCTAAAGCTAAATCTAAATAAACAAAATAAACATAATCCTAAACCTTAATAAACTAAACTAAATATAACCTAAAATAAACTTAAACCTAAAACCTAAAAAAAATAAACCTAAACCTAAACCTAAATTAACCTAATAAACCTAAACTAAAATAAACATAAATTGAAACTAAATAAAATAAAATAAAATAAACTAAAATAAATAAACCAAAACCTAAATAAAATAAACCTAAATAAAACCTAAATTTAATCTAAACCTAAACCTAAACTTAAATAAATAAACCTAAATTAAAATTAAACCTAAACCTAAACTAAATAAAACTAAACTAAATAAACCTTAACCTAAATAAACCTAAACTAAATAAACTTAAACCTAAACCTAAACCTAAACTAAATAAAAAACAAAATTAATAAATAAAATAAATCTAAACCTAAATAAACTAGACTAAACTAACCTAAATAAAATAAAATAAAACTAAATAAAAATTTAAACATAAACTAAAATAAATAAATAAACTAAACTAAATTAACTAAACCTAAACTTAAACTTAAACCTAAAAATAAACTAAAATAAACTAAATTAAACTTAATAAAACCTAAACATAAACTAAATAAAATAAATTAAATAAATTAAACTAAATAAATAAACCTAAACCTATATAAATAAACCTAAATAAATATAAAATAAACCTAAACCTAAACTAAATTAAAATGTAAACCTAAACCAAAACCTAAACTAATGAACTTAAACCTAAACCTAAACCTAAAATGAACTAAATAAACTAAACTAAAAAAAATCTAAATAAACCTAAACCTAAAGCTAAAGCTAAACTAAACTAAACTAAGTAAAAATAATATAAACTAAATAAGAAATAAACTAAATAAACAAAAAATAAACTAATAAAATTAATAAACTAGATAAAATAAACTTAAACCTAAACCTAAACCTAAATAAAATAATAGAACAAAATAAAATAAGATAAATAAACCTACACCTAAAATAAATAAATAAACCAAACAAACTAATTAAAATAAACAAAAACAAACCTAAACTAAATAAACCTAAAATCTAAACCTGAATCTAAACTAAACTAAATTAAAATAAATTAAGTAAACCTAAACCTAAACTAAATAAAATAATCCTAAACTGAAATAATCTAAACTAAATAAAACCTAAAATAAGCCTAAACCTAAACCTAAAACCTAAACAAAACTAAACCTAAACCTAAACCTAAATAAACTAAAACCTAAACCTAAATCTAAACTAAAACCTAAACCTAAATCTAAACTAAAATAGAAATATAAACCTAAATAAATAAACTAAACTAAACTAAAATAAACCTAAACCTAAACTTAAAATAAATAAGTAAATAAACTTAAATCTAAACCTAAACTAAATAAACCTAAACGTAAAATAAACCTAAACCTAAACCTAAACTTAAACTAAACTAAATAGACCAAAACCTAAATAAACTAAACTAAATAAACCTGAACCTATATAAAATAAATAAACTAAACTAAATAAACCTAAACCTAATCCTAAACCTAAATAAAAAAACTAAAATAAATAAACTAAACTAAATAAATAAACCTAAATTTAAACTTAAACCAAAACCTAAATAAACCTAAACTAAATATATAAACTAAATAAACCTAAACCTAAACCTAATAAACTAAATAAACCTAAACTAAACCTAAACCTAAACTAAACTAAAAAATAAAACCTAAACCTAAACTTAAGTAAACCTAAAAACCTAGACTAAACAAAATTAAAATAAACCTAAAATAACCCTAAACCTAAACCTAAACTAAACTAAATAAATAAACTTAAACTAAACTAAACTTAAACTAAAATAAACCTAAACGTAAACCTAAACTAAAATAAAATAAACTAAATAAAACCTAAACCTAAACATCAACCTAAACCTAAACTAAAATAAACCTAAACCTAAACCTATACCTAAACTAAATAAATTAAACCAAAACCTAAACCTAAATAAAATAAACCTAAACTAAACTAAAAATAAATAAACCTAAACCTAAACCTAAACCTAAAATAAACCTTAACATAAACTAAACTGAAAATATACCTAAACTTAAAAAAATAAACCTAAACCTAAACCTAAACTAAGCTAAACTAAACTAAAATAAAATAAAATAAACTAAAACCTAAAATAAACCTAAACCTAAACCTAAATAAACTAAACTATATAAATAAACCTAAACTAAACTAAATAAGCCTAAACCTAAAATAAACTAAATAAAAATAAACTGAAACCTAAACATAAATTAAGAAAAACTAAACTAATAAACTAAATAACCCTAAACAATACTAAAATAAACTATATAAATAAACTAAATAAAATAAACCTAAACCTAAACCTAAACTTAAACCTAAACTTAAATCGAAAATAAATAAACATAAACTAAAAAATAAATAAACTAAACTAAATAAACCTAAATAAAACCTATACTTATGCTAACTAACCTAAACTAAATAAACTAAAATAAACCTAAACCTAAACTTAAATAAACCTAAACTAAACCTAAACCTAAACCTAAACTAAAAAAACAAAGCAAACTAAACTAAATAAACCTAAACTTAAACATAAAACTAACCCAAAAAAAATAAATTAAACTAAATAAAAATAAAATAAATAAACCTAAACTAAACTAAAACTAAACCTAAACCTAAACCTAAAACCTAAATAAACCTAAACCCTAAACCTAAATAAATAAAACCTAAACCTAAACTTAAATGTAAACTGAAACCTAAACTTAAACTAAATAAACTAAAATGAACCTAAACCTAAACCTAAACCTAATCCTAAATAAACCTAAACCTAAACCTAAGCTAAATAAACAAAATAAACTAAACTAAATAAACCTAAACTTAAACTAAAATTAAATAAAAAATTAAATAAACCTAAACCTAAACTAAAAGTAAACCTAAATACACCTAAACCTAAACCTAAACCTAAATAAATTAACTAAACCAATTAAAAATAAAATAAACAAACCTAAACTAACTTAAATAAATCTAAACCTAAACCTAAACATAAAACTTAAACCTAAACTTAAACTAAAATAAACTAAATTAAATAAAATAAACTAAATAAATAAACCTAAAAACTTAAACTTAAAACTAAACTTAAGATAAATAAATAAATAAAAATAAATTAAAAATAAAATAAACCTAAACCTAAACCTAAATAAACTTAAACCTAAACCTAAACATGAAATAAAACCAAATAAACTAAACTAAAAATAAATCAAAATAAATAAACCTAAACCTAAAGCTAAACCTAAACTAAAATAAATAAACCTAAAAAATAAAATAAATAAACCTAATCCTTAACCTAAATAAACTAAATAAATACCTAAACCTAAACTAAATAAAATAAACTAAATAAAGTAAACCTAAAAATAAACATAAAACCTAAACTTGAACCTAAATCTAAATCTAAGCCTAAACTAAATAAACCTAAACCTAAACTAAATAAACTAAACCTAAAATAAAACCTAAAAAATAAAAAATAAAAAAAAGTAAAACAAACCTAAACTTAAACTAAACTAAATAATAAACTAAACTAAATAAAATAAACTAAATAAAAATAAACCTAAACCTAAACTAAACCAAAATAAATAAACCTAAAATAAAAAATAAACTAAACTAAATAACAAAACCTAAACTAAACCTAAACCTAAGCCTAAACCTAAAAAAGTAAACTAAACCTAAGCTTAAACCTAAACCCTAAATAAATAAAAAATAAACCAAATAAATAAATAAATTAAATAAACCTAATCCTAAATAAACCTAAACTAAAATAAATAAATAAAAATAAAATTAAAAATAAACTAAATAAACCAAGACTAAACTAAATAAACTAAACTAAGAACTAAACTAAAATAAACTAAATAAAACCTAAACCGAAATAAATAAAATAAACGAAACTAAATAAAATAAACAAAACTAAAATAAACCTAAACCTAAACCTAAACTAAAACTAAATAAACGTAAACCACAAATGTAAACCTAAAAATAAACTAAACATAAACATAAATAAAATTATATAAAACCTCAACCTAAAAAAAATAAAACCTAAACTAACTAAATAAACTAAATAAACATAAAAAAATGAAATAAAATAAACTAAATTAAATAAATCAAATAAATCAAATAAAATAAAAACCTAAACCTAAACGTAAACCTAAATAAAAACTTAAACCTAAACCTAAACTAAAAGTAAAAATAAAAATAATCTAAAATAAATAAAATAATAAAATAAGATAAAATAATTTAAATAAAAATAGATGAAAAATAAACTAAAAAAAATAAACATAAATAAATAAATTAAACAAAAAATATACTAAATAAATAAATAAAAATAAACCTTAACTAAACATGAACCTAGACCCTAAACCCAAAATAAAATAAAACTAATTAAACTAAACTAAAAAAAACCTAAAACTAAAAGTAAATAAATAAACCTAAACCAAAACCCAAACTAAACTAGATAAACTAAAGCCTAAATAAATAAATAAAAATAAACCAAAACCTAAACCTAAACTAAATAAAACTTTTTAAAAAAATTGAACTAAATTAAAAGAAATAAACCTAAACATAAACTAAAAATAAACCTAAATAAATCTACAGAAATAAACTAAATAAACTAAACTAATAAAATAAAAATAAAAAATAAAATAAAAAAAATAAACCAAAACCTAATAATAAAAAACCTAAACTAAATAAACCTAAATAAACTTAAACCTAAACCTAAATAAACTAAACTACAAATAAAAAAAACCTAAACTTAAATAATAATAAAATAATCCTAAACTAAACCTAAACCTAAAATAAAAACCAAATAAAACCTAAACCTAAACATAAACCTAAATAAAAATAAAACATAAACTAAATAAACTAAACTAAATAAACGTAAATAAAAATAAATAAAAAATAAGTAAACTAAATAAAACCTAAACGTAAATAAAACCTAAACCTAAAACTAAATAAGACCTTAACCCTAAACCTAAACTAAACTAAATTAACCTAAAATTAAACCTAAACCTAAACTAAATGAACTAAAAACTAAATAAAATAAACTAAACTAAATAAAAAAAACTCAAACTAAATAAACTAAATAAAAAATAAAAAAAACCTAAACTTAAAATAAACCAAAACCTAAAAACCTAAACCTAAATAAACCTAAACTAAACTGAAATAAAACCAAAACTAAGCAAAAATACAAAATAAACTAAAATAAAAAATAAAACCTAAACATAAAAAAATAAACTAACTAAATAAATAATAAAATAAACCTAAATAAACCTATACCAAAACTAAACTAAAAATAAAAACCTAAAAACAAAATACAACCTAATCTAAAATAAAATAAAATAAACTAAACAAAAAAAAAAAAACCTAATCCAAAACCTAAACTAAAAAAAATAATAAAAAACCTAAACATAATTTTTTTTAAAAAACACCCTAAATCCTAAACATTAAACCCTAAAACCCTAAACCATATACCTTAAACAAAAAAAAGCATAAACCCTAAACCCTAAACCGTAAAATCGTAAACCATAAACCCTAAACCATAAACCCTAAATCATAAACCATAACCCTTAAACACAAGACCCTAACCCTAACCCTAACCGTAAATCCTATACCCTAAACCATAAACCCTAACCCTAACCTTAAACCCTAAACCCTAAACTCCTAAAACCTAAACCCTAAACCCTAAACCCTAAACTCTAAACTAATTCTAAACCTTAACCTTAAACTCCTAAAAACTCTAAACTAAACCTAAAACCTAAATCCTAAACCTAAACCTGTTAAACCTAAACACTAAACTCTAAAACTAAATCCTAAACTCTAAACCTAAACCCTAAAAGTTAAAAATCCTAAACCAAAATAACTAAACCCTAAACCCTAAACCTACAACCCTAAATCCTAAATCCTAAACCCTAAAACCCTAAATCCTAAACCCTAAACCCTAAACTCCAAAGCTTAAACTCTAAACCCTAAAAACCTAAAAGCCTAAACCCAAACTAAATAAAACCTAAAAATAAAATAAACAAAAAACCTGAACCTAAACATAAATAAAATGAAAAATAAAATAAAATTAAAACCTAAACTAAAATTTAAACATAAATCTAAACCTAAATTAAAACCTAAAAATAAAAAATAAAAATAAAAATAAAAATTAAATTAAAATAAAATAATTGAAAACTTGAACTAAACTAAAAAATATAATAAACCTAAAATTGAAAAACCTCAATAAAATAAAAATTAAAAGTAAAATAAAAATAAAATAAACTTAAAATTAAATAAAATATAAACTAAATAAAAACCTAAATCTAAAAAATAAACATAAAAATAAAATTGAAAAATAAATAAAAAATAAAATCTAAACCCTAAACTAAATAATAAAACCTAAACCTCAAATAAACAAAATAAAATAAACCTAACCTAAACTAAATTAAATAAAACTTAAATTTAAACCTAAAATAAACTAAACCTAAACCCTAAACTAAATAAAATAAATTAAATTAAAATTAAACATAAACCTAAACAAAAAATAATAAAACCTAAAAATAAATCTAAAACCTAAACTTAAACCTAAAAATAAAAAATAAAACCTAAACTTAAACCTAAACTTATAAAATAAACTAAAATAAAAAACCTAAACTAAAATCAATAAACTTAAAATAAATAAAATAAACTAAACAAAATGAACCTAAATAATAATAATGATTAAAATAAACTAAAATAAAAATAAACTAAAAATAAACTAACCTAAAAAACTATAAACCTAAACTATAAACCCTAAACCTAAATAAACTAATCCCTAAACTAAACTAAAACTAATCCTAAACCCTAACCAATAAACCTACAACCCTAAACCCTAAACCTTAAACCATAAACATTAACTTTAACCCTTAACCTGAAACCCTAAACCTAAATAAAAATAACAATTAAAATAAACTAACTAAATAAACCTAAACTTAATTGTTTACTTAATTTTTTTTAAAAAAAGTATAAACCCTAAACCATAAACCCTAAACCCAAAATCCTAAACCCTAATCCCTAAACATCAAACCCGAAAACTAACCCTAAACCCTAACCCATAAACCTACAACCCTAAACCCTAAACCCTAAACCTTATACACTAACTTTAACCCTTAACTCGAAACCCTAAAGCCTAAAACCATAAAACCCTTAACCGTAAACCAAAAAACCCTAAACCCTAAACCCTAAATTATAATCACCCCAAATAATAAACCTTAATCTACCTTTAAACCCTAAGCTAACCCTAAACCCTAAACACTAAAACTTAAAAACCCTAAACCCTACAGCATAAACACTAAACCCTAAACCCTAACCCTAAACCCTAAACCATAAAACCCTAAACCCTAAAACCCTAAACCTTAAACCCTAAATCATAAACCCTAAACCCTAAAAGCCTAAAAACCTAAATTAAAAAAAATTGAAAATTAAAATAAATAAATAAACTTAAACCTAAACAAAATTAAAATTAAAATAAAATAAAAACTTAAAATAAAATAATATTAAAATTAAAATTAAACTAAAATAAAATAAATAAAAACATAAACTAAACTAAAAATAAAATAGACCTAAGAATTAAAAACCTAAATAAAATAATAACTAAACATAAAATAAAAATAAAATAAACTTAAAATAAAATAAATAAAAACTAAATAAAAACCAAAGCCAAAAAATAAATATAAAATAAAACCTAAGCCCTAAATTGAAAAAATATACCTAAAATAATAATAAAATAAACCTAAACCTAAACTAAAATAAAATAAACTAAGATAAATAAAACCTAAACCTAACCTAAATAGAATAAAATAAACTAAAAATAAACTTAAACCTACACAAAAAAATAAAACCTAAAAATGACCCTAAAAAAACTTAAAACCTAAACATAAAAAAATAAAATATAAACTTAAATGTAAACCTAAAAATAAAAATAAAACCTAAGCCTAAAAAATAAATTAAAAATAAACCTAAACCTAAACTAGAAAATAAAACCTAAAAATAAACCTAAAATAAAATCCTAAAACCTAAACCTAAAAACACAAAATAGAGACCTAAACCTAAACCTAAAAATGAAAAAAAAAACTTGAATCTAAAATATAAAATGAAAATAATACTCAATGAAAAAAAAAACCTTAACATAAACCTATACCTAAAAAATAAACTAAAATAGAAAACCTAAACTAAAATAAATAAATTTAGCTAAATAAAAATAAAAAATAAATTAGAAAACTAAATAAACCTTAACCTACCGATTTACTTAATTATAAAAAAATCCTTAAACCTTAAACCCTAAACCCTAAATAAAAAAACTAACCCTAACCTACAACACTAAACCTACAACCCTAAACCCTAAACCCTAAACCCTAAAAAACCATGAACCCTAAACCCTAAACTTTAAACCCTAAACTCTAAACTCTAAACCCTAAACCCAAACCCTAAACCTAAATCCTAAAATCCTAACCCTAAATCCTAAACCCTAAATATTAAATGCTAAACTTTAAGCCCTAAAGTCTAAACCCTGAACCCTAAACCCCAAACCCTAAACCCTAAACCCAAAACCCTAAAACTAAACCTAAAGTAGCTAAATAAATTAAAAAATAAACTTAAACCCTAAAACTTAATAAACTTAAACCTAAACCTAAACCCTAAGAATGGGCGTAACCTGACACAGAACATCACCGCTAACCAAGCTCGCCTAGATCCTGGTGGAGGCAAAGTCGGTGGCTATCATGTAGGTGGTGGGGATCTGAGGTGCCGGTGGATATCGAGGTGGTGGTCATAGCAAAGTGGATAGGTGGGAGGTAGGAGGAGTGGAAGGAGGTTACAACCATGGTGGTGGCGTGAGGGATATGATGGTGGATCCGCCTACCGTGAGGTCAGTGGTTTTGATGGGAACTGAGAAACCAAGAAGGGTCGATCCATCGCTATGGAACTGGTTCATATAATAGAGACAATTCTAGTTATCTAGGGTTTTTGATTTGCTCAATGTGTGCTCATTTTTTATTTATGTTATCGCATGAGTCTTTGAGAACTTGGCTTGTTACTTGGTTGATGAAATAAAAAAAAAATGTTGAATTTGAATTTATCCTCTCTTAAAAAAACTAAAAATCCTAAACCATTAACTAAACCTGGATGCTAAACCTAAAACCTGAACCCTAAACCCTAAACCCTAAAAATTATAAAAATATAAAAATAAAAAAAAACCCTGACCCTAAATGCTAAACCATAAAACTAACCCTAAACCATAAACCCTAACCCTAAACCTATAACCCTAAACCATAAACCCTAAACCCTATACCTTAAAACCCTAAACCCCAAACCCTAAACCCTAAACCCTAAACCCTAAACCCTAAACCCAAAACCCTAAACCCTAATAAGAAACTAATAAAACATGAAACTAAACTAACTAAAACTAAAACTAATAAATAATAAACTAAAACTACTAAACTAATAATAAGCTAAAATAAAAACTAATAAAACTAACTAAACTAAACTAATAAAATAATAACTAAATAATAATAAACTAATAATAACAAAAACTAAATATATTAATAAATAAACTAATAATTAAATTAAACATATAAAAAAAAATCCCACTAATAAACTAACTAAAAATAAAATAAACTAATAAAACTAATAAAAACTAAACTAAATAAAAACTAAAAAATAAAACCTAGACCATAAACTAAAAAAAAAAGCTAAACATAAAATAAAATTAAAATAAACCTAAACCTAAACTAAAATAAATAAAACCTAAACTTAAAATAAATTAAACCTAAACCAAAAGGTAAACTAAATATAATAAAATTAACTAAAAATAACCTAAAATAAAAACCAAAAACCTAAACCTGAAAAAATAAAATAAAAACTTAAACCTAAACCTAAAAAAGAAATAAAACTTAAACCTAAAAAATAAAATAAAAATAAAACTAAATTAAAAAAAAAACCTAAACATAAACATAAACCTAAAAAGTAAAGAAAAATAAAAAAAATCTAAACTAAAATAAATAAACATAAAATAAATAAACTAAACTAAATAAAAAAAAAAAAAAATAAACTAAAATAAATAAAATTAAACTAAATAAACCTAAACGTACAAGTTTACTTAATTTTTAAAAAAATCATAAACCCTAAATCCTAAACCCTAAACTCTAAACCATAAACCTTAAACACTAAACCAACAATCTTAAACCCTAAACCCTAAAAAACCCTAAACCCTAAACCCTAAACCATAACCCTATATCCTAAACCCTAAAAGCATAAACACTAAAACCCTAAACCCTAAACCTTAAACACAAGCTCTAAACCATAAACCCTAAACCCCAAACCCTAAACCTAAACCTAAAATAACTAAATAAATTAAAAAGTAAACCTAAATCCTAAAACATAATAAACGTAAACCTAAACTGAAACCCTAAAACCTAATAAACTTAAACCTAAACCTAAACCCTAAAAATTGGCAGAACCTTGATGGCAGGAACATCATCGTCAACCACACTCAGTCTAGATCTGGCAGTGGAGGCGAAGGTGGATGGGGCTGTTATCATAGTGGTGGTGGGGATATGGAGGTGCTGGTGGATATGGAGGTGGTGGTTGGAGTAGTGGTGGTTATGGAGGTGGGAGGAGCGACGAAGGTTACAGTCATGGTGGCGACGGAGGGACAAATTTGGGATATGATGGTGGATCCTACAACTCGAGAGGCCAAGGTGGTTTTGATGGGAACTGGAGAAATTGATGAATAACTGATTCAATCTATTGCTTATGGAACATGTCTTTATAATAGAGACGGTTCAAGTTATCTAGGGTTTTTTATTTTCTCTATGAGTGCTCATTTTTTATTTATGTCTTCTCTTGTGTCTTAAAAAACCTTGGTTTGTTACATGGTTGATGAAATCAAAAAGAAGAAATGTTGAATATCAATTTATTCTTTGTTAAAAAAAACAAAAACCCTAAACCCTAAACTAAAACCTGAACCCTAAACCTAAAATGTAAACGCTAAACCCTAAAACCCTAAACCTTAAACCCTAAAACCTAAACACTAAACACTAAACCCTATACCCTAAAACCTACAACCCTAACCCCTAAACCCTAAAGCCTACTCCCTAAAAACCTAAAAATTTAAAAACCTAAACCTAAACTAAATAAAACCTTAAAATAAAATAAATAAATAAACTTTAAACAAAATAAAATAAAATAAAAACTAAACCTAAACCTAAAAATAAAATAAAATAAACTAATAAAAAGTAACTAAAATAAATAAATAAAAACATAAACTGAACTAAAAAAACTAAACCTAAGAATAAAAAACCTAAATAAAATAAAAACTAAACATAAAATAAAAATATAATAAACCTAAACTGAAATAAAATAAAAACTTAAACCTAAAAAATAAAAGCTAAACTCGAAACTAAAAAAGAAACTTAAACCAAAAATAAAAATAAAATAAATAATATAAACTAAACCTAAGCCTAAACTAAAATAAACTAAACTAAAATAAATAAAACCTAAACCTAAACCTAAACTAAAAAAAAAACCTAAAAACAAATCTAAACCAAAACTAAAAAATGAAACCTAAAAATAAACTTAAAATGAAAACCTAAAATGTAAACCTAAAAAAATAAAATAAAAACCTAAACCTCAAAATATAATAAAATAAAAAATAAAAAATAAACTAAAATAAAAGAAATAAAATACTAGACTAAACTAAAAAATAAAATAAACCTAAAAATAAAACCTAAACATATAATTAAAATAAAATCAACCAAAAATAAAATAAAATAAAAACTAAATAAAAAGATAAGCTTGAACAATAAACCTTAAAATATAACTTAAAAATAAATAAAAAATAAAACCTAAACCCTAAATTAAAAAGAAAACCTAAACCTAACATAAAAATAAACCTAATCCTAAAACTAAACTAAAATAAACTAAACCTAAACCTAAACCTAAACCTAAACTAAATAAAATAAAATAAAATAAACTAAAAATAAACCAAAATCTAAACTAAAAAAGAAAACCTAAAATTAAACCTAAAATCTAACCCTAAAATAACTAAAATAAAAACCTAAACCTACACCTAAAATAAAAAATAAATCCGAAACCTTAAAAATAAAATAAAATAAAACTGAACTAAAACAATAAATATAAACCTAAACTTAAACCTAAAAATTAAACAAAAATAAAAAACTTGAACTAAACTACATAAACAAAAAATAAATAAACTAAACTAAATAAAAATAAAAAATAAACGTAAATAAAAATCAAATATAAACTAAATAAATTAAACAAACCTAAACTGGCAGTTTCTTTTAATTAAAAACCCACTAGGCAGGAAACACTAATCCTGACACTAACCCTAAAGCCTAAATCCTGACCCTAGGCCTGCAACAAACCTACAACCACTAAATCTACCCCTAAAGACCCTGACCACTGGGCATTAAACCTGAGCCACTGAGCCACTAAACTAACCTGAGCCAGGCTGAAACACTGATCAGCAATCATGGTTTTTAAACCCTAACTGACCTGACCACTAAACCCTAAACCCTGATCCCTGATCCTGGCAGGTGATCTAAACCCTAATGACCACTCTGTCACTAAATCCTAACCACTCCCTAATCTGACCTAAACCACTGACAAAACCTAGACCAAAACTGTACAACCCTGAAGCCTTCCTAAAACCTAAAAACATGAGCCTAGGCCTTGGAGAGTAAAATAAGATAGAACCTCATTAAGATAAATAAACCTAGTAAATAAACAAACTAAATAAAAAAAAATAAACATAAATAAAAATAAAAATAAAGATATCTTAAAATAAATAAAAATAAATTAAATAAAATTAGATGATTGGTTTGCTTTTTTAAAAAAAAAACCTTAAATCCTAAACCCTAAACCCTAAACCACTAAACCTACAACCTAAACCTTAACCGTAAATCCTGTACCCTAAATAACCTAAACCCTAAACCTAAACCCAAACACTAAACCCTAAACCTTAAAAGCATAACAAAACCCTAAACCCTAAACCATAAACCCTAAACCCAAAGCATAAACCCACATGCCACCAAACACTAAACCCCAAACCCTAACACTAAACCCTAAACCCTAAACCCTAAACCCCAAACCTTGAACCTAAACCTAAACTAACTAAATAAATTAAAAAATAAACCTAAACCCTAAAACCTAATAAACCTAAATCTAAACTTAAACCTTAAGAATGTATAAAACCTTGACGACAGGAACACCACTATAAACTAGGTTCCGTCTAGATCTGGCAGTGGTTATCGCAATGCTAGTGGGGGATCTGAAAGTGTTGGTGGACATGGAAGTGGTGGTCAGAGTAGTGGTGGCTATGGAGGTGGGAAGAGCGATAGAGGTTACAGCCGTGGTAGTGATGGAGAGAGAGATTGGGGATATGATGGTGCATCCTGCTACTCGAGAAGTTGGGGTGTTCTGATGGGAACTAGAGAAATTGAAGAACGGATGATCTGATCTACTACTTATGAAACAGTGTCTTTATAGTAGAGTTAGTTCTAGTTATCTAGGGTTTTTGATTTGCACTATGCGTTCTTATTTTTTTATCTATGTCATCCCTAGTGTCTTAGAAAACTTGGTGTGTTACTTGGTTGATGAAATCAAAAATAAGAAATGTTGAATATGAATTTGTTCTCCATTAAAAAAAAATGAAAAACCCAAAACCCTAAACTAAAACCTGAACTATAAACCTAAAATTTTAGCCCTAAATCCTAAACCATAAAACACTTAAACCATAAACCCTAAATAGTAAAACCCAAACCCTAATCCTTAAACCCTAAGCCCTAAACTGTAAACCCCAAACCCTAAACCTTAAACAATAAACTTTAAACCATAAAATGCTAAAAACCTAAACCTAAACCTAAAATGAAAAAATAATAATAACTAAACTAAAATAAAAGAAATAAAAACTTAAACTAAACTAAAAAATAAAAAAAGCTAAATAAAATAAGAACTAAACCTAAAATAAAAAATAAAATATACCTAAACTGAAATAAAATAAAAACTAAACTAAAACCTAAACCTAAACTAAATAAAACATAAAAATATAATAATGAAAAAAACCAAAACCAAAATAAAATAAAAAAATAAAAAATAAATAAAAACATAAACTAAAACCTAAACCTAAACCTAAACCTAAAAAGAAAATAAAAGAAAAACTAAAAACTAACCTAAAATAAAAAAATAAAAACCTAAACTAAACTAAACAATAAAAAACCTAAATAAAATAAAAACTAAACCTAAAATAAAAAAAATAAACCTAAAATAAAATAATATAAAAATTAAATAAAAGCCTAAACTTAAAAAATAAACTTAAAAATAAAACCTAAAAATAAATAAAAAAGAAAACCTTAATCCTAAACTAAAAAAACCCTAAACCTAAAATGAAAATAAAACAGACCTAAACATAAACTAAAATAAATAAAACTTAAACCTGAACCTAAAATAAATAAAATAAAATAAAATAAAATAAACCTAATCCTAAACTACAAATTAAAACCACAAAATAAATCTAAAATAAAAACCAAAAACCTAAACATAAAAAAAACCTAAACCTAAACCTAAAAATAAAAAATAAAATAAAAATAAAACTAAACTAAAAAATAAACCTAAACCTAAACATAAAAATAAAACTAAAATAAAAAGCCTAAACTAAAATAAATAAACTAAACTAAATAAAAATAAAAATAAACCTAAATGAAAATAGAAAATAAAATAAACTAAAATAAAAAAATAAACTAAATAAACCCAAACCTGCCATTTTACTTAACTTAAAAAAAATAAAAATAAATAAATAAACCTAACCCTAAACCCTAAACTTAGTTTGAAAAAAACCTTAAACCCTAAACCTTAAACCCTAAACCATAAACCCTAAACTAAAATGTAAACCCTAAACCTAAAACCTAAACCCTAAATCCTAAATCCTAAAAACACTAAACCCTAAACACTAAACTCTAAACCCTAAACCCCAAACACTAAACCCTTATAAAACCATAAACCAAAAACCTTAAACCCTAAACCCTAAAACCTAAACTGAAATAATAAAATAAAATAAAATAATAATAAATCCTTAATTAAAACCTAAACCTAAACATAAAAATAAAATAACATACAAAATAAAAACTAAACTAAAATAAAATAAATAAAAACCTAAACTAATCGAAAAAAAATAATAAAATAAAAATTAAACCTAAAATAAAAAATAAAATAAACTTAAGATAAAATAAAATAAAAACTAAATAAAAACCTAAACCTAAAAAAATAAACCTAAAAATAAATCTTAAAAAAAATAAAAAATAACACCTAAACCCTAAACTAAAAAGAAAACTTAAACCTAAAATAAAAATAAAATCGACAAAATAAAATAAACCTAAACATAAACTAAAATAAATTAAACCTAAGCATAAACCTAAAATAAACTAAACCTAAACCTAAACCTAAACGAAATAAAATAAAATAAAATAAAAATAAACTTAAGCCTAAACTAAAAAATATAACCTTAAAAAACATAAAATAACATCCTAAAACCTAAACAAAAAAATAAAATAAAAACCTAAACTTAAACCTAATAATAAAAAATAAAACCTAAACCTAAAAATTAAAATTAAAATAAAACTAAACTAAAAAATAAAACTAAACCTAAACCTAATCCTAAAAAAAACTAAAATTTTAAAAAAAAAAAACTAAACTATAATAATTAAACCTAATATAAATAAACTAAACTAAATAAAAATAAAAATAAACCTAAATAAAAATGTGAAATAAAATAAACTAAAATAAACCTAAACTTACCTGTTTACTTAATTTTTAAAAAAAGATCCTAAACCATAAACTAAAAAAATAAAACCTAAAATAAAAACCTAAAACCTGAACCTAAAAAAATAAAATAAAAATATCAACCTAAATCTAAGAATATAAAATAAATCCTAAACCTAAAAATTAAAAGAAAAATAATACTAAACTAAAAAATTAACTTAAAGCTAAACATAAGCCAAAAACCTAAACTAAAATAAAAAACCTAAACTAAATAAAAATAAAAATACTAAATAAAAAAAACTATAATAAATAAAAAATAAACTAAATAAACCTAAACCTACAAGTTTATTTAATTTTTTTAAAAAATAAAAAAAATAAAAAAATAAAAAATAAAAAAAAACCTTAACCTTAAAACTGTAAAGTTAATAAGCCCTAAAATCTAAAACCTGACCCTAAATCCTTAACCCTTAACCTTAAAACCCTAAACCCTAAACCTTAAACCACAAACCCTACCACCCCAAAACTAATTTAAAACCTACACTAGGCACGAGCCTAAACACCTAAACCCTAAACCCTAAACCCAAACCTAAACCCTAAACCCTACCAGGCCCCAAAACCCTAAACCCTAAACCCAAACTAAATAAATAAAAGTAAAATAAAATAAAGAAAATCTAAAAACCTTAACCTAAACCTAAAATAAAATAAAATAAAATAGAAAATAAAACTAAACTAAAATAAAATAAATAAAACCTAAACTAAAATGAAAATAAAATAAACCTAAAAATAAAACCAAAATAAAATTAAAATAAACCTAAAATAAAATAAAATAAACGATAAAATAAAATAAAAACTAAATAAAACCTAAACCTTAAAATAAACTGGCAAGAAACCTAAAATAAATAAAAATAACATATATGCCCTAAATTAAAAAAATCTTAATCATAAAATAAATAAATAAAATAAACAAAATAAAATAAACCTAAGCCTAAAATAAAATAAATTAAACTAAAATAAATAAAACAAAAACCTAAACTGGAAATAAACTAAACCTAAACCTAAACCTATATTAAATTAAATTAAATAAACTAAAATTAATCCTAAGCCTAAACTAAATAATAAATCCTAAAAATAAGCCTAAAATAAAAACCATAAACCTAAACCTTAAAAAATTAAATAATAACCTAAATTTAAACCTAATAATAAAAAAAAAATACTTAAACCTAAAAAATAAAATAAAAATAAAACTAAATGATAAAAATAAACCTAAACCTAAAAAATAAACCAAATAAAAAAATCTAAACTAAAATAAATAAACCTAATATAAATAAATTAAATTAAATTAAATTAAAAATAAACCTAAATAAAATTAAAAAATAAAATAAAAGAAAATATATTATAAATAAACTAAATAACCTAAACCTAATGGTTTAATTAATTTTTTTTGAAGGAAAACCCTAAACCCTAAACTATAAAATAAAACCTAAAAATAAAGCTAAAATAAAACCTACAACCTAATCCTAAAAAAAATAAAATAAAAACCTAAACTTAAACCTAAAAATATAACATAAAACTTAAATGTAACAAATAAAATATAAATAAAACTAAACTAAAAATAAATCTAAACCTAAACCTAAACCGAAAAAAAAACTTAAATAAAAAACCTAAACTAAAATAAATAAACAAAACTAAATAAAAATAAAAATAAATCTAAAAAAAATAAAAAATGAGATAAACTAAATAAACCTAAACCTACCAATATACATAATTTAACAAAAAAATAAAAAATAAAAAATAAAAAAAAACCCTAAACTCCGAACCCTAAAACCCTAAACCCTAAACCCTAAGCGCTAAACCCTAAAGCCTAAACCCTAATCCATAAACCCTAAATTTTGTTTAAAAAAAAACCTTGATCCCTGAACCCTAAACCCTAAGCTAAAACCTAAACCCTAAACCTAAAAGCTAAACCTTAAACCTTAAACACTAAACTTTAAACCATAAATCCTAAACCCTAAAATCCTAAACCCTAAACCTTAAACTAAAACTCTAAACCTAAACCTAAACCTAAAAATAAAATAAAATAGAAAAAAACTAAATTAAAATAAAATATACAAAAACATATACTAAAAAAACTAAAATAAACCTAAAAATAAAAACCTAAATAAAATAAAAACTAAACCTTAAATAAAATTAAAATAAACTTAAGATAAAATAAAATAAATAAATAAATAAAAACCTTAACCAAAAAAATAAACCTAAAAAATAAAACCTAAAAAAAGAAATAAAAATTAACACACAAACCCTCAACTAAAAAAAACTACACCTAAAATAAAAATAAAATAAACAAAAAAAAAACCTAAACTTAAACTAAAATAAACTAAACTAAAATAAATAAAACCTAAAATGAAACCTTAAATAAATTAAACCTAAACTAAACAAAATAAAATTAACTAAAAATAAACCTAACCTAAACTAGAAAATAAATTTTAAAATGAAAACTAAAATAACAACTTAAAACCTAAACTTAAAAAATAAATTAAAAACCTAAACCTAAACATAATAACAAAAAATAAAACCTAAACCTAAAAAATAAAATAAAAATAAAATAAAACTAAAAAATAAACCTAAACCAAACCTAAACCTACATTATAAACTATAATAAAAAAAACTTAAACTAAAATAAATAAACCCAATATAAATAAACTAAAATAAAATAAAACCTAAATAAAATAAAAGTAAAATAAACAAAATAAATAAATAAAATAAATGATAAACCTAAACTTCTGACACTTTGTTTTTAAAAAACTAAACCTAAACCATAAGCCATAAATAAAATCCCTACTAAAATAAACCCTAAACTGAATAAACTCTAAAAAAATAAAACTGCAACCCAAAACTCTAATAAACCCTAGGCCCTAAATAAAAAACTACTAAAAAACAAACTAAACCCTAAAAACGCCTAAATGAAAACCTAAAAACCTAAAAACCAAACTAAACCTATAAAAAAACCATAAATCTAGACCCCAACCAGATCTAAAATAAAACTAAAACTAAACCACACCCTAAACACCCCAAAACCCTGAGCCAAAAACTGATCCTAAATCACAGAGCCCTAATCTTAGGCCCAACCAGCCCTAAACCATGGCCACTGAGATCCCCTAAAATGGTCAGACCACTGAGCCATAAAACATAAACCAACACTACTAAACACTAAAACTTAAACTAAGATAGGCTAACCAAAACTAACCTAAATCAAACCCTAAGATAAACCTAAGCTTTAAACTATAAAAACCTGACCCTGCACCACCCACACCCTAAACCAAACTCTAAACCAAACCCAAAACCATAAACACTAAAACCAAACACTAAACCCCAGACCAAACTAACCTAAAGAAACCCAAAAGAATAAACCATAAAACTTTAAACTCTAAACCTTAGCCTTGCAGTAAACCACAACCACAAACATAAACCTAAAGTAAATAAATAGTAAAAAAGAAACTTAAACCCAAACACAATAAACCTAAACTTAAACCTAAATCTTAAAAATGAGAAGATCCTTATGGGAACATCACCATCAACTCGGTCCTATTGGTGGAGGCTGAAGGCATGGCGGTAGTTATCATAGTGGTGGTGGGGATCTAGAGGCTGGCGGATATGGAGGTGGTGGTTAGCGTGGTGGTTATGGGCGGAGAAGTAAGGTTACGACCATGGTGGTGGCAGAGGGAGGGATCGAAGATATGATGGTGGATCCCGTTAATCGAGAGGCTGAGCTAGTTCTGATGGGAATTAGAGAAATTGAAGGATGGGTGATCCGATCTACTGCTTATCAAACTATTCTTTATAGTAGAGATTATTTTAGTTATCTAGGGTTTTTGATTTGCTCTATTCATGCTAATCTTTTATCTATGTTATCGCTTATGTCGTAGAAAACTTGGTGTTTTACCTGGTTGATGAAATCAAAAAGAAGAAATGTTGAATATGAATTTAATATCTTTTAAAAAAACCAAAAACCTTAAACCCTAAACTAAAAGCTAAACCCTAAACCTAAAACTTAAACCCTAATCCCTAAACCCTAAACTGTATATCCTAAACCCTAAACCCTAAACCCTAAAACCCTAAACCCTACACCCTAAACCCTAAACCTTAAACTAACCTTATACCCTAAACACTAAACCTTAAAAAGCTAAAAACCTAAAACTAAACTAAATAAAAACTAAAATAAATAAATAAATAAACCTAAACCAAAATGAAATAAAATAAAAGCCTAAATTAAAACATAAACCCAAACCTAAAAAGAAAATAAAATAAAAATAAAAACATAACTAAAAATAAATAAATAAAAACCAAAACTAAACTCAAAAATAAAAACCTAAATAAAATTATAACTATACCTAAAATAAAAATAAAATAAACATAAAATAAAATAAAATAGAAAACTAAATAAATAAAACCTAAAAAAATAAACCTAAAAAAATAAAACATAAACTCTAAACAAAATATAATAAAATAAAATAAACCTAAACCTAAACTAAAATAAACTACACTAAAATAAATAAAACCTAAAGATAAACTAAACTAAACCTAAACCTAAGCAAATAAAATAAACTAAAATAAAATAAACCTAAACCTAAAAGTAAAAAATAAAACCAAAATAAAAAACCTACAAACCTCACAAAAAATAAAATAAAACCTGGTTAAACTATAATAATAAAAAAAAACTTATAGCTAAAAATAAAATAAAAATAAAACTATGCTAAGAAAACCCTAAACCTAAACCTAAACCTAAAAAATAAGCTAAAATAAAAAAAAAAACTAAACCTAAAATAAATAAACCTTATATAAAAAAAACTAAACTAAATAAAAATAAAAATAAACCTAAATGAAAATAAAAAATAAACTAATCTGAAATACATAATAAATATACTAAATAAATTAAATAAACTTAAACCTACCAATTTACTTATTTTATTTTAAAAACCCTAAACCCTAAACTAAAAAAATAAAACCTAAATACAAACCTAAAACCTAATCCTTAAAAAATAAAAAAAAACCTAAACCTAAATAAATAAAACATAAAACATAAAAAAAATAAAATAAAAATTAAACTAAAATAAAAAATAAATCTAAACCAAAACCTAAACCTAAAAAAATAAACTAAAATAAAAAATCTAAACTAATATAAATAAATTAAATTAAATAAAATAAAATAAATCCTGAGAAAATAAAAATGAAATAAATTAAAATAAATAAAAAAGAAAACTAAATTAACCTAAACATACTAATTTACTTAATTTTTTAAAAAAATAATAAATAAAAAACCCTAAACTATAGAACTAACCCTAAACCCTCAACTCTAAGCTAAAAAAAAAAAACCTAAACCACAACATTAAACTAAAACCCCAAACCAACTAAACCTAAACCCTAAACCTAAAGACACATGCCTAAACCACTAAACCCTAAATCCTAAACCACAAAACCATAAACCCTAAAACCCTAAACAAATCCTAAACCTAAATAAAAGGTAAAATAAAATAAACTAAAAAAAACTAAACTAAAACCTAAACTAAACTAAACCAAACTAAAACAAAATGAAAAAAACTAAACTAAAATAAAATAAATAAAACCTAAACTAAGCAAAATAAAATAAACCTAAATAAAAACCTAAATAAAATAAAAAACTAAACCTAAAATAAAAATAAAATAAACTGGATCAGATAAATAACAACTAAATAAAACCTAAACCTAAAATTAAATCTAAAAAATAAATAAAATAGCACATAACTAAACTTAAAAAAAAACTAAACCTAATAAATAAAATAAACCTAAACTAAACTAAAATAAACTAAACTAAAATAAGTAAAACCTAAACCTAAAATAAACTAAACTAAACCTACTTATAAACAAAATAAATTAAAATTAAACTATAAACTAAAAATAAAACCCAAAAAAAAAAGCCTAAACCTACTAAATGATAATAAAAATAAAACCTAAACCAAAAAAACAAAAAAAACTAAATAAAATAAATAAAACTATATAAATAAACTAAAATAAAAGTAAAAATAAAATAAATAAAATAAATGAAAATAATAGATACGTTAAATAAACTAAACCTGGTTTACATAACTTTTTTTTTAAAAAAAACTAAAACCTAAACTAAACCCAAAACCATAAACCTAAATTCTTAAACTACTAAATACAAAACCCAAACCCAAAACATAAAAAAACAAACTGAGATACTAAACCCTAAATCTAAAGCCATAAACTAAACCTAAAATATAAAATAGCTTCTAAACCATAAACCCTAAACCCCCAGAAACCCAAGACCACCAAATCAGCCTTTGACTTACTTAAAATAAGACTCCCCAGACCCTAAATGAGACTATTCTAAATACTGGCCACTGTGGCCCCAAAACTCTAAATCATGTAACCCTAAAACCCAAAACTCTAAACCCTAAAAAATCATGCCCAAACCTAAACACTAAAACCCAAAACCTAACTCTAAATGAAACCTTAAAACATAAAGCCTAAAACTTTAAACCCACCTACTATAACCTACACCCAAAATAAAAACACCAAATCCCAAACCTAAACTTAAAGTAACTAAATAAATTTAAGAAAAAAGCCTAAACCCTAAAACTTAATAAACCTAAACTTTTGGATGATGATTCCATTTCCTCTAATTCAATCCCTACATCCTTGCTAGCATTTATTGATGAAAATGAAGCTTTGATTGAGAATATAAATGAGGATATTAATGTTATCATTCAAATTCAATAAATGGCTTTAATACCTCATGATGTCGGGTTGAAAATACCAATTCTATTGTCCAAATTTAGGATGATTTAAATCCACATAAGATTTGGCTTTGTCTAATAATTTGGATCATGAAAAGAAAGGACTTGGTGTTCACACTTAAAATAAATATGTTTATGCTCCCTCTCTTCTTCACTCTCATTTGGCTTTAATTCTAATGTCTTGGAAGAAGGAGAACTCATTTCTAATTAAGAGATTTCTCCTAAATTTGACTAATGTTGCTAAATCCTCCTCGAATGATGATTTTATGGGAAAAGAAAATGCTTATCATGCTAAAAAAAATGTTAAAATTTCCTAAATTGTCAGAACACTAGATAAGGCCTTCTCTCTCTCTTAATTATCCTTTTCTTAAATAATTTTTATTTCTTTATATTTAATTTTATTATTTGGAATGTTAGAGAGATCGTTACCCTTTATATTCATAACTATATTAGAAATCTTTGACGAATACATAATATTTCTTTACTTATTTTTTTAGAGCCTATTGTTCATGTTAACAAAATTAACCATGTCGCTACAATGATTGATTTCAATAAATTTTTCTCTAATGTTAGAAATAGATTGGGTGCCTTTGGAATAACTTTGTAGAAGTTTCTAATATTGATGATTTTCAACAAGTTGTTAGTGCTCAAATCTCTTATGGTGATTATTGTGTTTTGGGATTAGATCTGGAAGAAATTTCTTTTTGGGATAATTTGAGGAATTTTGCTACCTCTATCAATAAACCTTAGTTTGTTGGTTGTGATTTCAACACTATTTAATTCACTTCTGAATGAAGTGGTGGTTGCTCTCCTAAGATTCATTCCATGGATGAATTTTCTAATATAATCATTGATTGTAATTTGATTGATATTGGTTTTAAAGGTTCTAATTATACTTGAAAAAACTCTAGACTTTGAGAAAGGCTAGATCAGATTCTTTTTAATACTCATTGGATTACTCAATGGCATATTACTTCTATCAATCATTTAAGCAGAACCTTGTTTGATCATGCTCCTCTTTTGGTTTCTATTAACGATAATTTTAATAGATTAAAAAATTTCTCTCCTTTTAGATTTCAGAACATATCGATTTAGCATATTAATTTTTTATAATGTTGTGGTCAACAAATGGAAAGCTCTTTTACATCTTAATAATTTGATTATGCGGATTAATAGAATTTGGTTTAAGCTTAAATTACTTAAGCAAAATTTGGGTCAGTGGAGCAAGCATTATTTTAAAAACCTTTTTGCTAATATCAAAGATATGGAAAAAATGGTTTGTGATCTTAAGGTCTCTATTATGGATGTTCCTTCTAAGATTAAGGACTTGACTAAGGTATAAGATAAACTTGTTAATTTTCAAAATATGGAAGAGAAAAACTTATTGGTGTCAAAAAGCTTCTAGTAAACATATTGTGGATGGTGACAGGAATAATTGGTATTTCCATGCTTTAGTTAATAAAAAGTGACCTTTAAATAATATTCAAAAAATTAAAGATGGTAATGGAGAATGGATTATGGAGAATAATGATACTAAGTATTTGGTTATTAATTACTTTAGAAATATGCTTAATAAGAATTTCTCTTATGAACCAATTTCTAAATCACACTTGATTCATTTTAAGTTATAACCAATGATGATAATGATTTGCTTACTATTATGCCTAATGAAGATGAAATTTTTAAAGTTCTTAATAGCATGAGCATAGATTATGTTGCTGGTCTAGAGGGTTTCACTACTCAATTTTTTCAAAATTGTTGGTTTATTATTAAAAAGGATTTGATTGTGGCTGTGGTTGACCTTTTAATGGTAATTCTTTTCCTAGATATTTTTAGCTCTTCTATTATTCTCATACCTAAGAAAGATAATCTAGACTATTGGAGTGATTTTAGACCTATTAGTCTTTGCACCTTCTTCAATAAGCCGATTTCAAAAATTCTTGCCAACAGGCTTAGTCCTTTACTTCATAAGATATCTCTCTCAACCAAATTGGTTTTTTAAAAGGTTGATCTATTTCAAATAACATTTTACTTGACCAAGAATTAATTCATGACTTAGATGCTAAGACTAGAGGTGGAAACATTCTTTTCAAATTATATATTACCAAAGCTTTTGATAATATCTCTTGGGATTTCCTTTTCCATATTTGGAATTTATTTGAGTTTTCTAATAAATTTACTTTTCTTACTAATAATTGTATTAATAATGTCTAGTTTTTTATTTTGTTTAATGGGGAAGCTTTGGACTTCTTTCCTTCTTCATATGGCTTAAGATAAGGGGGTCCTTTATCTCTTGCTTTATTTATTATTATTGTTGAGTACTTATCTAGGAGCATCAATGAGTTATTTTTAAACAATCCTAGTATGTATTATAGAACTCTTGGTGGTCTTCCTATTTCCCACTTAAGCTTTGTAAATTATTTCATTATTTTTTGCAATGCTTCTATTCAACATGTCAAGAACCTCAAGATTTTTTTAAATAAATATGGTAGAGAAAGTGGTCTTTCTATCAATGATAACCAATGCTATTTTATTATTTATTCAAGCATCTCTTATAATAAAATAAATCAAATCGGCATATCACTAATTTTAAACATCAACACTTACCTCTAAGTAATTGTGTTCCTCTAAATGGTCCAAAATGATCTCATCTTTTGATGAGTTAATTCAAAAACTTTTTACAATTTTTGTTTGGGAATTCCATTTACTTTCCTTAGTGACTTCTTAAAAGCACTCTAAAATTTATGACATTTTATTTGATTCAAACTATTATTCCCACTAATTCTACTCTAATCAAAATTGATTGCTTACTTAATAAATTTTTTTGGGGATCCAATAATTTTATTAAAAGAATACATTGGACATCGTGGCATAAATTTCATGGTCCTTTAGGTGAAGGTGGTCTTGGTTGCAAACTATTAGTGCATTATGCTTTCTCTCATATACTTTAATTTTAGAGCGAATGATAGCCTTTGGGCTAATTTTATGATGGAAAAATATTCCCAAGGTAAACACCCTCTTATCTATGCTTATAAGGTTGGTGACACTCCGGTTTGGAAAATGCTTTGCTCCATTAAAAGGGTTGTTGAATCGTTAATATCTTGGGGTGACCCTCTTATCTTTGCTTAATATCTTCTTTCTTTTGGCAATACAATTGGATTGACAATGGCTATATTCACTACATTTTATCTATACACTCTTCTATTGCTATCAAAGTTAAATTGTTTTGGCTTAATAAAAATTGGAATGAAAATAAACATGAGAACTACATTCCTAATTCTATTTTTGACTAGTTTTGCAACATCGATATCTTTTCTAATAAACTTGATCAAATTCTTTTCAAGCTCTCTTACAATGGCAATTTCATTCTTAAAGAGGCTTGGAATTTTATTAGAAATAAACAAAACCCCTCTAATGTTTTCATTAAAGTTTGGAACAATATCATTCCCATTTCTTATTCTATTTTAGGATGGAGGATTTTGAATAACTTCATTCCTGTAGATTCCTTGCTCTTGCTTAAATTGTTTTATTTACCTTCCAAGTGTTATTGTTGCTTTCATATTGAAAATGTTAATCATGTTTTTGTCAATGGTGCTATTGCTTCCAAACTTTGGATATGGTATGATGATTTATTTAACACTAACTATTTTTGGGGCTCTCTTTCGTTATATCAACTTCTTGAAGTTTGTTTCCATAAAATTGTGAGAGGTCATATTAATGTTTTAATTGCTATTACCCTTATTTGGTTCATTTGGATGGATAGAAATGATGTTAAATATCGAGGCATCCCTATGAACCATAGAAGGATCCTTGCTATAACCCTAAACCCTAAACCTAAACCTAAACCCTAAACCCAAATCTAAACACTAAATCCATAAAACCACAAACCCAAAACCCTAAACCTAAACCTAAACCCCAAAACCTAAAAAGAATAAAAAGTAAAACATAAACTTAAAAAAATAAAATAAAAAATAAAACTAAACTATAAAATAAATCTAAATTGAAAATAAACTAAAATAAAACCTGTAAAATAAATAAACCTAAAATAAATAAATTAACTAAATAACATAAAATAAACCTAAAGAAATAAATAATAAAATAAACTAAAACAAATAAAACTAAATATGCCTAAACTGCCATTTTATTTAATTTAAATAAAAATGTTATTAAATAAAACAACCCAAACCCTAAACTCACTGAAACTGAGCCCTAACTGAGCCCTAAATCCTGGGCCCTAACCCTAAATGTAACTAGCCTATGAGCCCAAACCCTGAGCCCTGACCATGACAGCAAAACTGAGCACTGAGCCCCAGGCCCCACTGAAAGGCCTAAACCTGGGACACTGGGCCACCAGGCCCTAAACTGAGAACCACTGAGGCCCAAATGGACCTGAGTCACAGGCCCACTACTAAACCACAGGCTGAGCCCTAAACTCACTAAAAGCTAGACCTGGCCTAAAACTAGGCCAAACCCAGGCCTTAAGCTGTGCTGGGCCTCTAAAGGCCCTGGTGACTCTGAGTCATAATCCTTAAAACTTGTGCCATAGGCCAGGCCATGAGCCCTAGCCACTCCCTAACCTGAGCCCTAGGCCACAACCTAAATCCTAGGCTAAACCCTAAATATCCTAAACCTAAACCACAAATCAAGCCTACCCTGAACCCTAAAACCAAAACCTAAAAATAAATAAAACCAAAAATAAACTAGATAAAAAAAGTTTAAATTTAAAACCTAAACTAAAACCAAAACCTAAACTCTAAATTAAACTTAAACCTAAAAATAATATAAAATAAAAAATATAAACTAAACTAAAATAAAATAATCAAAATTCTAAACTAAACTAAAATGTAAAATAAACCTAAAAATAAATAAATAAATAAAATAAAATAAAAACTTAACTTAAAATAAGCATTAATTAAACCTAAAATAAAATAAAATAAAAACTAAATAAACACCTAAACCTAAAAAGTAAACCTAAAAAGCAAATAAAAAAATAAATCCTAAACCCTAAAAAAAAACCTAAACTTAAAAATATAAAATAAAATAAAATAAATAAACTAAACTAAAATAAATAAAATCCTAAACCTAAACCAAATAAACTAAACCTAAAACTAAACTAAAAAAAAAACCTAAAAATAAACCTAAAATAAAAACCTAAACTGCTTAAAAAATATAATAAAAAAAACTGAACCTAAATAAAATAAAAATAAAATAAAAATAAAAACTAACTCAAAAAATAAACCTAAACCTAAATAAACTCAAATAAAATAAAATAAGCCTAAACTAAAATAAAAGCCTAAAATAAATAAACCAAAGTAAAAATAAACCTTAAAACACTAAACCTTAAACTAACCAAACCCTAAATCTAAACTAAACCACAAACACTAAACCATGAGCACTATAATCTGGCCAACCTTCTAAAACTGCTAACTAAATCACAGAAACTAAACCCTACAAACTAAACTCTAACTCTAAAACATTAAACCTAAACTTGTAAACCTAAAACACTAAACCCAGACCTAAACCTTAAACCTTAATCCTAAACCCTAACCCTCTAAACCATAAACTAAAACCTAAAGTAACTAAATAAATAAAAAAAATAAACCCAAACCAAGCTAATAAGCCCCAACCTAAAATTAAGAATGAGCAAAACCTTCTAGAACATCATAGCCGCTAAGCTCATTCTAGATCGTGGAGGCAAGGCTGGCGATATCATGGTGGTGGGGGGATTTGGAGGTGTTAGTGGATATGGAGGTGGCGGTTATGGAGGTGAGAGGAGTGACAGAGGTTATAGTCATGGTGGTGGAGTAGGGAGAGATCAGGGATATGATGGCAGATCCCACTACTTGAGATGCGGGGGTGGTTCTGATGGGAACTGTAGAAACTAAAAAATGACCAATCCGATCTGCTGCTTATGGAACTATCTTTTACATTAGAGATGGTTCTAGTAATCTAGAGTTTTTTATTTATTCTATGCGTGCTCATCTTTTATCTATGTCATTACTTGTATCTTAAAAAACTTGGTCGGCTACTAGGTTGATGAAATCAAAAATGGGAAATGTTGAATTTGAATTTGTTCTATGTTAAAAAAATTATAAACTCTAAACCCTAAACCCTAAACTAAAACATAAACCCTTAACCTAATACCTAAACTCTAAACCTACCTAAACATAAACTTCAATACTAAACTCTAAACCCTACTGGGATACAAACCCTAAATCTAAACTAAAACATAAACCCTAAACACAAACCTAAACACTAAACCCTAAACAAAAAAATTGTAAACTCTACTAAAACCCTAAAAACAAACCCTAAATACTAAAACCCCAACCTAAATCCCAAACCCTACAACCTTAAATGCTAAACTCTAAACCCTAAACCCCAAACCTAAAATAATAAACCCTAAACCCTAAACCCAAAACCTAATACCCTAAACCCTAAAAACCTAAAAACCTAAAACTAAATAAAACAAAAATAAAATAAATAAAAAAAACTATATAAAATAAAAACTTAAACTAAAACTAAATAAACATAAACCTACTAAACTTAAACTAATAATTAAAATAAAATAAAAAATAAAATAAGTAAAACCTAAACTAAATTAAAAATAAAAATCAAAATAAAATAATAAACATAAAATAAAATAAAATAAACATAAAATAAAATAAAACCTAAAACTAAATCTAAAAATAAAAAAAAATTTAAAAATAAAATAAAAAATAAAGTAAAACAAAATAAACTAAACCTAAAACCTAAAATAAAAATAAAAATAAACTCAAATAAAACCTAAAATAAATAAAGACTAAATAAAAAAAATAAAAATAAAATAAATAAAAATATTGAAATAAATAATAAACTAAATACATTAAATAAACCTAAACCTACCAATTTACTTAATTTAAAAACTTAAGAAAATAAAAAAAACCTTAAACCCTAAACCTTAAATCCTAAAAACCCTAACCCCTAAATTGAAAACCACTACTACCTTAAAACCCAAAACCCTAAATCTTGAACCCAAAAACTAAACTAACCTAGCAAACCACAAGCCAGACCTGCAAATCATAAACCCTAAATCTAAACCATAAACCTAAACCCTAAACCTAAACAACCTAAACCTTAAAAACCTAAACCCATAAAACCACAAACCTTAAAGCTAAGCCTGCCTAAACCACCCCAAAACACAAAACCTAAATAAACCCTAAACCCTAAACTCTAAACCTTAAACCTTAATTCCTAATCATTTCAATTTGGATTTCTCACCCTAATATGTGAATTCATTTCGTTACCCATCAATTCATTTTTGTTTTCGGTGCTATATTTGGTCGGTCATTGCAAATTGATCGAAGCTATGAAGTCTCATCCTTCATTAGAATCATTATTGAATTGGACATTACCAAGAAACACCCCAAATGTAGTTAGGATGTAAAATTTATTGTTACGTGTAAATTAAATTTGAAAATTTCCTGTCTTTTTCTCCTTTTAAAATTCACGGGCATGACATTCAATGTTTCATTCTTCATCCTCACTAAAAGAAAATCTTTATTAATGAAACTTACTCCTAACTTAGGCCAACACTATTAAATATTTAAAAAAACCTACTTTGGAAAAAATGATTCTTTGAATGTTCCTAACAAGGTTGATTTACCTTTGACTTCTTTTGAGCAATTGAAGGCTTCCAATGTGAACAATAATAGCTTTTCTAAACTTCTGAATTAGGATTCTATTTCCTCTGATTTGATCCTTGCATCCTTGCTAGCTTTGATAGATAAAAATGAAACTTTAATGGAGAACATAAATGAAGAATTTAATATTATGCATCATTCTAATTCAATGGAGAATATGGATTTAATACCTCATGATAATCAGGTTGATAAAATTGATTCCATATTCCAAATTCAAGATGATTTAGCTTCTCAAAAAGATTTGGTTTTATCTAATAATTTGGCTAATGTTGAGGAAGGGTTTGGTGTTCCCACTTGCTTTTTTAATAAATCAATTTTTGCTCCCTCCCTTGCTATTTCCAAAGCACATTTATCTTTAATAAATTCTATTATCTTGGAAGAAGAAGAATTCACTTCTCATCAAGAGATTTCTCCTAAATCTATGACTAATGTTGCTAAATCCTTTTCAAATGTTGCTTCAAAGGGTAAGGAATTGGCCTCCAAACTTTCTATTCGTAAAAGAAAGAAAATGTTAAAAATTCTCCAACTAAATTGCTAAGAAACACTAGAATCTGTGGCCTCCCTCTCTTCTCTCAAGTAACTTTTATTCCCCCACCACTTTCTTTTCTTTATGTTTAATTTTTTAGTTTCAAATGTTAGAGGGATTTGTACCCTCTCTATTCATAACAATATTAGAAATCTTTATTCTATCCATAATATTTCCTTACTTATTATTCTGGAGCCACTTATTTATGCTAATAAAATTAACCATGTTGCTAGAATGATTGGTTTCAATAAATTTCTCTCTAATGTTAGCAATGAGATTTATTATTTTTGGATTAACTTTGTAGACATTTCTATTCTTGTTGACTTTCATCAAGTTGTCAATGCTCAAATCTCTTATGGTGATTATTGTGTTTTGGGCTCTTTTGTTTATGCATCTTGTAATAGATCTGGTAGAAATCTTCTTTGGGATAACTTGACTAATTTTGCCACCTCTATCAATAAACCTTGATTTATTGGTGGTGATTTCAATAGTATTTTGTTCTATTTTGAATGATGTGGTGGCTACTCTCCTAAAATTCAATCCATGGAAGATATTTCAAATATGCTCCTTGATTGTAATTTGAATAATATTAGCTTTAAGGGTTCTAATTATACTTAGAAAAACTCTAGACTTTGGCAAAGGTTGGACTAGACTCTTTTTAATTCTCATTAGATTACTCAATGGCCTATTAATTCTATAGATCATTTAAGCGAGCTTGTCATGCTCTTTTGGTTTCTATTAAAAATAATTCTAATAGATTAAACAATTTCTCTCCTTTGATTTGACATGTGGATTACATATTAATGTTGACCTCACTTTGGGTGAGTTCTCAACCTCCTCTTCTTAGACCTAGGGATCTTCTACTAAGACTTCCTTAGTCATAAGACACTTCTAGTTATTAGATGAACACTTTAACCTAGAGACTTAGAATGGTTAATCATAGGATTAGGCTATGCCTTGGGATTAAGGAGACTCACCTACTCTATAGCCTAAATTGACACGTCACCTTCTCAAATCAACCTCAAATTCAATTCAAATATAAAAATCCAAATCCAAATCTAAATCAAATGATTGAAGCCCATGATCGGATCCAAAATCGAAATCCTTCCTATGCCCTATGATTTAACTTATGGACTAGCCTTAGCCAAACCCAAATCAATCTAAATTCAATTGATTTTCTTAAAGATAAATTCAACCCTTCAATCAATTTATCAAATTCAAACTCAAACTCAACTTCAAATCATGATACAAACCTAAATCCAAATAAAATCAAATCTAAATCCAAACCCTTAAGCCAATTTCATGGACTTAGCCAAGTTCTACCTAAAATCAATCAATCCTTCAATCCTCATTCCAAGTTCTACCTAAAATCATAATAAAAACCATCAAGTAAATTATTCTAATTAGAAGCCAAAATCAAATGTAATTTTAGTCAAGTTTAAGCCTAAATTAAATTAAATTATAATTTGAATGTTAAATCACTAATATATATAAATAGAAAATGATAATAATAAACAAAAAAAATTTTACATACATAATAAATCTAAAATGAACTACAAAGAGAGAGAGAGAGAGAGAGAGAGAGAGAGATTAAACCAATTGTAAACTTCAAATTAAATTTATTCAAATTAAATCAAAATAAAAACTAAAATAAATGTTATATATATAATATATTAACCATTAAATTAAAATAATTAATTTATCAAATTATGAATCCATATTATCAACAATTATTAATCATAATTAAAATTATCTTATTTTATACATATAACTTATAAATTTTCATTCAATTATTACTAAAGTTATTAAAATTATGTAAAACTTTTAAAATCATTTATTTAAAAAATCGGGTTTCACCAAATTTTAAAAAAAAGTGAAGAAGACAAAACTACTAAATGACCTACTCCTTGCTAGTTTATTTGATCATGATAAGACATAAAAAATGTAAAAAAAAGAAAGAAATAAAAAGTGGGAATGTTGGAGAAGTTGAGGCATGTAGGACAAAGTTGACATCTCTCTCTCTCTCTCTCTCTCTCTCTCAACCAGCAGAAAACATGACACACTAAAAAGAAATGAGGCCCCATATTTTTTTTCATCTCCCTTTAGGCAAGAGAAGTCGAAGCCCTCTCATTCCTACTTCACATGAGAGCACCTCTCCCATCCTATCCAGCCCTAAAAAAATAAAAAAATCTCTTTGAGCACCTCTCCTCCGCTGAACGCAATGCTGAAAATGAACTCTCCCTCACGTCCATCTCTTCCTCTCAACCAAGCGAGGCATAGCCAACCTAAGCTGCATTCATGCCTCCCTCTTCCTCCAGTAGGTGACCTCTCTTCCCTCACTTGGTCCAAAACTGAGACACACAGTAGCATACAAGGGTAGCGATAGACTTCCTTGATCCCAATTAGCCCCCCATAAATTTGGCTACCTACAAAAGCACATGAGACATCCTATGAATTTTTTCTATTGTCGAACCATGCCCCTGCATAGGCCAAGAACTCTCCTCTATGCCTCCATACTCTTTCATAAAGAACATGACTTTTCCAATGGTCATTCTTCTTCTCCCATTGCATGGTGGGAGAAGAACCCATTCGATGGTTGCCAATAGATGGTTCTCTAGATTCAATGTGAAGAATGAATGCCTACCTAAAATTATCAAGGCTAGTGATCTGGTCCTCCATGAGCCCACCGTTGAGGTCTCCTTGGAGGAATCATCGAAAAGATCCAAGGATCATAGATGACATGATTCTTTGTCATGCGGAAGGCCCGGCATCGACTCTTCTCCATAAACTATTATTCCTTTGAGGGAAATGAGCTGAGTGGACATGGAATAGGTGTAAGTATTGATGAAGAATAGTATGCTAGGGATTTAATTACCTTGAAAGCCATCCTCAATGATCGTACAAAATTCAAATCAAAGACACTCTTTGGTAGCCTGGACGGTTCTTTAATGATCCAGAGTGGTATGCTCAACTTCTAGAGGCTTTTGAACCTATTATTTTCAATGCTCTAACACATAATATATATAATCTAGGTGGATATTACTATTCTTGAAGATAGAAAGGAATACATTAACTAAGCTCCTAAGAGTGAAACTGATGCACAAGACCATCGACCTTTTGATCTGTTGGTAAAAAGTAATCCAAAGCTTAAGAAGAAGGGAAGCAAAATAACTTTGTTCTTTGAAAGATATTTGAGCATTGATGGATTTAGAGCTATGGTAGAGTGGCATCTATTGGTGAAGGTCACAGGTCATGATCATTTTGGTCAACCTATCAAAATTTTTGCTCTAGATGGATGGCTCGCATATTATAGCATGAGTTTGATCATCTGAATGGGACTATATATGCGAATAAGATTATTTTGTGAACATTCAAAAAATTCAAGAATCTGGATTTTCCTATTCCAATAAGATACCCAAAGCTAAGTGTCTATGTGCAAGTGAGGAGGAAATAAACCATAGGAGCAAAGAAAAAGAATGCTAGCTGAAGTATTGATTCAACCCAACAGACAACTCAATAGGGTTTTGTTTCTTCCAAATGAAGCCACCTCTTGGTCAGAATCCATTGGACATTAGCTCCTATGATGTATAATTCTAAAATGCTTAAAAATCCTTAGGGATTTCATGTTTGATGTGTTGAATGCGAGCGTCATTAGGATCCAACCTTTAGAGCCCATGTACTTTACTTTTTAATCCTTTCGGCGAGAGTTTAGAGACAAAAGTAAGACTATTCATTTTATGTGTTTGAAGTGAATAGTTTTGATTATGTCGAATTGCGTAGTTATTTGATTCCACCTATCAAACCATGATTAACTTGTGGTCCATTTGATCTTTGATCGAATGATCATGATTAATCCAATATTTTATTTGTTATTAAATTCAATCTGATCTGAAAATGGAGTTAATCAGACTTTACAATAAAAAAGAAAGAAATAATACGTTATCAAACAAAATCCCAAAAAATGCACAAATTAAATTATTATAAAATTTATGTAAAACTTAGTATAAAAAAATTAACTAAACCAATAACATTATAAATATTATAATCAAATATAAAAAAGTTTGAACATAATTTATGAAAGTCAATTATAAAAATCAACTCAATCTAATTATATGTTGATCTTAAAAGTCAAAAACAAATTTAGTTATGAGACATATCCTTAATTTTAATTAATTTAACTATTAATTACAATTGACTAAGCTTTATTTGATTAGTTATTCATATAAAATATTGGAGGAAAATGATTAGACTTCTTTCTAATTGTTTCTCTAATTTATTTCATTAAGAGAGATTTATGGAATATGATTGGGACCTCTTTCCCAACCCATTCCATAAATCCATTTCATTGGAGGATAATTAATCAATTTGGCAAATTAAGTAAGAGAAATTATTAATTTAATTTTTTCAAATTAAAATTACAATCATATCGATCTTCATTAATTAATTCATGGGTAGATCTTTAGGTGTTTAATAGCCTAAAGAAAGTTAATGAAATTATGATTTACCCATATGTGTTGGAAAATCATAAAAGTAATTAATTAAGTTCCTTAATCTAATTAGTCAATAATTAAGAGCTAATTGTATTAAACCCTTTCATTTCTTAGGATCATTGCAAGTTAAGTTCGATGCATATCATGTTGGCTCATAATTATTTAATTAATTACTTTAAGGTAACATAGGTAAGGGTTAATTAGTGAATTTAATGCATATTACAACCTAATTAATCTATAAAATCCAATTAATTACATTTTATTAAACTAAATCAATTTACAAACATGGGAATGTGTTAGGATTAGCAATCTTTCCTTCATTTCATTAAATCAAATTGAAACATAAAATTTAAAAGTGACATAAGAAACTTTGGTTTGCTTCAAATTTTTTTATTTGGTATGATTATCCTTAGGAATTAATTTAATTGAACGAAATCATGTTATGTTTAGTTATTCCTCAACTATCATATTAAATATTGTATGCCATTTTATTCATGCATTCATCTTTTGCAAAATTAACTAAATTAAATGGTTCCCTTTATGTCAAGCTTGCATGTGTTGATTTAATTTAATATAAGTGTGCCTATTATCACTATTAAATCAAAGTTATTTTCAAAAGTTTATAAGTCAAATAACATTTGGAGTAATAGTTATAAATATTTATAAGCTTGCATGTGTCTATGGCTTAGAACATGTGATATGGAGTTCTCTTTCTTTAGTATATATGGATTTGCATAAAGTTTGAATGTTAACAAGTGTATAGTACATTTGAAAAGGACATAACATTTGTTTGAATTCATTCCAATGTATTTCTATGTTAGAATTTAGATAGAACTTTAGCTCACATATATAAATAATTTAATTGAAAGAAATATAACTTTTGCATGATTTTCTATTCTTGTAGTCACTTTTACATTCATGTGTATTCAATAATAGTGGGTATATCTAGTCTAGACATTCCAGGGATGCAAGCCTTTAAGTTAGCCCCAAGAAAGTCTTTACCTCACTCCCCTGGTTTAAGAATGGTGAAGTATCTTCTTAAAACTTTTATACACTTGTATGTGCATTTAGCTAATGAATACAAATCTCCTTTTCAACTTTAGCTCACATGTATAAATAATTCAATTGAAAGAAATACAACTTTTGTATGATTTTCTATTCTTGTAGTCACTTGTACATTCATGTGTATTCAAGAATAGTTGGTATATCTAGTATGGACATTCCAGGGATGCAAGGCTTTAAGTAGCCCCAGGAGGTCTTTACCTCACTCCCCTAGTTTAACAATGGATAAGTATCCGCTTAAAACTTTTATGCACTTATACGTGCATTTAGCTAATGAATGGAAATCTTCTTTTTAACTTTAACATATGTATAAATAATTCAATTGAAATAAATACAACATTTGCATGCTTTTTTTATTCTTGTAGTCATTTGTACATTCATGTGTATTCAAGAATAGTATATCTAATCTGGACATTAGGATGTGACACTTAAGTAGCTCAATAGGTCTTTACCTCATTCCCCTAGTTTAACAATCAAAGTATCCACTTAAAACTTTGATACACTTGTATGTGCATTTAGCTAATGAATTAAATCTCATTTTTTACAAATATACACATACATTCATTCTAGTGTGCTAAAACATTTATATGTGTAGTATATTTAAGATTAATATCATATGCATGTCACATGTGATGGAAGAATGATTGAACATATGTCATGTGTAGTAATTCAATTGAATTAATCTTAAGATGCCTTTCATATTAAATAAGATTATTTTAAGTGAGCCTAAACTTAGGATTAAGTTAAAATTTATAATAAGCCATTCACTTACATGATTTAGAAAGTGACTTAAGGTAGGGATGAAAGAGGGCAATCCTCTTTCCTTCACTTTATAACACTTAGTTGCTAAGTGTAATAAAATGAAACAAAGAAAACACAAATTAAAATTCTCAAATCAATTAAATAACTTCAAGTGAGACCAACCCTTCATGTTAAATTAAATCTTTCTAAACTTAGAGAACTACAACTCTAATGCCTAGCAAGACATACACACAAACCTTAACACACACATTAGAATTAAGTCACTACTTCTAGCTTTATGTTAGGGTGCTTGGTATGATGTATATTTTAGTTTGTGATGTATTATTATGTAGATGTTAGGGGTGTATGCCTCATTAGGGATGGTAGATGATTAGCCTAATCATGTTTTGTAGGGATTATGTTTAATGGGATGCTTAAAATAAATACAAATGCACTCTTTAGGTTGTGTTTCCCCAAGCATAATCCAAGTTAGGACAGTGGGCTTGGTTACCCATGTGTAGTGCTAAGTCTAAATTATGATATAACTTGCTTGGGATTGTATGTATGTTTAACTAACCTTTCTTTTAGTGTAGTTAGATTTACTTTTCTATTCTTAATGTAATTTTGCAATTAGGAATTAGGATTAGTGCTATGGGGGATAAGGATGAGCATTGGCTAGAAGGCTTTGTCTTGGGAGGCCATGTGATGCCTTTGAAGTGGACCAAATTAAATCAAAGGATGAAAATGAATACCTGAAGAAAGAAGAATGAAGACCCCCATAGCATTCATTCATTCATTATAAATTGTAATTATTATTTTGTAATTTTGGGTTGTATAAAGGTAGAGCTCGACTACCCATCTTTTCTTTTCGGGTTGTGCAGCAGTACCTGACAACATCGACCTTTTATTCTTTTATGATAGTTATAGATATTGGTTCATGATTTGTTTAGGATGTGTACTAGAAATGCAATGCTTTTCTTAATTTCTTAAATGATTGATGTTTGAATATGTGGCTTGGATGCGATTAAGCTCTTAGAGAAAAATAAATCTTTTACTTTAATCATATTTAAAATTCACATTCTTTAATAATTAAATAACCTCCATAGGAAATTAATGAACAATTAAAATAAATTACTTTACTTTTCCATGTCTAAGGTCTCTTATATTTGAAACCATCATACATAGGAGGCTTTGATTGGGCCTCTATGGTGATGATTTCAATCTTTCAGATAGTGTATCATTATTTAATGTCATCTTAGATCAATTCAAAACCAAGATTTCTGGTGTCACATCTCAAAAAATAAACACCACAATTAATTTTTTAATTTGTTGTTAACAATTACTCATACATCTATATAATTAATGAATAGACTTTGGTTTAAAGAAATGACTTACAAAATTTGGTTTTAATGGAACTAGCTTCATTTAAAATCTTTTTGCTAATATAAAGGATATGGAAATTTTGTTTTAGATCTTGGTTTCTATTATGAAAAAACCTTCAAGATTATGGACTTAATTAAGATAAACTTGTTAATTTTCAAAATATGGAAGAAACTTATTAGCATAAAGTTGCTATAAACATGTCAAATGATGGAATACTAGGTATTTACATGCTTTAGTTAATAAAAAGCTTTTAAATTATTTAGAAAAAAAAAAAATGATAATGGAGAATGGATTATAGAATAATGTGTTCAATTATTATTTTTTTAGAAATATCTTAATAAGAGTTGCTCTTATGAAGCTATTTCTAAATCACATGATTCCTTCTAATTACAATGATGACAATGCTTTGCTTATTATTTTCAATGAAGATAAAATTTTAAAGTTCTTAATCATGAAGATATATTATGTTGTTGGGAGATTCCAGTCAATTTTTTTCAAAATATTGGTTTATTATTAAAAATGATTTGATTGATGTTGTGGTTGATTTCTTTAATGGTAATCCTTTTCTTATACATATATTTTATCAATTCTATTATTTTCATACCTAAGAAAAATAATCCAGACTATTGGACTATCGGTCTTTGCACCTTCTTCAATAAGCTAATTTAAATTGCCAATACTTAGTCCTCTTCTTCAAAAGATCTCTCAACCAAACTAGTTTTGTAGAGGTAAATCTATTTCTTATAATATTTTTTAAAATTAATTCATGATTTTGATGCTAGAATAGTTGGAAACATTCTTTTCAAATTAGATATTAACAATATTTTTAATATCTCTTGAGATTTCCTTTCACATTATGAATTTATTTGGGTTTTTGATAAATTTATTTATTAATATTTTTTCTATTTTCTTAATATGGGAAAGCTTTGGGTTTCTTTCCTTCTTTGGCTTAAGATAAGGGGATCCTTTATCTTCTTTTATCATTGTTGTTAAATACTTACAAGCATTAATGATTTATTCTTAAAATCCAGTATGTATTAACACTCTTAATGTTTTTGTTTATTTAAGCTTTGTGGATGATTTCATTATTTTTTGCAATGCTTCTATTCATCATATCAAGAATCTTAAAATCTTTTAAATACATTTGTAGAAAATGGTCTTATATGATAACAAAGCTATTTATTACTTTTATCTCAATAATAAAATCAATCACATACTAAATATCACAAATTTTAAACATCAACATTTACCTCTTAAGTACTTGGGTGCTCCTCTTTTTTAATAAAATGATCCCATCTTTTTTTATGAGTTAATTCAAAAATTTAAATAAAATTTTCTTTTTTGGGAATTCATTTACTCTCTTTATGGTAGGCTCACTATTCTTAAAAGCATTCAATTCAATATCTATTTGATTCAAACTATTATTCCACTAATTCTACTCTTATTAAATTCATGCTTAATAAATATTTTTTGGGATCAAATTATTCTATTAAAGAATGCATTGAGGCGTAAATGTAGTCCTTTTGATAGTTGGTCTTGTTTACAATATTCCTTGAAATATTATTTCCTTCTCATACTCTAGTTAAATTTTAAAAAGAATGATAGCCTTTGTAATTTTATGATAGAAAATAATGTAGACACCCTCTTATCTGGTTATAAATTGGTGACTCTCATTTGAGAATCTTTGCTCATTAAATGGGTTGTTGAATCTTAATATCTTGGGGTATTCATTCTCATCCTTTTTGCAGACAATTGGATTGGCAATGGATCTATTGACTCCCTTTTATCTACACACTCTTCTTTGCTATCAAAGTTAATCTTTTGGCTTAATAACAATTAGAATGAAAACAAACTTGTAAAATATATCTTTATTTCTCTTTTTGATAACTTTAGAAATGTCCCTATTTTTTCTAACAAACTTGATCAAATTATTTTAAAGCCCTTTTATAATGGTTAATTTGTTCTTAAAAAGGTTTGAAATTTTATTAGAGATAAGCATAACACCTCTAATGCTTTCATTAAACTTTGGAATTATTTCATTCCCATTTCTTATTCAGTTTTAGCTTGGAGGATTTTGAATAACTTTATTCAGATTTCTTGCTCGGAATAAATGGTTTTATTTACCTTAAGTCTATGTTCCATTCATATTGAAAATGTTAATCATGTTTTTTATCAATTGTGCCATTTCTTCCAACAATATGGTATGATGATTTATTTAACACTAACTATTTGTATGGTTTGCTTTCTTTATATCAACTTCTTCCAAAAAAACTATTAAAGGTCATATCAAATTCATAATTAGTATTAGCTTTATTTGGTTCATTTGGATGGATAGAAATGATGCTAAATATCATTGGTATTCTGAATCATAAAAGGATCCACTAGAACTAAAGAAAAAATTCATGCTTTGTTTAATGCTAATTTAATTAGCACATCCATTTTAGAGGTTACAAATTTATGGCTAAAAATTTAGGTCTCATTCTTTATCTTCTTTCAATAAGGCTATTAGATATCCATTGGATCAAACCTAATGAGAACTTTATTAAAATCAATCTTGATGGTTATTCACCTAATAAATATGGTTGTGGTGGTATTATTAGGGACTCAATGGTACTATCATTTGTGCTTTTCCTTATCTCCTCAAATGTTCTATTATTATTCTTGCTTATTATTAATAAAGTATTGATATATTTTGAACATAGGACTCTTTAATATTTGGATTGAAGTTGACACTCTTCTTTTACTTGATATGCTCACTTCTAAAATAATGGGGAATGTTGATTTATTTTATCTCCTTAATTACACTAAAACCCTCCTCTCTCAAGTTTGCTACAAAATTTCTCATATTCTTTATGAAGGTAATGCTTGTGTGGATTTTCTAGCCAATTTGAGTGTTGAATTAAATGAGCTCACTATATTAGATAATCAAAACTTACCTAAACTGCTTGGTTAATCAGATAACTCTAGGTACGACTTGACTTTAACTTGTCACTTTTTTTTTTGGTCTTTAACTATGGTGTTTTCTTTAAGCCTTTTTATTGATTGCTGCTTTTGTGCTTTCCCATATTTGGATTGCTCCTTGCTGTTATTCTTTAGGATCTTGGCAAACTTTATTTTCTATGAGTGCTACCTTATTTAATGGATGTTGCTATTTATTTCTACCCTCTACCTAGTTGTCTTGGGTGGTGTTTATTTGAAGGCTGTTGTTAGTCTTTTCATTTCTATCTTAGTGTTGGGCTTTTTGGTGGTTACTACTTTCCTTTCCTATTTTGGCTCATTATTCTTGGATGTTCTCTCTGGTTTATGGCTTGAAGCTTGATGTTTTGTGGTTATTCCCTTCCTATTTTCTCTTTGGTGGTGGATGTTCATTCTCTGGGGTCTGGAAGGGACCTTATTTTGCTCAGGTCACATTCATTTCCTCCCTGGTTTATTGCTGGTGGGTTTCTGGTCCTCCTAAGCTTGCTTTTCCTTGGTTGTTTTCCTAGCTTGGTGATTATCACAATTGTTTCTTGGTTATTTTTGAAGGCCTCCAATTGGGTTATAGTTATTCCTACTATCCGTTTTCCCCTCTGAATGAGGTTTGCCTCATATCTCTCATTTGGTCTTATTTGAGTTGGATCTTTATTGTGTGGTGGTTGGGTGACCTTGTTGGTTGGCTCGGTTGATTGGCTATGTTAGTTGGCTGGGTTGGTTGACTGGGTGGTTGTGTTGGCTAATTTTACCTCCTATGTTGGTGGCAGATCTAGGGGGTTGTTGGTGGTTTATCTTTAGTTTGGATTTGGCGGTGAAGGCTATTTGTTATGTGTATTTTATTTTCTTTGATTAGGGCCTTGGTGATCAGTTTTGCTAATTTTTGTTTGGTTTTGTTGGTTATGTTTTCAACCTCCTTCTGTAATGGTCTTTCGCTCTTGTCTACAATTGCTTATCTTTCGCTTTTTTTCTTATTTGGGTGGCAGCTTAGTTGTGGGTCTATTTTCTTGTCGAATAAATGTTGTTTGTTGGTGAGCTAGGTAGCTTTATTGGCTATTTTCTTCTGTTTTGTTGCTGGTGAGATCTTGTGGTTTTATCTTCATTTTGGTTTGTTGTCTCATTTCTTTGGTTGAAGGATATTTAGTGGTGTTGTTTTTGAGGTCTTGGTCACTTGGTTTGGTGTCTTGGATTTTATTTTGGTTGTGGTATTACCTCTTTTTATTGTACTTTTCTCTCCTTGTTTCCTAATATTTGCCTCTTGGTTTGTGGTGGTGGTTTTGTTGTTACATTGGCTATTTTTGGTGGTAGCCTTGTTTGATGCTTCTTTGGTCTTTTTGTTTATCTGTCTTGGTGGAGGTGTGCTCCCTTTTATCTTTTGCTTTCTTGGGTTATCCTCACTGGATTGGATTGGTGTTTATTGGTGTTAGTTGTCCCCTCTAGTATTGGTTTGCTATTGCTTTGGGGACAATCTTGGGATGGTTCTTTGGCATTGGGCCTATCTTTTCTAGACTGTGTTGGTATCGCTGTTAATGATGCTTGCTCTTTTTGGTATTTCTCCTCCCTTTTGGTGTTGGCTTTGGTGGTTTTCCTATTGTATTGCTAGTATTCCAAATGGATGGCTATTGGTCTGCCTTACTGGTCTTGGTTATTTTGGTGGCTTTGTGCTTGGATGTTCTATTTGCAGGTTGGAAGACTTTGTAGCATTATTGGATGATGATCTTTGGATGACTGCCTACATGAGGTATGCTGGTTATGATGACCTTGATGTTTCCCTCTATTTCTTATTTTGGTTGGTAGCACTATATGTAATTGTAACCCTTCTTCTAAAGTTTGGATGCTTACATATAGTGTTGCTCCTTGAGATGATTAAGAGCCCTTTTCTTTACTTTGCTCTTTTCTCTTTATGCCTACTTAATTGTACTCATCCTTTCCTTAGAATGTTGCAGATTTCTTTTATAGGTTGGCAGTCTAGCCGGTTGATTTTGCTATTATTAAAGAAATCAAGTGGATTTTACTATTGCTCATATGGATCTTCTGCAGTTGCTAATTTGGTTTTTCTTTTGCATCTCTTTATTTAATATTGTAATAGTTTGGGGATTCATCTCTTTAGGTTTTATTATAGCTCTTTGAGCATTAGTTTAGAGATTTAACTCCTTTAAATACTTTATACTCTTTATTTTCTGGCAATAAAATTCCCTTAATTTTCCCAAAAAAATCCTAAACCCTAAACTAAAACCTAAACCCAAAACCTAAAAAACCAAAACCATAAACCACAAACCCTAAAACCTAAACCCTAAACTAAAACCTAAACCACTAAATTCTAAACCCTAAAACTAAACCTAAATAAATAAATAAAATAAAACCAAAACTAAAACCTAAACCTAAACAAAAAACCTAACTAAACCCTAAAACTAAACCCTAAACTAAACTAAACCTAAACTCTAAACCCTAAATCTAAAACTCTAAACCAAACCTAAAACAACTAATAAAAAACCCTAAACCCTAAATCCTACCTGAACCCTAAACCTAAACCCTAAACTAAACTCAAACCCTAAACTAAAAAACTAAACCCTACCACAAAATAAACCTAAACTATAAACTTAAAACCTAAAAAAATAATAAAATATAAAATAAATAAACTAATAAAAATAAAATAAACCTAAATAAAAAAAAAATAAATAAAACTACTAAAATAAAATAAAATAAACCTAAATGATAAAATAAAACTAAAAACCTAAAATCAAAAATAAACCAAAAAAATAAAATAAATAAAATAACACTAAACTAAAATAAACCTAAAATAAATAAAATAAAACCTAAACTATTAAATAAATCCTAAAATAAATAAAATAAACTAAATAAATAATAAATAAAATAAAATAAACTCAAATAAATAAAATAAACTAAATACACTATGGTTTTATTTAAAACCCAAGTCTTAAACTTTAAACCCTAAAACCCTAAACCCTAAACTAAAACCTCGTTAAACCTAAACCCTAAACCATAAACCTAAAACCAAACCCTAAACCCTACTCAAACCTAAAATCAAAACCCTAACCCTAACCAAACCACTAAATCTACCACAAAACCAAAACCTAAACCTAAACAAAATAAAACCTAAAAATAAAATAAATAAATAAAACCTAAACCTAAATAAAATAAACACTTAAAATAAAACTTAAATCTATGTAAACCTAAAATAATAAAACAAATAAAATTAAAAATTCAACTAAATAAAATAAAAACTAAACTAAAAAAATAAATACCTAAATTAATAAACCTAAATAAAGAAACTAAACCTAAAATAAAATAAAATAAACCTAAAAGATAAAAAACCTAAACCTAAACCTAAAATAAAAAAATAAAACCAAAACCTAAAATAAACTAAAATAAACAAAACTAAAAACTGAACCTAAACCTAAAATAAACTAATTAAAATAAACTAAACTAAATAATAATAAAATAAACCTAAAATAAAATAAAATAAATAAACTCAAATCATAAAAAAAATAAACTAAATAAACCTAAACTTCCTATTTAAATAAAACCCTAAACACCCAAACCCAAAATACTAAAAAACCTAAACTAAATCTAAAATAAACCCTAAACCCTAAACCCTATAACCTAAACTCTAAACCTACTAAACCTTAACTAACTACAAACCCTAAAATAAACCTAAAATCATAAACCCAAAACCTAAAACTCTAAATCTAAACTAAACTTAAAATAAACTAAAAAACCTAAACTAAACACTAAACCCTAAACCCTAAACCACAAACCCTAAATCCTCTAAACCCTAAACCACAACCCTAAACCCAAAACCATAATTCCTAACCCTAAACCTTAAACCCTAAACCAAAGTACTTAATAAATAAAATAAACCTAAAGCTAAAATGGGCAACCTTGATGGAAATCATATCAAGGCTAGATCCGGTGTGGTGAAGGCAATGGTTATTATAGGTGGTGGGATCAAGTGTTGTTGGATATGGAGGTGGTGGTGAAAAATTATGGAGGTGGAAGAGCGTAGGTTACAATCATGGTGGTGGCAAAGGGAGAGATCGTATAGGTGGATCCCACTACTAGACGGTGGTTCGATGGTATTAAACGAAGAATAATCCGATGCTACTTATGGCTGTGTCTTTAAGATCTAGTTATCTAGGGTTTTTGATTTGCTCTATGCATCCTCATTTTTTATCTACGTTATCACTTATGTCTTAGAAAAGTTGGTGTGTTACTTGGTTGATTAAATCGAAAAAAAGAAATGTTGAATCAAAATTTGTTCTATATTAAAAAAAACCATAAACCATAAATCCTAAAACCTAAACCCTAAACAAAAACCTAAACCCCTAAACCCTAACTTGAATCACCAAACACTATACCCTAAATCTTAAACTCTAAACCCAAAACCATAAACCATAAACCCTAAACCATTAAACATTAAAACCTAAACCTAAATAAAAAAATAAAATAAAAACATAAACCCTAAATCCTAAACCCTAAAAACCCTAAACACTAAAAACTCACCTAAAAACCCTAAAACCTTAAACCCTAAAAACCTAAAATCCTAAACCTAAATTAAATAAAACCTATAAAAAAAATAAAAATAAAAACCTAAAGTAAAAGATAAACCTAAACCTAAACCTCAAAATAAAATAAAAAATAAAATCTAAACTAATATAATACATAAACCTAAACTAAACTAAAAAAAATAACCTAAAATAAAAACCTAAATAAAATAATAACTAAATCTAAAATAAAATAAAATAAATTTAAAATTAAATATAAACCAAAATGAACCTAAAAATAAAAAATAAAACCTAAACCTAAAATAAAATAAAATAAAATAAACTAAAATAAACTTGAACCTAAACCTAAACCTAAAAAGTGAACTAAAATAAATAAATCTAAAATAAATAAACTAAACTAAATAAAAATGAAAATAAACCTAAATAAAAATAAAAAATAGATTAAACTCAAATAAATAAAAAATAAACTAAATAAACCTAAACTTACCAATTTATGTAATTTAAAAATAAAAAACCCTATACCCTAAACCCTAAACCCTAAACCCAAAACTCTAAAAACCCTAAACCCTAAACCTACAACCTACAACCCTAAACCCTAAACCCTACAAACCATTAACCCTAAACACAAAACCCTAAAGCCTAAACTAACCACATGATGTTAAACCACTACCTAAACCCCAAACCCAAAAAAAACACTAAACCCTAAACCCTAAACGATGAACCCTGAACCCTAACTCTAAACCCTAAACCCTAAAACCCTAAATACTAAACCCTAAACCCTAATTCCTAACCTTAAACCCTAAACCTAATCCTAAAGTACTAAATAAATTAAAAATAAACCTAAACTTAAGAATAGGCAGAACCTTGATGGCAGGAACATCACATCAAGGCTTATCAGACTATGGTGGAGGCAGAGGCTATGGGCTCGTAGTGGGCGGTGGGGGATCTGAAGTTGCTAGTGGACATGGAGGTGGTGGTCAGAGCAGTGGTGGTTATGGAGGCAAGAGGAGCGATGAAGGTTACATCCATGGTGGTGGCCGAGGGAGAGATCACAGATTTGATGGCAGATCCCGCGACTCGAGATGCGAGGGTGGCTCTAATGAGAACTGGAGAAATTGAAGAATGACCAATCCGATCTGCTTCTTATGGAACAATGTCTTTATAGTAGAGATGGTTCTAGTTATCTAGGGTTTTTGAATTTCTCTGTGTTCTCATTTTTTATCTATGTTGTCACTTGTGTCTTACAAAACATGGTGTGTTACTTGGTTGATGAAATCAAAAAGAATAAATGTTGAATCTAAATTTTTCTATTAAAAACATAAACCCTAAACCAAACCCAAACCTAAACTAAAACTTAAACCCTAAAATAAAACCCTAAAACCCTAAACCCTAAACACTAAAATAAACATTAGCCTTAAACCTTAAAATAAAACCATTAATAGAGTAAACCATAAAAAACTAAACCTAAATAAATAAAATAAAATAAAATAAAATAAAAAATAAAATAAAACTAAAACCACAAATAAACCCAAACCCAAAACTGACTAAACCCTAAATAAACCACAAAACCACAAACCCTAAACCTATATAACCTTAAAACCCTAAATCTTAAATCCTAAAAATAAAACCACTAAACAAACCCCAGACCTAAAACCCTAAAACCTAAAAACCAAAACTAAACTAAATAAAACCAAAAGAAAATAAATAAATAAATGAAGCTAAACCTAAATAAAATGAGCCTATGCTAAAACATGAACCTAAACCTAAAAGATAAAATAATAAAACTAAACCATAAAATGGATGAAATGATAAACTAAATTAAAATAACCTAATTAAACCTAAAATATAAAAAACTAAACCAAGATAAAAAATAACCTAAAAGATAAAATAAAAACCTAAACCTAAAAAATAAAATAAACTAAACCTAAAAGATAAATAAATAAAATATGCTTACTAAACAAAAAAATGAAGCTAAACCTACTAAAATAAAAAAAACTAAAATAAATGAATAAACTTATAAAAATAAAATAAAATAAAGAATAAATAAAATAAATTAATACTAAACTTGGGGTTTATAGTAAATCTAAACTTAACCCTAAAATCTAAACCCCAGATCCTGGGCCAAGGCCACTAGCCAAGGCCTAAACTGACCCTGAACAGGCCTTGACATCACCACCTGAGCCCTACCCTGGGCCCTTAAACCTGCTGCCCTAGGCCCTACCACTGAGCCCACCACTAGCCCTAACCACTGACTGGCCCAGGCTAAACCCTAGGCCACTGAGCCCTAAACCCTCTGAGCCACCCCAAAATCAGCCAGACCTGGGCTCTCCAAATGATCATGAGCCCTGGGCCCTGATAGGAACTATGCTCTAAATGCTAGCCCAGGCCCTAACTATGGGCCTACTGACCTACCCTAAATCTAGAAAAACTTATCTGGGTGGTGGGCTCTGATCTCCAGAGGCCAGACCAAATGAGCTACCCTGGGCCCTCCCAGACTCTGACTCCATAAACTAAATTAAATCATAAACAAACCCCAGGAAAACCACAAATCCTGAGTTCACTAAAATGATAAATGAGCTAAAGACTAAAACTAAAAAACATTTGAAAAAAACCTAAACTAACCAAAATCTAAATAAGAAGGAAAACCACAAAAAACTAAATAAAGACTAAATGGTAAAACCATAGATCATAAACCTAAGTAAATTAGGTGGTTGATGAGAAGAATGTGTCTTTATAGTGAGATTCTAGTTATCTAGGGTTTTTTAATTTCTATCGCTCATTTTTTTATATAAACCATTGTGTCTTAGAAAACTTGGTGTATTGGGTTGATGAAATCAAAGAAGAAATGTTGTGTCACAATTTGTGCTCTCTTAAGAGAAACCAAAAACCCTAATCCCTAAACTAAACCTAAACCTAAACCTAAACCTAAACCTACCCTAAACTAAAACAAAACCCTACCCACTACTGAGCCACTAATGATACAATACCCAAACTCTACCCTGGGCCACCCTAAATTTCCTACAACCCCTAAGCCCAGGCCCTGACCTCTACCTGGGCCCTGGGCCCTCTCCTAACCACTCAAATACACTAAAATGTATAAAACCCAAAAATAATAACCTCTAAAATAAATAAAATCTAATCTTACCTAAATATAATAAAATCATTAACTATTAAAATAACCCAAAATAACTAAAATAAACCTAAATAAAATAATAAAAAACAAAACTAAATGACTAAATAAATATAACAACTAAAAAAAAAAAAACAAAACCTAAAATATAAAATAAAACATACCAAACTAAAAAGCAAACCTAAATTGAGATAAAATAAACCTAAATAACTAATAAATTCTAAAATAAAATAAAACTGACTTAAACCTAAAAAATAAATATAAACTAAACTTGAACCTAAATAAAATTAAATAAAAATAAAATAAAACCTAAAACCTAAACTAATAAAATAAAACCTAAATAAATAAAAATTAAACCAAGATAAAATATTATGAGATAAACTACTAAACTAAACTAAACTATAAACCTAAATAACCAAATAAAAACCTATATATAAACTAAATAAAATAAAATAAACTAAACAAAATAAAATAAACTAACTAAACCCATAAACCTAAAACACTGGGTTTGAATTTAAAAAATTAAACTAAAATTAAAAGGCAACCACAAACTTAAAACCTAAATCTAATTATAACCTAAGCCCTAAACCCTAAACCCTAAATACAAACCTACCATGAGCCAACCCCATTAATCATACCATAAAAATAAACCTAAACCTAAAACTAAACATAAATAAAATAAAACATAAAATAAAATAAATAAATAAAAAACAAAACCTAAATAAAATAAAATAAAATAAAATAACCTAAACCAAAACTAAAACTAAATAAAATAAATTAAAATAAAATAATAAAATAAAATAAAATAAATAAAAACTTAACTAAAGTAAAAATAAAATAAACCTAAATAAAAAACCTAAATAAAATAAAAACCCAATAAATAATGATTAAATAAACTTAAAATAAAATAAAATAAAATAACTAAACCTTAAAAAAATAAACATAAATTAATCAACCTAAACTAAAAAACTAACTAAAAATAAATAAAATAAATAAAATAAAACTAAATAAAATAAAAAAACCTACTATAATAAATACCTAAATAAATAAATAAACTACAAAAATAATAAACCTAAATAAATTAAATAAGTGAACTAAAAATAAATCAAATTAATATCTAAAATGAGCTGACCGGTTTCTTATTTAAATGAAAACTAAACCCTATCACTACCCACTGACTAAACACCCTACCCTGAGCCTAGGCATGACCTGAGCTCTCTTACAACCATGAGCCACACCCAGGCCTTACCTTACTCACACCACTGGGCCCAAATCATGATCCACACAAAAAGCATAATCTAAAATTAGGCCATATCCCTAAACTAAATTCTAAAATAAACCTAAACTAGTTTACTTCATTTTTAAAAAAAATTGGTAAAATAAAACACTAACCTAAACCTAAACCCTAAACCACAACCCTTAAACTAACTTTAAGCCAAATAAACAATAAACCTAGCTAAATAACACAAAACTTAAACCCACAAATGCTAAAATAAACCTAAAATACAAAACTTAACCAAACCACAAACCTAAAGAAACCTAAATTACTAATAAAATAAAAAAAAAATAAAATAAAAATTAAAAACCTAAAAAAATAAAAACTTAAAATAAAAATAAACTAAATAAATAATAAAACTAAATAATTAAAAATAAAATAAACCTAAAATGAAGAAAACATAAATAAAATATAAACTAAATGTAATAAAAAAATAAATAAATATAAAATAAATTAAATAAAACTAAATTAATAAACTAAAAATAATAGGCCACTAAATACATTAAACTTTGAAAAACTAACAAAAATGACCATAAACCTAAACACCTTAAAATAAAAACCTGAACCATGAGCCCCAGGAAACCCAAAACCCTAAACCATAAAACTTAAAAATAAACTAAACTAAATAACCTAAAAAATAAAATAAATAAATCTAAACCTAACAAAATAAAATAAAATAAAAAAAATAAAATAAACTAAAATAAAATAAAAACCACAAACTAAACTAAAATAAGATAATATGAATAAAAACCTAAATAAATAAAACTTAAAATAAAAATAAATAAACTTAAAATAAAGTAAATAAAATCAAAATAGAAACCTAAACATAAAAAATAAACATAAAAATAAATAATAAATAAAACCTAAGCCCTAAACTAAAAAAATTTAAACTTAAAATAAAAATAAAAATAAAATAAAATAAAGCTAAACCTAGACTAAAATAAATGAAACCTAAACCTAAACCTTAAATAAAGTAAACCTAAACTAAATAAAATAAAATCAACAAAAATAAACTCTAAACTAAGAAAACTAAAGCGTTAAAATAAAACCAAAAGCTAAACCTAAAAAATAAAATAAAAACCTAAATCTAAACTAAAAAATGAAAATAAAACCTAAACCTAAAATAATATAAAAGTAAAACTCAGCTAAATAATATGCCTAAACTTAAAAAATAAACTAAAATATAAAATCTATACTAAATTAAATAAATTAATCTAAATGAAAATAAAAAACCCAAAATAAAAATAAATTAAAATAAATAAAAAAATAAAAAAACCTAAACCTAAGGTTTACTAATTAAAAAGAAAACCAGAGAAATCCACAAACCCTAAACCTAAACTAAACCAAAAACCTAAACCCTAAAAAAACACTAAAATAAAATAAACATTAAACCCCAAACATTAAACTAAATGTTAAACCTAAAATAAACCTTAAACTAATAAAACGCTAAAGGTTAAACCCCAGCGTTAACTAAAACTAAATATATTAAAAATAAACCTAAGCCCAAAGCTAATAAACTAAACCTAAACCTAAACCCTTAGAATGGCGGAACCTTGACGATCTAATCGAGCAGTGCTCTGCCCAGATAGGTGGTGATTATCATAATGGCTATGGGGATCAGGGGTGTTGGTGAATGGAGGTGGTGATTGGGTAGTGGTGGTTATGGAGGATAGAGGGCCGAGTTTGACCATGGTGGTGGGAGAGGAGAGATCAGACAGATGGTGGATCCCACTACTTGAGGCAGTAGTTGATAGAACTGAGAAACTAAAAACAGAATATCGATATGCTGCTTATGAAGTCTTTATGGTAGAGGCGGTTATAGTTATACAGGGTTTTGATTTTCTCTGGCTCTTAATTTTTATTTATGTGATAAACTGTCTTAGCAAACTTGGTGTTACTTGGTTGATGAAATCATAAAGAAGAAATATTGAATCAATTTGTTCTCATAAAAGTCAAAATAAACTAAACCTAAACCAAACCTAAAACCTAAACCATCCTAGTCCAAAACCCACAAATCTATAAACAAAACCTAAACACTAAACTAAAAAACCCTAAACCTAAACCTAAACCTAAACACTAAACTAAATAAACCCAAATAAAAACCCTAATTAACCAAACCTAAATAAAACAAACTAAATAAAAAAAAAAAAAAATAAAATATAAATACTAAAAAAAAAATAAATAAAAAAAAATAAAATAAAATGAACTAAAACCTACCAAACCTACTAAAAAAATAAAATAAAAATAAAAACTAAACTAAAATAAAATAAATAAAATCTAAATAAACTTAAAAAAAAAAAACCTAAATAAATGAAAATTAAACCTTTAAAAAACTTAAATAAAATAAATAAACTAAATAAAATCCTAAACCTAAAATAAATAAATAAATAAACCTAAACCTAAAAAACCTAAACTAAATAAATATTATAAAAATAAAATAAACTAAACTAAACTAAAAATAAAAAATACCTAAATAAAACAAAACCTACCTAAAATAAAATAAAATGAGCTAAACCTAAAATAAAAATAAACCAACCAACCTAAAATAAACCTAAAATAACTATAAATAAAATACTATAAAATATAAATGAAAATAAATTAAATAAACTAAAATATAAATAATAAAATCTTATAAACCTAAAATGCATTTAAGAAAATAATAAGATGTAACCTAAACCTGCCTAGGCTCAGACTAGCCTGAGTATCTGACTAGGCCCAACCTAAACCATGGGCTAGGCCTAGGCCACCTGGCCACAAATGACTAGGCTTTAGGCTTGACCTGATCCTATGAGACCTAGGCCCTGATAGGCCTAGGCCAAACCTGAGCCATGACCTAGATGAGGCCACAGGCCAGATGAGCTCTTAGGCCAGGTCACTGAGCCATGGCTGAGCCTGGGCCCTAGGCCCTGGGCCCTGGGCAGGCCCTAGGCCAGAGGCCCTACCTGGCTGAGCCTACCCAGGCCTGAAAGCCAAGAAAAGCCCTGGGCCAGGCCACTGAGCACCCACCTCCTAAATCTGGGCCTACCACAAAACTATCCTAAACTACTGGCCCTCTAATGAGTAGCCCTATCCTAAATCACACACTACCACCATACCTACAACCTGATGTTTCCCAACCTGACCACAAATCTAAACTAACCATACCAGACCTCCTAAACCCATCACTAACTATAACCCTACCAATGCTACATACATAATCAAGTAAATAAAAATACCAAACCTAAAAATAAACTAAACCTAAACCAGAATGGGTGGGACCTTGATGAGCCTCATCACCAATCGAGATCTGGCATTAAAAGGCGTTTATTGTGTGGTGGTGGGGATCTAGAGGTGCTGGTGGATCCTGAGGTGATAATTATGGAGGTGGCAGGAGCGACAGAGGTTACAACCATGGTGGTGGTGGAAGGAGAGATCAAGGATATGATGGCGGATCCCACTACTTGAGATGCTGGGGTGGTTATGATGGGAACGAGAAAAACTAAAGAATGGTCATTCCGATCTACTGCTTATGGAACTGTGTCTTTGCAGTAGAGACTATTCTAGTTATCTAGAGTTTTTTATTTGCTCTATGTACGATCATTTTTATCTATGTCATTGCTTGTTTCATAGAAAAATTGGTGTGCTACTTGGTTGATAAAATTGAAAATAAGAATGTTGAATGAATTTGTTCTCTATTAAAAATCTAAACCAAACTAAACATAAACCAACACAAACCTAAACCTAAACCTAAACCCTAAACTAAAAATATAAACCTACACAAACCTAAAATAAACCCAAACACTAAACCTAAACCCTAAACCTTAAAATCTAAACCCTAAAAAACCATAAACCATAACTAACCCCAAATAACCTCTGACCCACAAACCCAAACCCTAAAACCCTAAACCTAAACCCTAAAAACAAAACTTGAACCTAAACTAAATAAAAATTAAAATAATATAAATAAATAAAACTAAACTTAAATAATTTAAAATAAAATAATAAAACCTAAACTAAAATATAAACCTAAACCTAAACTTAAACTTAAATAAAATAAAATTAAAATAAAATAAACTAAAATAAAATAAATAAAACCTAATTGACTAAAATTTAAACTAAAATAAACCAAAATAATAATAAAACTAAAGAATAAAATAAAATAAACTTAAAACTTAAACCTAAATCTAAAAATAAAAAAATAAAATCTAAAATAAAATATAAAGAAAACTAAAATAAAAAAAATAAACTAAACCTAAAAAAAATAAACAAAATAACTTAACTAAATAAAATAAATAAATAAACCTAAATTCTAAATAAACTAAATAAATAAATAAAGTAAGTCTAAATAAATAAACTACCATTTATTTAAAATAAATAAAACTTTCACCTACTACCATACCACAACCACTTCTCTAAGCTCACTAAATCAGATCTACTAAACTAACTCTTTCTATGCTAAAATTTGAACCCTACACCTAAATTCCTAACCCCAAACCACACCACTATACTCTATGATCCCTATCTAAACCATGGATACTTAAACCTACCTGGAATAAACCTGACCCTAAAATCCACTCTACCCATTTCTATCTTATACCCAACCAACCATATAACCACAATACCCTAACTATACAAACCTACCCTATTCATTTTTGGTTTTCTCTAATATGTCCATTTCATTTTAATCAATTCCTTTTTGTTGTGGGTGCTTTATTTTGTCAGTCATTACAAATTGATTAGATAATGATTATGAAATCTCATCCTTTAGTGGCTAGAATCCTTATTGAATTGGACATTACTAATAAACAGCCCAAAAAATGTAGTTGGGATCTAAAAATTATGGCTACATGTAATAAATTGAATTTGAAAATTTCCCTGTCTTTGGTTCTCACTGTAAAATCCACGGACTTGATAATTCTGACTATTTCATTCTTCATCCTCACCTAAAATAAATTAATGAAACTTCTCTTCTAACCTAGGACCACTTGTTAAATATCAAAAAACTACTTTGAAAAAAAAATGATTCTTTGAATGTTCCAAATAAGGTTGATTTACCTTTTAATTCTTCTAAGCAATTGAAGGCTTTGAATGTGAACAATAATAGCTTTTCTAAACTTTTGAATGGGGATTATGTTTCCTCTGATTCGATCATTGCATCCTTGTTGGCTTTGATATATAAAAATGAAGCTTTAATGCAGAACATAAATGAGGAATTTAATACTATACATCATTCTAATTCAATGGTGAATATGGTTTTAATATCTCATGATAATGACTAAGCTTCTCAAAAAGTTTTGCTTTTATCAAATAATTTGGCTAATGATGAGGAAGGGTTTGGTGTTCCCACTTGCCTTCTTAATAAATCAGTTTCTACTCCCTCCCTTGTTATTCCTAAAGCTCATTTATCTTTAATAAATTCTAGTGTCTTGGAAGAAAGAGAATTCACTTCTCATTAGAGATTTCTCTAAATCATGATTGTTTAAATTCTTTTTTGATGATGATTAAGAGGGCAAGAAAATGGCTTCCAAACTTTATATTTGAAAAGAAAAAAATGTTAAAATTTTCTCCCAAATTACTAAGAAACACTAAAGGCTCTTTGCCTCTCTCTCTTATCAATTAACTCCCCCCCCCCCTTTTCTTTTTTATGTTTAATTTTTTGAATGTTAGAGATTGGTACTCTCTCTATTCATATATTAGAAATCTTTATGTATCCATAATATTTTCTTACTTGTTATTATTGAGCCACTTATTCATGCTAATAAAATTAACCATGTTGCTAGAATGATCGGTTTCAATAAATTTTTCTCTAATGTTAGTAATAAGATTTGGTGTTTTTGGAATAACTTTATAGACATTTCTATTCTTGATGATTTTCATCAAGTTGTCAACGCTCAAATCTCTTATTGTAGTTATTGTATTTTGGGCTCTTTTGTTTATGATCTTGTAATAGATCTAGTAGAAATCTTCTTTGGGATAACTAATTTTGCCACCTCTATCAATAAACCTTGGTTTGGTTGGTGGTGTTCAATTTCAATAATATTTTGTTCTCTTAGAATGAAATGGTGGTTGCTCTCTAATATTCATTCCATGGAAAAATTTTCCAATATGATCCTAGATAGTAATTTGGATAATATTGGTTTTAAGGGTTCTAATTAAACTTGGCAAAACTCTAGACCTTGGCAAAGAATGGACCAGATTCTTTTTAATACTCATTTGATTACTCAATGGTCTATTACTTCTATAGATCATTTAAGCAAAACCTTATCTGATCATGCTCCTCTTTTGGTTTCTATTTAAATTAATTCTAATAGATTAAAGAATTTCTCTTTTTAGATTTCAGAACATGTGGATTCCTACTAAACCCTAAACCATAAACCTATAAACCCCAATCCTTACACCCTAAAATACTAAACAACCTAAACTTTAAAATAGCAAACCCTAAACCATAGACCCTAAACTAACATAAACCCTAAACCTTAAATCCACTTAACTTAACCCTAAAAAATCTAAAATCTTAAATCATTAAACCTTAAAATAAACCTTAAGTACAAAAACCACAAAGCGCTTCAAATAATATATAAAAACCTATATAAACCACAAAACACTAAACCATAAAATCTAAAATCCTAAAACCATACCATAAACACATGGCCAGAGCCTGCAAACCCAAAGCAGATGGGCTGACACTGAGCCACAAGGCTGAGCCACAAGGCCTCCTAGATCACAGGCACAAGAAGATAGCCTAAGCTAAAGAGAAGATTGAATAGATAAAGAATGGCCCAGGCCTAAATAAAAGATAAAAAAATAAAATAGCATAAAAGGAACCAAATTGATTAAAATAAAGAAAATAAATAAAGATATAAAAAAAATGAAATAAAATAAAACTAAATCTAGATAAAATAAAATAAATAAAATAAAATAGATAAAACTAAATAAAAGCTTAAACAAATGTAAAAAATAAATAAAACCATGATTTAAAGAAAAAAACATAAATAAAATAAAATAAAATAGAGAGAAAACAAAGTAGGCTAAGATAAATAAACTTAAAACTAAATAAAATAAACTAAATCTAAACTGAAGCCTAAATTAAAAAAATAATATAAAGAAATAAACTAAACTACAAACCTAAAAACTAAAATATAAATGAGCTTAAAATAAAAGAAACCTAAAACCTGAAACAAAAGATAAAATAAAAGATTGAAAGACTGAGCCTAAAATAAAAATGAACTTAACCTAAAAATAAATAAATAAGCTTAACTAAATGGATATACTGATAGATAAAAGTTAAGATGAGAGTAACCTATGGGACTTTAGCAGTTTTGAGGTAAAAATAAATAAAGACCTAAGGCTGAGGCGTGAGCCACTGTGAAACCCCAGAGCCACTGGGCAAAGATGGGTAGTACAGGCCCTAAACCCTGTGGCAGTAGGCCACCCTCGAGCCCATGGACTCAGATGTAGGCCAGGCCACAAAAATACTGAGCAGGCTTGCAGGCCATAGCCATGGGCCAGGCCGACCTCCCTGGTAAACCAGAGCAGGTAGATCGTAAATTGACCTGAGCCAGTAGGCCCTGATCCCACTGATGCACCAAAGTGTGAGCCCAAGGCCACAGGCCACCCCAGGCTGACCTGGGGATAAAATACACGGATCTGAGCAGCCACTGCAAACCACAAATCATGGAACCTGAAGGCCCAACCTAGGCTCTAGTATGGTGTCCTGGAGCCCCTGGCTCAAAAAACTAGTATGACCTAAACTACTAAACTGAGATAACTCAACCTAAAAGCCAAGTCTAAAACCACCAAAGGCCTGACAACCACAAAACCCCAAATCATATAAACCTAAGCACAAACTCAGAAGCCTAAACACAAACCCTAAAACACTAGCAGAAACACAAAACCTTAATTAAAAACACAATAACTTATCCTGAACGCATCACTAAACCTTAATCCCTGTGCACAACTGGCCAGCAAGTAACTAAAAAAAAATAAAGTTAAACCGCTAATAAACTAAACATAAACTTAAACCCTAAGAATGGGTAAACCTTGAGCAGTGGAACATCACCTTCATTTAGGCAATGTATCGCCATGAGGAAGCGAAGGGAGGCGACAGTTATCGTAGTGGTTGTGGGGATCAGGAGGTCTTGGTGGATATGAAGGTGGCGATTATGGAAGCAGGGCGAGCGGCGGAGGCCATAGCAGTGGTGGTGGTAGAGGAAAGATTAGGGATATGATGGGGATGTCCCTTGTCGAAGGGGGTGGAATTGAGTTGATTAGGTCAGAAAACGTCCGACTACTACTTATGGGAATTGTGTCTTTACAAGCAGGGATGATTAGTTATCTAGGATTTGTTATTTGCGCATGCTCATTTTTTTATCACTGTCTCATATAAAACTAAAAACTTAAATGACAAACTAAAAAAAACCAAACCTAAACCTAAAAAAACTTAAACCTATAAAATCATAAACCCTAAACTTAAAACCCCACCCACAAAACATAAATCATAAACCCTAAACCCTAAATCCCAAAACCTACCCCAACCCCAAACCAAAACCCCAACCCAAACCTACCACTGAGCCCAAACCCTAAACCTAAACCCCAAACTACAGAAACCCAAAACCTAAAACCAAGGTTTAAACTAAATAAACCTAAAAATAAAATAAAACCTAAACCCACAAATCTAATAAAATAAAATAAAATAAAACCTTAACTAAAACTAGCTAAACCAAAAATAAAATAAAATAAAATAATAAAATAAAATAAAATAAAATAAAGAAAACTAAAACTAAACCAAAATAAAATAAACCTAAAAAAAAAAATAAATAAAATAAAACAAAATGTAAAATGAAAATAAAATAAACCTAAAATAAAATAAAATAAAATAAACTAAAAATAAAGTTAATCTAAAACCTAAAAAAATAAAAAAATAAATCTAAACCCAACTAAAAAAAGATTTAAACCTAAAATAAAATAAAATAAACTAAACTAAACTAAACTAAAATAAATAAAACTAAACCTAAAATAAACTAAACCTAAACCTAAATCTAAACTAAATAAAATAAATTAAACTAAAATAACTAAACCTAAACATAAACCTAAAATAAAATTAAAAACTAAAATAAACTAAAATAAAAAACCTAAACCTAAAAAAAAAATAAAATAAAAACTAAAACCTAAATCTAAAGAAAGAAAAATTAAATTTAAAAAAATAAAATAAAATTAAAACAAAACTAAAATAAATAAACCTAATATAAATAACCTAAACTAAATAAAATAAAAATAAACCTAAATAAATATAAAAAAAATAAAATAAAATAAAATAAATAAATAAATAAATAAAATAAACTGCTAACTTGATTTTAAGAAAAAAAATAAAAAAAAAAACCCTAAAAGTATAAACTGAGCTCTACAAACCTAAATCCCAGGCCCACTAAATCCTACAAACCTTAAACCCTAGGTGTGAGCCACCTGGACCACTAGACCTGAGGCCTGGCGTTGGGCCCTAGGCCCCAGGCCCTAAGCCATGGGCCTGGGCCACTAGGCCTGGCCCTGAATCCAACTGAGCCCAGGGCCACTAATCAGGCTATCCAGGCTGGGCCACAAACTGGGCCATGACCCTGGGCCTGAGCTGGGCCACTGAGGCTGGGCTGGGGAAACCTGGGCCCAGGCAGCCCAGGCCACTGGGCTGGATCTGGGCCTGACCTTAAGATCTGGAGCCTGGCCCAAACAGGCCACTGGGCACTGAGGCCAGGCACAGGCCCAACTGAAACTGGGCTACCATGACCTCCACTGAGGCCTAAACCTAACTGGTTCCACAGGCCCAAATCTTGGGCCAAACTGACCTAAACCTAAACTAGTCTGACCCTAAACTACCTGAGCCTAAACCCAATAACCAAATCTAAACCTAAAAACTAACCTAAACCCTAAACCACTAAAAACTAAACCCTAAAAATAAACACAAATCATAAACCCTAATCATTAAACCCTAACTTTAGACCTAAATGTAATCCTAAACTAAAGTAACTAAATAAAAAAAAGAAACCTAAACCAAAAATAATAAACATAAACTAAACCACAGAATGGGCATAACCTTGATGGCGGGGAACATCATCATGAGGTAGGCAGATCAGATGACCTTGGAGGCAAAGTGGGGATATGATGGCGGATCCCTACTCAAGTGGCGGGGTGGAGGGGATGGGAGAAATAAAGAATGGATCAATCTACTGCTTATGGAACTATGTCTGTATAGTAGAGATGGTTTTTGTTATCTAGGGTTTTTGATTTGCTTAATGCATGCTTATTTTTTATCTATGTCATCACTTGCATCTTAGAAAACTTGGTGTGCTACTTGATTGACAAAATCAAAAAGAAGAAATGTTTAATCTGAATTTATTCTCTATTAAAATAACCACTAACCCACCACAAACTAAAAAATAAACCTAAGCCTAAAACAAAACATAAACCCTAAACCCTAAATCCTAAACCACAATCCAAATCTAAACCACAAATCCTAAACCTACTCTAAACCCATAACCAACCCAAACCCCAAACTAACTAAACCTAAATCATAAACACAACTAACCTAAAACCTAAACCTAAACTAACCTAAATAAATAAAAAAATAAAATAAAAACCTAAACCTTAAACTAAATAAAATAAAATAAAATGAAACCTGAAAACTAAACCTAAAATAAAATAAAATAAATTAATAAAATAAACTAAAATAAAATAAATAAAACCTAAACTAAACTAAAAATAAAATAAACCAAGAATAAATAATTAAATTAAATGTATAATAAAATAAAATAAACCTAAAATAATTAAAATAAAAAATAAAACTAAACATAAAAATAAACCTCATAAATAAAAAAAATAAAATAAAAAAAAAAGAAAACCTAAACCTTAACTAAACTAAAATAAACTAAACTACTACCAAAATAAAATTGGGTTAAAATAAAATAAACCTAAACCTAAACTAAAGTAAAAATAAAACCTAAAATAAACCTAAAATAAAATCCTAAAACCTAAACCTAAAAAAAATAAAATAAAAATAAAACCTAAACTTAAAAAATAAAATAAAAATAAAATAAAATAAAATAAAACTAAACTAAAATAAATAAAATAATAATAAATAAACTAAATAAAATAAAAAAATAAAATAAAAAAATAAATAAAAAAATAAACTAAATAAATAAATGTCGGTTTTACTTAATTTAATAAAAAACCAATAAAAAAATAAACCCTTAACCTAAATGTAAACCTTAAAACCTTAAATGAAATCCACAAAACCTAACTATACCCTGGGACCTCAAGGCCTGACTGACTAGCCCAGGCCACTGAGCCAAAGCCATGAGCCCATGCTGGGCCTAAAACTGACCCATAGGCTTTGGGCTCCCAGGCCCTTGACCCCAGGCCATGACCCCTGATCACTGAGGCCTGGGCCACTGGGCCATGACCCAAGAACTTAACCTCACCCTAGGCCACTGAGCCCTGAGATGAGGCCACTGACCTGAGGCCACTGGGCCACTGGGCCTGGGCCACTGGGCCACTGAGCCTGGGCCCTGGGCCACTTAGCCACCAAACTACACTGAGCCCAAATCCAGGCCCACCCCAATGACACTGAGCCCCACTGGGCCTAAATCACTGGGCCCAAATCCTGAGCCACCCCACCACCATGGGCTCTACCCTAAACTGACCCCTGACTCTAAATCTAAACCAAAACCACTGGGCCCAAACTAAAACCCAAAACCTAAATCATAAACCTGACATAAACCTTAAACCCTATTCCTAAAAAATCAAACCATTAAATAACATAAACCAAGTTACTAAATAAATAAAAAATAAACCTAAACCTAAAAGCTAATAAACCTAAAAATTTAAATCAGAATGGGAAACCTTGGACAGAACATCACCATCAACCAAGCTCAGTATAGATCTGGCGTTGGAGGCAAAGGTGAAGGTGGCAGTTATCGTTGTGGTGGTGGGGGATCTGGAGGTGCTGGTGGACACGAAGGTGGCGGTCATGGAGGAGGCGGGAGGTGGAGAGGTTACATCCATGGTGGTGGCGAGGGAAAGATTAGACTTTTATGGTGGATCCTACTCGAGGTGGGGGGTAGTTCGATGGGAAAAAACTAAAGAATGGCAATCTAATCTACTTCTTATGGATTATGTCTTTCTGAGAGATGATTCTAGTTATCTAGAGTTTTTTTATATGCTCTATGTGCTCATTTTTTTATCATGTGATGCTTGTGTCTTAGAAAGCTTGGTGTGCTACTTGGTTGATGAAATCGAAAAGAAGAAATGTTGAATCTGAATTTGTTCTCTATTAAAAAAAATCATAAATCCTAAACCTTAAACTAAAACATAAACCCTTAAAAAACTAAACCCTAAACCCTAAAACATAAACCCTAAACTAAACCCTCAATGAAACATAAACCCTAACCCAAAACCTAAAAACCTAAAACCCTAATCCTAAATGTTAAAACCCCAAACCCTAACTAAAAAAAAAATAAAAATCCAAAATGCTAAACCCTATGCAAACCAAAACCAACCTAGATCATATAAACCCTAAAACCCAGACCCTAAACCAAAAAACCCAAACCTAAACCACAAACCCTAAAACCTAAAACCTAAACTAAACCAAATAAAAAAATATAAATAAAACCTAAACTAAATAAAATTAAATAAAATAAAATAAAAAATTTAAACCTTAAAAATAATATAATTTAAATATAAAATAATATAAAAACTAAAATAAATAATAAACCTAAAATAAAACCAAAATAAAATAAAACTAAACCTAAATAAAATAAAATATGGTTAAAATAAAATAAAATATAAAAAATAAAATAAAATCTAAAATATAAAAACTAAACTAAAATAAACCTAAACTAAACCTAAACTAGGGATAAACTAAAATAAAACCTAAAAAATAAACCTAAATAAATAAATAAACTAAATAAAAATAAAATAAATAAATAAATAAATAATAAATAATAAATAAATAAACTACCTGATTTATTAATTAAAACCCATTAAACCACTAAACCTGACCACTAAACCTAAAACAAGCCTAAGCCCCTAAATAAACCCTAAAATACAACTAAACCCTAAAAACCCAACCACAATCCTAGATCTAAACCCTGAGCCCTAAACCCAAACCACACTGAGCCTAACAAACCTAAACTACCTAAGATAAACCAAAAGATAAAATATAAAAGATCCTAAAACCTAAAGAAGATTAATAAATATTAATAAACCTAAATAAAAATAAAATAAAATAAATAAACTAAAACTAAAATAAAGATAAATAAAAAACCCAAACTAAACTAAAGATATATAATAAAAAAAATAAAACCTAAATAAAATAAAACTAAACATAAAATAAAAATAAAATAAACCTAAAATAAAATAAAAGAAAAACTAAACCTAAAAAAAATAAATAAAATAAAATAAAAATAAACCTAAACTAAAAAAACCTACCTAAAATAAATAAATAAAATAAACCTAAATGATAAATAAACTAAACTAAAATAAATAAACCTAACCTAAACCTAAAATAACTAAACCTAAAAACTAAATGAACAAAATAAAATAAATAAAATAAACCTAAACTAAAAAAAATTAAATCTAAAAATAAAGCTAAAATAAAAACATAAAATGTAAACCAAAAAAAAAAATTAAATAAAAAACTTAAACTGAAAAATAAAACCTAAACCTAAAAAAATAAAATTAAAATAAAACTAAACTAAAAAATAAACATAAACCTAAACCTAAACCTAAAAAATAAACTAAAATAAAATACCTAAAATATAATAAATAAACTAAAATAAATTAATTAAATAAATTCTAAAAATAAACCTAAATAAAAATAAAAAATAAAATAAATTAAAATAAATAAAAGATCAACTAAATAAACTAAAAAAAACCTAAACCTACTAGTTTACTTAATTTTTTTTTTAAAAACCCCTAAACCTGAAGTAAACCTTAATCCCTAAACCCTAAACTATAAAGAAATTCTAAACGTTAAATCCTAAACCCTAATACCCTAAAACCCTAAACCACAAAACCTAAATGTAAAATCCATAAACCTAAACCCTAAACTAAACCTAAACCTAAACCTTAAACTAACCATGTCTTAAACCCCCCACAACCTAAACCCTAAACCCTAACCTAAACCCTAAACCCTAAACCCTAAACCCTAAAACCACCTAAACCAAACCTAAACACAAGTTATTTTCACTTTTTGGCCTGAGCTGGGTTATGTTTTTTACCTCTAGTTTTTGGGTTGGCCTGGTGGATGCTACCTGGTGGTTCTTGCCTTTCCAGCCTAGGTTGGCTTAGTTTTTTCAACCTAGTGGTTTTAGTCTTCTCTTCCTTGTTACTATAGTTGCTGGAGGATGAGATGGTTTCTGCTCTAGCTTTATTCTATTTTATGCACTAGTTGGTTTGTTCGCTCTCCTCTTGAACTCGAATTAGCTAGTTTTTTGTGGATGGGTGGCCTTCCTAGTGAGCTATTGTTGGTTGTTGTTTTGAACCTTCTTTTGTAATTTAGCTACTTTTTTGGGTTTGCCTCCCAGTTCTTATTATTTATTGGATCTTTCTTTTGCCTTGGTTTTGCATTTGGTAATTCTCACGAGGTTAGCCTCTTGGGTGCATTATTTGGCACATTTTTTGTTATTATTATGCTTCTTAGTCTTTTTTGGGAAGTTTGGTTTTGGCAAGTCTGGCTATACTATTGTTGCCTTTCTATGGTTGATGTGCTTCTTTTGGACCTCTATTGTATGTTGCTTTGTTAGTTTTATGCTTTTTCTTAGCTATTGGGGATGCTTCCTTTGTTGGTTACTTATTATGGGCTGTTCTCTGGTGGTTTCCTTATGGCTGATTTATGTAGTTAGTTTGGTTGGAGGACTTTTAGTTGTCCTTCTTGGAATCTTGGTTGATTTTTTCCTTATGATCTTTTCCTTATTCTTGGACAATTTGTGGAGCCTTTCATTTTTTTGGTGAACCTTTGTTGATCTTTAGATTGGACTTTTTTTGGTTTATGGTGGTGGCTTCCTTTGGCCCCTTTTGTGATTGTTTTGTCTTATTGATTTGCATTTGGGATTGTATTAGAGATGTTTCCTCTTTGAGTCATTTTGCCATCTCTAATATTGTTTTTTTGATTTACTTTGCTTGAGGGATCCTATCTTGGTTTTCTTGGCTATTTCTCTATTAATTGGCATAGGTCTAGTGGTTGTTGACTACTGGTTCTAGGTTTTCCATGGTTTGGAGCTTGGATATGTATTTGGATAATGGTTGTTGTTGGTGTTTTGACTTTGTTCTAGCCTCTCTAGGTTATTATGATTAGTCTTTGTGGTTTTTTGTTTGGTGGTTTAGTTTGGTTGGTTTAGTGTTGCTCTTTTATTAAATGATGGGATCTAGAACTCTATGCTTGGCCTTAGATGTTTGCTTGTATCAAGTATATTTATAATGGCTTTGATGTTACTCACATCTTCTCTGTGGTTGGTAGCATTACATATGATTGTAACCCTTCTTTATGAAGTTTGGATGCTCATATGTATTGTTGCCCTTTGAGATGATACTAACTGAGCCAGAGCATTCTCTTTCTCAGCTCTCTCCTTTTCCTCTCTTTATCCTTATCCTTTTTAGCTATGACTTTTTATCATTTGTATTGTGTTCGATTAGTTTCTGTTGGAACTTTCATAGGGAATGGTCGTTACTCAGTCAACCCAAGTGTTATTGCTGTGGATCTTGCTTATCTTACTTTCTCAAAGAAATTATTAACTATTGTTGACTCATTCTTTACTATTTTTTGGATTTATTTTAGTCTTAATCTGTCCTTTTCTCTTATGCTTTTTAGCAATAGTATTTGCTCATTTTTTGTTTTCTTTTTCTAATGTACTTAGATGGGAGTTTAGCTCTTTAGGTTTCTTGTAGCTCTAAGAGGAGTAGAATTTTAGAGCTTTATTGATTTTAAGGACATTGTATTTTTCCTTCTATGGTAATAATTCTTCCTCCCCCAAAAAAAAAAACCCTAAAACTAACAACCTAAACCCTAAAACCTAAATGCCAAACCAAACCCCCAAACCCAAACCCTAAACCTAAACCCTAAACCTAAACCCTAAAACCCTAAACTAAACCCCAAAACCTAAACCACAAAAACTAAACCCCAAGCATAAAACTAACCCTAAAACCATAAACCCTAAGTGTAAAAGCATAAAATCAAAACCCAAAACCCTAAACCCACTTGAAACCACAGACCAAACCTAAACCTAAAGTAATTAAATAAATTAAAAAAAAGAAACCACTAAAACCTAATAAACCTAAACCCTAAGAATATAGAACCTTGATGACAGAACATCAAGTCAAGAAGTCTAGATCTGGTGATGATGAGGCAAAGCGGAGGTGGCTATTATCATGATGGTGGTGGTGGGGATGAGGTCTTGGTGGATATGGAGGTGGTGGTCCAGCGTGCTTATGGAGGGAGGGGGCGGAGGTTCTGACCGTCATGGTGGTGGAGGGAGAGATCGAGGATATGATGGTGGATTCACTACTTGAGAGGCTGGTGATTCATGGGAGTGGAGAAATTGAAAGAATAATTAGATCCGTCTACTACTTATGGAACTGTCTTTACATTAGAGATTGTTCTAGTAATCTAGGGTTTTTGAGTTCCTTTATGCATGCTTAATTATGATCTATATTGTGTCTTAGAAACCTTGATGTGTTACTTGGTTGATGTTATCGAAAAGAAGAAATGTAGAATCTAAATTTGTTCTCTGTTAAAAAAACCAAAATCATAAACCTACTAAATCAAACGACAACCAACTTCACCACCACCCTAAACACAAAACTCTAAACCATAAATAAAACCTAAACCCTAAACTCACCTAAACTCTAAACTTCCCAAACCCCACCAAACCCTAACACAAAACCTAAACCACAAACCTAAACTAAAACCAAAAACCCTAAATAAAACCTAAAATAAAATACAAACAAATAAATAAAATAAAATAAAATAAAATAAAAAACTAATAAAATAAACCTTAAGAAAATAAAATTAATTAAATTAAAAATTAAACTAAATAAATAAACTTAAACTAAACTAAAAAAGATTAAAATAAAACTAAACCTAAAATAAAAGAAAATAAAAAATAAAACTAAACCTAAAATACAACAAATTAATAAAATGAGCTTAAAACCCTAAACTAAAAATATAAATAAAATAAACCTAAACTAAAATAAACTAAGATAAAATAAATTAAAAACTAAAACTAAACAAAATAAAATAAATAAGCTAAAAATAAACAAACCTAAATTAAAATAAAGGATGATAAATAAAACCTAATGAAAAATAAAAAACATACAAATAATAAAAAAATAAGATTAAAATAATTAAACTAAATAAACTAAATAAACTTAAACTAAATAAATAATAAAATAAATAAACTAGTAAAAATAAAAATAAACCTAAATAAAAATAAAAAATTAAATAAACTAAAATAAATAGAAAACTAAATAAATCTAAACTAAGAGTTTACTTAATTATAAAAAATAATAATAAATAAATAACAATAAAAATAAAAAACCTTAAACCTAATCCTAAACTAAAACTAAATTGTAATCCTAACCCTAAATTGTAAACCTACTAAACCCCCTAAAAACACAAACTACCACTGAAACACCTAAAATACCAAAATGAAACCTTCCTAAAATAAAATAAAATAAAATAAAACTGATAAAACCTAAGATAAAAAATAATATTAAAATAAAACCTAAACTAACACTTAAATCTAAACCTAAACATAAAATCAAATAATAAAATAAAACTAAACTAAAATAAAATAAATTAAAATAAACTAAATTAAAAAAATAAAATAAACCTCGAAAAAATAAAAAATAAAATAAAATATAAATAAATAAAGATAAAAATAAAATAAATAAAATAAAATAAAATAAAACTAAATAAAACCCCAAAAATAAACCTAAAATAAAATAAAATAAAACTAAACCCTAAACTAAAACCTACTGAATAAAAAAAATTAATGAACCTAAATTAATATAAATAAAACCTAAACCTAAAATAAACTAGGCTAAACTAAATAAATAATTAAATAAACTAAAATAAACTTAAACTAAACTAGAAAATAAATCCTAAAATAACCTAAAATAAAACCTAAAACTTAAACCTAAAAATAAAATAAAACCTAGGCACAAAAATAAAAATAAAACAAACCTAAAAAAATAAAATAAAAAAACTAAAAATAAACATGAATGAAAACTTAAACTCAAAAAATAAACTAAAATAAAACTTAAACTAAAATAAATAAACTAAACTAAATAAAATCCTAAATAAAAATAAAATAAAATATTACAATAAATAAAATAAAACAAAATAAACTAAATTAAACCTTAGTTTACTTAATTTAAAAACAACCTAAACTTAAATTAAACCCTATACCCTAAACCCCAGAACTACCTGAAACCTATCCATAAACCTAAAACCCAAACCAAAAAAAAATCAAAACCTAAACTAACATAGGCCAAACCCTAAATAACCTTAATCCCAAACCTACCCCTAAACCCACAAAACAAACTCTACTATAATCTAAACTAAAAATACAAACTCTACTTATTTTCACTTTTGGCTTTGGGTTGGGTTACATTTTGACTTCTAGCTTTTGGATTGATCAGTGGTTACTACTACTTGGTTCTGTCTTACCAGGTCTAGGTTGGCTTGGTCTTTTGGCCTTGCTCTTCTGCCTTATTACTAGTTCTTTGGTGGATGAGATGTTTCTACTCTGCCTTTATTTTGTATTCTACATTTGTTGGTTTATTGGCTTTCCTCTTGACATAGAATTACTTTTTGCTAGTTGATGGTTTCATTTCTGAGTTGTTTAGTCATTTATGTTTGTTCACCCTGCTTTGCCATGTTTACTGCTACATGTTAAGACTTTGTCTTGGGGCTTCTTATCTTACTTTGGTTGGTTGTTTCTCTGTTAATTGACATTGGCCTGGTGCTTGCTAACTGCTGGTTCTGGTTTTACTTGGTTTGGAGCTTGGATGGGTATTTCAATAATGGTTGTTATTTGTGTTCTGACTTTGTTCTAGCCTATCTTTGGCTTATTATTTGATTTATTTTTTGTAGTTTTGTTTGGTGGCTTCTGATTGCTAGCTGCTCTTTGTTTAATGGTGCGGGATGCGGAACTCTATAGGCTACTTAGATGTTTGCTTGTATCAGGTATACTGAATATGATGGCTTTTATGCTACTCACCTCTTCTCTCTGGTTGGTACCATTACATATGATTGTAACCCTTCTTTATGAAGTTTGAATGCTCATATATATTGTTGTCCCTTTAGATGATACTAACTAAGCTTGAGCCTACTCTTTCACAACTCTCTCCTTTTTCCTCTCTTTATTCTTATCCTTTTTAGCTATGACTTTTTCCCTTTGTAGTGTTTTCCAAGTTTCGTTTACATGTTGGAACATTCTGAGAGGAATTACTCAATCAAAGAATCATTATTGTTTTGGATCTTGCTTATCTTGCTTTCTCAAAGGAATCATGAACTATTATTGACTCAACCTTTTATTGATTTCAGGACTTACTTTAGTCTTACTCTATGCCTTTTTCTGTTATGCTTTTTAACTATTCTATTTTCTGTTATGTTTTCTTTTCTTTTCTAATGTACTTCGATGGGAGTCTAGCTCTTTAGGTTTCTTGTAGCTCTGAGAATCAGTAGAATTTTAGAGCTTTACCCCTTTAAGGACATAAAATCTCTTCCTTTAATGGTAATAAAATTCTATCTTTCCCAAAAAAAAAAACCTAAACCCAGCTAAACCCTAAACCCTAACCCTAAACCATAAACCACAAACCACCGAACCTAAACTTAAAGTAGCTAAACAAACTAAAAAATATGCCTAAAACTTACAACCTAATAAACTGAAACCTAAACCTAAACCCTAAGAATGGGCAGAACCTTGACGATAGGAACATCACCGTCAATCAGGCTTAGTCTAGATCTGGTCGATGAGGTGAAGGCGGAGGCTGCAGTTATCATAGTGGTGGGGGGGGATCTGCAGGTGTTGGTGGATATGGAGGTGGTGGTTAAAGCAGTGGCAGATATTGAGGTGGGAGGAGCGACGTGGGTTACAACCTTGGTTATGGTGGACCAACATATCAGGGATATGACAGTTGATATCGCAACTCGAGAGGATGGGTTGGTTCTGATGGGAACTGGAGAAACTGAAGAACTGCCGATTGAACTACTACTTATGGAACTATATGTTTACAACAGAGATGGTTCTAATTATCTAAGGTTTTTCATGATTTGCTTTATGCGTACTCATTTTTTTTCTATATTTGTACATATGCTTAGAAAACTTGGTGTGTTACTTGGTTGATGAAATCAAAAAAGAGAAATAGTGAATCTAAATTTATTCTATTAAAAAAAACTAAAACCCTAAACCCTAAACTAAAACCTAAACCCTAAACCTAAACCCTAAACCCTAAACACTAAAAACCCTAAACCCTAAACCCTAACCCTAAAATCCTAAACCTAAGTCTTAAACCCCAAAACTTAAACCCTAAACCCTAAACCCTAAACCCTAAAACCCTAAATCATAAACCGTAAATCGTTAACCCTAAGCTCTAAATCCCAACCCCTAAATAAACCATAAACCCTAAAAAGCTAAAAACCTAAACTTAAACTAAATAAAACCTAAAAATAAAATAAATAAAAAAGCCTAAACTAAAATAAAATAAAATAAATACCTAAACCTAAACCTAAACCTAAACCTAAACCTAAAAAGAGATGAAAATAAAAAATAAAAACTAAACTAGAATAAAATAAATAAATACTTAAACTAAACTAAAAAAATAAAAAAAACCTAAATAAAATAAAAACTAAACCTAAAATAAAACAAAATAAAAATTTAAACTTAAAAAATAAATCTAAAAATAAAACCTAAAATAAATAAAAATAAAACCTAAACCCTAAACTAAAATAAAATAAACTTAAAATAAAAATAAAATAACATAAATAAACTAAAATAAACTAAACTAAAACAAAATAACCTAAACCCAAACCAAAATAAAAAACCTAAACCTAAACCTAAACTAAATAAAATAAAATAAATTAAAATAAACCTAAACTAAAAAAATAAACCTTAAAATAAACCTAAATTAAAAAACTTAAAACCTAAACCTAAAAAATATAATAGAAAACATAAACTTAACCTAAAAGTAAAAAAAAAAAAGGCTTAACCTAAAAAATAAAATAAAATAAAACTAACCTAACAAATAAACTTAAACCTAAAAAATTAAACTAAAATAAAACCCTAACCTAAAATAAATAAAGCTAAAATAAAGAAACTAAACCAAATAAAAATAAAAATAAACCTAAATAAAAATAAAAAATTAATTAAATTAAAATAAAAAAAACTAAATAAACCTAATCCTATGAGTTTAATTAATTTAAAATAATAAAAAATAAAGAAATAAAATAAAAAAATGCTAACCCTAAACCCTAAATGCTAAAATGAACCCTAAACCTTAAACTATAAACCCTAAAACCCTAAACCCTAAACTCTAAAACTGAAAACCTAAACCCTAAAGCCTAAACCCTAAACTTTAAAATCCTAAAACTAAACCTAACAAAATAACTTAAAATAAAAATAAAACCCTAAAGCTAAAAAAATAAAAACCTAAACTAAAAATAAAAATTCAAAATTAAAAATAAAATCCTAAACCTAAACCTAAAAAAATAATAAAACCCTAAACATAAACCTAAAAATAAAAAATAAAACCATAACCTAAAAAATAAAATAAAATTAAAACTAAACAAAAAAATAAACCTAAACTTAAACCTAAAACTAAAAGATAAACTAAAATAAAAAACCTAGACTAAAATAAATATACTAAACTAAACAAAAATAAAATAAAAAATAAACTAAACTAAATAAAACTAAACTTACTTTTTTACTTAATTTAAGAAAATTAAAAATATAATAAAGCCCTAACCCTAAACCCTATTATTTATTCTTTTGCATTGGTTTTGTGTTTGGTTATTCTCCTGGGATTAATATTTATTGTGTTGTTTTGCACATTTTGTGTTGTTATTATGCTTCTGGTTAGTCTTTGTTCTTGGGAAGTTTTATTTTTGGTCGCTCTACTAGCTATTGTTGCCTTTCTCTTGTGGCTATGCTTCTTTTGGACCACTATTGTGTGGTGCTTTATTGGATTTTTGCATTTCCTTGGCTGATGGGAATGCTTCATTTATTGGTTACTTATGATGGGTTATTCTCTGGTGCTTACCTTATGGCTATTTTTTATAGCTGGTTTGGTTAGAGGAATTTTAGTTGTCCTTGGAATCTTGGTTGGTTGATTTTTTTTCCTTGTTGATCTTTTCCTTCTTCTTGGATAATTTGCTAAAGCCTTTCGATGTGCTTATCGAACCATTATTGATCCTTTTGGATTGAACTTTTTAGTTTCTAGTGGTTGGTATCTTTTATTTGTGTGGATGTTTTGTCAGTGATTTGCACTAAGCTTATGTTTCTTCGGTTGATGGTTTCATTTAAAGTTATTTAGTCATTTTGGTTGCTCACCCTAGTTTGGCTTGGTGGTATACTTGTTGGGACATTGGCTTGAGGGCTCTATCTTGGTTTTGTTGGTTATTTCTCTATGCCATTGTGCATGCTTTGGATTCTTGGTTTTGTTTTCCATGGTAATTTGATTTGGCTGTTTACTTTATTTGGTTTAGTTTAATGTTGTATGATCGAACTTTGGATTTGTTGGCCTTGTATTTTTTACTTGTATCAGATGATGGCTATGATGGCTTTGATGTTACAAACCTCTTCTCTGGTTGGTAGCATTACATATGTGTCTTCATCATGAAGTTTGGATGCTCATATATTGTTGCCCTTGAGATGACCCGATCCTGCGCCTTCTGGTTCTCAGCTCTCTCCTTTTCCTCTCTTTATGCTTATTCTTTTTAGCTATGAATTTTTCCTTTGAAGTGTTTTGTAGATTTCTTTTTTAGTTGGAACTTTATAAAGGGTTATTACTCAAGCGTTGTTGTTGTGGATCTTGCTTATCTTGCTTTCTCAAAGGAATCATCAACTCTTGATGATCCTTTTCTTGATTTAGATTTGTTTTAGTCTTACTGTCTTTTTCTCTTATGATTTTAGTTGTTGAATTTTTTTCTTTTCTTTTCTTTTCTAATGTACTTAGATGGGGTTTAGCTCTTTAGATTTCTTGTAGCTTTGAGCGTAATTTAAAGCTTTACCTTTTAAGGACATTGTATTTTTTCCTTTTATGGTAATAAAATTCTAACTTTCCCAAAAAAAAAACCTAAACAACCATAAACCATAAACCCAAAACCCAAAACCTCAAACCCTAAAACCTAAAACTCTAAAACCTAAACCCTAAACCCTAAACCCTAAATTCTCTTAAGAAAAACCTTAAACCCTAAACCTTTAACCCTAAGCCCTAAACTAAAACCTAAACCCTAAACCTAAAACCAAAACACTAAACCTTAAACCCTAAAAACCGTAATCCCTAAACATTAAACCCTAAACCCTAAACCATAAATCCTTAAACCTAAACCTAAATTAAAATAAAATAAAATAAAATAAATACCCAAAATAAAATAAAATAAAACTAAAATAAAATAAAAAATTAAGATAAATAAAATAAACTAAACCAAATAAAATAATAAACTAAATAAAATAAATGAATAAATAAAACTAAAAAATAAATATAATAAAAACTAAAAAATAAAACAAAATAAAATAAACCAAATAAAATAAACCTAAACTAAACTAAAATAAACTAAATATAAAACCCAAACCATAAATAAAATAAAATAAACCAAAATAAACTAAACCTAAACTAAAAGAAAATGTAAAAAATAAACCTAAAATAAACCTAAAAAAAAAAAAAAAAATAAAAAAATAAAAAAAACTAAACTAAATTTAAAATAAAAACTAAAAATATAAAAAAATAAAACTAAAAAAAATAAAACTAAAGCTAAACTTAAAATAAACTAAATAAAAAATAAAAAATAAATAAAATAAACTAAATAAAATTAAAAATAAACTTAGATAAAATTAAAAAAATAAAATAAAATAAAAATAAACTAAATAAACTAAATAAACCTAAACCTCTGGGTTAAAATTTTTTAACAAACCCTAAACCTAAAATCTAAACCCTAATACCTAAAATCATCCCAACCTAAACCTACCACCCTACTCTGACCTTTCCTCACTCCACCCTAATATCTCCATAAATGCCTACATTGGACCCTAAACTCCACAAATCATAACTGTAAACCCTATTAACCTAAATCTTAAACTCTCATGACCTACCCTCTACCAAAACCATGAGCTCTGACCTAACATATCCTTAACCTAAATCCTAAATAAACTTAAACTAACCCCACTCTAACCTAAACTAAACCATACTAAAACCTATAACCCACCACTAAACCCCAACCTAACTCTCCTAAACCCTAAATCCTAACAACCTTAACCCTCCCAAAGCATAAAACCTAAAACCCTAAACCTAAACACTTAAACCAAACCATAAACCTAAACCTAATCCTAAACCACTAAATAAATTAAAAATAAATCAAAACCCTAAACCTAATAAACATAAACATAATCCCTAAGAGTGGGGAACCTTGTGAACATCACCATCAGAAATTATATGGCGGTGGAGGTAAGGCGATAGTTATTATAGTGGTGGTGGGGATCTAGAGGTGGTAGTGGATATGGAGGTGGTCATTGAGGCTGGTTATTATGGAGAGGAGAGCGATGGAGCTTACATCCGTGGTGGTGACGGAGGGAGATAGATATGATGGTGGATCCTACTCGAGAGGTGGTTCGATAAGGCGGAGAAACTAAATCTTGATCGATTCAATCTTCTGCTTATGGAACTATGTCTTCATAATAGAGACGGTTCTAGTTACCTAGGGTTTTTGATTTTCTCTATGTGTGCTCATTTTTTACCTATGTTGTCACTTGTGTCTTAGAAAAGTTGGTGTGCTACTTGGTTGATGAATTCAAAAAGAAGAAATTTTGAATTTGAGTTTATTCTCTTTTAAAATAAAAAACTAAAAACCCTAAACTCTAAACTAAAACCTGAATCGTAAACCTAAAACCTAAACTCTAAACCCTAACCCCAATCCTAATAAATCCACAAACCATAAACCTAAACCCTAAACCCTAAACTTTAAACCCAAAATCCCAAACTAAACCAGACCATAAATCCTAAACCCAAACCATAAACCATCATTAAATAAAGCTAGACCAAAACTAAACTAATAGAACCTAAAATAAATAAATAAACCTAAATAAATAAAATAAAACCTAAACTTAAACCTAAAAATAAAATAAAATGTAAACTAAATAAAAAATAAAATAAACTAAACTAAACTAAAAATAAAATAAAACCTAAATAAAAAAAAACTACTAAAATAAAAATAAAATATATAAATAAAACTTTGTAAAACCTAAAAAAATAAACCTAAATAAATAAAAATAAAAATAAAAAAAAACATAAACCTAAACTTAAAAACATAAAATATAAAAAAAATAAACATTAGCTAAACTATCATAAACAAACTAAAATAAAATAAACCTAATAAACCTAAACCTAAACCTAAACTAAAATACTAAAAAATAAATAAACCTAATTAAAATAAAGCAAAATAAACTTAATATTAAAATTTAAAACCCTAAACCTAAAAAAATTAAATAAAAACCTAAACCTAAATCTAAAAATAAAAAATAAAACCTAAAAAAAAAAATAAAATTAAAATTAAACTAAACTAAAAAAATAAACCCAAATAAAAATTTAAAAATAAACTAAAATAAAACCTAAACTAAAATAAATAAACCTAACATAAATAAATAAACTAAATAAAATAAAATAAACCTAAATAAAAATATAAAATAAACTATAATAGATAAAAAAAATAAATAAATAAATCTAAACCTACTAGTTTACTTAATTTAAAAAATATAAAAAAAAATAAAAAATTAAAATTAAAATTAAAAATCCCTAAACCTAAACCCTAAAACCTAAAACCTAAATAACTAATCCAAAAAATAAAAGTAAAAAAGATAAAGCTAAAATTAAAATGAATAAATAAAAACCTAAACTAAATTTTAAAATAAAATAAACCTAAAAATATAAAACCTAAATAAGATAATAATTATATGCAAAATAAAAGTAAAATAAACCTAAAATTATATTAAATTAAATTAAATTAAATAAAAACTAAGTAAAAACCTAAACCTAAAAAATAAACTTAAAAATAAAACCTGAAGGCAAATAAAAAATAAAACCTAAACTAAAATAAAAAATAATAACTTAAACTAAATAAATAAAATAAATAAAACTTAAACCTTAACCTAAAATAAACTAAACCTAAAAACTAAATATAAAAAATAAAATAAAATAAACTTAAACCTAAACTAAGTAATAAAACCTAAAAATGATCCTAAAATAAACCTAAAAATAAAAACCAAAAAAAAAAACCAAAAAAATAAACCAAAAAAAACTAACTAAAATAAATCTAAACTAAAAAAAACATAAACCTAAACTAAAACTTAAAATAAACTAAAATTAAATAAAACTAAAATAAAATAAACATAAACTAAATAATCTAAATAAATAAAATAAAACCTAAAATAAAATAAAATGAACTAAAAATAAATAAAATAAATAAACCTAAACCTATGGTTTGCATTTAAAAAAAAACCTAAACCTAAATCCAAAATCCTAAACCCTAAAACCTAAACCTAAACCTACTAAACCATAAAAAATCTAAACCTAAAACCATAAACCTACCCAACCAACCTAAATACAAACCCTAAACCCTAAACCTAAACCCTAATGCCTAAATACTACACTAAACCCTAAACTCAAAACCCCAACTAAAATAATCTAAACCCTAAACTTATTTTCACTTTTGGTTTGAGCTAGGTTTTTATTTTGATCTCACTTTTGGGTTGGCTGGTGCTGCTATGTGGTGGTTCTATCTTTTACCTAGGTTGCTTAGTTTTCACGGTGGCTTCTATCTTCTCTACGATTACTCAGTTCTTGGATGTGATGGTTTCTACTCTAGCTTTATTCTATTTTCTATGTCAGTTGGTTTATTGGCTCTCCTCTTGAACTCAAATTACCTTTTGCTAGTTTTCATGGTTGGATGGCCTTCCTAGTGGAATTATTGTTATTTGTTCCCTTTTGGGCCTTCTTTGTAGAATTTCTTGTTGCTTTTGGGGTTGCCTCCGTTCTGTTATTGGATCCTTCTTTTTCCTTGGTTTTGTATTTTATTATTCTCCTGGGATTAGCCTCTGCTGGGTGCGTTGTTTGTGACACATTTTATGTTGTTATTATGCTTTTTGTCAGCTTAGCTTTATTGTTGGAAGTTTTTGACTAGGCTATTTTCTTGTTACCTTTCTATGGTGGTTGTGCATCTTTTGGAATGTGTGTTGCTTTGTTGGTTTTAACTTTTCTGGGGATGCTTCTTTTTGGTTACCTTGATGGGCTATTCTCTAGTGGTTTCCTTATGGCTATTTTACTAAGCTGGTTTGGTTGGAGGACTTTTAGTTGTCCTTGAAATCTTGGTTGGTTAATTTTCTATTTTTTTGTTAGTTGTTTCTCTATTAATTTACCATGTGTTTGGTGCTTGCTGATGGCTATTGTTGGTGTTCTAATTTTGTTCTAGCCTCTCTCTAGATTATTGTGATTAGTCTGCTGTGGTTTTTGTTTGGTGGTTTGCCTACTAGCTAGTTGCTAGTCGGTTTCTCTTTATTTAACTGTGCAGGATCTAGAACTCTATGGACTACTGACCATGGATGTTTTCTTGTATCAGGTATGCTGGCTATGATGGATTTGATGCTACTCCCCTCTTCTCTTTGGTTTATAGCATTACATATGATTGTAACCCTTCTTTATGAAGTTTGGATGCTCATATGTATTATTTCCATTTGAGATGATCCAAACTAAGCTTGAGCCCACTCTTTCTCAGCTCACTCCTTTTCCTCTTTTTATCTTTATCTTTTTTAGCTATGACTTTTACCATTACAGTGTTTTGTAGATTTCTTTTACAGGTTGGAACTTTATAGTGGGAATTGTCATTACTTAGTCAACCTAAGTGTTGTTGCTGTCAATCATGCTTATCTTGCTTTCTCAAAGGAATCATGAACTGCATCTGACTCATCCTTTTACTATTTTCAAGATTTATTTTAGTCTTACTTTGTGTCTTTTTCTCTTATGCTATTTAGCTATTGTGTTTGCTCTTTTATTTTCTTTACTTTTTATAATGTACTTAGATAGGGGTTTAACTCTTTAGGTTTCTTATCGCTCTCAGAGTAGTAGAATTTTAGAGCTTTAGCCCTTTTAAGGACATTATATCTTTTCCATTTATGATAATAAAATTTAACTTTCCCAAAAACAAATCCTACATAACCCTAAACCCTAAAACCTAAACCTAAATCCTAAACCCTAAACCCTAAACCCTAAACCCTATACTAAACTCTAAACTCTGCTAAACTAAAAACTTAAACCTAAACCAAAAAAAGCTAAAATCCTAAACCTAAACTAAATACATAAAATAAAATAAATAAAAACCTAAATCAAAATAATAATAAAATAAAATAAAACTAAAACCTAAACCTAAACTTAAAAAAAGAAAAAAGTTAAAAAAACTATAAAATAAATAAGAACCACTAAACTTTAAAAATAAAACATTAATAAATAAAAATAAACCTAAATAAAATAAAATAAAACTAAATAAATTGGACACAAAATTAAACCCAACCAAAATAAAATCCTGACTTGAGCATACCAAAAACACCATGACCCTAAAACTCTGACCCTAAACCCTACCCCCTAACCAACCATAAATCATAAACCCTACCAAACTTTGTTAAAAAAATCTCAAACTTTAACCCTAAGTCCTAACCATAACTAACCTCTGAGCCTAAAAAACCCCAAACCCCAAACCCTAAACCACACACTACCTAACCCTGACCCTAAACCCACAAACCAAACCTAAACCTAACCAAATCACAAACTAAACTAAATAAATTAAAATAAAATAAAGCCTCACTAACTAAACCAAATCACAAAGTAAAATAAAATAAAATAAAAAACTAAAATAAAATAAAATAAATAAAACTAAACTAATAAAATGAAAGAAACTTAAAATAAAAACTTAAATAAAATAAACTAAACCTAAAATAAAAATAAAATAATCCTAAGATGGATAAAATAAACTAAATAAAAAAATTTAAACCTGAAATAAATAAAAATAATAAAATTACATAAACCCTAAACTAAAAAAAAATCCTAAAGCTAAAATAAAACTAAAATAAACAAAATAAAATAAACCTAAACCTAAACTAAAATAATCTAAAATAAATAAAACCTAAACTACTAAAACAAACTAAACTAAACCTATAAACTAAAACAAAATAAAAACTAAAATAAATCTACTAAAACCTAAACCTAAAAAATAAAATATCTTAAACTAAAAAAAATAAAACTTAAACCTAAATAAATAAAATAAAAAATAAATTAAACTAAAATAAAATAAAAAAAACTAAAATAAATAAACCTAAAATAAATAAACAAAACTAAAATAAAAATATAAATAAACCTAAATAAAAAAATAAATAAAACCTAAAAATAAAATAAATAAATATTAAATATAAACCTAAACTTGGTTTTAATTAAAAAAAAACCTAAACTATAACCCTTTATACCAAACTATAAAATACTGACCATAAACCCTAAACCCCAGACCATACACTAAATGTAACTTACCCTAAACCCATAAATTTTAACCCTAATACTAAACCTATCTTACATTAAAACATAAACTAAACCTTAAAAGTAAAACCATAAACCCTAAATCTTAAACCTAAAAAAACCCTAAACCCTAAAACTAAACCACATGCCACCCCAACCAAATGTTAAAACTACCTAAAATCTAAACCCAAAACCCTAAAATAAAACTCTAAATGAGACTAAAGAAATCATACCATAAACCCTAAATCCTAAACCCCAACAGCCCTAAACCCTAAAAGCATAAATCCTTGAGACACTAGCACAAGGTTGGTGTAATATTAAAATTTTCAAAACTTAAATTTTAATTTTAAATAGAAAATTAGATTTTGATTTTATAATGATAAGATATAATTCTAAATGCAGCAAAATAAAAATACAATAAAGTAAATAGAGACAAGAGGCACAATTTTTACGTGGTTGCCAAACCCCAAACCATTTCGTCCTCCCGGCTGGGAATCCACTAAATGAAAAATGGTTTACAAAAATACTCTCTCTATGAGGTACAACCTACTGACAATATGTACTCTCCTACAAAGAGTACAACCCCAAATACAACACAAAAAAATACAAAATAATAAATTTTGATAAAGTAAATCTCTCACAAATATACCAGCAATCAAATTCAAAAGTGATCTCACAACTTATAAATGATCACTTTACAACTTAAAAATTTGGCAAGGCAAAATGCTCATAATAAAATAAATATCTTAAAGTGATCTTACTAGGATGTTTATGTTATTATAATTTGTAGAATAATACAAAATGATTTCAAAATAAATTCACAATATTCTTTTTTTCATAATAAAATAAATTTCAGCAAGGAGTAATTTACCAAAAGATTCTTTCAATTAATGGTAATGATCACAAAAAATAAAAAAAATAAGTATATGATAGATCTAAGTTGGTTAGTAAGCTTTCAATTAAAAAGATCTAGCAAATATGAAAATAATTTCAGCACAATAATTTATTTTAAAATACTTAAAATATACTTCTAAAATAGATCTAAGAATAAATGATCTTTCAAAATAAGGCCAAAGAAGAAATATTTCACGAAACCAAAAGAAAGTTGTAGGAAGTTGAAATAGATCCTACAAATTATCACAAGAGTTTTTCACCAAAAAAAAAATGATTGAGAAACTTTGATGTGAAAACCAATGTTCAAAGACTAATCCACCAAAAGTATAAATTAGAAAGAAGAAATAGATGGTGAAAATAGCATGAACAACTAAGAAGTATTAAGATCAAGAAAACAAACTCAAGTAATTTAAAAGGCTTGCTTTGAAGCTTCCAAACCAAGGATTTGATCTTGCAATATTTGAAGAACACTTGGAAGGAACATTTAAGAGATTTTCTCTTAGATTTGCTGGAGAGATTTTGAATTTTGAATGAGAGATACTTTCATGAAGAGAATGAGGGCTATTTATAGGCAAGAAGGTCATTTAAAAAAATTATTTCAAAGAAATATATTATACAAACCTCATGCTATCATGTGATAATTTAATATTCAATAAAAATATAATTTATATTAAACAAATATTAAATTTAGCAGCAAAATTCGGCTATTCACATGGGAAAGTCAAAAGTAATCAAATGTAGCTCTTAATATATTCAAAGCATGTAGCATGCATCCATTATTAAAATCGGTAATGTTTAAAAAATCATAATAAATTCAATTTTAATAAAAATGGGTCATGTAACCACTTATTTTAAAGGATAAAATCCAAGGAATCCGATGGAGATAAAATCAGATATGAATTCTTTGATTAAACAATGACTTTGGCTAAAATATAAAATTTTATATATTTTTGTTAATTTTGACATGTGTCATTTAAAAATTATGATATAATTTATATATAATCATAAATATGTTAGTTATTATATAACCAGAAAATTAAATTAAAATACCTAATTATATTAAGTAAATAAAATAATTATACTTAATAGTTATGATCATTTATTACTTTGACAATTTTATTGCTATGTAGAAAAACATATAATTGAATGTTTATTAAATAAAGATTTATATAAATTAACCTCATTAAAATAGTATGTTGGTTGTGAGCAAATTGATTCATGCCAAAGAACTCATATGAATAGTCATATAACCTAAAATCATGAGCTTCACATTATCCCTTTCATTCTTTTATTCTTGCAATTTCTTCTAACAATTTGTGAGATGTATTGGATATGTAATTAGCAATTGATTTATAAAACACATAAAAATATTCATTAGAACATCCAAGCATTTGTTTGTTATCATCAAAATTAATCAAATTGAACATGAGGCTAATTAAGCCAACAATCTCCCCTTTTGATGATGACAAACTAATGTTGTATTGATTTTGATGAAGGTGCAAATTGACCTTTCATAGTTTTGAAAGAAATTCTATTAAAAAAAATTTATGCATATGAGATGAATAATGTTGCTTCCCTAAATGTATGCATTAAATAGACTTAATATTAACCAACATTTTACTCTTCTCCCCTTTTGACAACATCAAAAGTGAGAACAAACTACATACAATTTTAAATATTAGGATCTAACATTCCAAGCATGCATCTTAAAGTACAAAATGTTCATCGGTAAGGGTTTTGTAAAATATCTATAATTTGTAAATCGGTGCTAATAAAATTAATATTAACATCACCTTTCAAAACATGATCCCTAATAAAATGATGTCTAATTTCTATATGCTTGGTTCGTGAGTCTGGATAGGATTTTAGTCAAACTAATAGCACTAGTATTGTCTCTTGAACTAGAATGTGATCTTGCTTAATACCAAAATCTTGTAATTGTTGCTTTAACCAAAGGACTGAGCATAACTTCTATATGTACTCAAAGAGTGGATAAAGCTACAATTTTGTTTCTAGATGACCAAGACACAAGTGATGATCTAAAATGACATGTGCGGATGTGCTTTTCTATCTACTTTGCATCTGCAAAATTAGCATCAGAATAAGCAACCAAATCACATGATAAAGAATTTTTAGGATACCATAAACTAACCTAGTAGTGCCTATCAAATATCGAAAGATACTTGATTGCTATTAAATGAGATTCTTTCGGGTTGGCAAAATGAGCACAAATAAGCGACAAACATAATATCAGTTCTAGCGGCAAGGTATAAAAGTGAACCTATCATACTCCTATAAAGTTTTTGATCAACATATTTTCCTAATTCATCTAAATCCAATTTTATAGATGGGCTCATAGGAGTTTTACTAGATTTAAATCTTTTCATGTCAAACCTCTCAAGCAATTCATTTGTATACTTAGTTTGACAGATGAATGTGCCATTTTCTTGTTGCTTCACTTGAAGACCTAAGAAAAAATTAAGTTCTCCCATCATACTCATTTCAAACTCTTTAGACATCAAAGATGAGAACTCATGGCATAAAGATTCATTTGTACTTCCAAATAATATATCATCTACATACACTTGTACCACAATCAAATCATCATATATGCTCTTAAGGAATAAGGTGGTCTACTCTACCTTTCTAAATCCATGATTTATCAAAAAGTTACTTAACCTATCATACCAAGCACGAGGAGCCTGTTTTAAACCATATAAGGCTTTCTTTAATTTATACACATGATTTGGAAAATCAAGGCTCTCAAATCGGTGGTTGCTCTACAAATACATTTTGGTCAATAAATCCATTCAAAATGCACTTTTGACATCCATTTGAAAAAGTTTAAAATTTCTAAAATAAGCATAAGCAAGAGTAACTGATAGATTCTAGTGCTACAGTGAAAAGATTCTTCAAAATCTATACCTTCAACTTGTGTGTACCCTTGTGCAACTAACCTAGCTTTATTTCTAACAATACAACATGAATCATCCTAATGGCCCATTTTGTTCCAATGACATTTTGATCTTGGGGTCTTGGACTAATTCCCAAACATCATTTCTTATAAATTGATTCAACTCCTCTTCCATAAAAATAATCAAAAAATTATCATTTAATGCTTCTTAAATTTTAGGTTCAACCTCAGATAAAATCTTGAATGATCTACAACTTCTCTACTATGTCTTCTAGTCATAACTCCTTTTGAAGGATCTCCTATAATTAGTTCTTTTGGATGATTTTTATTATATTTCCATTCTTTAGGCAATGAATCATCCATATTATCTTCTAAAGATATTTTCTTAAAGTTATCAATCTCTTCATCAATCACTTCATTTCTAATAGGATCAATCAAATTTTCATCAAAAAAACATGTATTGATTCTTCTACAATCATTTTCTTTTATTGTAAACTCTATAAACTCTACTAGAAAGTATCCTAAGAAAATACCATCATCGATTTACAATCAAACTTACCTAAATGATCTTTTCCATTATTCAAAATAAAGCATTTACATCCAAATACATGAAAGTGTTCAATCTTAGGCTTCTTTCCAAAAACAATTAATAGGGTGTCTTCTTCAAAATTGGTCTAAAATAGATCCTATTCATTACATAACATGCGTATTTACGACTTACGCCCAAAATATTTTGGCAATTTATACTCATCAAGCATAGATCTACTTAATTCAATTAATATTCTATTTTTTCTACTACTCCATTTTGTTGGGGAGTTCTAGGTGTGAAAAATAATGTCTAATCCCATGTTCATCACAATAATCCTCAAATAATTTATTTTCAAATTCACCACCATGATCAGTTTGAACTCTATTAATCAAAAGGCCTTATTCTTTTTGAATATATTTAGAAAACTTTCTAAACTCACCAAAAAACATCATCCTTGTAATTTACAAATAAAACCCAAGTATATCTAGAGAAATCATCAACAATCACAAAACCATAATTTTTTCCATCTAAGCTAGTGGTGCTAATAGGACCAAATAAATCCATGTGCAATAATTCTAGAGGTCTAGAAGTAGAAACAATATTTTTACTTTTTTGAGCTTCTAGAATGTTTACCATGAATACATGCATCACAAACTTAGTTTGAATGAAAATTTAATTTAGGCAAACCAACTACTAAATCAAGTTTAGCAATTTTATTAAGTGTGTGCATGTTAATATGACATAGTCTCCTATGCCATAACCATATATCATCATGAGTGCTTTTAAAACAAAGTAAGTTTAAATTTACATCATGAAAGCTATCTAAATCAATGACATAAATATTTTTGTATCTTTTCCCTACTAGCAAAACATTTTCATTATTTTTTATAATGCAATATGATGCATGGAATACTACATTCAAACCTTTATCACATAATTGATTAATAGAAATTAAATTATGTTTTAATCCTTCTACTAGAAAAACATTATCTAAAGTGATAGAATTCTTACAAATAGAACCAATGCCAATGATTTTTCCCTTCACATTATCTCCATATGTAACAAATCCTCCAAGACTTGATTCTAAAGTAGTGAATTTATCTTTATCTCCCATCATATGTCTTGAACATCCACTGTCTGAGTACCACATGCCTTCTTTGATTTTGCTTTGAAGGCATTCCTACAAAATAAACTCACATGTTAACTTTTGGAACCCAAACATGTTTGGGTCCACATTCTAAATTTGAAGTAAGATATTTAGCATGCATGGTTTGTGTTTTGCTTGTACCTTTTGGTACCCATACATAAGATGATTGCTTAGTATTTTGTATTTATGTGCATAGCAATCAAATGAAATATGCCCTTTTTATTGCAATAGTTTCACCAAACATTAGTGTTTTGCATATGATTTAGAATGATAATTATAAGGTATATGAGTGGGATGTGTATGATGCAAATAATTTTTATTAAATGTTTTCTTGATGAAGTATTATAATAAACTTGTGATTTTAAACATAATTCTAATCTTGCTTTTAATAAGATATTCTCTCTTTCAAGTTTACCTACAACTAAGGAACAATTTAATAAGAAGTATTTTTTACTTTTTAAATTATCACATTCATTTTTCAAATCACAAAAAATGCATATCTAAATTTTATGTTCTTTTCTAAGGTTTTGTATTTTCTTTTTAATTTTTTATATTCAATAACTAAATCATTAAAAGCATCATCTAATTCATCATAAGATATATCATTACATACCTCTTGAGAATCTAATTATTCTCCATTTTATATAAGACATATGTTGACCTCTTCATCGATGAGCTAGTACTTGATTCATTTGAATCTGGATTATTATAAAGTTGTCTTCTTCTTCTTATACTTTTTCTCCTTCATATTTTTCTTTTGTTTACATCAATTTCTTTTTCTTTGATTCAAAAGTTCTAGACAATCACCTCTTATGTGTCAGCTTTTTACAATGATAATAAATGATCCCTTCACTGTAGGAAATTTCTTAGTTTGAAATTTATAATTTTTAGATTTTTATACCTTTGATTCTTCTTCCTTAGCAAGTTCCCAAGCCTTTTGGAAAGCATGACCACCTCATCACAATCACCATCCGAGCTTGAGGTGTTATGCTCATCACTATCATCAACTTAGTGCAATGGCTTTTCCTTTCTCTTTCTCCTTTCTTGAGTTATCCATCTTATCCCTTTGAGCAATAACTTGTTTATGTGCTATCAAAGAACCCAAAAGCTGATCAAGTGGATAAGTAGATAAATCTTTAGCTTCACTAATAGATGTTACTTTAGCTTCCCATTCTTTTGGAAGACATCTAAACTAAGTCTTGATTCCTATATGTTTTTCCAAGAGAATGTAATGTGTTAATTATTTTCATAAATCTAGTATACATATCGAAATAGATTGAGAAGGAGACATATGAAATAACTCATAATCATGAACAAGTCTATTTATGTGAGCATCTCTAACTTCACTAGTTCCTTCATAAGTTATAATAAGTTTATCCCATATTATAACTCATAATCATGAACAAGTCTATTTATGTGAGCATCTCTAACTTCACTAGTTCCTTCATATGTTATAATAAGTTTATCCCATATTTCTTTTGTTGTACTTAACATAGAAATTTTCATGTAATCATCGTAATAAAGCACAATGTAAAGTATTACAAGCCTAGCATTTAATTCATCAAGTTCTCTTTCTATAGACCATTCCTCAAAAGGTTTTCTACTTTAATGCCATTTACTTCTTGTGGGTGTATGATATTGATGTGTCAACATATACCACATGTGTGCATCTTGACCTCTTAAGAATGTACTAATTCTATTTTTCCAATAATCAAATGGTACTATCTAAAGTGGAGGTCTATGAGTGGATTGTCCCTCAGGTAATGAACCTTTTGTAAAACCTTGTGCCATAGTGAAATGATTTACTCTTGGATGTTAAGCCAATAAAGAATAGGCTCGATTCATTGTGACTATAGCAAGGGGTGAATTGTAATATTAAAATTTTCAAAACTTAAATTTTAATTTTAAATAGAAAATTAGATTTTGATTTTATAATGATAATATATAATTCTAAATGCAGCAAAAATAAAATACAATAAAGTAAATAGAGATAGAGGCACGATTTTTATGGTTGGTAAACCCCAAAAGCGGCCTCGTCCATGCCTCCCTAGCTAGGAATCCACTAAATGAAAAATGGTTTACAAAAAGTACTCTCTATAGCGGTAGTACAACCCTACAACAATATGTACTCTCCTACAAAGGCATACAACCCCAAATAAATTTTACAACACAAAAAAAATACAAAATAATAAATTTTGATAAAGTAAATCTCTCACAAATATACCAAAATCAAATTCAAAAGTGATCTCACAACTTATAAATGATCACTTTACAACTTAAAATTTGGCAAGGCAAAATGCTCACTTAATAAAATAAATATCTTAAAGTGATCTTACTAGGATGTTTATGTTATTATAATTTGTAGAATAATACAAAATGATTTCAAAATAAATTCACAATATTCTTTTCATAATAAAATAAATTTCAGCAAGGAGTAATTTATTTTAACCAAAAAAATTCTTTCAATTAATGCTAATGATTACAAAATAAAAAAAATAAGTATATGATAGATCTAAGTTGGTTAGTAAGCTTTCAATTAAAGAGAGATCTAGCAAATATGAAAATAATTTCAGCATAATAATTTATTTTAAAATGCTTAAAATATACTTCTAAAATAGATCTAAGAATAAATGATCTTTCAAAATAAGACCAAAGAAGAAATATTTCAAGAAACCAAAAGAAATTTGTAGGAAGCTAAAATTTCAAGTTGAAATAGATCCTACAAATTATCACAAGAGTTTTTCACCAAAAAAAATGATTGAGAAACTTTGATGTGAAAAACAATGTTCAAAGACTAATCCACCAAAAAGTATAAATTAGAAAGAAGAAATAGATGGTGAAAATAGCATGAACAACTAAGAGTATTAAGATCAAGAAAACAAACTCAAGTAATTTAAAAGGCTTGCTTAGAAGATGTTGAAGCTTCAAACCAAGGATTTGATCTTGCAATATTTGGAGAACACTTGGAGGAACATTTAAGAGATTTTCTCTTAGATTTGCTGGAGAGATTTTGAATTTTGAATGAGGGATACTTTCATGAAGAGAATGAGGGGCTATTTATAGGCAAGAAGGTCATTTAATTATTTCAAAGAAATATATTATACAAACCTCATGCTATCATGTGATAATTTAATATTCAATAAAAATATAATTTATATTAAACAAATATTAAATTTAGCAGCAAAATTCGGCTATTCACATGGGAAAGTCAAAAGTAATCAAATGTAGCTCTTAATATATTCAAAGCATGTAGCATGCATCCATTATTAAAATCAGGTAATGTTTAAAAATCATAATAAATTCAATTTTAATGCAAAGTGGGTCATGTAACCACTTATTTTAAAGGAAAAATCCAAGGAATCCGATAGAGATAAAATCAGATATGAATTCTTTGATTAAACAATGACTTTGGTTAAAATACAAAATTTTATATATTTTGTTAATTTTGACATGGTCATTTAAAATTATGATATAATTTATATATAATCATAAATATGTTAGTTATCATATAACAAGCAAATTAAATTAAAATACCTAATTATATTAAGTAAATAAAATAATTATACTTAATAGTTATGATCATTTATTACTTTGACAATTTTATTGCTATGTAGAAAAACATATAATTGAATGTTTATTAAATAAAGATTTATATAAATTAACCTCATTAAAATAGTATGTTAGGTTGTGAGCAAATTGATTCATGCCAAAGAACTCATATGAATAGTCATATAACCTAAAAGCATGAGCTTCACATTATCCCTTTCATTCTTTTATTCTTGTAATTTCTTAACAATTTGTGAGATGTATTGGATATGTAATTAGCAATTGATATATTTGAAACACATAAAATATTCATTAGAACATCCAAGCATTTGTTTGTTATCATCAAAATTAATCAAATTGAACATGAGGCTAATTAAGCCAACAAAATTCTAAAACCTTAATCACAACCTAATCCAAGCCAACCCTAAACATAAAGTAAACCCTAAAACAATAAACCTAAAGTAACTAAATAACTTAAAAATAAACCTAATAAACCTAAACTAAACCTAAACTCTAAACCCTAAACACAGACCTAAACCAGTAATTAAAGAAATTTAAAAATAAATAACTTAATAAACTAAAGCTATACCTATAACTAAGAATGGAGTGGACATGAGAACATCATATTAGGTTTCTAGATATGGTGATGGAGGTGAAGGCAGAGGCAACGATTATTTCAATGGTGGTTGTGGAGGAGGGAAGAGTGACGGAGGTTATAGCTGCTGTGGTGGCAGAAGGAGATCAAGGACATGATAGTGGATCCCATTACTAGAGTGGTTGGGGTGGTTTTGATGGGAACTGGAGAAATTGAAGAATGACCAATCCAATCTACTACTTATGGAATTGTGTCTTTATATGAAAGATGATTCTAGTTATCTAGGTTTCTTATTTTTCTCTAAGCGTGCTCATTTTCTATCTATATTGTCGCATATTTCTTAGAAAACTTGGTGGGTTACTTGGTTGATGAAATAAAAAAAAAGAATTATTTAATCAGTTGTGAAAGAATTAAAATCCCAAAATAAACTAAAACAACCCTAGACTAAACCTTATACAAGCCTAAACCCTAAAACCCAAATCTAAATCCTAAAATAAACCTAAACCATAAACCCTAGCCACAAACCTAAACTCCAAACCTAAATACACAGAGGAACTATCCTAAACCTAAAATGTTACAAACAAAACTAAACTAAATAAAACTAAAAGTAAAATAAATAAAAACATGAACCTAAATAAAATAAAAATCTTAAACTAAAACCTAAACTAAACCTACCCAAAGAGGTTAAATAAAATTCAAAACTAAACTAAAATAAAATAAATAAACCTAAAGGGCCTCACTAAATAACTAAAATACAAGGCTAAAATAAATAGTTCAATACTAAGTTAAATAAAAATATTAATAAACCTAAATAAAATAAAAATAAAATAAACTAAAATAAAGTAATAAATTTAAATCTAATTAGTTTGCTTATATTAAAATAATATAATAGTAAAATAAAAAATAATAGCTCAAGCCATACCTTAAAACTATACCTAAGGCTTGGATCCTTAACCTGACCATAATTAAGTAATTAGGTAAAAATCTAAACTAAACTTTAAATAAAACTTTAAAATAAATAAACTGAGCTTAAATTTTAAGATTACTAAAGATCTAGCTAGTCTAAACCTAAAAATATAAAATAAAAAATACTTTATTATGTTTAGCTAAAGTAAAAAAAATTAAACCTATGACTAAAAAAACCTAAATAAAATAAGAAACTAAACAAGATAAAATAAAATTAAACTAAAATGTAATAAAATAAAACCTCAACCTAAAGATTAACCTAAAATAAAACAAATAAATAAAATCTTAGTAAAACTAAACCAAAAATAAACAAAATAAAAAAAACTAGCTTAAATTAGTAAAATCTTAACCTAAACCTAGGTAGCTAAACCTAAAATTAGAAATTAAATAAACTAAATAAACTAACCTTTAAATTAAACCAAAAAATAAACCTAAAATAAAGCTTAGGAACAAGATAAGTAAAACTGAAAACCTAAAATAAAAATAAATGATAAACCTGAAAAAAATAAAAAAATAAAATGGTAAAATAAGCATAAACTAACTAGGTTTAAACTAAAAAATTCTAAGATTTAACTAAACTAAATGAAATAAAATAAACTAAAATAAAAATAAAATAAATTATAATTAAAAATAAATTAAATAAACCTAAACCTATATGTTTGAATTTACCCTAAACCCTAAAATTTTAAATTTATCATAAATAAATGTAATTTATAAACCATGTACCCAGTAAATGGTTAAACTATCAAAAACCTTAGCCTAAAAACTAAACCATAAACCTTAAACCCTTTTCTTATAAACCCTAAATCCTAAACTCTAATTTAAACATATTTTTTTTTAGCTTTTGGGTAATGTTTTGATCTCTTGCTTTGGGTTGACTGGTGGTTACTACCTAGTGGTTTATCTTTTATTTTAGCCTTGGTTGGCATAGTTTTTTTTATCATGGTGGTTTTTCTTCTAGTTGTTATTTTATTGGTGGATGAGATGGTTTAAGCTTTATTAATTTTTCTGTACTACTTGGTTTATTTGCTCTCCTCTTGAACTCAAATTACTTTTTGCTAGTTCTTCATGGTTGGATGCATGGCCTAGTAGGAACTACTATTGGTTGTTTCCTTTATGGGCCTTCTTTTCAAGAATTTTATGGCTACTTATTTATGGGTTGCCTCCTAATTCCTTGTTTGTTAATGGATCCTTATTTTTCCTTAGTTTGGTGTTTGGTTATTCTTCTAGGATTAGCCTCTACTAGGTGCATTATTTGTAGCATGTTTTATGTTATTATTATGTTTTTTTTCACGTTAGTCTTTTTTGCTGGGGAATTTTGGTTTTTTATTTGGTCCTGGCTAGCTGTTATTTTTTCCTTTCTATGGTGGATGTTCTTCTTTTCGACCTTTGTTGTGTGGTACTTTGTTGGTTTTCTACTTTTCCTTAGGTGCTAGGGATGCTTCATTTATTGGTTACTTATGATTTTCTGGTGGATATTTTACTTAGCTTGTAGTTTGGAGTACTTTTAGTAGTCTTTGGAATCTTGGTTGGTTGATTTTTTTTTGTTGGTCTTTTCCTTCTTCTTGGACAATTTTTGAAGGCAGTAAACCTAAAACCCTAAAACCCTTTAAACCCTAAACCTTACCCAAACCCTTTAATGTAAAGTAATTAACTAAATTTAAAAATAAATGTAAACCCTAAGTCCTTTTAAACCTAAACTTAAACTTAAACCTTAAGAATGGGTAGAACCTTGATTACATGAACATCACTGTAGGGTTAGGTCTAGATCTAACAGTGGGTGAAGGTGGAGCTGAGGTTGTCATGTGCTAGTGGATATGGAGGTGGTGGAAATAGTTGTGGTTTGGAAGAGGAGGAGAGGCGGAGGTAGAGAGGAGAGATCAGGCATATGTTGGTGGATACCACTACTAGAGAGGTCGGAGTGGTTCTGATGGGAACTGGAGAAACTGAAGAACGATCAATTCAATCTGCTACTTATGGAACTATGTCATTATAATGGAGACGGTTCTAGTTATCTAGGGTTTTTGATTTGCTCTATGCGTGCTCATTTTTTATTTATGTAATCACTTGTGTAGCTTCTTTGTTACTTGGTTGAGGAAATCAAAAAGAAATGTTGAATAAATTTGTTCTCTGTTAAAAAAAATAAAACCTTAAATACAAATTAAACCTAAAACCTTAAACACTAAAGCCTAAATACTAAACCCTAGACCCTAAACCCTAAACACTAAAGCAAATTTATTAGGTTTAAGTTTAGGTTTAGGTTTTTATTTATTTTTAGTTTAGTTTTATTTTTATTTTATATTTTAGGTTTAGGTTTAATTTTATTTTTTAGGTTTAGGTTTAGGTTTTCATACTTTTAGGTTTATGTTTTAGGTTTTATTTTAGGGTTACTTTTAGGTTTTTTTAGGTTTAGGTTTATTTTGGTTTATTTTATTTTATTTAGTTTAGCTTTAGGTTTATTTTATTCTAGGTATAGGTTTAAGTTTTATTTATTTTAGTTTAGTTTAGGTTTAGTTTATTTTATTTTGTTTATTTTAGGTTTAGGTTTTTTTAACTTAGGGTTTATGTTTTTTATTTTATTTATTTTAGGTTATTTTTAAATTTGTTTTAGGTTTAGGTTTTTATTTTTTTTTATTTTATTTTTAGGTTTATTTTATTTTATTTTATCTTTAGTTTTTATTTTATTTAGGTTTTTTATTTTTAGGTTTATTTTAATTTTTTAGTTTAGTTTTGATTTTTTTATTTTATTTAAGTTTATTTTTCTTTTTTAGTTTAGTTTATTTTTAAGTTTAGGTTTAGGTTTTAGTTTAAGTTTTTATTTTATTTTATTTATTTATTTTATTTAGGTTTAGGTTTTTTTATTTATTTTATTTTTAGGTTTAATTTTATTTTAGGTTTTTTTAGGTTTTAGGGTTTCTGGTTTAGGATATAGGGTTTATGGTGTAGGGTTTGGGGTTTAGGGAGTTTTTTTAGTTTTATTTTTGATTTTCTAAAATTAGTAAACTAATAGGTTTAGGTTTATTTATTTTATTAGTTTATTTTTTATTTATTTTAGTTTATTTTATAATTTATTTTTATTTAGGTTTATTTTAATTTTTATTTAGTTTAATTTATTTATTTTAGGTTTATTTATTTTACTTTAGGTTTTTTATTTTAATTTATTTTTTTGGGTTTAGGTTTAACTTTAGGTTTATTTTTTTAGTTTAGTTTTATTTTAATTCATTTTGAGGTTTAGGTTTTATTTTTTATATTTTTTGGTTTAGGTTTATGTTTTTATTTTATTTCCTTAGGTTTTGTTTTAGGTTTAGGTTTAGGTTTAGGTTTTAGATTTAGTTTTTGTTTCTTTTAGGATTAGGTTTATGTATTTATTCTATTTTTAGGTTTTATTAGTTTAGGTTTAGATTTTTAGGTTTTTAGGGTTTACGGTTTTGGGTTTAGCATTTAGGGTTTAGGGTTTAGGGTTTAGGGTTGTGGGTTTTAGGTTTTAGGGTTCAGGGTTTAGGGTTACTTTTAGGGTTTACGATTTAGGGTTTAGGGTTAGTGTTTTTTAATTTTAATTTTAATTTTTTTCTATTTTTTATTATTTTTAAAATAAGTAAATTGGTAGGTTTAGGTTTATTTAGTTTTTATTTATCTATTTCAGTTTATTTTTATTTTCATTTTATTTAGTTTAATTTATTTATTTTAGGTTTATTTACTTTAGTTTGGTTTATCCATTTTAGTTTCTTTTTTATTTTTATTTTATTTTCTAGGTTTAGATTTTATTTTTATTTTATGTTTATGTTTAGGTTTTTATTTTTAATTTTTTAAGTTTAGGTTTTAGGTTCTTATTTTAGGTTTATTTTAAGATTTTATTTTTTTAGTTTAGGTTTAGGTTTATTTATAGTTTATTCTATTTTATTTAGTTTAGGTTTAGGTTTAGGTTTATTTTATTTTTTGTTTAGGTTTAGGTTTAGTTTATTTTAGTTTAGTTTATTTAGGTTTAGGTTTATTTTATTTTATTTTAGGTTTAGATTTTTTTAATTTAGGGTTTAGGTTTTATTCTTTATTTATTTATAGGATTATTTTTTAGGATTAGATTTTTATTTAGCTTTTATTTTATCTTATTTTATGTTTATTTTATTTTTATTTTTAGTTTTATTTTAGCTTTAGTTTTTTACTTTATAAGATTTTTTAATGTTTTTAGTATAGTTTAAGATTTTATTTATGTTATTTTAGTTTAGTTTTTATTTTTTTATTTTTTTTATTTTTAAGTTTATGTTTAAGTTTAGGTTTAGGTTTTAGTTTAAGTTTTTATTTTAATTTATTCTTTTATATTATTTTAGGTTATGTTTTTTATTTATTTTATTTTTAGGTTTTACTTAGTTTAGGTTTAGTTTTTTAGCTTTTTAGGGTTTAGGGTTTAGGTTATAGGGTTTTTTAGGGTTTAGGGTTTAGGGTTTAGGGTTTAGGGTTTAGGTTTAGGTTTAGGGTTTAGGGTTTAGGTTTTAGGTTTTAGGGTTTAGGGTTTTCTTGTGGGGTTTTTTTTAGGATTAGGGTTTAGGGTTTAAGTTTAGGGGTTTAGGTTTTTTCTTTAGGGTTTTGAGGTTTTTTTTAACGAGAAAAATTGAGATTCAACATTTCTTCTATTTGATTTCATCAACCAAGTAACACCAAGTTTTTAGACAAGCAACAACATAGATAAGCGAGAGCATGCATAGAGCAAATCAAAACCATAGATAACTAGGGCAGTCTCTATAAAGACAGTTCTATAAGCATCGGATTCTTTTTTCTCCACTTCCCATAACCACCTAGCCTCTTGGTAGGGATCGACCATCATATCCACGATCTCTCCCTCCACCAATGGTTGTAACCTCCATTGCTCCTTCCATAACCACCACTACTAACCACCACCTCCATATCTAGGTATAGATCCCCACCACCACTATGCTTTAGTGCCTTTGCCTATTTAGGATGATGATGTTCTATCATCAAGATTCTACCCATTATTAGGGCTTAGGTATAGGATTCAATTTATTAGGTTTTAGTTTTTAAGTTTATTTTTTAATTGATTTAGTTACTTTAGGTTTAGGTTTAGGGTTTGGAGGTTAGTGTTTAGGGCTTAGGGTTAAGGTTTAATGCTTAGGGTTTAAGGTTTAGGGTTTTTTTTGTTTTATGCTTTTAGGGTTTAGGGTTTAAGATTAGGGTTTAGGGTTTAGGGTTTAGTGTTTAGGCTTTAGGGTTTAGGGCTTTTAAGTTTTAGGGTTTAGGGTTTAGAGTTTAGGATTTTAGGGTTTAAGGTTTATGGTTTAAAGTTTAGGATTTAGGGTTTTAAGGTTTAGGGTTGTTTAGGGTTTTTTTAGGGATAGTTATAATTTTATTACCATAAAATTACAATGTCTTTAAAAGGGTAAACTCTAAATTCTACTATTTATTTAGCTAAACTCCCATGTAAGTGCATTAGAAAATGAAAAGAAAATAAAAGATAAAATAGAATAGCTAAAAACATAATAGAATAAGACCGAGTAAGATGAAAATCACGAAAAAAAGTAAAAAAGATGAGTTGATAGTTCATGATATCTTTGAGAAACCAAGATAAGCAAGATCCATTATTCATGGGTTGGTAGAGTAATAAACACATTAGTAAGATCCAACCAAAGAAATTTTATACAAAGGCAAAGTCATAGCTAAAGGATAAGCATAGGAAAAGGAGAGATGAGAAGAGATGCTCTCTAGGATCATCTCAAGGGGCAACAATACATATGAGCATCCAAACTTCATAAAGAAGGGTTACAATCATTTATAATTCTACCAACAAGAGAGAAGAAGTAAGTAACATCAAAGCCATCATAGCCAGCATACCTGATACAAGCAAACATCGAAAGCCAGTAGTTCATAGAGTTTCAGATCTTGCATCATTAAACAAAGAGAAATAAACCAACAACTAGCTAAAAGTAAACAAAACTACAGAGACTAATCACAATAACCTAGAAAGGCTAGAAAAAGTCGAACACCAACAACAACCATTATCAAATATATCCAAGCTCAAACCATGGAAAACCAAAACCAACCAAGCACCCGATGCCAATTAAGAGAAACAACCAACAAAACCAAGATAAGCCCTCAAGCCAAAGTCCAATAAGTAGTAGTCACCAAACCAGGTGAGCAACCACAAATGATTAAACAACTTAAAAATAAAACCATCAACCAGCAAAAATGTAATTCAAGTTAAAGAGGAGAGCCAATAAACCAACTAATGTAGATAAGAGAATAAAGGTAGAGCATAAACCATCTCATCCACCAACAATCAGAGTAATAAGCTAGAGAAGACAGTAGCCACAAGGCTAAAAATCCAAGCCAACCTATGCTAAAATAACAGGAACCACCAAGTTGCAACCACCAGGCCAACACAAAAGTAAGAGGGCAAAAACAAAACCCAACTCTGGCCAAAAGTAAAAATAAATTTAGGGTTTAGGGTTTAAGGTTTAGGGTTTAGGGTTAGGGTTTAGTGTTTAGGCTTTAGGGTTTACAGTTTTGAGGGTTTAGGGCTTAGGGCTTAGGGTTTTGGGTTAAGGGTTGTAGGGTTTAGGGTTTTAGGGTTTAGTTGTAGGTTTAGGGTTTAGGATTAGTTTAGGGTTTAGGGTTTAGGTCTAGTTTAGGTTTAATAGGGAGGGTTTAGTTTAGGTTTAGTTTAAGGTTATTTTGGTTTAGGGTTATAGGGTTTTAGGTTTAGGTAGTTTAGGTTTTAGGGTTTAGGGTTTATGGTTTGTTAAGGCTTAGGGTTTAAGGTTTAGCATTTTTAAAGGGTTTAAGGTATAGGGTTTAGGGTAATTTTTGGTTTAGGGTCTTTTTTAAGAATAAGTAAACTGGTAGGTTTAGGTTCATTTAATTTATTTAATTTTTTTATTTATTTAGTTTAGTTTATTTTATTTTTTATTTCTATTTAAGTTTATTTTTTAATTTTATTTAAATTAATTTATATATTTTAGTTTAGGATTTTTAGTTTAGTTTATTTTTTAAGTTTTGGTTTAGGCTTATGGTTATTTTTTTAGTTTAGTTTAATTTTTATTTTATTTTTTAGGTTTAGGCTTTATTGTTTATTTTTAGGTTTAAGTTTGGGCTTTTATTTTATTTTATTTTTTGGTTTAGGTTTTTATTTTAAGTTTATTTATAGGTTTTACTTTTTTAGTTTAGATTTAGGTTTATTTTTAGTTTATTTTATTTTATTTAGTTTAGGATTTAGGTTTAGGTTTTATTTATTTTATTTCAGTTTATTTTAGATTCAGTTTACATTTATTTTATTTAGTTTATTTTTAGTTTAGGTTTTTTTTAGTTTATGGTATAGGTTTTACTTTTTATTTTTTATAACTTTATTTTTAGGTTTAGGTTTTTATATAGTTTTTATTTTATTTTATTTTTTTTATTTTATGTTTTGTTTTTATTTTATTTAAGTTTATATTTTGGGTTAATTTTATTTTTTAATTTAGTTTAAGTTTTTATATATTTTATTTTATTTCAATTTTTATTTGTTATTTTATTTTCTTTTTTAGGTTTAGGTTTAGGTTTAGGTTTTAGTTTTGGTTTTTAATTTTTTTAATATTTTTATTTTATTTAATTTTTAGATTTTTTATTTATCTTATTTTTAAGTTTTATTTAGTTTAGGTTCAAATTTTTAGGTTTTCAGGGTTTAGGATTTAGGGTGTAGGGTTTAGGGTTTAGGGTTTAGGGTTGTAGGTCTTAGGGTTTAGGGTTTTATAGTTTAGGGTTTAGGGTTTAGGGTTATATTTTTAATTTATTTTATTTTTGTAAATTAAGTAAACTCGTAGCTTTAGGTTAATTTAGTGTATTTAGTTTTTTTATTTATTTTAGTTTATTTTGATTTTTTATTTTTATTTAGGTTTATTTTTATTTTTATTTAGTTTAGTTTTTTTATTTTAGTTTATTTTTTTAAGTTTAGGTTTAGTTATAGGTTTATTTTTTAGTTTATTTTTATTCTTATTTTATTTTTATTTTAATTTTATTTTTTAAGTTAGGTTTTATTTTTTTATTTTTAGGTTTACGTTTAGGTTTTTATTTTATTTTTTAAGTATAGGTTTTAGGTTTTTTTTTTAGGTTTATTTTAAAGTTTTATTTTTTAGTTTAGGTTTAGGTTTACTTTTAGTATAGTTTATTTTATTTAGTTTAGGTTTAGGTTTAGTTTATTTTAGTATAGGTTTAGGATTATTTTATTTTTATTTTAGGTTTAGGTTTTTTTTAGTTTAGGGTTTAAGTTTTATTTTTTATTCATTTTTAGGTTTTATTTTTACATTTATTTTTTAGGATTAGGTTTTTATTAGTTTTTATTTTATTTTATTTTATTTTTATTTTATTTAGGTCTTTTATTTTATAGTTTAGGTTAGGATTTTATTTATTTTATTTTAGTTTAGTTTTTATTTTCTTTTTTATTTTAATTTTATGTTTTGGTTTTGGTTTAAGTTTTAGTTTAGGTTTTTTTTATTTTGGTTTAAGGTTTTTAATTTATTTTATCTTTATTTTTTATTTAGTTTAGTTTTAGGTTTTTAGCTTTTTAGGGTTTAGGGTTTTTGGTTTAGTGTTTGGGGTTTAGGATTTAGGGTTTAGGGTTTAGGTTTTAGTGTTTATGGTTTAGGTTTTATGGTTTAGCATTTAGGGTTTAGGGTTTTATGATTTTAGGGTTTAGGGTTTAGGGTTTAGGTTTTAGGATTATAGTTTAAGTTTTAGTTTAGGGTTTAGAGTTTTTTTAAAAAATAGATAATAAATTCATATTCAACATTTCTTCTTTTCGATTTCATCAACCAAGTAACACCCCAAGTTTTCTAAGACGCAAGAGACAACATAGATAAAAATAGAGCATGCATAGAGGAAATCCAAAACCTTAGATAACTAGAACCATCTCTACTATAAAGACACAGTTCCATAAGCAGCATATTGGATCTGTAATTCTTCAATTTCTCCAGTTCCCATCAAAACCATCCTGGCCTCTTGAGTAGCGAGATCCACCATCATATCCCCAATCTTTCCCTCCGCCACCACCAAGTTTGTAACCTCCGTCGCTCTTCCCGCCACCATAACCACCACTACACCAACCACCACCTCCATATCCACCAGCTCCTCCAATTCCCCCACCATCACTGCTATAACAGCTACATTTGCCTTCGCCTCCACCATAAGATCTTGACTAAACTTGGTTGACGGTGATGTTCCTATCATCAAGGTTCTACCAATTCTTAGGGTTTAGGTTTAGGTTGAGGTTTATTAGGTTTTATGGCTTAGGTTTATTTTTTTTATTATTTTAGTTAATTAAGGTTTAGGGTTTGAGGTTTAGGATTTTATGTTTAGGGTTAGGGTTTAGAGTTTAGGATTTAGGGTTTAGAGTTTAGGGTTTAGGGTTTTAGATTTTATGCTTTTAAGTCTTAAGGTTTATAGTTAGGGTTTAGGGTTTAAGGTTTATTGTTTAGGCTTTAGGGTTTAAGATTTTTAGGGTTTATGGTTTATGGTTTAGTGTTTAGAGTTTTAGAGTTTAGGGTTTAGGGATTATGATTTAGGGTTTAGGGTTTGGGTTTAGGTTTTAAGGTTTTAGGGTTTAATGTTGTTTAGGGATTAGGGTTTAGGGTTTAGAAGGAGATTTAATTTTTAAAAATCTAAAATTCTATTCTTTGAACTATAAGAAACCTAAAGAGCTGAACTCCCATCTAAGTGCATTAGAAAAATAAAAGGAAACAAAAGATAAAATAGAATAGCTAAAAAGCATATGAGAAAAAGACACAGAGTAAGACTAAAACAAATCCTGAAAATACTAAAAAGATGAGTCAGCGATAGTTCATGATATCTTTGAGAAAGCAAGATAAGCAAGATCCATCGTATCAGCACTTGGGTTGACTGAATAATGAACATTCCCTTTGTAAAACATCCAACCTGTAAAAGAAATCTTCAAAATAGTACAAAGGCAAAAGTCATAGCTAAAAAGGATAAGCATAAAGAGAGGAAAAGGAGAGAGCAGAGAAAGAGAATGCTCTGGCTCAGTTAGGATCATCTCAAGGGGCAATAATACATATGAGCATCCAAACTTCATAAAGATGGGTTATAATCATGTGTTATGCTACCAACAAGAGAGAAGAGGTAAGTAACATCAAAGCCATCATAACCAACATACCTGATACAAGAAAACATCGAAAGCCAGTAGTTTGTGGAGTTTCAAATCTTGCACCATTAAACAAAGAGCAATTAGCCAGCAACCAGCTAGCAGCCAAGCCACCAAACAAAAACTACAAGAGACTAATCACAATAACCCAGAGAAAGGCTAGAATAAAGTCAGAACACCAACACCAACCATTATCAAAATACACATCCAAGCTCCAAACTTGGGAAAATTAGAACCAACCATCAGCAAGCACTAGGCCAATGCCAATTAACAGAGAAACAACCAACAAAATCAAGATAGGAGCCCTCAAGCCAAAGACCAAAAAGTAGTAGTCACCAAGCCAAACCAGGCTGAGCAACCACAAATGACTAAACAACTTAAAAATGAAACCATCAACAAAAAGTAATTCAAGTTAAAGAGGAGAGCCAATAAACTAAATAATGTAGATAATAGAATAAAGGCAGAGCATAAACCATCTCATCTACCAGCAACCAGAGTAACAAGGTAGAGAAGACAACAACCACAAGGCTGAAAAACCAAGCCAACCTAGGCTAAAATAACATAAACCACCAAGTTGCAACCACCAGGCCAACCGAAAAGTAAGAGGTCAAAAACATAACCCAGCTCGGGCCAAAAGTGAAAATAAATTTAGGGTTTAGGGTTTAGGGTTTAGTGTTTAGTGTTTAGGCTTTAGGGTTTATAGCTTTGAGGGTTTAGGGTTTAGGGCTTTGGGTTTTGGGTTTAGGGTTGTAGGGCTTTGGGCTTTAGGTTTTGGGTTTAGGTTTTAGGGTTGTAGGGGGTTTAGTGTGTTAGGAGGATTTTAGGGTTTAGGGTTTATGGTTTTTTAGAGTTTAGGGTTTAAGTTTTAGGGATTTGTAGGGTTTAGGGTTTAGCGTTTAGGGTTTAAGGTTTGGGGTTTAGGGTTATTTTTTGTTTAGGGTTGTAGGGGGTTTTAGGGTTTAGGGTTTAGGGTTTAGGGGTTACAGTTTAAGGATTTGGGCATAGGGTTATTTTTGGTTTAGTGTTTTTTATTAGATTAAGTAAACTGGTAGGTTTAGGTTCATTTAGTGTATTTCAATTTTTTTATTTATTTATTTTAGTTTATTTTATTTTATTTTATTTTATTGGTTTATTTTTTAAATTTTATTTAAATTAGTTTATATATTTTAGTTTAGGATTTTAGTTTAGTTTTAAGTTTAGGTTTAGGTTTATGTTTATTTTTTAGTTTTGTTTTATTTTAATTTTATTTTTTTTTAGGTTTAGGCTTTATTGTTTATTTTTTAGGTTTAGGTTTAGGTTTTGATTTTATTTTTTTTGGTTTAGCTTTTTATTTTAAGTTTATTTTTAAGTTTAACTTTTTTTAGTTTAGCATTAGGTTTATTTTTATTTTATTTTATTTTATTTAGTTTAGGGTTTAGGTTTAGGTTTCATTTATTTTAGTTCAGTTTATTTTATATTCAGTTTATATTTATTTTATTTTGTTTATTTTTGGTTTAGGTTTTTTTTAGCTTAGGGTTTAGGTTTTTTTAATAACTTTATTTTTTAGGTTTAGGTTTTTATTTAATTTTTATTTCATTTTATTTTATTTTTATTTTACATTTTATTTTTATCTTATTTAAGTTTTTTATTTATTGGTTAATTTTCTTTTTTAGTTTAGTTTATGTTTTCATATATTTTAATTTATTTAAGTTTCTATTTTTATTTTATTTTATTTTTAGGTTTAAGTTTTAGTTTAGGTTTTTATTTTTTTATTTTTTATTTCATTTAATTTTCAGATTTTTTATTTATTTTATTTTTAGGTTTTAAATAGTTTAGGTTCAAATTTTTAGATTTCAAGGGTTTAGGGTTTAGGGTTCTGGTTTAGGGTTTAAGGTTTAGGGTTTTATAGTTTAGGGCTTAGTGTTTTTGATTAGGCTTTTTTTATTTTTATTTTTATATTTTTAATTTTCTTTATTTTTGTAAATTAAGTAAACTTGTAGCTTTAGGTTTATTTAGTTTATTTAGTTTTTTTATTTATTTTAGTTTATTTTTATTTTTAATTTTTATTTAGGTTTATTTTATTTTTTATTTAGTTTAGTTTAATTATATTAGGTTTATTTATTTTAGTTTTGTTTTCTTATTTTAGTTTATTTTTTATGTTTAGGTTTAGGTTAGGTTCATTTTTTTAGTTTAGTTTTATTTTTATTTTATTTTTTAAGTTTAGGTTTTATCATTTATTTTTAGGTTTAGGGTTAGGTTTTCATTTTATTTTTTAAGTTTATGTTTTAGGCTTTTATTTTAGGTTTATTTAATAGTTTAATTTTTTAGTTTAGGTTTAGATTTATTTTAGTTTAGTTTATTTTATTTAGCTTTTATTTAAGAATTTAGTTTAGGATTTTTTTATTTTATTTTAGTTTTATTTTTATTTTCTTTTCCGATTTAGTTTTATGTTTTGGTTTTGGTTTAAGTTTTTGCTTAGGTTTTTTTAATTTATTTATTTTTACTTTTTATTTAGTTTAGGTTTAGGTTTTTAGCTTTTTAGGGTTTAAGGTTTTGGGTTTAGTGTTTGGCGTTTAGGATTTAGGGTTTAGGGTTTAGTGTTTAGGGTTTAGGTTTTAGGGTTTAGCATTTAGGGTTTAGCATTTTAGGGTTTAGGGTTTAGGGTTTAGGGTTTAGGTTTTAGGACTATGGTTCAAGTTTTAGTTTAGGGTTTAGAAGTTTTTTTTTTAAAAAAATAGATAATAAATTCAAATTCAAAATTTCTTCTTTTCGATTTCATCATCCAAGTAACACACCAAGTTTTGTAAGACATAAGAGACAACATAGATAAAATTGAGCATGCATAGAGGAAATGCAAAACCCTAGATAACAAGAACCAACTCTACTGTAAAGACAGTTCCATAAGCAGCAGATCGGATCGATAATTCTTCAATTTCTCTAGTTCCGATCAGAACAACCCTGGCCTCTCGAGTAGCGAGATCCACCATCATGTCCCCGATCTCTCCCTACGCCACCACGACTACTATAACCTCCATCACTCTTCCCGCTTCCATAACCACCACAGGCCACCTCCATATCCACCACTCTGATCCCCCCACCCAGCGACTTGATGCATCGCCTTCACCTCTAGCGGATCTTAACTGGCGGATGATGTTCCTATCATCAAGGTTCTACCCATTATTAGGGTTGAGGTTTATGTTGAGGTTTATTAGGTTTTAGGTTTTAGGTTTATTTTTTATTGTTTTAGTTACTTAAGGTTTAGGGTTTTGTGTTTAGGGTTAGCATTCAGGGTTTAGGATTTTAGGTTTTATCTTTTTATATTTTAAGGTTTATAGTTAGGGTTTAGGGTATAAGTTTTACTATTTAGGTTTTAGGGTTTAAGGTTTTTAGGGTTTACGATTTATGGTTTAGTGTTTAGGGTTTTAGGGTTTAGAGTTAAGGGATTACAATTTAGGGTTTATGGTTTGGGTTTATGGTTTAGGGTTTTAGGGTTTAGTGTTGTTTAGGGTGTAGGGTTTAGGATTTAGTGTTTAGAGTTTAGGTGTTTTTTTGGGAGGGGGGAGTTAGAATTTTATTACCAAAGAAGGTAATGATACAATGTCTTTAAAAGAGGTAAAGCTCTAAAATTCTACTATTCTCTGAGCTACAAGAAACCTAAAGAGCTAAACTCCCATCTAAGTGCATTAGAAAAAGAAAAGAAAGCAAAAGATATAATAGAATAGCTAAAAAACATAACAGAAAAAGACCCAGAGTAAGACTAAAACAAATCCTGAAAATAGTAAAAAGATGAGTCAGCGATAGTTCATGATAACTTTGAGAAAGCAAGATAAGCAAGTTCCATAATATCAACATTTGGGTTCACTGAGTAACGAACATTCCATCTGTAAAAGTTCCAACCTGTAAAAGAAATCTGCAAAACACTACAAAGGCAAAAGGCATAGCTAAAAAAGATAAGCATAAAGAGATGAAAAGGAGAGAGCTGTGAAAGAGAATGCTTAGGCTCAGTTAGGATCATCTCAAGGGGCAACAATACATATGAGCTTCCAAACTTCACAAAGAAGGGTTACAATCATGTGTAATGCTACCAATAAGGGAGAAGAGGTAAGTAACATTAAAGCCATCATAGCCAGCATACTTGATACAAGTAAACATCGAAAGCCAGAAATTCAGGTTTCAGATCTTGCACCATTAAACAAAGAGCAATCAGCCAGCAACGAGCTAGCAGCAAAGCCACCAAACAAAAACTACAAGAGACTAATCACAATAACCCAAAGAAAGGCTAGAACACAGTCATAACACCAACAACAACCATTATCCAAATACCCATCCAAGCTCTAAACCAGGGAAAGCCAGAACCAACCATCAACAAGCACTAGGCCAATGACAACTAACAGAGAAATAACCAACAAAACTAAGATATGAGCCCTCAAGCCAAAGAGGAGAGCCAATAAACCAACTAATGCAGGTAACAAAATAAAGGCAGAGCATAAACCATCTCATCCAGTAGTAACAAGATAGAAGACATCACAAGGCTTAAGCCAACCTAGGCTAAAATAATAGGAACCACCAAATTGCAACCACCAGGCCAACCTGAAAGTAAGTGGTCAAAAACATAACGCAGCTCAGGCTAAAAGTTAAAATAAATTTAGGGGTTAGGGTTTAGGGTTTAGTCTTTAGGCTTTAGGGTTTATAGTTTAAATGGTTTAGGGTTTAGGGCTTAGGGTTTTTGGTTTAGGGTTGTAGGGTTTTAGGTTTTGGGTTTTGGGTTTATGGTTGTAGGGGGGTTTAGGATTGTAGGTGGTTTTAGGGTTTAGGGTTAGTTTAAGGTTTAGGGTTTATGGTTTTTTAGGGTTTAGGGTTTTTTGGGTTTATGGTTTAGGGTTTAGGGTTTAAGGTTTGGGTTTTAGGGTTATTTTTGGTTTAGGGTTGTAGGGCAGTTTTAGGGTTTAAAGTTAGTTTAGGGTTTAAGGTTTAGGGTTTTTTAGGGTTTAGGGTTTAAGGTTTAGGATTTTTTACGGTTTAGGGTTTAGGGTTGACTGTTTAAGGTTTGGGGTTTAGGGTTTTTTTAAGATTAAGTAAACTGGAAGGTTTAGGTTCATTTAGTTTATTTAATTAATTTTATTATTTATTTTAGTTTATTTTAATATTTATTTTTATTTAGGTTTATTTTTAAATTTTATTTAAATTGGTTTATATATTTTAGTTTAGGATTTTTAGTTTACTTTATTTTTTAAGTTTAGGTTTAGGTTTATGTTTATTTTTTTTTAGTTTAGTTTTATTTTTATTTTATTTTTTAGGTTTAGGTTTTATTATTTATTTTTAGGTTTAGGCTTAGGTTTTTATTATATTTTTTTGGTTTAGTTTTTTTTTAAGTTTTTTTTAGGTTTTACTTTTTAGTTTAGGTTTAGGTTTATTTTTATTTTATTTTATTTTATTTAGTTTAGGGTTTAAGTTTAGGTTTTATTTATTTTATTTCAGTTTATTTTAAATTTGGTTTACATTTATTTTATTTTATTTATTTTTGGTTTAGGTTTTTTTTTAGGGTTTAGGTTTTAGTTTTTAGTTTTTATAACTTTATTTTTTAGGTTAAGTTTTTTATTTAGTTTTTATTTTATTTTATTTTTAATTTACATTTTACTTTTATTTTATTTAAGTTTTATTTTTGGTTAATTTTATTTTTTTAGTTTAGTTTAGGTTTTTATATATTTTATTTTATTTAAGTTTTTATTTTTTATTTCATTTTATTTTTAATTTTAGGTTTAGGTTTAGGTTTTAGTTTAGGTTTTTATTTTTTTTATTTTTTATTTTATTTTGTTTTTTATTTTTTTAATTTATTTTATTTTTAGGTTTTATTTAGTTTAGGTTCAGATTTTTAGGTTTTTAGGGTTTAGGGTTTGGTTTACAATATAGGGTTTAGGGTTTAAGGTTTTATAGTTTAGGGTTTAGATATTTTGATTAGGCATTTTTTTATTTTTATTTTTAAATTTTTACTTTTCTTTATTTTTGTAAATTATGTAAACTCTTAGCTTTATGTTTTTTTAGTTTATTTAGTTTATTTAGTTTATTTATTTATTTTAGTTTATTTTGATTTTTATTTTATTTGGTTAATTTTTATTTTTATTTAGTTTAGTTTATTTATTTTTAGGTTTATTTATTTTAGTTTAGCTTTTCTATTTTAGTTTATTTTTTAAGTTTATGTTTAGGTTTAGGTTTATTTTTTAGTTTAGTTTTAATTTTATTTTATTTTTTAAGTTTAGGTTTTATTTTTATTTTATCGTTTAGGTTTAGGTTTTTATTTTATTTTTTAGGTTTAGGTTTTAGGTTTTATTTTAGTTTATTTAAAGTTTTATTTTTTTAGTTTAGGTTTAGGTTTATTTTAGTTTAATTTATTTTTAGTTTAGGTTTAGGTTTAGTTTATTTTAGTTTAGGTTTAGGATTATTTTATTTTTATTTTAGGTTTAGGTTTTTTTTAGTTTAGGGTTTAAGTTTTATTTTTTATTCATTTTTAGGTTTTATTTCTAGGTTTATTTTTTAGGATTAGGTTTTTATTTAGTTATTATTTTATTTTATTTTTATTTTATGTAAGTCTTTTATTTGATAGTTTAGGTTAGGATTTTATTTATTTTATTTTAGTTTAGTTTTTATTTTATTTTACAGTTTAGGTTTATGTTTTAGTTTTGGTTTAAGTTTTAGTTTAGGTTTTTTTTTATTTTGCTTTAAACTTTTTAATTTATTTTATTTTTATTTTTTATTTAGTTTAGGTTTAGGTTTTTATCTTTTTAGGGTTATTGGTTTTGGGTTTAGTGTTTGGGGTTTAGGTTTTAGGATTTATGGTTTAGTGTTTAGGGTTTAGGTTTTAGGGTTTAGCATTTAGGGTTTAAGGTTTTAGGCTTTAGTGTTTAAGGTTTAGGGTTTAAGGTTTAGGTTTTAGGATTAGGGTTCAAGTTTTAGTTTAGGGTTTAGAGTTTTTTTTTTAAAAAATACATAACAAATTCAGATTCAACATTTCTTCTTTTCGATTTCTTCAACCAAGTAACACACCAAGATTTCTAAGACACAAAAAGCAACATAGATAAAAATTGAGCATGCATAGAGGAAATCCAAAACTCTAGATAACTACAACCGTCTCTACTATAAAGACACAATTCCATAAGTAGCAGATCGGATCGACAATTCTTCAATTTCTCCAATTCCCATCAAAACCACCCCACCTCTCGAGTAACGAGATCCACCATCATATCCCAGATCTCTCCCTCTGCCACCACCACGACAATAACCTCCATTGCTCTTCCCGCCTCCATAACCACCACTGCACCGACCACCACCTCCAAATCCCCCACCCATTGTGATAACAACTGCATCCACCTTCGTCTCCACCACCAGATCTTGATTAAGCTTGGTTGACTGTGATGTTCCATCATCAAGGTTCTGCCCATTCTTAGGGTTTAGGTTTAGGTTGAGTTTTATTAGGTTTTAGGGTTTAGGTTTATTTTTTTATTATTTTAGTTACTTAAAGTTTAGAGTTCGAGGTTTATGGTTTTGTGTTTTGGGTTAGGGTTCAGGGTTTAGGATTTAGGGTTTATAGTTTAGGGTATAGGGTTTTAGGTTTTTTGCTTTTACGTTTTAATGTTTACAGTTAGGGTTTATGGTTTAAGGTTTATTGTTTAGATTTTAGGGTTTAAGGTTTTTAGTGTTTAGGGTTTATGGTTTAGTGTTTAGGGCTTTCAGGTTTAAGGTTTAGGGATTATGATTTAGGGTTTAGGGTTTGGGTTTAGGGTTTAGGGTTTATAGTTTAGGGGTTTTTTTTGGGAGGGGGAGTTAGAATTTTATTACCATAGAAGGTAAAGATATAATGTCTTTAAAATGGGTAAATCTCTAAAATTCTACTCCTCTCAAAGCTATAAGAAACATATAGAGCTAAACTCCCATCTATGTACATTAATAAAAGAAAACAAAATAAAAGAGCAAATATAATAGCTAAAATGCATAAGAGAAAATACATAGAGTAAGACTAAAACAAATCCTGAAAATAGTAAAGGAATGAGTCTGCAGCAGTTCATGATTTCTTTGAAAAAGCAAGGTAAGCAAGATCCACAGCAATAGCACTTGGGTTGTCTGAGTAATGACCATTCCCTCTCTAAAGTTCCAATCTATAAAAGAAACCTGCAACACACTACAAAGTCAAAAGCCATAGCTAAAAGGATAAGGACAAAGAGAGGAAAAGGAGAGAGTTAAGAAAAAGGAGGCTCGAGCTCATTTAGGATCATCTCAAGGGGCAACAATACATATGAGCTCCCAAAATAAGGTTCATAAAGGCAACAACTAACAACAGTTCCCACTAAGAAGGCCACCCATTCAACCATGAAAAATAAGTAAAAAGTAATTCAAGTTCAAGAGGAGAGGCAACAAACTAACTTGTGTGAAAATTGAATAAAGTGAGAGCAAAAATCATCTCATCCACTAGCAACCAGAGTAACAAGGTAGAGAAGGCAACCACTGGGGGCCAAAAAACCAACAGCTTAAAAAGGGAACCACCAGGTATAACCCCAAACCAACTAAAGCTAGAGGACAAAACAAAACCTCAGCAAGTGAAAATAAGTTTAGGTTTAGGTTTAGGGGTTTAGAGGTTTAGTGTTTAGTGTTTAAACTTTAAGGTTTGGCGGGGTTAGGGCTCAGGGTTTAGGTCAGGGGTAGGGTTTGTGGGTCAGGGATAGGGTTTAGGGTTTAGGGTTGGTAGTAGTAGGGCTCAGGTTTGTTTAGGGTTGGTAGGGGTAGGGCTTTAGGGTAGGGTTTAGGTAGGGTTTTTAAAAAAGCAAAGTAGTTTAAGTTATTTTGTTTATTTTATTTATTTATTTATTTTATTTATTAATAGTTTACTTTTTTTTATTTTTTAGTTATTTTATTTATTTTTATTTATTTTAGTTTAAGTTTATTTAATTTATTTTAGGTTTAGGTTTTAGGTTATGCTTATTTTTTAGTTTAGTTTTAGTTTTATTTTATTTTTAGGTTTAGTTTATTTTATTTTAGGTTTAGGTTTTATTTTATCTTTAGGTTTAGGTTTTATGTTTTATTTTAAGTTTATTTTTTATTTTTAGTTTAGGTTAGGTTTATTTTATTTATTTTATTTTAGTTTAGGTTTAGGTTTAGTTTATTTTTTAACTTAGGTTTATTTTAGTTTAGTTTATTAGTTTAGTTTAGTTTATTTTATTTATTTTAGGTAGTTTTAGCTAGTTTTACTTTTATTTTTTTTAGGATTATTTTTAGGTTATTTAGTTTAGTTTATTTTATTTATTTTATTTTATTAATTTATTTTATTTTTTATTTTAGTTTATTTTTTTTAGTTTATGATTTTATTTTATTTTATTTAGGCTCACGAGTTTAGTTTAGGTTTAGATTTAGGTTTAGTTTAAGTTATTTATATTTATATCTAGTGTTTATATATTTTATTTTATATTTATTTAGTGGGTTTTCAGGGTAGGGTCCAGGGGCCCAGGGTGTTTTGGGCCCAGGGTGTGGCCCAGGGTTTAGGGCCTCAGTGGCCCAGGGCCCAGGATCTGGAGGGAGTACTTCTTGGTGGTAGGGTTAGGGTCAGGATTTAGTGTGATAGGTTTAGGGTTTTAAAAAAGCAAACCAGTAGGTTTAATGTTTATTTATTTATTTATTTTAGTTTAGTTTTATTTTAGGTTTATTTTATTTTATTTATTTATTTATTTATTTAGTATTAGGATTTTATTTTAGTTTTATTTTAAGTTTAGATTAGGTTTAAGTTTTATTTTAGGTCAGTTTAGATTTATTATAGGGTTTTATTTTAGTATTAGTATATTTTTATTATATTTAGTTTAGGTTTAAGTTTAGTTTAGTTTAGGTTTTAGGTTTAATTTATTTTAGTTTAGTTTATTTTAGTAGTTTAGGTTTTATTTTATTTTTTTTATTTAGTTTTGTAGGGTTTATATTTTAATTTTATTTATTTTTTTAGGATTTTAGGTTTAGGTTTTATTTAGTTTTATTTTATTTTATTTTATTTTTTTTAGTTTATTTTATTAGGTTTTATTATTTTAGTTTTTATTTTATTATTTTATTTTTTTAGGTTTAGGTTTAGGTTTAGGTTTTAGTTTAGGTTTTTATTTTATTTTATTTTGGTTTAGGTATTTTTATTTATTTTATTTTAGGTTTTATTTAGTTTAGGTTTAGGTTTTAGGGTTTTTTTTCTTTTTAGGAAAGTTATCCTTAAAAGGGGTAAAGCTCAAAGTTCTATCAGTGACATAAGAAAGAAACCTAAAGAAAAACCCCATCTAAGTATAATGGAAAAAAATTAAAGAGCAAATACAACTTAAAAGCAAATGAGAAAAGACCCAAAATAAGACTAATATAACTCAAGAAAGCAATAAAAGAGTACAGAGCTCATGATCCCTTTGAGAAGTAAAGATAAGCAAGATCCACATTAACAGTACGGGTTGACTGAGTAAAGATCAATCCATCTATGAAGTTCCAACGCAAAAGAAATCGAAAACACTAAAAAGGCAATGGTCATAGCTCAATGGAAAAAGATAAAGTAAATAATTTAGAAAGAGCCGAGAAAGAGAAGCTAATCAAGATCATCTCAAGGGCAACAATACATATGAGCATCCAAACTTCATGAGAAGGGTTACAATCATATGCATTACCAACCGTAGAGAAGATATGAGGAAACATCAAGGCCATCATAAAGATACTTGATATAAGCAACCATCCAAGGCAAAATAGTCCATAGTGATCCAAACAAATAGAGAAAAAACAAATAAATAAGAAAGAACCCACCAACCAAAACCCACAACAAACCAATCACTTAAAGCCAACATCCTAAAAGTTACACGAGGATCAATGGCCAAGCTAAAATTAACTAGGCAGTAACTCCACCGAAGCCACCACAAATAGGAAAAGAAACATGAAAAAGGGGTAGTCAGCATAAATAAGGGGAACAACACAATCAAGGAAAATAGTCCCAAAGGCAAAGCAACAACCCACGACTATCTCCAAAGCACTAGCAATCCAAATCCAAAGGAAAAACCTCCACCCAAATAGAAAAATAGTATGAGATAAGTAGCACCAAATAGAGGAAATCCATACCATAGAGAGGCCAAGAGGGCATCCAGAAATTACCATAAAAACCACCACCAAGGCAGCCAAAAGAACAACAAATCCACCACCACTAACCAAGAGGAAAATATCAAGAAACAAGGAGAGATAAATAAACCAGAGGGGGTCAATACCAACAGCCAACATAAATCCCAAAACACCAAGCCACAACACAAGCATCCTAGGCAAGATAGTAGCATAAAAAACCCCTCAAGCAGCCAACCCCAAACAATAAGTCCTAAAATAGGACCAAAAAACCACATGAGCTCATATCCTCCATCAATAAAATAACCAATAAAACCACCCAGGACAGCAGCCAACAGGATGAGCAGCAAGAGAAATTAGACCAGCAAAAAAATTGACACCCAAACCAGGGACAAAAATAAAGGAAAAGTAAAAAGAGAGGATAACCAACCCAAGAGTAAGACTAAACCCAACTAGAACCCAACCAAAAGAACCTTAACCAACCATCAAACATAGCCAACACATCCACCCAGCCAACCAACCCAACCAGCCAAAAAAAATCCATCCCCAACCAACAAACCAACCAAACAGACAAAGCCAACCAATATACCAAAAAAAAAAGAGGGAAAGAATAAAAGAAGACAAAGCCATAACTCACCAGGAGATCTCCAAATAACCAAGAAACAAAAATGGTAGGCACCCAGCCAAACAAAGGCCAAAGAAAGGAAAGGAATAATAAAAAAACCCCTTCCAAATCCCAAAGAGCATTCACCACAAAGGAGAAAATAGAAGACAATAACCATAGAAATAACTACCTCTAATCCACAAGGTAGAGGAAAACCAAAAGAAGCCCCAAGCCAAACCAAGAAAGGAGAACATCACCCACCAAAAAACCCAAAACTAAGCCAAGCTAGAAGAGGCCAACAACAAGCATGAAAAAATAACCACCCAAATTAACTAGGCAGATGGAAGAAGAAAATAACAACAACTAGTAGAACCAACCATAGCAGCTAAAAAACCAATTTAAAGAAGGCCATAGCCAGCCAAAACTAGAGGCAAACCCATTATCCATTAATAAAAGGGGTAGACCACACATGGTCACAACCACAACCCAACAAGAGACCCTCAAAATATCACTAGTTGCATGACAAAAGAAGCAAAGCATGAGCCTCAGAAAGAAAACCACTAGTCTGAGAGGATTGGGAAACTAATTAAACCACTATGACCCAAAAAAGGGTCAATCAAGTATAGAATGGGGTTAAGAGGAAGGGGTTTAAGAAATAAACTCAAGAAAACACTTCGGTGAGGGAAGCACAAAATAAACAACCAAAAAATAGTCTGAATAAAACCACAATAACAAAAAAATCAACAAAATATGAGAAGGTTAAAATCTGAGGTAAGGTAGTCTAGTGTTATCCAGATTGACCAGACCACACAGATGCTTAGGTAAGATATGGTTTCCAAACAAAGTGAACACATTTAATTCCCCATTTTTTTATTATTGAGATTATTAAGTAAATGAAGAGCATCAACTTAAATCTAAATATTAAACAGGCCTTCTTAAATAAATATCAATAGCTTTATTACACCATGAGCTCATCAAAAAAATAAAGAAGCTTTAAGGGGTAGGTAAAAGCACAAATGATAGTACCTTTAGAATCTCTAAGAATTCCACCACAACCAATATTTGTTTAGGAAATAACCATATTGATCTTAATAAAATTTTCTTTAGGCTTAATCCAATGTATAATCCTAATACTCTTGTAGGAAGGATCATCATGCAAAGTGATAATTTAGCCACAAAGTTATAACCTCTAAAGTGAAGATTACTAATTAAATTTGCATTAAACAAAGCATGAATTTTTTCTTAGTTCTAGCAAGGAACCTTTTATGGTTCATAGGATACCATGATGTTTAGCATTTCTATCCATCCAAATGAACCAAATAAGGTAATAGCAATTAAAACTTTCATATGACCTTTCATAGTTTTGTGGAAACAAATTTCAAGAAGTTGATATAAGGAAAGAGAGCTATTAAAGTTGATAGTGTTAAATAAATCATCATACCATATCCAAAGTTTGGAAGTAATAGCACCATTAACAAAACATGATTAACATTTTCAATATGAAAGCAATAATAGCACTTAGAGGTAAATAAAACCCTTTAAGCTAGTAAAGGAATCAATAGGGATGAAGTTATTCAAAATCCTCCAAGCTAAAATAGAATAAGAAACAAGAATGATATTGTTCCAAAGTTTAATGAAAACATTAGAGGTGTTGTAATAAAATTCCAAACCTCTTTAAGAATGAAATCACTATTGTAAGAGAGCTTGAAAAGAATTTGATCCAGTTTATTAGAAAAGATAGCGATGTTACAAAACTTGTCAAAAAATGAAATAGGAATGTCATTCTCAAGTTTTTTTTCATTCCAATTATTATTAAGCCAAAAATAGTTAACTTTGATAGCAGTAGTAGAGTGTGTAGATAAAAGGTAGTCAATATAGCCATTGCCAATCCAATTGTTTTGCCAAAAGAATGAAGAACCCGAATGAATACCCCAAGATATTAAGAATTCAACAACCCATTTAATGGAGCAAATCCTTTTCCAAACTGGAGAGTCACCAACTTTATAAGCACAGGTAAGAGGGTGTTTACCTTGGCAATATTTTTCCATCATAAAATTAGCCCAATGGCTATCATTCTTTCTAAAATTCCACCAGAGCTTATGAGAGAAGGATAGCTTCAATAAGTTTGCAACAAAGACCACCTTCACCCAAAGGACCATAACATTTATGCCGTGAAGTCCAATGCATTCTCTTAATAGAATTATTGGACCACCAAAAAATTTATTAAGCAAGATCAATTCGATAAGAGTAGAATTAGTGGGAATAATAGTTTGAATCAAATAAAGAGGCATTGAATTGAGAGTGCTTTAAGAATAGTAAGCGCCACCAAAGGAAAGTAAATGGAATTCCAAACATAAAATTTTATTTAAAATTTGTTGAATTAACTCATCAAAAGGTGGGATCATTTTGGACCTTTAAAAAAAGGAGCACCCAAGTACTTAAGAGGTAAGTTGATGTTTAAAATTAGTGATTTTATTGATTTTATTATTGATTGAAAAGTAATAAAATAGTATTATTGATTGAAAGACCACTTTCTACCAAATTTATTTAAAAAAATCTTGAGGTTCTTGATATGATGAAAAAGCATTGCAAAAAAATAATAAAATCATCCGCAAAGCTTAAGTGGGAAATAGAAGACCACCAAAAGTTTTGTACATACATACTATGATTATTTAAGAATAACTCATTAATGACTTCTAGATAAGTACTCAAAATAATAATAAATAAAGCAGAGATAAAGGATCCCTTATCTTAAGCCATGGGAAGAAGGAAAGAAGCCTAAAGCTTCCACATTAAAAATAAAGAACCAGCATTATTAATACAATTTTAATAAGAAAAATAAATTTAGTAAAACCCAAAACAATTTAGAATATGGAAAAGTAAATCCCAAGAGAAATTATCAAAAGTTTTGGTAAAATCTAATTTGAAAAGAATGTTTCCACCTCTAGTCTTAGCATCTAAATCATGAATTAATTCCTGGGCAAGTAAAATGTTATAAAAAATAGATCTACCTCTAACAAAATGAGTTTGGTTGAGAGAGATAATCTTATAAAGTAAAGGACTAAGCCTGTTAGCAAGAATTTTGGAAATCAACTTATTGAAGAAGGTGCAAAGACTAATAGGTCTAAACTCACTCCAATAGTCCAGTTATCTTTCTTTGAGAACAATGAGAAGAATATCTAGAAAAGGATTACCAAAAAAAATTAACCATAGCCTCAATAGATCATTTTAATAATAAACCAACATTTTAGAAAAATTAGGTTGTGAAACCCTCCAAAAACATAATCTATGTTCATGCTATTAAGAACTTTAAAATTTTCATCTTCATTAGTATAAGAAGAAAATTATTATCATCATTAGTAATAATAGTAGGAGTTAAGTGCGATTTAGAAATAGCTTCATAAGAGCAACTCTTATTAAGCATTTTTCTAAAGTAATTAATGATTGAATCCTTAATATCATTATTCTCTGTAATCCATTCTCCATTGTCATCTTTAATTTTTTGAATATTATTTAAGGCTCTCTTTATAAAAGCATGGAAATAGCTAGTATTCCTATCACCATCTGTGTTTACTAGTAGCTTTTGGGGCCAATAAGTCTCTTCCATATTTTAAAATTAACAAGCTTATGTTTCACCTTACAAGTCCTTAATCTTAGAAGATTAGACATATAATAGAGACTTCAAGATCACAAACCAATTTTTCCATATATTTGATATTAGCAAAAAACATTTTAAAACAATACTTATTCCACCAACCTTAATTTTGTTTAAGTCTTTTAAGCTTAAACAAAAGTCTATTCATCCCCATAATAGAATTATCAGGATGTAAAGGACTTTTCCAATTGTTAGCCACAACATTAAAAAAATCAATATGCTAATCCACATGTTCTGAAATCTAAAAGGAGAGAAATTTTTAATCTATTAGAATTATCTTTAATAGAAACCAAAAGAGAGCATGATCGAAGGTTCTACTTCAATGATCGACAGAAGTAATAGGCCATTGAGTAATCCAATGAGTATTAAAAAGAATTTGGTCCAACCTTTGCGAAAGTCTAGAGTTTAGCCAAGTATATTTAGAACCTTTAAAACCAATATTAATCAAATTACAATCAAGGATCATATTGAAAAATTCTTCCATGGAATAAATATTAGGAGAGAAACCACCACTTCATTTAGAAGAGAATACAATAGTGTTGAAATCACCACCAACAAACCAAGGTTTATTGACAGAGGTGGCAAAATTAGTCAAGTTATCACAAAGAAGATTTCTACCAGATCTATTACAAGATGCATAAACAAAAGAGGCCAAAACACAATAATCACCATAAGAGATTTGAGCATTGACAACTTGATAAAAATCATCAAGAATAGAAACATCTACAAAGTTATTCCAAAACACCAAATCTTACTAACATTAGAGAAAATTTTATTGAAATTGATCATTCTAGCATGGTTAATTTTAATTACATGAATAAGCTCAAGAATAATAAGTAAATAAATATTATCAATACAACAAATATTTCTAATATAGTTATGAAGAGATAGGGTACCAATCCCTCTGACATTCCAAACTAAAAAAATAAACATAAAGAAAAGAAAAGGGTTGGAGTAAAAGTTAATTAAGAGAAGAGAGGGAGGCCACAACAGCTCTAGTGTTTCTTGGCAATTTGGGAGGAAAATGTTTAACAATTTGTATCTTTTTTGAATAGAAAGTTTGGAAGCCATTTTCTTTGCCCTTTGAATCATCATCCGAAAAGGATTTAGCAACATTAGAATAGATTTAGAGAAATCTCTTGATGAGAAGTGAATTCTCCTTCTTCCAAGACACTAGAATTTATTAAAGATAAATGAGCTTCGAGAATAGCAAGGAGGGAGCAAAATTGATTTATTAAGTGGGAACACCAAAGCCTTCCTCATCATTAGCCAAATTATTAGATAAAAGCAAATCTTTTGAGAAGTTAAATCATCCTAAATTTTGAATATGGAATCAAGTTTATCAACCCGAATCATGAGGTATTAAAGCCATATTCTATCAAATTATTATTAAATTCTCATTTTATTCTCCATTAAAGCTTCATTTTCATCTATCAAAGCCAGCAAGGATGCAAGGATCGAATCAGAGGAAATAGAATCCTCATTCAAAAGTTTAGAAAAGCTATTATTGTTCACATTAGAAGCCTTCAATTATTCAAAAGAAGTAAAAGGTAAATCACCTTATTAGGAAACATTTAAAGAATCCTTTTTTTCAAACCAGTAGTTTTTTTGATATTTAACAATGGTCCTAGGTTAGAATAGAAGTTTCCTTAAAGGGGATTTTCTTTTAGGTGAGGATGAAGAATGAAACATTCATAATTATCCCCATGGATTTTAAGTGAGAACAAAAGATAAGGAAAATTTTCAAATTCAATTCTTTATATAACCATAATTTTAGATACCAACCAGATTTCTTTGGGTGTTTCTTGGTAATGTCCAATTCAATAAAATTCAATGATGAGATTTTGTAGCGCTACTTGATCAATTTGAAATGGCCAACCAAATAAGGCACCCACAAGAAAAGGAATTCATAGTTCAAAATGAAATATTAGGGAGAGAAATCCAAACCAAAAATAATTGGGGATTCTTCCTTAATATGAAATAGTGGAGTCCATTTCAACAACCTCATTTGGCAATTTTAAACAAAATAAGAATGAAGAGAGAAAACATGAGAGTAATCCAAATCATTCATAAATTGAATCAAAATGTGGTGGGGATCAATTAAACTAATCATAAAAGCACCTAAAAATTTTATACTATAAAAGAAAGAGTGAATGTTTTCTAGATTAGACCTACGAAGAGTAAACTTTCCAACCAAAGTGAATTCAAAAGATGTTTTCCATAATAGAGCACATAACCACGTGCATCAAAATAAGTTCCATATTAAATTGACCAAAGAACCATCAATTATAGAAGGAATCCATGAAAAAAAATAAACAAGAAAGAGCTGGAAAGGAGGAAAAACAAGAGGAGAGCTGTGGGTTTTTTCCCTTTAATTTTTAATATTAGGTTTATGGTTTTTGGAGGGTTTAGGTTTAGGGGTTTAGGGTTTAGGGTTTAGGTAGGGTTGGGTTTTTAGGTTTTATTTAGGGTTTAGGTTTAGGGATTTAAGGTGGGTTCTAGGTTTAGGGTTTAGGTTTTAGATTAGGGTTTTTTTTGGTTTAGAGAATAAATTCAAATTAAACATTTCTTCTTTGATTTCAACAACCAAGTAACACACCAAGATTTCTAAGACACAAGCAACAACATAAATAAAAAATGAGCACAAATAGAGCAAATAAAAAACCTTAGATAACTAGAACTATCTCTACTATAAAAATACAGTTCCATAATTAGCAAATCGAATCAGTCATTCTTAAGTTTCTCCAGTTCCCATCAGAACCACCCTAACCTCTTGAGTAGCGAGATCTACCATGATATCCCCGATCTCTCCCTCCGCCACCACCTATAACCACCATCACTCCTCCCACCTCCATAACCACCACTACTCACTCTAGACATCCATACTAAGACCAGATCCCCACTATCCACAGATAACCCACCCTCACCTCCACCAAGATCTGACCGAGAGCCCAGGTGATGTACACCCCACCCTTCCCCAGCCTGGGGCAAAGCTTTAGCTTATTAGTCAGGGTCCTGTATTTTTAATTTGGGCCAGCTCTGGTTTAAGGTTTAGTGGGCCAGGTCATGTGGTGTAGGGTCAGGGTATGTTTGGCCTAGGCCAGTGGGGGTTTAGGGCAGGGGCTCATGGTTCAATGGGCCTAGGGTTTTAGGCTTGGGTTTAATGTTTAGCTTTTAGCTTAGGAGTTTTTTTAGGGTTTAGGGTTTATTAGGTTTATAGTGTAAGGTTTATGGTTTAGGGTTTAGGGTTTAGGGTTTAGGGTTTAGGGCATAGGGTGGTAGGGTTTATGGTTTAGGGTTTAGGTTATTGGGGCATTTATTATTTAGGATTTAGGGATAGTTTTAGGGTTTAGTGTTTAGGATTTAGGGTTTAGGGTTTTTAATAAGTAAATTAGGTTTAGATAGGTTATTTAGTTTAATTTTTTATTAATTTTATTTTAATTTATTTTTCATGTTTATTTAAGTTTATAATTTATTTTTATTTAGTTTAGTTTCTTTATTTTAGGTTAATTTCTTTTAGTTTAGGTTTATATTTTAGTTTATTTTTTAGGTTTAAGTTTTGATTTAATGTTTTAGGGTTTAGGGTATAGGAGGTATGGTTATTTAGGAGTTTAGTATTTAGACTTTAGGGTTTAGGGTTCTTAGGGTTTAGGGTTTAGGGTTTAAGGTTTAGGGGTTTAGGGTTTAGGGTTTATGGTGTAGGGTTTAGGGTTTAGAGTTTTGGTTTGTGATTTAGGGCTTAGGGTTTATGGTTTAAGATTTTGGGTTTAGGGTTTAACATTTTAGGGTTTATGCTTTTAGGGTTTAGGGTTTAGGGTTTTTAAGGGTTTAGGGTTTAGGCATTTGTTTTTTTTATAGGTTTAGGGTTTTAGTTTAAGGTTTATGGTTTTCTTTTTTGTAAAGATAGGTTACATTTAGTTTATTTATTTTATTTATTATTTAGGTTTATTTTATTATTTATTTATTTTAGGTTTATATATTTTATTTTTCATAGTTAATTTATTATTTTAGGTTTATTTATTTTAGTTTAGGGTTTTATTTTAGTTTTTTAGGTTTAGGTTTTGGTTTAGGTTTATTTTTTTAGTTAGTTTTATTTTTTATTTTTAGGTTTAGTTTTATTTATTATATTTAGGTTTAGGTTTAGGTTTTTTTATTTTATTTTTTTTTAGGTTTAGGTTTATTTTTTTATTTTTTTAGGTTTTATTTTTTTAGTTTAGGTTTAGGTTTATTTTTTTAGTTATTTTTTTATTTTATTTAGTTTTTTAGTTTAGGATATTGTTAGTTTATTTTAGGTTTAGATTTAGGTTTAATTAATTTTAGTTTAGTTTATTTTAGTTTAGGTTTAGTATTTTTTATTTTATTTATTTTTTTATTTATTTTTGGTTTAGGTTTTTTTTAGTTTAGGGCTTAGGTTTTAATTTTAATTTATTTTCAAGTTTATTTTTTAGGTTTAGGTTTTGATTTAGTTTTTATGTTATTTTTTATTTTATTTATTTTTTTATTTAGGTTTTATTTTAGGTTTATTTTATTTTTTTTGTTTAGTTTAGGTTTATTTATTTTATTTAGTTTTATTTACTTTTCTTTATTTTATTTTAGGTTTAGGTTTTTTGGATTTAGTTTAGGTTTATTTTAATTTTATTTAGGTTTAGGTTTTTTATTTTTATTTTTTGGTTTTTAGTTTAGGTTTAGGTTTTAGGTTTTAGGGTTTAGGGTTTAGGTTTAGGGTTTAGGGTTTAGGTTTAGGGTTTAGTGTTTTTTAGTGTTTTGGGTTATTAGGATTAGGGTTTAGGTTTAGTTTAGTTTAGTGTTTATTTAGGGTTTTATATTTTATTTAGGTTAAGGTTTTTTAGTTTAGGTTTAGGTTTATAGTTTAGGTATTTTTATTTAGGGTTTATTTTATTTATTTGTTTTAGTGTATTTAGGGTTATTTGGTTAGGGTTTTATTTTATTTAGGTTTTAGTTTAGGTTTATTTAGGTTTAGGTTTAGGTTTAGGTTTATTTATTTTATTTATAGTTTATATTTATTTTAGGTTTAGTTTAGGTTTATTTTATTTAGGTTAGTTTAGGTTTTAGGTTTATTTATTATTTTTATTTAGGTTTAGGTTTATTATTTTAGGTTTAGTTTAGGTTTTATTTTATTTATTTTTAGGTTATTTAATTTAGGTTTAGGTTTAGGTTTAATTTATTTTTAGTTTAGTTTTAGGGTTTTAGTTTTTGGGTTTTAGGGTTTAGGTTTAGGGTTTTAGGGTTTAGGTTTTAGTTTATTTAGGTTTATTATTTTAGGGTTTAGTTAGTTTAGTTTAGGGTTTAGGTTTAGGGTTTATAGGTTTTAGGTTTAGGTTTAGATTTTAGGGTTTAGTTTTATGGTTTAGGATATAAACTTTAGTGTTTATGTTTTAGGTTTAGGGTTCATATTTTTGTTTAGGTTTTAGGGTTTTTGGTTTTTTTTAAACAGAGAACCAATTCATACTCAACATTTCTTCTTTTCAATTTCATGAACCAAGTAACACACCAAGTTTTTTATGACACAAGGAAAACATAGATAAAAAAATGAGCGAAAAATCAAAACCCTAAATAAGAAATGTCTCTTGAAAGACATAGTTTATTAGTATAGACTATAGGGCACAATCTTAATTTACTAAAACATTTCAAATATCTCATAACATCCAAAACATATCACTACATGCTCAAATATATGATGCTACATTATACATAATATATGGTAATATAATATTATTTATTTAGGAAATCCATAGTCAAGAAAGTCACTTGAAGACATTTTCTTTGCTACCATAACAATGTTAATTAGATCATTCTTAGATCTACTCTTAATGACATCAGTTTAGGGTAGGGTTTAGGGTTATTTTAGAGGTTTAGTTTAGGTTTAGGTTTAGGGTTTTGGGTTTAGGGTTTAGGTTTGGGGTTTAGGTTTTGGGTTTAATTAGGTTTAGGGTTTAGGGTTTATAGTTTTAGGGTTTAGGTTTAGGTTTAGGGTTTTAGGGTTAGGTTTAGGGTTTAGGTTTAGGTTTTATGGTTTTAGGGTTTATGGTTTTATAATTTAGGGTTTAGGTTTATAGTTTAGGGTTTAGGGTTTAGGTTTTAGGTTTAGGGTTTTCATTTTAGTTTAGGATTTAGGATTTAAGGTTTAGGGTTTAAGGTTTTTTTTTAATAGAGAAAAATTCATATTCAATATTTCTTCATTTCAATTTCATCAACCAAGTAGCACCCAAAGTTTTCTAAGACATAAGCAATGATATAGATCAAAAATGAGCACCCATGGAGCAAATCAAGAACCTTAGATAAGTAAAATTGTCTCTACTATAAAGACACATTTTCATTAGATATTCTTCAATTTCTTTAGTTCCCATACCAGCTCTTAGTAGATCCTCCATCATATATTATATTTTCCTCCATTTCTCCTTTTTGACCACTACTTTACCTCATCGATATTAGCATCTAGATCCCCACCACCATTGTGATAAGCCTTAGTATATCTAGATTGAGCCTAGTTTTATGTTTTTATTTTTATTCTTAGGGTTTAGGTTTTTTATTTATTTAGGGTTTAGGTTTTAGGTTTAGGTTTTGGTTTATTTTAGGGTTTATGGTTTATTAGGTTTAGGTTTTAGGGTTTAGGTTTAGGTTTAGGTTTTAGGTTTATGTTAGGGTTTAGTTTATTTTATTTTTTTGTTTTTAGGTTTATTTTATTTTTTTTTATTTAGTTAATTTTTATTTTTTTATTTTTTAGTTATTTATTTTAGTTTATTTTTTTTTTAGTTTAGGTTTTTTTTATTTTAGTTTTTTAGGTTTAGGTTTATTTTAGTAGTTTTATTTTATTTTAGGGTTTAGGTTTATTTTTGTTTTAGGTTTAGGTTTTTTTTTATTTTATTTTTAGGTTTAGGTTTATTTTTTATTTTAGGTTTTATTTTAGGTTTTATTTTTTTTTAGCTTTAGGTTTATTTTATTATTTTATATTTAGGTTTAGGTTTAGGTTTATGTTTATTTATGTTAGTTTAGTTTTCTTTAGTTTAGGTTTAGGTTTATTTTATTTTTTTATTTTAGGTTTGGGTTTTTTTTTTTTTTTATTATTTATTTTATTTTAGGTTTTAAATTTAGGTTTATTTTGTAGGTTTAGGTTTTTATTCAATTTTTATTTTATTTTATTTTAGGTATATTTTATTTTTATTTTAGGTTTATTTTTTATTTTATTTAGGTTTTTTATTTTTTTTTAGTTTGTTTAGCTTTTATTCATTTATTTTATTTTACTTTTATTTTTTTATTTTTTTATTTTTTTTGGTTGGGTTTATGTTTAGGTTTTAGTTTATGTTGTTAATTTTTAAAATTTTTATTTTATTTTATTTTAGGTTTTTTTTATTTATTTTAGGTTTTTTTATTTAGTTTATGTTTAAGTTTTTAGGTTTTTAGTTTTTTAAGGTATAGGGTTTAGGGTTAGTTTAAGGTTTAGGGTTTAGGGTTTAAGGTTTGGGGTTTAAGGTTTAGGGTGTAGGGTTTAGGGTTTAGGTTTTAGGTTAGGGTTAAGTTTTGGTTTAGGGTTTAAGATTTTTTTAAAGAGAACAAATTTAGATTCAACATTTCTTCTTTTGATTTCATCATTCAAATAAAGTTTTTAAGACCCAAGTTTAGACCAAAAAAATGAGTATAGAAAATCAAATATCATAGATAACTAGAACCATCTCTCTTTAGACGATTCCATATTTGGTCGGATCAGTTCTTCCATTTCTCTAGATTCCATTAGAACCACTCTTTTAGTAGGTGATAGCCATCATATATTTTATCTTAGCCACCAAGTATAATTTCACTCCTCTATAACCACCACTTTATAACCACCTTCTCCATATCAAGTTTAGGTTTATAAGCCACCTAGTTACCTCCAGGAAGATAGACTAAAGGTTGATGATGTTTCTACCCTCAAGGTTTTGTCGATTATTAGGGTTTAGGGTTAGTTTAGGGTTTAAGGTTAGTTTAAAGTTTGGGTTTAGGGTTTAGGGTTGTAGGCTTTAGGGTATAGGGTTCAGGGTTTTTTTAGGAAACCCCATATAGGGGAATTTTATTACCACAAAAAGGTTCTTAAGAGGGGATAAACTCTGAAACTACTTCTTAAAGAGCTACAAACAGCCTAGAGAGTAAATCCCCTATCTAATTACAATCAAAACAAAGGAAAAGGAAAAGGAAATCAACAGATAAAGATAGATAAAAAATAAAAGCCAATGGACCATCTTCATTAAAGGCTCTTGAGGATGAGAGAAGTCGATGCCTTCATTAGAGAAATAACATAGAATCCGCAAGCATCTAAGGTGGAACAGCATCCATTTGGAGGAGTTGATATGATCTTTAATACCTGCATACACAATAGAAAAGAAGGCAGCATAGATCGGAAAGGTAAAGGGTTGCCACCCACCCCATATAAGATATGTATCACCAAATAATGCCCCCAAGGCATGAGAATGCACAACCAACAAAATCTCAAACCAGCTGAAAATTTTGGGCACATCCACCATATTGATAATAAGACCACATCAATAAATATACATATCAAAAAGAGTCAAGAAAAAACATAACAAGTAAGCTGATAGAAAAATCAAGGACACAGCTAAAGGGGTGAAATACACTACTCATCGAGTAAAAGGCCGGGCTTGAATCCAAAAAATAGCCATTCGGATCATCTGAGATGTTAATAGTCCCCGATAATAACTTGTTCACAATAGTAATTACAAGTTTAATAGATCCAAAGGCATACATCTGATGATTATCCAATCAGTAATTAAGAGAACAAGAAACCATCCATAAGAGCAACCACAAAAGCTAGCCTGCAGCACATAATATTCAGAAAGAACATGCTAACAAACAAAATAGCATAAATAGATAAATAGACCCCAATTTTGTCACAAAAGGAAAAAACACCAATGAACCAAATAAAAAAGAAGGAGACTCAAAACCTCAGAAAAACCATGGGTAGTAAATAAAACACCTTATCATTCAGTTGGGAAAAACAAACCCAAAGGGAAAAAAAAAGGACCAACAAAACCAGTTGGAGAAAAAGAAGTCCAATACAAGAAATCCATAAAGATGAAATAGGTAAAATAGAATAATTGTTCCATAAACAAAAATTGATGAAAGAAACCAAAAGGTCATACAGATATCACCCCATTCATGTCCTCCCAAATAGATGCTAATAATCACCTTCATAATAGCAAATTCACAATAAGAATTGCAGAAATCTAAATGATCCAAGACAGTAATGAAAAGGCAGAAAGACCCATATCTCAAAATCATCGATAATCTAGCTAACCACCCCTCAAACAACCCCTCAAATAACAGAAGATAGGAGAAATCAAAAAGCCAACCATAAAAATAAGCCTACTGAAGATAAAAACCCTTAAGACCATTCACCCAGAAGCCAAGATAGCAGACCAAATACTGAGCCTGATGGAGGATATAAAATGCAGTACAATTATAGCATTGAAACCGAAAGACAAAAGAAAAAAATAGCAGCATACAATCCATTAAATCAAGGAGAAAAAGACCAGAGTCTAAGTAAATAGTATGAGGAAAAAATAGTCCCAATCATGCAAAGGAACGAGAAACAATCCCAATCATGCATTAAGGTGGGGATTGTAAGCAAATATCTGTCCTAGGTTTGGAAAAATCTCCAACAAGCAGGAAGAAAAACAAGAACAAAATCTCAAATAAGTAGATGGAAAAATAAGAGTCAACCAACAGTGAGGCAATAGATGGCGCACATAGGAAATCCAAAATAGTTTCATGGAAATACATGAGAAACCCAAAGGGAACATAATAATAAATTAAGGATAGAACAACTAGGTTGGGAAAACCAATAACAGACTAAAGACTTAAAACAGAGACTAATTTTTGATATAGGGTAAACCTGTATTGTCCAAATTTACTAACCCATGCAAGTGTTTAGGAAGATTAAGCTGATCAAAGAAGGTTATGTCATCTAGTCTAGCACCTAGATTAGCAAGGTAATCAGCACATGCATTACCTTCATGCCAAACATGAGTGATTTTAAAAAAAACTTGAGAAAGAAGAGCTCTAGTGTGATTAAGGAGGTAAAAAAAATCTATATTGCCCATCTTGATGGAGGTCAACATATCAATCAATAAGAGAGCATCCACCTCAATCCAGATGTTAAGTCAACATTTTCGTAAGGAAATCTCAATAGCTTTGTTAACAACCATTAATTCAGCATAGATAATAGAACATGCAGTAAGAGGATAGGCAAAGGCACAAGTAATAGTACCTTTAAAATTTCTAAAAATGCCACCACAGCCAGAAGCATTTTGAAAAACGGAGCCGTTAGTATTGATTTTGATAATATTATTATGAGGCTTTATCCAATAGATAATCTTATCCTCTTTACCATTAGGGAAATCAAGCAAGATAAGATCAAGTTTGTTGGCCACAAATTTACAACCTTTAATTTGAATGTTGGTAATTAAACTAGCATTAAATAAGGCACGAATTTTCTCTTTGATTCTAGCAATAATCCTTTTATGATTCATATGAATTCCACGATGTTTGGCATCATTTCTATCCATCCATATGAACCATATAAGAGTGATGGTAGTTATCACTTTAATGTGACCTTTAATAGTTCTTTGAAAATAAACATCGAGAAGCTGATATAGGGATAATGAGCCATTCAAATGATCAATATTGAATAGATCATCATACCAAATCCATAATTTAAAAGCAATAGCTCCATTAACAAAGAAATGGTTCACATTCTCAATGTGAAAATAGTAGTAGCATTTTGAAGGTAAATAAAACCCTTTACCCCACATTAAAGAATCAACATGGATAAAATTTTTCAAAATTCTCCAAGTAAGGATAGAGTAAGAAATAGGGATAGTGTTATTCCAAAGTTTAAAAAACACGTTACAGAAATCATGAGCTTCTCTAATATGAATCCAAACATCTTTAAGATTAAAATCACCATTTTGAGATAGCTTAAAAAGGATTTGATTAGGATGGTTAGCAATGATGGGGATGTTAGTAAATTAATGGAGAATGGAGGTAGGAATGTAATCAATAAGCATGGTATCATTCCATTTATTATTTTGCGAAGAGTTAACTTTAATAGAAGTAGTGGAGTAGATAATAAATCATCAATGGAGCCACACTCTAGTTATCTTGCCAAAAGAAAGAAGATCCGAGTTTACCCTCCAAGAAATAAAGGATTGCATTTGATGGAACAAAGTCTTTTCCATACATGAGAGTCACCCAGCTTGTAAGGACAGGTTAGAGGATGCTTACCTGGCAATACTTGGCAGTCATGAATTTAGCCCAAAGACTATTTTTGCTCCAAAAGATCCACCAAAGTTTATGAGAGATTGCAGTAATAGCTTCATGGATTGGCTTACAGCCAAGCCCACCTTCAGCAAGGGTGCCACAGCTTTTATACCAAGAAGTCTAATGCATCCTTTTAGTAGAATGGTTTTATCCCCAGAAGAATTTATTTAGGAGATGCTAAATTTTGATTATGGTAGAATTCATAAGAACAATGGTTTGAATAAGGTATAAAGGCATGTAGTTTAGGGTACTCTTAAGCAAAGTGAGCCTCCCACCAAATGAAAGTAAATGAAATTCCCAAACTGAAATTTTTTTGAGATTTTTTGGATTAACTCATCAAAGAGATGTGCTCTTTTCTGACCTTTGTATAGAGGAGCTCCAAGATATTTAATAGGAAGGTGTTGTTGCTAAAAATTAGTGATTCTCAAGATTTGATTGATTTTGTTACTAGAGATTTTAGAGGAAGGATGAAGCAACTTTTACCATTAATAGAAAGACCACTTTCCTTCCAAACTTAATTAAGAAATTTTAATGTTTTAATGTGATGAATGGAAGCATTGCAAAAGATAATGAAATCATCAAAAAGCTAAGATGGAGAAAGGCAAACCACCCATAGTTCTAAAAAAACATGCTAGGATTATTGTTGAAGAGGTCATTAAGGCTCCTAGAAAGATATTCCACTACAATAATAAAAGAGAGGGAGACAAGGATCCTTGTCTTAGACCATGGCGATGGGAAGAAACCTAAGGTCTCACCATTCAGAATAATAGAGAATCAAGCATTACTAATAGAATTTTTAACTAGGGAGATGAAATTATCAGAGAAGCCAAACAAATGAAGGATTTGAAAAGGGAAGGTCCAGGAGATATAGTCAAAAGCTTTAGATATATCCAATTTGAAAAGGATGTTACCACCTCTATTAGAGGCATCATCATGAATCAGTTCTTGGGCGAGAATAATGTTATCAGATATAGCTCTACCTCTATCGAAACCAGTTCGGTTGAGAGAAATAAATTTATGAAGCAGAGGACTAATTGTGTTAGTGAGCAATTTAACAATAAGTTTATGAAAAAAGGTGCAAAGGCTGATAGGTCTAAAGTCACCCTAGCATTTAGGATTATCAATTTTTGGTATAAGAATAATGGATGTGCTGGAGAAGTATCTAGGTAAAGGTGTACCATTAAAAAAATCAGCCACAGTGTCAACTAAATCATGCTTAATAACAGGCCAGCAATGCTGGAAAAAATGAGTAGTATAGCCTTCCAGGCTAGCAGTAGAATCAATGTTCATGTTATTAAGAATTTTATCAATCTCTGCTTCTGTAGGGACCATAGTAAGCAAGTGATTGTCATCAATGGTAATTGTTAAAGGAATCAAATGAGAGTTAGAGATAGCCTCTAAAGTATGGCAGTTGTTCAACAAATTTCTAAAATGATTAGTGACAGAGTCTTTAGTCTCATTATTATTAGTGATCCAGTTTCAATTATCTTTTAATTTTTTTACATAATTTAAAGCACTCTTTTTTTTGGAAAAGAGCATGGAAATATCTAATATTTATGTCATCAATATGTTTACTAGCGACCTTTTATCGCCAGTAAGTTTCCTCCATATTTTGATAGGTAACTAGGTTATCTTTAGCTTCATTTAAATCCTTCAGTTTAGAAGAATCAATTAAAACAATATTTTCAAGAGAACAAACCAATTGTTCCAAATTTTTCATATTAGCAAATAGATTTTTAAAATGATGCTTGTTCCACCAAGTTAGGTTTTGTTTAAGTCTTTTAGCTTAAACTAGAGAGGAATCATGCCCTATAATTATCGTGAAGGGGTCAACCAATTGGTGGAGACAACATTTAAGAAATCAAAATCGAGTCCACATATTTTGGAATCAAAATGAGGGAGGGGAGGAGAGTCTATTAGAGGGATTTTAATGGATATCAAAAGAAGAGCATGGTCAAACAAAGTTCTATTCAAATGCTTAATAGAGGTACTAGGCCATTGATTAATCCATAGAGAGTTAAAGAGTGTCCTATTAAAGCATTGCTAAAGTCTAGAGTTATGCCAAGTGTAATCTGAACCTGAGTAGCGAATGTCAATAAGGTTGCAATCAAGAATCATGTTGGAAAAATCTTCCATGGAATGAATGTTGGGGAACAACCACCCCTTCTTTTTAGAGGTCAAGATAGTGTTGAAATCACCCCAACCAACCAAGGTTTGTTAAGGTAGCAAAAGTTCTTAAATTATCCCAAAGGATGTTCCTACCACTATTACATGAAGCATAAACAAAGGAGCCCATAGCAGAGAAATCACCCAAAGAGATGTGGACATTGACAGCTTGCTGAAGATCATCAATAATAGATATATTGACTAAATTATTCCAAAAAATCCAAATTTTATTTCTAATATTATAGAAAAAATTAATAAACCTAGCATTCTAACAATATGGTTGATCTTAGTAGAGTGTATGAGAGGTTCAATAACAACCAGTAAGTAACAATTATATATGAGAGACTTCTCACACGGTTATGGACAATGAGGGTCCCAATCCCTCAAACATTCCAAATAAGTGAGTTAAACATAAAGGAAAATTAAATAAGCTAAGAAAAGAAAAAATAGCTAATAGAGAGAAGAAAGGAAAGGAGATAATTATTTATGAGAGGAGGAACCAGATCTAGTTGGGTTATTAGGGTACATTTTTTGTTTTAGTGATTTTTTTTAACTACAATTTGAAATGGTCTATTTTTTTCCAAAGAATCTCCATCCGAGAGAGACTGATTAGTAGTATTAAGAATGGGGTCAGGATCAGTCAAAGCATTTCTAATGATAACTTTACCTTCCTCAATTTTAGTTTAAGCTATAAGGTCAGATTAGCATGCATGTCAATCTCAGGATTAGAAGTAGGAGATGATGTGAAACCATTTAGAGCACAAATTTCAGGATAAACTTCAGAGTTAGATTTTAGATTTTCCTCCATCATCAATTTACCATTCAAATTACTATTAAGGGTCACATGTTCCTCCTCATGTTTAGCAATCAAGAAAGGCAAGGTAGTCTGAGTAGAGGCAATATTTTGTGGAGATAAATTATTTTGTAAAGCAGGATAGATATACAAACAATCATATTTAATATTTTGTGCAACATTATAAATATCTTTAATCTGCTCAGATTGTAATTTTGGAATATCATCATTGAGCACTTCATTAAGCAAAGTAGTTGGTTCTAATGAAGTACAATTATGATCCCCATTTTGATTAACCTTAGGCATATAAATAGGTTTACCCACTTTATCAGTTGGTAGATTAGGATTAGGATTAGTCAAGTTTTTCTTTTTAAGATGAAGGTGCAGCATAAAACATTCTGAATTGTCGTGCCCATGAATTTTGCAATGCGAGCATAAAATAGGAAAATTCTCAAATTTAACTTTTTGATTGTAACCAAACTTCTCAGATTCAATCCAAACTTCTTTAGGGTGCTTATTAGAGATATCAATTTCAACCAAAATATGAGCCACAGAAGGTCAGGATCTCACAGTAGTGGCCTGATCAATTTAAGAGGCCGGCTAAAAAGAGCTCCCACAGCAAAAAGAACTTGATGCTTAACATAATGAATTCTCATATTTGAGAAAGCCAACCAAACAGGAATAATCGGTGATTCCTCTTTTATATCAAAAAGGGGAGACCACTTTAAAAGGTGCATTCGATAATTAAAAACAAAGTATGAACGATGAGAAAAAACCCCCAGAATAATCTAGGTCATTAGTAAGCTGAATTAAAACTTGCCTTGGATCAATCAAACTGATAGAAAATGCAGCTGAAAGCTTAAGATTGTGAAAGAAAGATCGAATATTATCTAAATTAGGATGGTGCAAAGTAAATTTACCAACTAAAGTGAATTCATAAGGCTTAGCCAACTACTCAACATCAAAATCTGAGCACATAATCATAGGGATCCCATGAAACGAGGTCGATATCAAGTTCACCGAATCAGTAGGGGAAAGGGTCTTACCGGAGAGAGCATCCTTTAAGGATTTAACCATAGGTAATGAAGAAGGGGATTTCGAATCTATAAATCCCGATAGATCTGATGCCCTAGCCGCTACCTCCATGAAGGAAATGCTCGGCCAAAGGAACTGCAGCCATCAATAAGAGATCAAGAACATCACGCGCATGGCAAAACAGAGGCAAACTAACTAAGATCCGATCAGTAAAGGAGAAAAAAACAACCAAATTGCAAGGAGAAAGGGATCTAGAAAGAGGGAAATGCAGACACTAAAGTGTGAGGTTTAAGAAGAGGCAAGGTTTAGGGATTTTTGGGTTTAGGTTTTTATTTTTTTTATTTTTCTTATTTTTTTTTTTAGGTTTTTATTTTTATTTTTTATTATTTTTATTTTATAGGTTTTAGGTTTTTTAGGTTTTTTATATTTTTTATTTTTTTATTTTTTATTTTATTTTTATTTTTAGGTTTTTAGGTTTTTTTGTTTTTATGGTTTTAGTTCTTTTTAGGTTTTAATTTATTTCTGGTTTAGGTTTAGTTTTTTTAAGTTTTAGGTCTTTAGGTTTTAGGAGTTAGGTTTAGGTCTAGGTTTAGTGTTTAGGGTTTAGGGTTTATGGATTAGGGTTTTAAGTTTTAGGGTTTAGGGTTTAGTGCTTAGGGTTTAGGGTTTAGGGTTAAGGGTTTAAGGTTTAGGGTTTAGGATTTAGGGTTTTAAGGTTTAGGGTTTAGGGTTTAGGTTTTAGCATTTTAGGTTTAGGGTTTAGGGCTCAGGGTTAGTTTTAGGGTTTAGGGTTTAGGATTTAGGGTTTGGTGTTTTTTATTAAATTAAGTAAATTAGTAGGTTTAGGTTTATTTAGTTTTCAAAGTTTATTTTATTTATTTTAGTTTATTTATTTATTTATTTTAGGTTTATTTATTTTAGTTTAGGTTTTTTATTTTAGTTTATTTTTTTTTGGTTTATGTTTATTTTTTTGTTAGTTTTATTTCTTTTACTTTTAAGGTTAGGTTTATAATTTATTTTAGGTTTAGGTTAAGGTTTTTTTTATTTTATTTTTTGGTTAGGTTTTAAGTTTTATTTTAACTTTAGTTTTATTTTTTAGTTTAGGTTAGGTTTATTTTTTGTTTATATTATTATATTTAGTTTAGGTTAGGCTTTAGGTTGAGTTTATTTTAGGTTTAGGTTTAGCTTTTTTATTTATTTTAGTTTAGGTTTAGGTTTATTTTATTTTGTTTATTTTTTCTTTATTTTAAGTTTAGGTTTTTTTTTGTTTAGGCTTTATGTTTTATTTTTTATTTTATGTTTATTTTAGGTTTAGGTTTTATTTTATTTTTATTTTATTTTATTTAGGTTTATGTATTTTATTTTATGTTTACTTTTATTTTATTTAGGTTTTAATTCTTTGGTTTATTTTATTTTTTATTTTTTTTATTTATTTTAGTTTATTTTATTTTATTTTATTTTATTTTTTTTTTTTTTAGGTTTAGTTTAGGTTTTATTTTATTTTATTTATTTTATTTTATTTTATTTCTTTAGGTTTATTTTATTTTATTAGGTTTTATTTAGTTTATGTTTAGGTTTTTAGGTTTTTAGGGTTTAGGGTTTAGCATTTAGGGGTTAGGATTTAGGGTTTTAGGGTTTAGGGTTTATGGGTTTAGGGTTTGGGGTTAGGATTTATGGTTTAGGATTTAAGGTTTAGGGTTTATAGTTAGCTTTGGGTTTAGGGTTAGTTTAGGATTTAAGGTTTAAGGTTTTTTTGGTTTAGGGTTTATTTTTAGTTTTGGTTTAATTTTTTTTTTTTTAGGCTTAGGTTTTTATCTTTTTAGAGTTTAGGGTTTATGGTTTAGGGTATAGGGTTTAGGGTTTGGGGTTTAAGGTGTAGTGTTTAGGGTTTAGGGTTTAGGTTTTAGGTTTAGGGTTCAAGATTTAGTTTAGGATTTAAGGTTTTTTAAGAGAGAACAAATTCAGATTCCACATTTCTTCTTTTTTATTTCATCATCCAAGTAACATCCCAAGTTTTCTAAGACACAAGTCATGACATAGTTCAAAAATGAGCACCCATAGAGCAAATCAAAAACACTAGATAAGTTGAACCATCTCTACTTGTTGACCTCATTTTGGAGTGAGCTCTCAACTTTTCATCTTAGACATTGGACTCCTCTTAATTAAGAGTTTCTTCCTTCTTCATTTTAGACATAAGACTCCTCTGACATTAAGAGTTCCTTAGTCTTAAGACACTTCTAGTGATTAGGTGAACACTTAACCTAACTAGACTTAGAAGAGTTAACCATAGGAATAAGTTATGCCTTAGGGTATTAGAAAAATTTGCCTACCCTAGCTTGAACCAAATTCCTTACTTCCTTCTTTCAAGTCAAGCCTCAAATTCAAACCAACTTCAAATTCAAACCAACTTCAAATTCAAACCAACTTCAAATTCAAATCAACTTCAAATCCAAACCAACTTCAAATTCATATCAATTTCAAATTCAAATCAACTTCAAATTCAAATCAATTCCAAATCAAACCTTAAATCAATTCAACCTAATTGATTTTCTCAAATCAAATCAATTCCAAAACTCCAATCATGAATCAATTCTAAATGATTGAAATCCATGATCAATTCTAATCCCAAATCTTTCCTAAGCCATTTTGATTTCATCTTATGAACTTAGCCTAAATCAAATCCAAATCACTTCAAATTCAAAATATTTTCTCATAACCCATTTATATTCTCATTTATATTCACAAATATAAATAAAATATAAATTCAAATGACCAAAACCAAATTCAAAACTCAAGCTCAAATCTAACCAAAATTCAACCTAAACTATTTCAAGTCAAATTCTTGAACTTAGCCAAATCCAACTCAAATCAATCCAAACCTTTGGATTTTCTCTTCAAACAATATATCCTTAAATCACAAACTAAAATCAATCATAAACTTCAATCATCAAACCAAAACTAAATTCAAAACTCAAACCCAAATCAAACCCATGTTCATCCTTTCAACTTGAAATTATCAAATGAATCAAAACTCATTTGACTCCAAATCACTTGCAATTGTGTTTATATCTCAATCATAAGTCTATATGTGAGGTTAACCAAACTTGAATCAAGCTTTGATCAAGTCAATTGACCCATTTAGGCTCACTTGACCAAAATTGACCTAAAGTACCTTTTTTAGCCAAATTCTAATCCTACCCAAATTGGATTGAACTAAGCCCACCAAAGCCTCACTTTGTGAGCAACAATCATCATATAATTATAAATCACTCAAAATTGGGTAAAACCAAGTCAAACTTAACCTTTGACCAAGTCAACAATAAGCCCAAATGAAATCTAAACTAGCCAAAATCCACCATATGTCAAATTGACTGAAACCATTAATCTAAACCAATTCATGATCAATGATAGCACTTAACCAAGTCATCATTTGAGCCTAACCTAGCCCAATTGGCCACTTGACCTATGTTGGCCAAAGTTGACCTAAAAAGACAAAATATGTTAAAACTTGATCTAAGACAAATTGATTGCAGCCAATGGGTCAAATTCATTCTAAATCACTTAGTGAACTTGACCAAAGCCTCAATTAGCTAGACCCAAACCTAGCCCATTGACCATGAACCCAAATTGACCTAAAATGTCAAATCAACTTGAAATAAAACTAAACCAAAATTGATTGAAACCAAAGCTTGAAAATCATTTTAAATGATTAACCAAGCCTAAACCAACCCATGACCTAACCCAATTAAGTCAAATGGGTCAAATTGGTCAACTTGACCCATTTGACCTAAATGAATTCAAATGAACCAAAACCAAATCTAAAACAAATTGAACCAAATAAAATATACCAAAATACTTCAAATGGTCATATGAACTTGACTAACCCATGGTTTTCAATTTGACCAATTGGTCAAGTTGACCTAGAGTGACCCATTTTGACCTAAATGGTTAAAATTGAGCCTAATCATATCAAATAAACTCCAAATTCATTGAAAATTGGCACAACCCATTTTTCAATCATACCAAATATGCCCAAATCAAAAACAAAGCCAAATGACCATTTTACCCCTAGGTCAAAGGGTAACCTGTGGCCAAATCCACTTGGAATTTGGTCAATTCCTTTTTATGGCCACTTAGCATTCTCCTAGTAGACCATTTAGACACTAAGGGAGGTGGTGCACATTACCCAATGCATTTGGGTCAGCCAACCCCAACCCAAGGCCATAATCAACCATCCCACTCAAATTTTTCCACATGGATCACCTCCCACACTCATTTTCACCCATGTGCACCTCCACACTTCCGCTCCTCTACTAAAATTGAACCACATGGGATGCCTAATAACCTAAATAACTGATTCAATTTGATCTATTTTATCAAAATGGAAAAAAGGCTCTTGGCCATCCTATTCAAGTAGGGGGAGATATACTCTCCCTCATTCTAATTCAATTGATGACTCTTGCATTTAATTGAGCTCAGAGGATAAAAGGCAAGCATCCATAAGCTTCCCTAAGGATTCTAGAGCTCATTCCATTTCTCTCTTCTCAATTTTACTTAAGCTGAAAATAGAGAAGGTAGAGAAATTTCCAACTCTCTCACCACTCCACCAAAGTCCAATTACTCTTGCAAGCATCATTTGGGAGGCAAGTCAATCTCATACAAAGCTTCTCCTAAGTCTCCAAGCCATGGGAAGCCTCACCTAGTCTAAAGTTGCAAGCCATTGAAGCAACATTTGGTCAATTGGAAGATCCCACACATGAATTGAACCTTCAACAGGGCTTCATCTCCACTAGGCGAAGCTACCTCAATGGTTGGAACCGCCGGTGATAGCCTCCGGTGAGTGTAAAAATCAAATTAGGTTGAAAATTCTTTGGTCCTTTGTGTGAAGGGATTTTAATCCATTGAACCTCCACCATTGATATTCTTCTCATGCTCTTAGATGGTGTGGGTTGAATCCTAGCCTTATCCGAGCTCAAGTGAGCTTAGATTAATCCATTGAGGATGGATGATCTCCATCTCCCGCAAGCAAAGGCCAGGATGAATCATGGACCATCCATCCCGCGTGTTTTGGATGGTTGATCCTGATTAAATGCACTAGATCCATTGATTATTTTCAATAGAGCCACATATTTTATTCTGACCATCCAATCCTTGATTGAACCACCAAAGAGAAAGTGCATAGCGCCACCGGCTGATGCGGCATATGATTTTAAAACTTAAATAATGAATCTTGTCAAGCCATGTGGAAAGCACGCATCCACATTGCGTCAACGGGATTAGTTAATTAATTAGGCTATTTAATTATCCCTTAATCACTAAAACTTCCTAAATTTATAATTAAATGTAGAAAAATTAGAAAAATATAAATGAGGGCTCATTTTAAAGATAATTCTTTGAGGAATAATATAAAATTATTTCTAATTGATTTTAAATAGTGAATTTTCCTTAATTAGAGTTTAATTAAAAACTTAATAATTCTAATTACTCCCTAACCATTTTGTTAATTAATTCCAAACTTCTTAGGCATATTTAGTGAGATGACTTCTGCCTCTCCTAATTTTCTTGAAATTTATTAATAAGTTAATTAAAAAAATTAATTAATGAATCTCTAGTCACTCTCTTAATGCAATTAAGAGTAATTAAGCATGTGAATAGTGGTTTAATCAAAAGATAATTAAGCATTGTTTAAGTGAGAGGAGATTTATGGAATGGGTTGGGTAATTTCCCAAGTTATTCCTATCCCCTTTTCTTTCTTAAACCAAACATAATTAATGATTAATCCACTAATGATCTACTTAATTAGCTTAATCAAATTTTCAAAATTAATCTGAACTTAATCAATCTCTTTCTGGGTAGATCCTTAGGTGTTCAAAAGCCTAAGGTAAATTTAAGGAAATCATTTCCAACCCACATGTGTTAATTAAATCCTTTAGCTTAATTAATCAATAATTGTGAGCCAATTGCATTAGGCCCCTTTCTTTCCCAGGTGCATTGCTGATTTAAATTCAATGTGGTTGCATATCATATGTTGGATCATAATTGTTAGGTTAAATATGTTAACTAAGTGTAGGTAAGGGGTAATTAATGGACTTAACTTACACCTTAACCTAAACAAAATATAAAATCAACTTAATGGTGTTGGTGTTTTCTCTAGAATAGAGGAAAGAAATGACACCACATAGAGTTTAGGAATATTTTATTTAGTTAACAAAATACAGAATTAAGGAATAAACATATTATCTGGAAAGATAAACATGCTCTCCTGTAATGGATTCATCATTTCAATAAACACTCCTAAGGCTAATGGGACTTTTGTACTTATTTTCCCTAAACTACATGGAAAAGTAAAGTGGTTTATTTTATCACGGGATCATGGTTCATATAAGGAAAGCCTATAGTTAATTACATCTTAGGGTCTCTTCCTAAGAATACTCTCGATTAAAAAAATAAGTGGTTATTTCTAAAGACTACTAAGGTAGCTTTCAAAGGATTGATTTTTTGAAATTCAATTGCTAGAGGTCCAAATTAGAGAGAGTTATTTTCAAGAGTCAAATGAAAAAAAGTAGGCAATATCTATTGATATTGGGATACCTAATAGGCATTTCAGCTATCCAATGATTAGGCTTCAAATTTGGGATTTAATTTTATATTTTGAGTTGTCATTTTTTTATAAATCTAGAGCTTAGATTCTAGTAGCACAAGATTGCATAAATGCCTAGGGTTGAAGACTTATTCCTAAAAGGATGCTTCAGAACCTAGTTTATAGGTGCTTCTGACACATGTCGGATGCTCGACCTAATTCTATCCTTAGGAATCATTGGTCATTCTCCTCACATGAGAACTAGCCTATCTCTGACTCTTCTAGACTTACAACCTGCTTAGAGAAGGCTGTCGGCTAACACCACCTAAGCATATTTCAAATTCATGAAGTCAAGTCACATGAATGAAAGATGGCTATGCTATTGCATTTTTAGGAAAGAAATCTATGAACCTATACTAACTCCTTAATTCTTAGGATCATGTAGGGCATGAGGATGCATCTAACTAATGCATATTTTATAAATTTTATGATTTTTTATTCAAGATTCATTTTAGATCATAGGAATGCAATTTATGCTTAATGCATGTGATTAGGAAAAGAATATTGGCCAAATTAGAATAGAAAAAGGTGTTCTTCCATCATAGGCTCACAAAGGTCAAGCCCAAGTTCTCTAGCAAAGATGGAAGTCCTCCTTAACAAGGGTGAAACAAGATGATTTATGCATGATGTTAAAACATCCAGCTAAGAGGTTGCTACATATTTTATCTTGCTTTAATACCTAGGCTTTCATATGAAGATTATGAGTTATATTTACTTTTATGTTATGATTGATTTAGTTGGGTAGAAAATTTAGTTTATCCTATGAGCCTACATCCAAGAATTCATCACAGCACAAACATAGACATAAAGAAACCTAGAAAAAGCATGTTGTTTCTATTACTAAAATAAATCAAGATTAAATTAATAAAATAAAATAGGTAATCGTCGTAGACCCAGAAAAAATAGCGAGTTCTTATACAACTGACCTAAAAGTTTAGATCTATGGGTCTTCTTTTAAAAGTCTCCTTCTTGAGGGGCATCCATCAGCTCCAGGGACCACTACACCATCTCTGGTAGGGTCACTCCTAATCCTAGACCCCATAGATCCTAACTAATTCTAAGCTCAAATTTACATTTTAAAAGTCAAAAGAAATCTTAAGCCTACAAAATAGATGTTAGAAATACACACACAAAGCGGTTTATATTTCTCAAACATATGGGCTTAGCATTAGTTACCACTTGTCCTATGGACTATGTTAAGATTTTTTACAAGAAAATAATAATTTTATGATTTATTTAATACAGCGATCCCTTTAACACAATCCCATGCAAAAATAGTGTAAAATTTAGAAAGAACACCCTAACATCTAGTCTAACGAATAAAAAGGCCTAAGCATCCAATCTAAAGCAATACACCACACGGACATGTGACAACACATATCATAGGAGATTAAAGAAAATCACATAATGATCTAACCTAGATCTATAGTCCATGACCTAAGTAATCTAGTGTGTGTAGAAGTTGGGCTTGTGTGGTAAGTCTTTGCAAGGACATTTTAGTTCAAGTTTTAATTCAACATTTTATTTTGTTTAATTTTACCTTTGGGTGGTTTCAATTCAAATGACTTAATGATTTAATTTCATTTTTATTTCATTTTATTTTTTTAAAGTTGTTTAGGTTTTCAAGAATGAAGAATGGAATGATTCCATTTTTGGATGGAGCACTTTCCATTCAACATCTTAATTCCTAATGAAGTTTTCAAAAAAAAATTCTAACTAAGATCCTTAAGTATGTTAATTGATCATTGGGATTGGTTTTTTTTATTCTTTTCCTTTTGAATTTTAGATTTGATTTGGGTTATTTCATTTATTTGATTTAATTTATTTGATTTATTTCATTTTGAATTCAGCTATGCAAGTTTTATTTAATTTGGTTCACATTAATTTAAAGAGTTTAGATTAAAGTTTAATTTCATTCAATTTAACTAAAGTTGTTTAATTATGTTTGAATTTCATTAAGTATTGATTTTCTTAAAATTTGATATTTAATTAACTTAAGGTTTTAATTTCACTAATCTTTAAGTTTGATTAAATTCTTTGACTTAGGAAGTTTTGATGAATTACCCAAGTATTTCTGATGTTTATTTCAAATTAGTTCAATTTATTTGATGATTCAATGGATTAGTGATTCTTCTTAATTATTATTTAATTTACATGGACCTAGAAATTTGGAAAATCAAGAATTCCAAATCTATTGATCAATTGGGTTTGAGATAATTATGGCAAGTGGGGTTACATGCTAATTTTATTTTTCTAAAGTTTTATGTTGATTAGATTTGTAATTAGAGAGTAATTAAGGTTTTAATTATTTTATTAAAACCTAAATTTGGCCTAATTCAATGAGATTCAATTAAGGGTTTTATTTTTCATAAATTCCTCACTGAAATACCTTTCCAATGAGAATTTATTCATAATTTTTTTGGCTAACTTGATTTATTATGATTTATTAAGTTATTATTAATTGAATTATTTAATTCATTTACTTGCCTAATTAGGTCAATTTAAGGATTATTAAGTTTAATTGAGTTTAAGCAATGTTTTAATGTTCATTAATGTTCATTAGGGTGATTTAAGGTTGTTTGATTATAATTCCATAATTATTCCATTAAAGATTAATTCATTTAATTAATGTATTAATTAAGCATGTAAAATTATAATTTCCATTAAATCTAGCGAATTAAATCATGAAATATTCACCTAAGGTGTGTTTAATGCTTAATTTCATTTCCCTAAAGTTTCAAATAAATTAAATTATTAATTTGAGAGTAATTAAGGTTTAATTTTTTTCATATAAACTCAAATTAAGGCTAAAATACCCAATAATAATTGGTGATTTTAATTTTTATGGATTCCTCTTATCAAGATGAATCCATAAAGCCATTATTTGTATTTTTTTTGATTTGTTTTTATTTTTTTATGATTTTTAGAAGGTTTTATAATTTTTAATTATTTTAAACCATTATTAACAAAGTGTGTGGGGTCCCATAAAAAATGTGTGGTCCATATGGCACTGGCATCATTATCATGGATGGTCATGGGGTTATCAGCCGTGTGATTATGCGATGATCTGACGTCGATCAAAGTCGAATGATCCAAATCGATCTTGTGATTCCTAAAGGGAAAAAATAACCAGTCTACCTAGATCTGGATTGTCCGATACAAATACATAGATCAAACAGCGTAGAGCTCATCTCCTTCATTTCCAGCAGGAGCCGAGAACCATCCATCTTATTTTGCTTATATCTTTTGATCTAGGTAAGTAAATCATACAATTTCAATTGCTACATGATCATTGAAGGAAATCCTATGATTCTATATGGTTGGATCAACTTGGAGATCCAACTTCCTTCAAAAGCTCCAAGCTAATAGCATAAAGAATGAAGATCAATACAACTTAGATCATGGCCAAGTTTTGTTTATGACCGAGCTTCCTAGCCTACCATGGCCTTGATGGTTCTTGGGCTTCAGTGCCAAATGATTTGAGTAAGGGGTTGGATCTCGAGCCTAGAACTGTGCCTTCAATTTGGGATGAAATCCCCTCCTTTGGATTTCACCATTAGAGCTCATTTGGTGGTCAATTCATCGAGGGAGGAGTTGAAACTTCTTCTCTAGCTTTAGGGAGTGTTTTGGGATCAATTGGGAAAAGAGTTGAACATCCTTTGCTTGGTTTCCACTCTTGGCGATCCCCACCTTCTCTTCTTCTTCTTCTCTTTTCTTCTCTTCCTTGGTTGGCTAGAGAGTCATGGCCCCTTGGAAGTTTCCTCTTGATTACTAATTTCTTGCCTTCACTTGAAGGCCTGAGGTGGGTGGAATTTGGCTTGGGAGGAGGTGGATGAGGTGGGAAGAAGAGTTTGCATTTTCTTCTTCCCATTTTCTCCTCTTTTTTATTTTATTTTTTATGATTATGTCATCACCACATAGCCTAGATGTGTGCTTTTTTTGAGTTTATGTTGGAATACATTTAATTTGGTTGAGTTCAAATCAAATGCATTGATTCAAGCTTGATCCAATACAAAATCAATTCAAGGGTATTTTTGAAATTAAAATGTAATTTAAATTTTAATCATTTTGGATTGATGATCAAGTGATTGTTCATTTGTTTGAATTGATTCATATTGGATGCTTGAGTTGATCTTACCTAAGCCAAATATGTTAGATCCAATCCAAGGTGAATTCCCTAGGTCACAAAGCATAGTGCCCTAAGTATTGAATTAAGAAAATTATATTTGAGATTAGGATCTCCTAATTACTAAATTAACCTCATACAAAAATGAGATCAACAAATGGTTCTATAATTAAACTAAATTAATTCACATATGGGGAAATGGGATAGAACTAGCAAACTCTTTTTATTCAGAACAAAATAAAACAATCTCTTTAAGAAATGATGATTCTCTTTAAATGATCTTATTTAATAAGATTATTGTTAGGAATTACTTAGGGTGAATGAAGTTACATGCTTACATCACTTGATTTCTTTCCAAGCATGCTAAATGTTGTGTGCCATATGAAAATCATGCATTCATATCTTTTAAAAAAACAAAAATAAATGAAATGTTTCCTTTATGTCAAATTGCATGTTTTGGTTAAAGTAAGAATATGAATGGCTATTATCACTACTAAATCAAAAATTATTTTCAAAATCTATAAATCAAAGATCATAAATGAAGGTATGCTACTTATAAATACTTATAAGCTTGCATGTGGTTATAGTTTAAAATGTGTTATGTGATTTTCTTCTCTTTTCTTTCATGGGTTTGTATAGGATTTATAAAGTGTATAGTTCATTTGAAAGAACATAACACTTGCTTAAATCTATTCCTATGCACTCTATGTTATGACTTAAGAAGGATCCCCATTACATATAAATTAAACAACCAAAATCAAACAAATAAAAAAAATCTTTTACATGATTCTTCATCCATTTATTTTCTTTTTATTTATGTATTTAAGAAAAGTGGTATATTAGTCTAACTATCTCAGGGTTACGAGGCTTTAAGTAGCCCCAAGATGGACTTGTACCTTATACCCTTGGTGTAGAAATAATGCATGTACTCACTATGTCTTTTCATGTACATGATAATGGATAAAAGAATCCCTCTTACTTAATCATCTTGCTATCATCATCATGAAAATCAAAAAATTTCTAAAATATCTTTCTTTGCATTCATCATTAAGGTGCTAAAGTTTGCATTATTTGAATGTTAAATTAAGATTTATTCATATGCATGATACATATTGGAAAGAAATAAGGGTTGTGTGTTTTGTGATAGTAAATCACTTTAATTAATCCTAAAATGCCTTTCTTTTGAATAGGTTTATTTAGAAAAAAACTTAGGATTAATTAAAATAACATAATAAAAGAAAATCACTAATGAATCTACCTTAGAAGTTACTTAGGTAGGAGGAAAGAGAAGTTCTCTTCTCTTTTCCTCTCGTTACAACACTTAGTAATAATTGTAGGTTCATTCAAACTAGATCAAATCATCAAATAAAATTAACAAATCAACTAAATCACTTAAATGAAACCACCTTTTAAGTTGAATCCTTCACACTTGGAAAATTCTATTCTTAAAGCCTAGCTAAGACATGCCACATAAGCCTTAAATGGCACACACATTAGGCTAAGTCACCATTTATAGCTCTATGTTAGGGCGGTGCATGGTTTGATGCGATTTTGTTTGTGATGTAATGTTTTAGTGGATGTTAGGGTGTATGTGCATAGACTGGATGATGATCTAATCATTATCTTCTGGGATTGTGCTTAAGAGCTATAATAAAAATAATAAATGCTTTTGTTGTATGCAGTTGCTTATACCTAAGCATAATTAGGATAGTGGACTTGGTTACCCATGTGTGTGGGGTGCAAAGTCCAATTTATAACTATAGGATTGTGTGGTATGTTAGCTAATCTTTATTTTGCAGGGTTAGTTAGATTTACTTTCCCATTTTCATGTAATTTTGCAATTAAGATTTGGAATGAATGTTATGAGGGATTCAAATAAACATTGGTCATATGACTATGTCTTACGCACCATGTGAAGACTTGGAGCAACTACATCCCAACCAACCAAAAGAAAGAAAGAAAGAAAAAGAAAGAAATGAGAAGAAATGAAGAATGTAACATGAATTCCTTGTAATTAATTCATTTGTAATCTGGGTAAAAGGGTAGCTACCCATTTCTTTTAGGTTTTTTGGAGATTAACTCTTATTCTTATTAGCTTTATAATGTTTGTTTAATTTATGCATTGGCATATTTTTTAGTATCTTCATTGATTGATGAATGGCTGGATATTTAGGCTCTTAGGAAAATAAATTTTCTATCTAATTAATCAATTCAAAATAAAAAATTAACAACTCATAATCTCACCTAAAGCCTAGGTTATAAATCAAGATAAAGATTTTGCAACCCCTTTGGATGTTGTATGTCTCACATCATGCATAAAGCATCTTACTTCACTCTTGCTTATGGAGGGCTTCCACCTTTGCGAATTTCTTGACCTTTGAGAGCCATGGTGGAAGCACACCTCTTTCTTGATTTTGGCCCATAACCAATTTCTCATGCATTAGGTATATGAATCCCCTATGTCAAATGAATTGTCCAAAAAAAAAATATAAATAAAATTTGCATTAAATTTAAGTCATTAATCATGCCTACATGATCTAGTATCTTAGGGGTGTGTTTAAGGACTTAAGTCACTTCTAAAAACAACAAGCTATCTTGCAAAAGCATATGACTTTACATGTATTTAAAATCATACAAGGAGTTAGTTGGCGGCCCCCCCCCAAACGGTTGTAAGTCCAATAGTCGGGTGGTTTATCTTCTCTTGTGAAGTTAAATCATATACCAATTTTTGTCCTTAGATTTAGGTCATGTCTTTGCTCTCACCAAAGCTCCCTAGATTTAGGTTCAGAGGTTGCTACTTCCCTTTGTAGGCTATAATTATAAATCCTCACCACTTAGGCATTTTCATGATCTTGTGTTGTGGAAATGTAAGCCCTAGATTTCTAATAAAAATTTAACTCAAATAATTAACTCTCTTCAAATTTCAAAAATATAAAGCCCAACCATAGGATAGTTTGGGATGCTTACTAGGCTTCCTAGTATCATAAGCATCCCTTACTTATCTTCTTTTGGATTCAATAATAACTCCCTTTTGATAAATCCCATTTGATCTTCCAAAATAACCAATTGATTGATAGTCCTATCTTTGAAATCTTTGGAGACAATGATCATTTACCTTCGAGTATTCTTAAGAATCTCATTCCTTTATATGTAATTAACTATGGGGCTTGCCTCCATGAACTTAATGAACTGGTTTAAAATAAATCCTACTTTACTTTTCTATGTAAAGTAGGGAAGAATCTGGTACATCAAGACCCATCATCCTTAGAGTCCTTATTAGGTGATTAGGTCCATTGTAGAATGGTGACTTCTATCTCTCAAGATAGTACATCATTCCTCAATCTTATCGATCACCCTAATAAGAACATCTGGATCATGGTCCAACAAAGAGTTAATTTTATTTTCTTCTAATTCATTTAGATGAAGATAAAATTCACCATAGGTGACTCGCTAGATTGATGAAAATAATGAGAGGCATCCTATTCCATCTAACATAAACACAAAAAATAAACACAAATCTTTTATCTCAGGCTATTTTGATGTGGGAGCAAGCCCCTGTGGAACTCACTCATTAGCTTTCTAGGTTGATATGCTACCTTCTAGTATGTCACCCAGGGTCACTTATCCAATGTGAGTCCTCGCACTTTCTTCCTAACTTGACCATTACAAACCAATGAGTGCCTTGTTAGTTTGGTAGGCTTCACTACCATCAATAAGCTACCTCTTGATTTTGTTTAGAAGATGTGAGTCCCTGTGCTTTCTTCTTGAACTAACCATCAAGCACTAACTAGGTCAAGTATATTTGAGATTTATGATAAGTTCCCAAAGCCTTCTTTCCTCTGGACTACACTTGTGTTGATTTAAGTCTCCCAATGTCATTCACTCAGTAGTCATTCAAGGTCGGATACTTGTCCAGCAAAGATAGACTATCGATGTCGGTTACTATAGGAGGATGTGAGTCCTTTCTTCTAGGTTGATTATTACAAATGGGCACCTTAGGTTGGTTGATGCTATGATAGTGACTCACCTGGATACACTCTTGGCGGATGTGAGTCCCCACTTTCTCCTTGAGTTATGCAAATCTTCTCCATAGTTTTGGATAAAGCCCTTAGCCCCTCTCCTAACTCTACTTGGATCACATCCTTTCATTTGACACTCTTAGATTAACGACCTGGGTGACTCTGGGAGTGCCAACGGGACTTATCTCAACTCAAGCATAGTCAAGCAATTCTATAGGAGTTCACTAACACTACCTAAAGATAGGATGCTTGGGAAAGGGGCCATTGGGGGCTTGAATTCCTAATCCACAAGTGAATAAATTTGTTTGTTTATTTTGTTTATCATGGACCCTGTTGGTTTGTGAGGGATCATCGAAGGAGCTTATATTAGCTAGACTATCTCTGATTCTTGAACCAAGGGAGAATCTATGAACAAATTGCCAACCACAGGGTGGCTACTAAGAAAGGGGTCAATCCAAGAGTAACCTGGGTAGTGTCTAAATGGGGTTATAAAGGACATGATCCAAGTAGAGTGCCCATAGGGAGAGGGGTGGCTAAGGCCTTTATACAAAACCATGGAGAAGAAAGTTAGCATAGGTATTTGGTGGCCAACTCAAGGAGAAAGCGTAGGGACTCACATATGCCAAGAGTGGTGTATCCACTAGGTGAGTCATTGTCAGCATAGAGAACATCAACCAACCTTAGGTGCTCATCGATTTACAACAATCAGCCTAGGAAGAAAGCATCAAGGACTCACATCCAAGCGAGTGGTGTATCCAGTGTGATTTATTTCTTTTGAAAAGATGGAAATTCCAACTTAACACATGTGGAATGTGTTGAGTGGATTTTGTTTTGGAAATGAAACCTCCATTCAACACATTTGGATGTATTAAGTGGAGAGGTTTATTTTCAAATTTATATATATATATATATATATATCAAAAGAAAAAAATTCTAACTTCAACATATGTGAGATATGTTGAAACAGAATTTCAATGTTATGATATGATTTTATTTGGAAATGAAACCATCTTTCAATAAATTTGGGTATATTGAAAGAGGATGTCCATTTGTGCTTTTTTTGAAAAGATGATTTTGTATTTTTATTTGAAAATTAAATCATCATTCAATAAATTTAGGTATATTGAATGAAGATGTTCATTTGTGATTTTGAAAAGATGATTTTGATTTTCTTTAGAATTAAATCTTCATTCAATAAATTGAATGAGGATGTTCATTTATTTTTTGAAAAGGTGATTATTGATTTTATTTTTGAAAAGATGATTGTTGATTTTTTATTTGAAAATGAAATCTTCATTCAATAAATTGAACGAGGATGTTCATTTGAGCTTTTTGAAAATATGATTGTTGATTTTTTATTTGAAAATGAAATCTTCATTCAATAAATTGAATGAGGATGTTCTTTTGTGCTTTTTTGGAAAATATGATTTTTGGATTTTATTTTTGAAAATGATCCTACATGTAGCAATCTTGAAGATTGTTAGATGAGGTTGGAATATTTTATTATGTGCATTTTGGAAAAGTGATTTTTGGAAATTATTGTTTTATAAAGGATTTATTTTTCTTTATTTTTGGAATGAACCTTTCCTTACCATAGAAATGGTAAAGAGGAAGTCTTTAGTTATTTCTTTTATTAAATTTTATTTTCACCTATTGGGAAACCCAATAGGGATTTTAAGACCTACATGGGTGAGGTCCTAAAACCTAAAGGATGTTGGCTAGCTTAAGCAGAATAAAATAAACTAAGCGAAAAGAAGGAGACTCATCTACAGTACAAATCCTATATACTTGAAGACAATAATCATTTACCAAAGATGGAGAGAGGAACCGTCCCCAGATGTGTTACATTGGATTGGAGGAAACCATTCATAGATTACTTGAACACCAAAACTACCTCAAGCCCGGATGATGAGAGCTCTCTCTATGCTCTCTTGGATGGGCTTATACGATCTTTCAATCAAATGTGGTTACTGTTGTTTGGAAAACAAGCTCATAGGATTGTGATTGAGGTACATTCAGTATATGGAGTGCATCAATCAATCAAGAGATGAAAGAAAAGATCAAGAGACTATGATACCACTAGCCTTTGATGATTATAGACTGCATGGATGTTTCTAGGAGATGCCATCAATGTCAGGTACACAGTGTGGTCTTCCCTCAACCACCCAACATTCTACATCCTACATTGGCCTCATGGCCATTTGAGTGTTGGGGTACAAACATAATGGGTCCGATCGATCCTCCTTCTTCCAGGGTTCATCCTAGTTGCCACTACTTTTCCGTGGGCAAAGGCAATCCCACTCGAGAGGTCACAACTTAGCATGTGCTTCAATTTTTAGAACCATATCATATATAGGTTTTGTGTATCGATAAATCTGCATTCAAGAGCACCAAGATCAATAGCTTTGCCAGAAGACACGGTATAAATTGGAGATATTCCACCATCTACTATCCCAGGGTAAATGGCCTAGAAGCATTCAATAAAACTCACTCAGATACTAAAGAGACACTTGATGACAATGGCAATGAGCATGGTTGTTGGTTGTGGGCTGCACTACAAAACCAACTCAATCTACCCCATTCTCCTTGGTGTATGGGTCAAAGCCATTCTACCCTTAGAGTTCAACTCTCACTAAGAATAGCAATGAGTAGCAAGATCACTATAGAGCGAATGCAAAGTTATGGTTAAGGTTTGGAGGGAGATGTGCACAGAACCTCGAGTTATACAGTCAAAATGATTCAAACAAGTCTGGTCCATCCTAGAACTTTTCAAGTAGGAGAGCTTGTTCTGGTTCTAAGGAGACCAATTGTTTCCTGTCAAAAGATGGGAGGCAAGTTTGAACCCACTTGGGAAGGCCCTTTTGTCATACAGAAGGCCTACCAAGGAAGATCTTATCAGCTTATTGATTGTAAAGGGGAACACCTGATGCTTCCAATTAATGGGTTATATTTGAAGAAATATTACTAATAAAATGATGTTTGAAAATAATTATCATCAAAAGAACAAAAAAAATTTATTCTAATTCATCAAAATCTTCTCTTCATTCGAATCATTGTTTTCTTGTCTTGAAAATCTGCCACAACATATTTAGGATAGGTGTAAGAGAACCTAAGAAGCATCTTATCCTGCTTTCACAGCATGAACACAATCAAAGACAATTCCCCAGTGTTACTAGAATAGGTGTGAGAGAACCCAAGAGGCATCCTATTTTGACTAGCACAACTAAGTTAGGTGTAAGAGAACACAAGCGACATCCTTTCTTGTGGGATCACAACTATGTGGCACCATTTCATCAGTTCCCAAACATGTTTTTAGGATATGTAAGAGAGGCAACCTTTTCCAAAACACAAAAAAATCTTTTATCTCGAGCTATTTTGATATGGGAGCAAGCCCCCTGTGGCACTCACTCATTACTACTCTAGGTGGCTACCTTTTGGTATGTCTCACTTGTTGCAGATGTGAGTCCCCATGCTTTCTTCTAACTTAACCATTGCAAACCAATGAGCACCTTGTTAGTTTGGTAGGCTTCACTGCCCAGCCAGTAAGCTACCTCATGTTGATTTTGTTTAAGAAGATGTGAGTCCTATGCTTTCTTCTTGAACTAACCATCATGCTAGGTTGAGTATATTTGAGGTTTAGGATAAGCCCCCAAGGCTCCTTTCCTCTTGACTACTTTTGAGCTGATTTAAGTCCCCCATAGTGGCATTCACTCAGTAGTAGCCCTAGGTTGGATAGCTCGACAAGACATCCAAACAATGTTCTATAGGAGGATGTGAGTCCCTGCTTTCTTCTAGGTGATTGTTGTAAGCACCTTAGGTTGGTTGATGTTCTCTATCGTGACAACTCACCCGGTGGATACACCACTCTTGGCATGTGAGTCCCATGCTTTCTCCTTGAGTTGGCCACCAATACATATGCAATTTTTCTTTCTTCTCTGGGGTTTTGGATAAAGCCCTTAGCGACTCTTCTTGCACTCTACTTGGATCTGTCCTTTGGCCCCATTTAGACACTACCCAAGTTACTCTTGGATTGGACAATCCCCCTTTTCTAGTAGCCACCCCTGTGGTTGGAGAATTTGTTCAGTGGATGCGTAGATTCTCCCTTGGTTCAATAAATCTGAGATAGGTCTAAGTTAACACAAGCTCTTTCTCAGTAATATCCCTCACAAACCAACAGGGTCCATGATAAATAAATAAAATAAAAAAATTAAATTTATTCACTTGGATTAGGAATTTAAGCCCCTAGTGGCCCCTTTCCCAAGTAGGCATCCTATCTTTAGGGCGTGTCGAGAACTCCCATAGGAATTGTCGATGCTTGAGTTGAGATAAGTCTCCCTGCTCTCTTTTATAGTCACCATTAGGTCGGGTTCAATATGTGTTACCACAAATAGGTTATCCCGGTAGTCATTTCTCTTTGGTAGATGTAAGTCTACTATTGATTCTTTCTAGCATGACTATCACAAAGACTAAACCTAGGATTGACATGTTACCTCGCTAATATGTCTCCCCTGTGGTCTTTTATTCAGGAAAGATGTGAGTCCCTATGCTTTCTTCCCTGAATTAGACACTACAAAATGAAAGGCACCCCTTTGGTTGGATAGTTCTCCCCTCGACCGGGAAGCTACTCCCTTTGGATTGGTAAATATGAAGTAGACCAAGGCCAACATGGCCCCTACTTAGTGTACCAACCATGGAGGATCCATCAAAACCAACTAAAAATGAAATTAATCTTGACTATCTTTGAGCTAATTTAAGTCCCCCAATGACATTCACTCAAAAGTCAGCTTAGGTTGGGTTCAATCCATTGCCTTGCCAATGGATCACCCATCAATTGATCTCTACTTTGGAGGATGTAAACTGCTTTCTTCTAAGTATACACAAAAACCAACCCTTTGGTTGGATAGTCCTACTATGTGGTTGGTAGACTACCCCTTTGGATTGGTAAATCAAAGTAGACCAGGCCAACATGACCCTACTGATGCATCCATCATGATGGGATCCATCAAAAAAATAACTAAAATAAAATTAATCTTGACTATCTTTGAGCTAGTTTAAGTCCCCAAATTCACTCAATATTCACTCAAGGTTGGGTTCAATCCATTTCCTCACCAATGGATCCAACAAGCGATCTCTACTTTGGAGGATGTAAGTGTTACTATGCTTTCTTCCAGAATTGTTGCACCGAAGGCAAACCCTTTTGTTTATTAGTCCTACCATGTGGTTGGTAGATTATCCCTTTGGATTGCTAAATCTGAACTAAAATAAGGCCAACATGGCCTACTTTCGCGATCCATTGCAATAGGTCCCATCTCAAAATCAAAAAAATTTAAAATCTGAAATAAATTCAACCCTCCTCCCTCGGTGTAGTCAAACTAAACAAACAAAGCAAATCCAATCAACCTCCCTAGTGGAGTCCAATCAAAATAATCAAATCAATTCACTTCCCCTCAGTGAGATGCAAATCCTTCCAGTTCCCCTAGTGGAACCAATTCAATCCAACTTGAACTTGCTCCCCTAGTGGAGAGTTCACATTTTCATCCCAAGGATCAAATTATAATCCCTGGGATTTCACAACCTCTCCCTAGTGGATGACTTGAACTTGCTCCCCAGTGGAGACATCACATTTTCATCCCCAGGAAAATCACAAATCAACAAATCAAATCAAATTTCTCCCCGAGACTCAAATCAAATTAAACCTTTCATCCCCTAGTGAATGACTTGAACCTTTTCCCTAGTGGAAGGTTCACATACTAGTCCCCAAGTGGATTCCTCCTTCACTCTCTTATGTTGTTGTAAGTAAGAGTCACATTTACTAAGCTCTTGATTCCTTCTACACTTTGGGTTGGGAGGATCATTTCTATTAGTGCTTGTGATAGTTTTGTTGTTGATCTTCGGTCAACACCAATACGTGCATGTACCTTTGTCACACACCTATTGGGCACCCTTTGTTGACCTCATTTTTGGAGTGAGCTCTCAACTTCTTCATCTTAGACATAAGACTCCTCTTAGACATTAAGAGTTCCTTAGTCTTAAGGAACTTCTAGTGATTAGGTGAATACTTAACCTAACCTAGAGACTTAGAAGAGTTAGCCATAGGAATAGGTTATGCCTTAGGGGTATTAAGAAAATTTTACCTTATAGCTTGAACCAAATCCTTACTTCTTCTTTCAAGTCAAGCCCAAAATTCAAACTTCAAATTCAAACCAACTTCAAATTCAAATCAACTTCAAATCAAATTACTTCAAATTCAAATCAATTTCAAATTTAAATCAACTTCAAATTCAAATCAATTCCAAATCAATTCCAACTAATTTTTTCTCAAATCAAATCAATTCCAAACTCAAATCATGAATCAATTCCAAATGATTGAAATCCATAATCAATTCTAAATCAAAATCTTTCCTAAGCCATTTTGATTTCATCTTATGGACTTAGCCTAAATCAAATCAAATCACTTCAAATTCAAAGATTTTCATAACCCTTTTATTCTCATTTATATTCACAAATATAAATGAAATATAAATTCAAATGACCAAAACCAAATTCAAAACTCAAGCCCAAATCTAACCAAAATTCAACCTAAACTCTTTCAAGTCAAATTCTTGAACTTAGCCAAATCCAACTCAAATCAATCCAAACCTTTGGATTTTCTCTTCAAACAATCAATCCTTCAATCACAAACCAAATTCAATCATAAACTTAAATCATCAAAAATAAATTCAAAACTCAAACCAAATCAAATGTTCATCCTTTGAACTTGAAATTTATCAAATGAATCAAAACCATTTGACTCTAAATCACTTGGGTTTATATTTCAATCATAAGTCCATATGTGAGTTCAACCAAACTTTAATCAAGCCTTGATCAAGTAAATTGACCCATTTAGGCACTGCAAAGTGACCTAAAGTACCTTTTTGAGCCAAATTCTAATCCTACCCAAATTAGATTGAACTAAGCCCAACTAAGCCTCACATTGAGCAACAATCATCATAGGATGAGCAATCACTCAAATTGGGTCAAATCAAGTCAACCCTAACCTTTGACCAAGTCAACACTTAGTCCAAAAGGAAACTTAAACTAGCCAACATCCACCATAGGCCAATTTGAGTGAAACCATTGATCTAAACCAATTCATGATCAATGATTGGACTTGACCAAGTCATCATTTGAGCCAAACCTAGCCCAATTGGCCACTTGACCTAAGTTGACCCAAGTTGACCTAAAAGTCAAAATGTGTTAAAACTTGAGCCAAATTGATTAAGGGTCAAATTCATTCTAATCACTTGGTGAACTTGACCAAAGCCTTAATTAGCCAGACCCAACCTAGCCAATTGACCATGAACCCAACTTGACCTAAATGGTCAAATCAACTTGAAATCAAACCAAACCAAAATTGATTAAAACTAAAGCTTGCAAATCATTTCAAATGATTAACCAAGCATAAACCAACCCATGACCTAACCCAATTAGATCAAATGGGTCAAATTGGTCAACTTGACTCATTTGACCTAAATGAATTCAAATGAACCAAAACCAAATCTAAACTAAATTGAACCAAATTAAAGATACCAAAATACTTCAAATGGTCATATGAACTTGACTTATTATGGTTTGATTTGACCAATTGGTCAACTTGACAAGTTGACCCATTTTGACCTAAATGGGTCAACTTGAGCCAAATCATATCAAATAAACTCCAAATTCATTGAAAATTGGCACAAACCATCTTTCAATCATACCAAATTTCCAAATCAAAATCAAAGCCAAATGACCATTTTACCCTAGGTCAAAGGGTAACCTATGGCCAAATCCACTTGGAATTTTTTTCCTTTTCATGGCCACTTGGCATCCTCCTAGTGGACCATTTGGACCAAGGAGGTGGTGCACATGACCCAATGGGTTTGGGTCAGCAAACCCAAGGCCAAAACTTATCCCACAAATTTCTCCACATGGATCACCTCCCACATTCATTTTAACCCATGTGCACCTCCACACTTCCACTCTCAAAATCACCATATGGGATCCTTAACAACCTAAACAACCAATCAATCGATCAATTTGATCAAAATGGCAAGAAGGCTATCGACCATCCAATTCAAGTAGGGGAGATATACTCCCCTTATTCAATTGATGACTCTTGCATTGATTGAGCTCGAGGATCAAAGGCAAAACAAGCTTCTAAGGATTCTAGAGCTCATTCCATTTCTCTCTTCTCGATTTTGCTTAAGCCAAAATAGGGAGGTAGGAGAAATTTCCAACTCATCACTCCACCAAAATCTAATTGCTCTTGTAAGCACCATCGGAGGCAAGTCGAGCTCATCCAAAGCTTCTCCCAAGTCTCCAAGCCATGAAGCCTCACCGACCAAAGCAGATTGAAGCAAGCTTTGGTATTGGAAGATCCACTATAAATTGAACCTTGAACCTTTAACAGGCTCTCCACTAGACAAAGCTACCTCGGTTGGAAGCAGGTGATAGCCTCAGAGGTATGAATCAAAAGCGAGCTTTGGTTGAAAATTCTTTGGTCCTTTGTGAAGGATTTTTAATCCATTGAATTTACCATCTTCTTCTCTATGCTCCTAGATGGTGTAGGTTGAATCTAGGAGCTCAAGTGATCAAGCCATGGATGAGTAGGATGAATCATGGACCATCCATCCACATGTTTTGGATGGGCGATCGATTAAACACTAGATTCATTGATTATTTCCTTTTGGGCCATGGGTTTTATCCTGACCGTCCGATCCTTGATTGGAAGAGAAAGGAGAAAGTGCATAACACCACTGATTGATGTGGCAAATAATTTGATAACTTAAATAATGAATCTCGTCGTGCCATGGAAAGCGCGCCGGTCCATGTGGCCGATAGATGGATTAATTAATTAGGGCTATTTAATTATCCCTTAATGGCTAAAACTTCATAAATCCATAATTAAATGCAGAAAAATCAAAAAATATAAACGAGGGCTCATTTTAAAGATAATTTAGTGAGAAATAATATAAAATTATTTATAATTGATTTTGAATGAATTTTCCTTAATTAGTTTAATTAAACCTAATTACTCCCTAATCATTTCATTAATTAATTCTAAACTTCTGGTATGTTTAGTGGGATGACTTGCCTCCCCTAATTTTCTTGGAATTTATTAATGAGTTAATTAGGAAATCAATTCCCTAATCACCCTCTTAATGTAATTAAGAGTAATTAATGGTGGTTTAATCATTAAGATAATTAAGCATTATTTAAGTGAAGAGGAGGTTTATGGAATGGGTTTGGGGTATTTTCCTAAGTTATTCCTAAACCCCTTTCTTCCTTAATCCAAACCTAGTAAGGATTAATCCACTAATGATCTACTTAGCTTAATCAAATTTTAATCAATCAAACTTAATCAATTTTTTTGGGTAGATCCTTAGGTGTTCAACAAACAAGGTAAATTTAAGGAAACCATTTT